>JANVCC010000040.1:8442009-9042009 GCA_025345505.1 Todiramphus chloris collaris
TCCTTTTTCCTTTTTCCTTTTTCCTTTTTCCTTTTTCCTTTTTCCTTCCCCCAAGTCTGTGGCATGTATCTTTAACAATTGCAGGTACGGAAGTCAGAATAAGTG
Organism: Todiramphus chloris collaris; assembly: GCA_025345505.1. Taxonomy (NCBI): domain Eukaryota; kingdom Metazoa; phylum Chordata; class Aves; order Coraciiformes; family Alcedinidae; genus Todiramphus; species Todiramphus chloris. The sequence continues at coordinate 8,442,115 of JANVCC010000040.1, forward strand.
ACTAGCAATTAGTGTCTAAAGTTCTGGGTTTTTATCTTCAACAGCATCACTACTGCAATTACAAGTTCTTTCCAGTTACTATTTTATCAGCCTTCTGGACTTGGCACACTAACTTTATAATCAGCACTGACGTATAAATCAGACCAAGCCTTTCAATGTAAAAGCCAAGGAAGAATAATGGTCTTGGAGATATTAGTACGGATCTACAATCCCCTTAGGGAGAAAATGCCAGTGACTGTTCAGGAGAGCTTTTAAGATTTATTATGTTAAGAGTCCACAGTGGCCAAGAATTGAGGGTAAATCAGATTGCAGATATAATCTCTCTACAGTTTCTTCCTTTTCTTTTTTCCCCTACCATTTCTGTAGAATCATCATCATCGCTAGGCACACAGTCGTCTTCTCCAGTTCTTGGTCTTGAGGGGTTTTTTTCTTCTACTGAAGCTCCCCTGGCTTTTAGGAAGTCTTTAGAACTTCTTTCTGAAAAATACAGGGAGTTAGAGAGATAAGAGAAGAGAAAGAAGCACCTGCTTATTCCTCTCTGCCTGCATAAACTCCATTTCATACACAAACTAGTTTTATGTTCCTAATTGGAATGTCCGTGGCCTGGCACGAGAAGCGTAGCGCTTTGTGTTTGCTTGTGTTATTGAGTGACTGGTATAATTAATTCTGTGGTTTCTCTGCCTTTAGGTTACTAGAGAAGAGAGACATATTGTGAAGCCACTTTATGACAGATACAGACTTGTAAAACAAATGTTAACTAGAGCAAGCATTACTCCTATTCTTGTGAGTAAAACACGTGCTATTCCTTTTTTTTTTTCACTTTTGAACTGCAAGGCTGCCTTTAGAAGACCTGGTGATACTGTCCCATAAAATACATCTTTCTTGTGGAAAATACAAGATGTTGCTGTCATTGTACTTGAGGCATTTGATTTACTGCTGAGAGCAGAGCAGTTCAAAGCTGTCTGTGACCTTGGTGTCTCTTAGGAAGTAAATGGTTCTTGGCTCAAGTAAATAAGCTGTTCTAACTTGCTGTGGCTGAGACATTCCCAGGGCACTGTGCTAGGTATGGATCCACAGTGCATAGTGTACTTTTACTCCTGCCAAGAATAGTAACACCAATGGCAGGGAGGCTTGCCTCTCTACCACACGCTGCTGTCACCAGAAGCATGAGTGATAGGATGACAGCAAGAACCAGTTTGTTCCTTCATGCTTCCCCGTGTGAGACATGCTATCAGTGTCTGCAGCATCTGTACATCTGTGGTTTTTCTCCATGTTTTCACTTCATTTCCTTCTAACTTGCAGTGCTTTCCATTCTTTTATTTCCTCTTTCTGGTCTTCTAAGAGATGAGGACAAAAAGTTTTCATACTGTGTAAGGAGATTGATGTAACCTTGTTGATAGCGCTCGTAAAGCAGTTGGGGAATGACAACCAGCTGGCTGTCTTTGTTCTTCAGGAGCTATTAGCAAACTCTTGAATGCTGACCAAGACTTGCAACAAACCAGTTTTGACGTTAGCTATTTGACCTTATTTGAAGGAAGCGACTGCGAAGGTGACGTGAGCTAACGTCTCTATGTGCTGACAGCTCCCATACGTTTACATAGCTGGGCAGTGGCTTACTCAGCAGGAACTTCCCTGTCTGTTTGTGTTGACTCGCTGTTCTTAGCTATCCCTTTAAGCCAAAGTATGTTTTGATAAAGGGACCTGTTCAATATCATTCCTTTCTTGCACATACATTTTTGGGTAGCTGCTTTTATAGAAGAATGTGATTTACATGGCAGTCGTGTTTCAGTTTAAGGGCTTTTATATCAGGATCCCTTTTTTAACTCTGTAAACAGGTTGGTCTTAAACACCTAAGCGTTTCTTCATGACTGGTGAGTCATAGGTTATTGGTGATGCCCTTGACTGGTTGTTTCATCACCTCTCACCTCAAAAATCTGACTCCTTAGCTGAGGTACATTTTATATTATCAGTAGTCCTATGAACATATCATAGTTTTGGGGTTTTTTTTTGTTTTTCTTTTTGTTTTTCTTTTTGGTTTTTTTCTCTGAAATGAAGGTATGGGTGATAGCCAACCAAAAGGATTTTAAATTCAGAAGGGGTCCTGGTAACATAATTCCTAATCTGTGCTCTAGGCAACATCTGTAAAATATTTTTCACAGCCCTCTGCTTTTGAAACTTATATGAGATACGTGGAGCTTTCTGATTACCAGGGATTGTTAAGTGGTAGCTTCTAGGTAGGCTATATTCAGTGCCAGGTATTTCAAGTATTGCTTCTTGGTTTATATAACACTGGCTTCCATGAGATATCCCTGGGGGTATCACAGTATACTCATCACTGAAGCCTGCGTGGAAATGTCCAAAGAAGCAGGAAGCTATTTGACTTCCATGAACTGAAGTTTTTTGACAGGTCATTGTCTGTGTGGCTTTTGTCTTCCACCTTCCTCCTGTTCAAAGAGTCCATCTGTGAAATTGCTTATGCTGTCCAGGGATAAGGGTGTAACTGCAGGTGTGCAGCTAACAGGAGTACCTGTACATCACAGCATCTCCTGGTTTAGGCTGAAGTTCAAAGGATTTTGACTCTGAGATACCAATAGATCACTCTTACGTAACGCTTTCAACTAGGGGGCTTCAGAGTGGTCTGTAAAAAGAAACTGGGAGTTTTATTCCCAGTGTGTGCCTGGCAGAAGATATGAACTGGCTCTGGCATTGTGTAACTTCATTTTTATAATCTTCCTGTGGTTTGGGAGGAACAAAAGTAAATATGACATTCAAAGATATCTTTACGCTTTATGATGTTTCTACAAAACACAGAGTGATTCTTATCTGAAGTCAGAAGAATAATATTGGTTTCAGACTTTTTACTTCTATGTCAGGGATACTTTGGGCATCTGAGCTTTCTCTGTTGTATGGTTGTTTGTCTGTGCTCTGTCAGTATGTTTGCAGTCTTCTGTTCTCCTGGAAGAAGAAATACCTTTAGGTATTAGGTGACTTGAACAAAATTCAGACCATGCAGAGCATTTAATGTCTAATTGCACATAACGAAACACACTTAAAATTTTTACAGGGGTCACCATCAACCAAGAGGCGGGGGCAGATGTTACAGCCCATTATTGAAGGTGAAACTGCCCATTTTTTTGAAGAAATCAAGGTATGTACAGTACATCTGTAAAAACTACTGTCCAGCACTTGTAAAACTGAAATATTTCATACTTGTTTTCGATTTCTGCTTTGACTTTCAGGAAGAAGAGGAGGAAAGTGATGGTTTGTCTGCAGACCTGAACGATATCTTAAAAACTGCTGTCCAAACACAGCCTGTTTTAAGCCCAGTTGAAAACTCTGAGTCTGATGCTGAAGATGGTCAGGAGAAGCTGACCCGGGACCTCAGGCTGTCAAGCACCCGCGCAGCTTCCATGTACGGACAAATAAGAAGTGACTAATTCTGTAACAGAAAGTGCAACTGTTGCACTTGAAGTCATGACACCAAATACATGATGTTGGGTGGAAGGGAGTGAGATGTTAAACTCTTCCTATGAAGTGCTGAACTTGAATGAATGTTCTTTCTTCTGACGAGTCTGACTTAAGATCTTTTTGTATTCAGTGAATTGTTTGGTATCTTTTAAACCTCCTTCAACCTTAGCTGAGCTGTGCAGGCAGCAGAAAATTTATACCTTTTTATTAACTACTACTAGTTTGTTCTCAATATTTTACGGTCAGGCAGCATTTTGCTTATGAGCATGACAAATTTATTATTAGTGCAGCTAGCTCAGCTGCCTTTGAGTATGCTTTGAAGAATTTAAGTTTTTTTGTATGGCCAACAGGTTTATTTTTCACGTGAATTTTTTTTTTTTTTGGTAGGCCTGAATTATTGGAGCAACTGTGGAAAGCCAGAGCTGAGAAAAAGAAGCTACGTAAGACATTACGAGAATTTGAAGAGGAGTTTTATCAGCAGAATGGAAGGTTTGTTTAGCACAAAACCAGATGCTGGACAGCAGCATTGTTTTGTAGCCAGGACTTTTTTTTTCGGCTTTCTCTATGAATGTTGCCAAATGGAATCTGTATTTTTTTTATAGTGGAGGAAGCCTGCTTCTGAGTTTTGTTTCCTCTATTACAGTCTGTAAAGCCTAATAATGAAAATGGAAGAAGTAGGGTTTTTTTTCTTTTTAAAAAAAAAAAAGGGGGGGGGGAAATCACAACAAATACTTCTTTTTATATTAAAAAACCCTCTCATATTGTCCCTCAGTTGTTAACATAGGACAGGGAAGTTTGCCTTTTTGTCCTTTGTTCTAGTAGGTGAATCCTAACAGTGGATGTTTTCTTTACCAGTAATGAGGTTTATCATTTTTATTCTTCTCTGTATTGTTTAGTTCTTTTAGGCTGCTTATTTGAATGTATCTTGTTATGAATTTTATTGAACTGCTGCCCATTGTGTGCAGTAGAGGTTTCTTGAGGTCTACCACCTCATGAACAAAACCAACAACTCTCTTAGGAGGTCAGTCACTTTCCTGACTGACAGACATCCTCACTTAACTGTACTTTGTACAATATTTCTCCTCAACTATAAACTCCTGGACCATTGGTCACAGAAATTCCACTGACCTGGCTTCATCATGCACTTCCTGAATTTGGGATATAACTCCTTTTGACTTTAATGGCAAATAAAGAGGTTAATAATGAAGGGTTGATTTAAAAATAAGTCAGATTAATAGACTAATTTATTATAGTCTAGTCTTAAATAAGAATAATTCTCTGCTATGAGTTTGTGAGTCAGTCTGCCTACAGTGAAAATCTAGATTGACTTAAATTGATTGGTATCTTTTCTGTAATGTATACACAGGATCTGAAATTAAAATCTTTATATCCTCTTAAAATCTCCAGAGGAACTTAAGAGAACGATTTATAATCGGTGCTGCAACAGTTGTGCTGAACACATGTTGCTGGGTTTTCTATTCAGTTTTTTAGGTGATGGCAATTTTAGCTACAAGGAACTAAAATATTGATGGTGTATCTACTATTGGTAAATGAGCTGCCTAAAATTTTTTATCCGCTATCAGATAACTGCGCACAACTGCTTTTTTTTGTTTGGCTTGTAGTATGGAGGATTTTCTTGAAACTTTGGTATGCTTCTTTTTACAGGAACGTACAGAAAGAAGATCGGGTTCCAATGCTTGATGAGTACAGGGAGTACAAGAAAATTAAAGCCAAACTTCGGCTGTTAGAAGTCCTTATCAGCAAACAAGATTCTTCAAAATCCATTTAAATTCTATTCCTCCAACCCGTTGAATAACACCATGTTTCCGTGTACTACCACTGTACTTATTGGGTGCTTGTGTTCATTTGTCATGCACTGTTGAAAGAATCCAGTTTGTGCACTTTATTGTGGTGCCACTATAACATGTTTGAAGGGTAAGTAGGTCCTGTCTAGGGAGCAAGTAAGATTTCTAAGTTCGAGACTGCGCTATCCAACTTTAGCAAACACAGTTTCCATCAGAGTTTTGTATTACAGATGCATCCATCTTCTTCCAAAACAGCCATAGCTTTCTTTTTCTTTAGTATTCAAGAACTTTGAGACTTTTGTTATTACCAACTTTTTGCATTATCGAAGAAATTATCAATACCATAATGCTACACTGAACTACTCCTCTTGCCTGTATTTTATTATGGGGGAAGATTAAACATACAGCTCCATTTCCTGGAACATTTAAAAAACGAACTGAAATTCCTTTCAAAGGACTGCTGTGGGACAACTTTAATTTTTGGTATTCTAAATTGCACCTATAACACAGTAATAATTAACATCTATGGATTTTGCTCACTAGTGGTCACATTTCCTCCTTGATAAAGATGACAGTGGACAAACCAGAAAGTGACCTTGCTTAGTGTCTTTTAAAACTTGGAAAACTGAAAAGTTATATCACATGCTGCCTACAGGACTTATGTTACTGTTGTTCATATTATCATTTTATCGGTTATTGTTTATCAACTAGTGGTGACCTAGTGTTTTGTCTGAATTGGATACTGCATCTCCACTTTCAGAAGATTTGAGGAACGTAATGAACATTTCAGTGTATGGGAAATCTGATGGCGCTCAGACTTGCGTAGCTCCGGCAGAAAAGAGCTGGCTTAGGACAGTTAAAATTCCACTGTACCTGAAACAAGTGTGGTATCAAGGGCTAAAATCAGTGTAGTTAATGTGCACCACAGGGTGAACTGTCAGTTTTGAGTGAAAAAAAAATACTGCTGTTTATCACAATTTTGTTTTACAGTTGGAGAATAAAAATAAGTTATCTAACTCTATGATGTAAGCAAAACAGTTTATGGGCCTTGCATGATTTAGCTTCAGAGTTGAAACTAATGTTTTGAGTATCACATCTGCTGTGCTGAATGATGATTTAGCTATTAGCTTTATGCTCTGCAACAGCCATCAGCAGCTGGTTTTGATCTGGCAAAATCTAAGTGTTAATTTTAACTGGTGCTTTCTCAATTTTCTTTTGTTTATTTTTTCTTCAGTGTATCAGTTTGATCGTGGCCATGTTTTGCATGCACCTACTCTCACTGCATGTTTTTATGACTGGCTAATGTCAACATAGCAATTATTTACACTGCTTTATGAAAGACCAAAAATGAACTTTCTCACAATGTTAAGACCTGGCTAGCATGTAACCTCATAGATTTGCTGTTCTGTCATGAAGCATATGAAATAGATTGAAAATAAGATTTTTAGTGCTCAGATTTCATCTGTGTACTGTAGAATACTTCTTGTTTTGTTTTACTCTGTTTATAGGCATGTAATTTTGGAATTCAGAAAAAAAAAAAAGCACTAAAACTATTGAGCACTGGTGGTATGCCTTTTTTATTTTGTTGTTTTGGTTTTTTTTTTAACCTGCAAAATTATCTGGGACCTTAGAGAATTATGAGGTTAAACTAGTCTCGAGACCATTTATCAATTTTATTCAGTTCCATTGTGCAATGTACACTTCAGTTCCTTTTCTATCAGTCTGCAGACACGGGTGTATCCAAACATTGAAACTAATGTGTACTGTATAGTGTTGTACATGAATGTTTGTGTTTTATATACCACATGCTAAATGTCAATATGCACTATTTAAATGTTTTAAATAATATATTCCTCCTTTATAATGCTTAAATCTATATGATTCCAATATTTTTATAAATGAGTGAGTGATCAGACTGGTTCCAATTCAGAATTAACAGCTGCTTTGTGTTTGTTATGCAGTGTTTGGCTGTTTATTCAGTATAGTAGATAAGCATGGCAACAGTTATGCTGAGTGTGTTTTGTGCCATCCTTGTTGAGCAATAAATAAATGGTAGAACTAGGCATTTTGTGATATAACAGTTTTACTTTGGTAAAAGCAAAACCTATATATCTATATGGATATATAGATATGGAATATATATAACTAAACCAGATATAATTGCATTGCTATGTCTGGTGCTCATTGTATAGACTTTTATAATAAAAGTACCTTAACCTTTATTGTCATACATCTCTGCTTCTCATCATGCTTCCTCCTCCGCTGCCACCTGTGGAAGGCAAGTGCCGAGTCCTGTACGTCTCGGTGCTTTCAGGGTGGTGCTGAGGCAGGTCCGAGTTCCGCAGCCTGCCGACAGAGCCCCACGCACTGCTGGTGGCTTACTGCTGAGACAGACCATGACAAAGCTATAGCAGTTCAAGCCTTGGTTTCACCTCTTCAGACTGTGCCTCTCAGCAGCAACAGCAGGGAAGTGACCAGACCAGCTCCTGAACTGACAGCTTGGCTTATGGTGCGATGGTTCCTGCTAGGGTGCCAGCCTGCTGAGCGGTGACGTGGGAGCAAACTGTGAGTCTCGCTCATTCCTGCTCTAACAGTAGCAGCTTTGGGAGTAGGTGGGGCAGAGAGCTGATTCAGCCCATCCTGGGCTAATTAATTCACTGTTGATGAGCAATAGTATCCCAGCAGTGACTGCTGTGTTTGTGGCCAGAACGTGTTGCTGCACACACTTTTGTAAACACAAGAGGATGCTTTTCCTCTGGACCAAATAGTAAATTTGATGGAATTGCTTATGAAAACTGATTGAGGTCTGTCAAACTGACTCTTCTGTTGTGCTTTTTGTAAATCTACCTTTCTTCAGCCTGGCAGGGGACAGAAGAGCTCCTGAAGGTAAGACTCTGCTTGTGGATGGACATGTGGCAGTGCAGGTAAATGGGAACAAGAAAAACGACTGGGAAGTGGAGAGGGAGCAAATGAGGGAGAGGAGATGGAAGGCAGCCTTACGTACATTCTGCAGGGTGTGACGCGATAACCTTCCTTTTGCTCACGTTTCTGCCCTCTGAAGATGGGGGGGGGGAGAAAGCACAAATTCTTAAGACAATTGGCTTGAAGAATGAGCAAGGTTGCTGCAGATCTGTTCTAGGATCCTCCATTTTTCCTTAGCGCTACTTATTCAATGAACTTTACCCTGATCAGGATACTAATGAGAAGACATAAGTTCCTCCAATCATGGTTTAGGGGGAACTCCTTCAAATCCATGTGCAACAAAGCAATGAACTAAGAAGATTTTACTGAGGGAAAATCACTGTGTTGAGCACTGTTATCCAAAACAGTGGAAATCTATAGCATTCCAAGCTTTAACCTCTTTAAGCAGGTTTGCTTGAGCTGTTACGTTACTTGAGCTTGCTGGGAAAAGTAAGGTGGGTTGTAAAGAGGGTTCCCTGTGCCCCAGAGGAGTAGAGCAAGGTTGAGGAGTGCCTGAAAACTTCCATGGGTAAGTGTGTCCAAAGGTTTCTAGACTTTTGTACCAGAAGAGTTGCCAGGAGGAGGAAAGGTTAGGAATGCCAAAGGTGCAGTACATCTGTTTTCCTGCGTGTCAGGCTATTGAGTAATCAGGATAAACAGATCATCACTGACCTGTGTTCTGGGACAAGCATCCTGGGATAGTGCATGACAACAAGAACCCTTTGGAAGTGGTGCTTTGTTCTGAAATGGTCCCTTTTAGAAGAGAGAGGATGGCTTGGCCAGGAGACTGAAGTACAAAATCGGTGAACCCTGATAGCCAAACCAGTATGATTCATGCTACTGGGCTGAAGTGATCTCTTTGTGGATCCCTGCCAACGCCTGTCTGCTCCTTTCTGCTTGACACAGCTCCTCCACACTGTGATTAGACACAGGGAGACCGTGTAGTACCCTGAGAGTGCTTTGCAGGGCTTGAGGTTATAACGGTATTCTACATCCTTGCAGGAGTGACCCACGTTTCAGGCTGGTGTGAGGGGGAAGCGAAGCCCCCTCTAGTGGTTCCATCTGTTAAGGTCTGGTCAAAATATTTTTTTATTATATTTTTTTTCCTGGAAGAATAATTTTCTATTTCTCTGAAGGCAACAGTAGCCTGTTTTGCAATCAACAGGTACCTGAGAAATAAGCATTAACCTTGGCAGCACATGCACCAGTAAAGAAAACTGGTCTGGTCAAGTGACGACTGCTGTCCTGTGTACTAGAATGTGCTCAGCTGTTGAGGGTTGCACTGGGCCAGAGATCAGCAAAAGGTACAGAGTGGGCCCAGGATGGTGCTGCCGCTCGTGATCTGCTCTCCTGGTTATACATCTGCCTCTCACGGCAGACCCAAATCAAGGGAGAATAAATGATCAGGCCTTTGGACAGATGCCTGCTCAGAACTACAGCAAGGTTGGCCAGTTCTCAAAGAAGCACCTGAAACTTTCAGAGAAAAGACCCAGAAGCAACAACAGTATATAGCTTTATTAATATTCCTACTTATTTTATGCAGGAACAGAAAAAAATAAAGGTGGGGAGAGGGAATGGAGACTTTGGATCTATTTACAGTGCGTGTAGAGTCAGACCAGTGCTGTTGCCAGATGAGTTCCTGCATTATTACCGTGCTCTGTTCCCTGATCTCTTCTTCAGTAGTTGCAGACTTCGCCTCATTCTTTTGACTTTTGCATTAGTGCTCTTGAACTCCGTCAGCAACTCGGCTGTATACCTTATGAGCCTGCAACACACAAATACAACCACCTACCCTTGAGATGGTGCTGCCCTTGAACTTGAACTTGCAGCTGCTTTCTTTGCTCACTTGTGTCAGCTGCCAGGGGTCTAGGTTCTGAAATAGCTCTTCATGAGCACAAGGTCTTACAGTGCCTGTCCCCCTCCCTAGGCAGCCACAAGATGTTCTGGAAGAGTGATGGTATTTTAAATTTTTGTTCCACCTCATTCTTGACTAATGTCCTTACACCCTGCTCTACTAAATTCTCCTTTCCTCCTTCCCTCCTTGAGGGCAGCTGTTGTCAGCCAGTATAAAAGCACTTAAAATGCCTCAAAATCGCTGACTTCGTGCTCATCTTTGGTCTCTCAGGTTGTCACTCGGTGAGGTTTTGGCAGCCTGCAGCTGCCCAGGGATGGGAGTAATACTGCAAGAACAGACTCATGCACTTACTGATGAAAGTCTGCAAAGGAGACGTAGCTCTGAGCTGTGACTGCATCCACATCCTCAGTAGATAGATACATCTGAGAGAGTTTTTCTTCCAGTTCCTGTAGCTTTGATATCTTTGGATGGCTCTATTCAACACCAGAGGAATTAAAAAAAAAAAAAAAATCACAGACAAAACCAGCATGGCTTACTGGGATCCATGTAATACAGTCAGTCATGCAGGGAGGGGATGTGCATACGCAGCTTTGGGGAGAAAAATACCCATCTGAAACTAGATTTTCCTTCTGGCCCTTCCAAAAAGACAGGCGATAGGAATACACATTTCTTTCCAGAGTTGGGAAAGATTGCAAGCACTGTGTGCAGCAGTGTCTTCAGCCAGCCGAGGGGCTTTGCCCTCTCTTGTGGTAGAAATGGCTTTTTTTATGGATATGTTTTGGAAGTACTTGCTCAGGCTTACCCCAGACATGGAACTACCAAAGACTGCTGGAAACATTATTTTTGTAAAGTAAAAGGAAGCTACAGTAATCTTCCTTCTTGCTGTAGATGCAGCCTATGACCCAACAGATTGCTATAACATTTGTTTTCCATACATCTGTTTTTGTTGAACGTTTGGGCAAATGCCCAGCACACAACTTTATCCCATTGCTAAGACAGACTGATCTCACCCTGCTGCCAGCTTTGCTGTCGAAGTGTGTGCCCTTGCTTGAACAAGCTTTCATTTGAAGTTTTGGGCATAATTAGTGATTTAACTTTATTTATAGTCTAGTTTTTGCTATTGCTGTGATGTTAAAAATAGTATCCTGTGGAGAAACAGCTTTTGGAAGTGACATTGTGGACAACTGTGACTTGTTTTGTGTTATCAGCTTCTGAAATATAATCAGCAGTTTCTGAGAATATAGGAGAGAATAAAGCCTACCTTTCCTTTATCACTGTCTCCATTGGAAAGCTTAGAAAGATCATTTCTTTCAGTGGCTGAAAATTCCAAGCTTGTCATTCACACAAATGAGAAGAGACAGAAGTCCTGTGAGAATCGGTGTGTACTCGGCACAGGGCACAACAGCAAATGCAGAGATCCTACCTTTCCCAGCTCTCATCTGCTGATTTTGTATCCATCTCTGCTTTCTTCAGCTTGAGCTTGACAAGGGCCTTATTGCAAGTCTGAACAGAGACAGGGCAAGTCAGCCTGTTAAATGGCTTGTGTTTAACCAGAGACAATTTTGCACAAGGACTTGAACACAAGGAACAAACCATCAGCATAATGCCCTTGGCAATTAAATAGAAATCCCGCCAGTCTAACACTTTCTTTGTTCCCTTAGCTGAGAGAATGTACCTGGGTATGTCTCAATTTGTCATTAAATCCTTGAAGGTAACATCCAGACAAATCCAATAAGGGCTTCTGTTTTCAGGAATATTCAGTTTAGTCTTAATGTGGTCCTGGGTAAGTAGGAGAATGAGCTTGGGTGATGGAAATCTAAGCTATGCTGATGCTGTATCCTGGCCTTGGGCTCCCACTTCCTTTTCCTTAATGAAAGCCAGACTTTGCAGAAGGCACATAACTTGTGTCTATGCCACTCATTAAATCCTACAGGAAGATGCCAGGTAGATAGGCTGCTAGGCCTCCTCTGCAGCGTGGTCAGCATAGGCCAGCTTGGAGAAACACTGTCTGAACGTGCAGGTCTCTCATCCCACACCTATCTCAGTCTTACTTATCTCACTGGTGATGCTGCATTCCCCAGTTAATGTCAGGTTTCTAGGCAGAGCTACAGACTTGTCCCAGCAACTGAACTGCACACAACCTCTTTGGCTTCACTGTGTGCATTTGGCAGGAGAGGAGGATACCGTAATTGCAAGCTGAACTAAAAAGTTAGGGAAAGGTTTGTTCCCCTTTTGTACTCACTTCTGGCACATAAAAATGGTCTGAACTTTGTGGAGTTTTAAAGGTATGTCTTTCTACTTGTCTTGTTTTCTCATGCAGAGAAGATCTTTAGTTTCTCAGTTTGGAAGAGCAGCGAAGAAGAAAGCTGATGATGGGATATATCACAAGCCAGGCTGGCTTTAAATATGGCTTTTAAAAGGGTGAAGTGAAGGTAGGCTCCCCGCACCCCAACTCCTATGCTGTTAGTACCATTAGGAGGTCTGGTGATTGTTTCTGTATCTGTTAAATGTTTATTTAAAGTGGAAAGTCAAATTTTAGGTATTCTTAGATGGCTATAGCCCAGCTGTTTAAATATCTTTGCTAGTGATGTAGCTTAGAATTCTTCCTCTCATGTGGAATTGAGATAGTTACAGAAGTGTTTGCTTACCTGTCTGAAGAAGTCTTTGGTCTGAAGTTCTTGCCTGGGTATCAGCTCAAATTTTGCTTTGACTGCTGAATAGGTGTCATTTATAATAGCCAAAAACATGTTCTGCACAGGAAGGATGCAGTTAGATATTTGTTTTGGGAAATTGCATTTGTACTGTGCTGGGGCTGCTGGTCTGGGGGTCTATTCCATCCTAGGGGAACTAAAGGGCTTTGCTGGGTGCAGATGTGCTCCTAATTATCTGATAATCTTAGGGCTTTAGGGAATATTTTTTTGGAGATAATCACTTATTTCTTATCTGCAGTATCAGCTAAAAGGCCCTGGTTCCTTGGAGGCAACAGATTTCTTGTCATATACTTACAACTTTTTCAGAAGGTGTTTCAATCTGAAGTAATTAATGAAAACATCAATCTAACTGATAAAGCAAACCTGCACCTACACAGTCCCATCAAAATCTCTCCTTAACCTTCCTACCTGACAGGGCTGACATTATGCAGTTTTCAAGAGCACCCAATTAAGTTTCCAGAAATTAAAATCTTGAGAAATGGATCGTGCAGGCGAGCAAAAGGTGCGAGGTGCACGTTCAGCGGTGTTCAAGCCCCTTCTGTGGCTGTTTGGAGGAAGGGAGAGCTGTCAAACGTCTTCTCTGCTGGGAACTCCTGCAAAAGCACTTGTAACCTTCTCTCTACCCAGGTGTACCGAGGGGCAACTAGGGCAAGACCAGTGTCGGGGTGGAAAGCACTGCTTCAGAGCACTATCTGACAGTTCTGCTCTACTGCTCGTGCAAAAGGATAAGCATTTTTAAGATGATACATACCAGGAATATGAAGAGCACAAAGAATACAAATGTGATGAAGTAAATAGGTCCAAGGATTCTGTTTGCTGCTTCTATGACTTCAAAATTAAAATCTCCCAGCACAATACGGAACTGTGTAAATCTGGGAGTAAAAAAATACCAGAATGAGTTTGACTGGCTTAGATACAATTGAGACACAATAGATACAATTGAGACTGATTCACCATTACCTTAGTCACTGAAATAAAAAGCAAGGCAGGATAATACAGTAATGGTAAATTGGGCACTTAGCACGTGTTTGAGAATTTGAAAGTACAAAGGAATTTTGAAATGGCTTGTATGAGAAAGTACTTTCATTTTGGATAATTCACCAGGTTTGGGGTTTTTGTTTTTGGTTTGTTTGGTTTTGTTGTTGTTTTTTTTTGTTTTGTTTTGTGTGGGGGTTTTTGTTTCGGGTTTTTGTTTTGTGGGGTTTTTTTGTTTTATTGGGTTTTTTAATATTTCCTTTCTGTTCTAGCTTCATGATGCATTATCTGCTCTTGGTACAGAAGGTAAAATTACAGGTCCCTATGTCCCCCTACAAGGGATTTTACTCCTATCTAAGAAAAAATCTTATTTCTCTCTTGCAGCATCTTAGAAGTATGTTGCATCCAAGGGGATCCAAAATGAGCTATTTTTTCTGGTTTAGAAATGCCTTAATTTTGTATGAAAACCTGATTTCAAGCTATCTGGTACAATGGCAAAATTGTGTGGAGAGCTGTGGGGACACAATTGTGAACTGCTTCTGAGCTTCCCCTTCTTACGCTTCCCTGTCTTGTTTAACATTCACATGGTCTCTTCAGGACATAGGAAGGCTGTAGGAAACAGATTGTAGGGCCAGCAAAATTTTGTTTAACTCTGTGAAATAAGCTTAAGTGTTGGAGAGCTATACTCTTAAGTTCTGCTTAACAAAAACTGGCTTGCCCCAGCACCAGGTTTGTATCAAAGAGTTGAGAAAGCAGCATACATGCAGTTTTGGAAAGTGGAAAACTCTTCAACTTGCGACTCGAAGACGAGATAGCCTAACTGGGCATAGGCGAGGAAAACGATGAAGAATATAAAGGCAAATCCAGTGATGTCTTTGGCACAGCGACATAAAGTGGAGGACAGCTGTGTCATGGTTCTGTTAAAGTTTATGTATTTAAATATCTGCAAGAGAATAGGACATATTGTTATTGGGGGATCAAAATATATTGCAACTTCTTAACAGAATGTTTGGACTCTTAACCTGTAAATTATGATTTCGGATAAGTCACACCTAGAAATAAGTTGAGTGGTATGTATCTAGGAGAACCCTAGGAGAACTAGGATTCTTGCTTTGCAAGTAAGTATGCAATTAAAGGTGTCACGGCACAAAGCTGCTTTTGAATCAAGTTCAGGCACATTTTGGTTTCCTCTGCAGTTAAAAAGCAGCTACTGTTTTCATACCTTTTGGCTATCAATAGCTTCACCTGTTAGAGCCATGCTGTCTGTATTGGTCTGGCTGTGACCTGGATAATACTGGGTCTAGGAAAAATGAAAGTCTGAGGACGCTCTTTGGCCCTGGTAATTTCCCAGCTGCTCCCGTGCAGACAGCTGCTCCCGTGCAAAGTTTTTTTTTTAGATGGGCTTGGAATTTGTGTGACCTGTGTTTATGAGAAGGAGCTAATTTTAAATTCTTCTAGAATCTTGTAAGCAAAATTCTCCCTTTTAGCCCCATCTTTGCAGCTCGCCCATGAAAAGGTAAAAGTGAGCACTTATGCTATGCTTAGAAAAATTACAATTCTTGAGTACAAAAAATGGGAATAAGAGCCAATACCTTAATCCAAGCAAAGAAGATATTGACAGCAATCATTTCATTGTAAAGGACTTGCCAGAATGCAAGGAAATAGAAGTCTGGATATATACGGTCATCAGAGAGCAGCTTTTCCATTAGCAGGGACACTTTTACAGTGCGGTAGATATTGAAGGCGATGGCAAGGATGGATACCTGGAGGAAAGCAGAAGCCAGTGAAACCGAAGTCCAGATACCTGCCCTCTTTTCAGACCATCACTTTGCACGGGAAATACTGTGGTGATTTCAAAAGGCCCTTGGTTAGATTTGAAGAACGTGAGCTTTTTAGATCTTTTGTCATAAACTGTATAGATGAGACTTTACGTGCCAAATCATTTGTGACTGTCCTGTGATACATTTTGGGCTTGTGTTCTGTAACATGCTGCAAACATTCTAATACCACAGCGTTGGCTCTGCTATATGCTTGTGCTTCCCTGCTCTGCAAAAGATTAAGGCTAAAACAAACAAGGTGGATAACGAGTAGAAAGGATGTGAAGCTGCAGTCAGTTGACAGCAAGGCTAGGACAGAGCTCAGGTGTGTTGAGCCATCGTGGGCCTTGTGGCCTCTGCAGTGGAGGACAGCGGATGGCTGCCTAACCAGACACAGGTTTGGGCTGTTCTGACTCGCTGGCTGACTCTCCATGGCTAGCCTAGGCTGGCGAGCACAGAGGTGAAAGTCGAGGGATAGCTCACCCCCAGAAGCAGCAGTTCCAGCCAATTCCAGGCATTTCTGAAATAATGTTTTTTGAGTTTTACTATTTTAATAGCTTCCTGAATGATGAATGTAATGATGAAGAGGCAAAAGATGATTTCACAAAAAGCCAGGAAGTAATCATAATGGGTGACGTATCTGAAGAGCTTCACGGAGTAGATATGTGAGGAGGTGAGAGCACCCCCAGTGGCAGGGAACTCTACCACCAACCTGGAAAAAATTGGGAGCTGGTGTTAGTTACCATCCCGTTAAATCATCTCAGCCCTTACTTTTACAATGTTAATTAGTATGACATTAATAATGCCTTACTGGAACTCCTACATCTGTTAAGACCTCCTTGTAAGGGCTAATTCCCCAGTGTAAAGAGTATTACATGCCTGAAGGGAAAAAGAGAAGCTCTTGTCTCTGTCTCAGAGAGACTGTGTCTCAGAAGGGCAAACGCTCACCCTCCCTGGAGTCTTTTCCTTCCAATAGCTGACAACAGGACTAATAATCCAGTCTTTGACCATGCAAAAGGCTATGAAATCAATTCCAGCTGACAGCAGCAACCAGGTCTACAGACCAGGCACTGACTATTCAAAAAAAACAAAACCCCATCCCCCCAAAAAACCCCAAAACAAAAAACCCCACCAAAACAGAAAGGAAGGATCAGAGTCTGCTCCCTGCACTAATGGAATTTCTGCATTTTTAATGAGCTACTGTCTTGCCAGCTGCTGCCTGAGAAACATGGCTCCACATGCCTGAGGTGACCAGTCTGTTCTTGTGTCCTTACAGAAACATCATGCCTCAGTAAATTGGATTTCAGGCGTAGTAAAGGTAAGAACTCACCTGATCACGCAGAAGAGGTTTACATTAGCATTATACATTGAGAAGTCAACAAATACAACCCTGGTTCCTCTAGTGAGCCAGCTGTTCTTCCTGAGAAACACCAACTTCTCCACACTCTCCTGCTTCGATTTGGGTAAGGTGAATATATATCCTCCGCTGCTGTATAAGCCCACAGATCCCCAGTGCCACGGCGATACCGTGGCAGCTGAGGTGTATTTCCATCTGTCAGAAATGGGAAAACAAAGCAGCTCAGCTGGTGGAAACTGGCCTGAAGTAAGCTTTAAGTTTATGCAGTCCTTGGCAGTTCTTGCTTTCTTCTGCATCCATGACTGACCATTTAAGCCAGACCTTTAAGTAACATTTTTCTTTATGTGAAGTACACACAAAACATAAGGCCTTGAGATGTTTCCATTTCTTTTAGCTACTTGGTACATTCACAACCCAGTAATTGCTTTTAAATCTGGATTTGACCCAAGGTGAGCCAGACAGTTTATTACCTTAAAACCTTTATAGGTAAATGGAATATCTCTGGTTTACACAGTTTGTCATTACTGTGGCATGCTGATGTGTTCTTTCATTGCATTAAATCAATCCTAAATGAAGTGTGTGAAGCAGGCCTTTGGGCTTTGCTTCCAGAGCATCTTAGCATGACTCCAATGTATAAACATGTGATTTAAATTCAGGCCTCACATAATTGAGTGTTTCTCCAGGGATGTTAGTGGGGATAGGCCCAGCAACATGTGCTTCTGCTGAACTGGGCTTGCTACTTCCAGTTCTTCCTGTCTCTCCACTATAGATTTCCCATGCCAAATTCCCATCTGTAATGTTGTCATAAAAACAAGTCTATGGATTATCTCGATGTAAATGAGAGAAAAACTCGGCTAATTGCATGTGTGGTTGTTAATAATGAAAAACACTGGCATTAAGGATTTAATTAGGTTTTCAGAAACATTTCTGGGCTGAAGTAGGATGACTTACTCAGATTCGTTCTTCAGACCAAAGTCAGACCTGTCTTCAGCTCGATAACGATATTTGCCATAACAGTCCTCTAAAAACGTATGGAAGGATGGGTGGATGGAGCAAGTGTTGTTGCGCACTTTGAGCTGGCGAATCTGGGCTACTCCCAACAGCAAATTCTCATAGTGAATATAGCTGTAGTTGCTCCAGAGGGTTAATGTTGTGTTGTTGTACCATTTGTCCCAGTAGAGTCCATCCAGCAGAGGTCCCTCTGCAAACTATATGTCCAAGTGAGGTTAAAGATTCAAGAGACG
Source organism: Todiramphus chloris collaris (assembly GCA_025345505.1). Lineage (NCBI taxonomy): Eukaryota > Metazoa > Chordata > Aves > Coraciiformes > Alcedinidae > Todiramphus > Todiramphus chloris. The sequence continues at coordinate 8,460,308 of JANVCC010000040.1, forward strand.
TTTTAAATGCCACTGTTACTCCACTCTTTAGCGTAGAAATCTCTACAGGCTTCTCGGGTTAGTCATACCTACAGAGTCTAAGCTAGAATACAAACAATTCCCACCTATATACTGTCTTATAAATATGATCTATACCTGTCTTTTTGCTATGAGACAGTTCTATTCCCTGTGCAATTCTATTCCCTGTGCAATTCTATCAGATATGTAATGGGATTATTCAGGGTAAGACTACAGTATACATCTGTTTGGGGTTTAATTGAAAAATTCTGCTAAATTCTGAACATATATGTTTAAATGCAAATATTATATGTTTTAACAAAATCTGTTGATTATTTTGACATCTGAAGATCTGTTTTGGGATCAATTTCTGACTAGGTTTTTAGTCATCTGGACCTAAATGAAGTATTTATTTTTTGAAGGCAAGGAAAAAAATCCCTCTTTTTCTGGGTGTTTCTTAGATGTAGATAGAGAGCATTAGATGTTGGGGAGAACATTATTCTGAGTAGAAAACAACATGCTCCCTTGACCTGTCACCATCTGAGTGTGTATTACACCCGTCTCTAGTGCATCAGCATGCATGTTGTATTTTATGCTATTTTATGGACTAGCAAGAACAGACACCAGGATAAGAGGGAATACAATTCTTACAAATGAATTGTTATAACCAGGCATTTCCATTTTTAAGGAAGAGTAGGGTGACAGACTTTGCCTTCAGCTGTCAGCTGGGCCATGCTGCTAATCTTGGAAGTCCTCCACCTAGTAGTGAAAACAGGGGTAAGCGTTTTGCAACTGTCAATGAAATATGAGGTAATGTAATAGCAAACCAGGTGAACCAAGACGGTTCCACTGGCTGCCCCAGTGGAAATGATAAATTATTTTTAACACCTGAAAGTCAAAAGAGCTGTAAATCAAAAGTCTTTCTGGTTTTAGTGAAGCTCTTTTCAGACCAAGCCTAATAGTGTGAATATGATGCAGCAATTAATTGGCCTATTGTTTTCCTTGACGAACTTCTCAGAAGTATCAGCATTATTGTTTGGAGCCAGAATTTCTCCAAATGTATTTTAGAAGTTACTTGCTTTTCTTCAGGTGAAAGCACAACATCTAGCACATGGCTTTTAGGAGAACCACAGGACTGCATTGTGCCGAACTAACACTAGGAGCTTCTTCCCTTGTTTGTTCTCCAAGAAAACATCTTTGCAATGAAAGCCTTACCCTCCAGAAATCTTCTCTGCTCTCAATACTCCTGAAACTGCTCCTGTCATCCCCAGAAGAGGAAGGCTCCAGGAAGCGTTGGGCCATGACTTTGTTCAGGTGGTACGTGTCCGTGCTCACCATGCCGAACGTCACTGGAGAGAAGGGGCAAAGAGGGGCTGCTCACTGGCTGAACCTGCAGGCACACAACAGCTCCAGCCTCCCTTCAGCTGCCACAGTCATGCTGCTGGAAAAAGCCTGTCAGAGCCATTTCTACTGAAGAGACAAACACTTTTGGGTGTAAGATGAGTGAGAAGTAAATACTGGAAGAGATACAGCTTAGGTGTTAGCTGTTTGTAAAAGCCACCTGAGTCGTTTGCTGACTTACGTATGCACAGGGCTGTCAGGAACAGGCTGTAGGTGACCGTCTCCCCCAGGCTGCCTTTCAGCCCCAGCTCTCTCCTGCACCTGCCCCAGGGGCTCTGGGCCCCTGCTCGGGGCAAGGGGCAGGGGGCAATCGGAGCCCGGCCAGGCCCGTTTCCCTCGGGCGGGGAGGCCGGGCCGAGGCCGGGCTGTGCCGTGCGGCTCCGGGCAGCCCGGGGGCGGCCGCACGCAGCGCTGCCGCTCGGCCTCCGCTGCACCCCGGGCCGCTGCGGCGCTGCCGACGGCTCCATAGCGGCCGGAGCGTCTCCCCGCGCCCCCGGGCTGGGTCCCAGCGGGTGCCGCGGCCGCTCTCCTGCCTCGGGCCGGAGCGCGGGACCGCAGCGAGCCTGCCCTTGGCTACCCGAGCTTGGTGCTGCGGTTCCTTGGTTTCGGTTGGCGGCGTCCCGCGGGCTGTCCCGCTCCTGCCGGCCCCGCAGCGCTGCCAGCCGTTCCTGCGGGCGGGGGGAAACGAAGCCGTGAACTGCAGCCTGGTTGTTTCCGGGCTAAGCTGTGGCTACACCGATGATGAGCATGTGGAAACTTTGTTTATTCCTGCTTCTGTTGGTTCAGTACCTTTCCACAGCTTATCTACATTAGTGACTCTCCCGGCATGCCTCGCCCCACCACCGACACGAATTTTGACACCATTTATCACAATCCCTCATCTTCTTTTCAATATCATCAATTCATGTCTTTTCTTCAAATTTAGTAAGAGCTAATCTAATTTCAGTATCTTCTGGTTTTGGATCATAGGTTTTCAGAATCATTAAAGGCTTTCCGTTTTTCCCAGATCCTTCTGCACAGCTTATTGGGGTGATGATGAATTGCATACTTTTAACTACATGCCGAATGAGCACTGTAAAGCAGAGTATCATACATAAGATAAAGATCAAAACTACAACAATGCATAAAACCAGAAATAACATTCTTTTAACCCATGGCCCACCTGGAAGCCAAGAAAACATGTCCCATTCTGATCCTTTCCATGTTTGTACTGGTACATGGGCCAATTTTCTTATCTGTTTTGTTATCCGTTTTACTACTTTTCCATTATCATCTGGCTGTAGGCAACAATTGGATTTGATCAACTTTCCACACACACCCCCGTCTTCTGCTAACAATAATCTAATACCACCTGGTGTTGGAATATGGCATTCCTCATTTGGGTGGGTTGGTCAGCGAGGAGAGCAAGAGCTGTTGCTCTCTAGTTGGTTATTATTTCAAGGACAGCTTGTAACCTGATTATTTGGTTTGAATTATAAATGGGTTCCCGTGCACCAGATACTAATTCACTAGGATTCCAAGTGGCTGGTCCATACTGTTGGATTATTCGCTCAGGCGGCCATTCATTTTTTTTCCACTTTTGGGCACTCCCTCCCACCAGAGATGCATCCATTGATCGCTTTGCTCTGAAACAATAAATGCCCCTGTCAGAAGAATAGAGTCGCCATGGGCTCCCTTCCTCTTCCCAAAATCCTGTTCCATTATGGATCTTGCTCCAAGTGCTAACCCACCACTTGGGTTCAACTGGACTGGCTACCCACGGCCAGCTCTCAGATTCCCCTGGTCCTCCACAAATCCAACAACTGCCAAGGTTAAAAGTTTTTGCCACTTCTTCCTCCAAAATAAGAAAGTTCTTTTTCCACTCCTGCACCTGACCCAACTGGCAACGTGAGAACAGTATGATAAAAAGAAACATATTTTGTCCTTAATATTTTCAGGTAGAATATAGATGGGTAAGTCTGAAGGTGAGGTGTGAGCCTTGAAGAAATTGCATCATTTCCACTGCAGGCAAGTCTGTATACAAAGGTCCGTGTCGAGTAAGGATGATATGCTCACACAGAATGTTATATTCTTCTGGCTTGCAGGGTGGTCCTCTCCTGGAAAATCTGATCGTTATCTTTAGTATTTTTCCAATAGATTTATTTATTACATCATTTGATATTTTTAGCAACCGTTGGGATCCCATACTTGACCTTTGTTCCTTACAAATTCTTATCTCTTTTAGTGGGCATATACCGATTGAGACTGCCTAAGGTTGTCAGAACGCAGAGCGTCCAGAAACCAGCTGACTATGCCCAGGAACAGGAGAAGTCCGGCTGAGGCCATTCTACCTGGCGGTCAATACCCTAAGGGATTGCAGCCCTTGGTAGACCCTTTATATGCCGCAGCAGTGGTTCCTTCCCGGTCTTGCCTTCCCCCTTCCATAAGCATTATCTTTTAACCCTCGACAACCTTTTTGGAGACTACAACTCAGTAGTGCCTTTCCTTCAGATCCACTTCCCTAAACCAAGGGTTCTTTGTTTAGATATTAATCATCCTTTCTGTATGGAATTCCACGGGTTACCAAGATATATATCTTAGTCCCAAATTAGTCAATTTTTCTTCAATTTCAACTTCAACTCTCCAGGAGCAGACTCGACGCTCCAAGCTTCGGTAGTTATAGGTCCCTCTACCCGAGATGCATGTGTCCAGCCTTTTTCAGCTGTTCTTATAGCTGTTTCAGTAGTGAGAAGAACGGATATCTTCCCAGGATTTGGCTACGAATTGTGTTTTTAGTAATGCTGCGCCCACAGGAGAGTCAGGATCTACTCCTGAATACAGCTGAAAGCTTTTTCTTAACCTTTCTAACCATTCAGTCGGAGACTCTTCCTTTTTCTGATGTTCATTAAAGGCCTTATTAATATTCTGTCTCCTTGGGACGGCCTCCCTGACACCGTGTATCCCTATAGTTCTGAGGTCTCTCATGCTTTGTCTCCCTGTCGCCGTTTGATGGTCCCAGTTAGGATCGGTATTCGGACATTTCACATCGCCCGGGGGACCGGCCTCATTCTGCCTTTCCCATAACCTCATCCCTGCCTGTGTAATCATTCCCCTTTCTTCCGTTGTAAAAAGAATCCCGAGTATAGACTGCATTTCCTCCCATGTGTAAGTATTCGCTCCCAAAAATTGGTCCAGTTTATCGGCAACCCCTAAAGGGTCATCCAGCAGACTGCCCATTTCCTTTGTAAAGTTTCTTCCATCTGATGGATTTAAAGGGACTGCCACAAATCCTGTTTCCCTTGATTTCCACCTAAAGGCACTTCCCTAAGGGGATAGAGACCTCCTCTATCCCTGTGCCTGACTCCGGTTTCCTCACTTTCCTCCTGCTCCCCTTCCCTTCGTTGCCTTCTTGTTCTCCGGGCAGGGGGAGAAGGTGAAAGGGTCGGAGCGGTGGGAACCGATTGATTGTAAGGAGGTGGTAAGTTGTCTAAAGGTTCCCATTGTTCCTTTTCCCCGTCTTTATCTGTCTTTTCTTTCACTTGCAAACTAAACAGACGTGCTGTAGGAGGGTTTGATGCCCTAATCCACATAGCAGCATCATCACTCTCTTCTTGACTAAAAGGTTCATTACCATTAACATGAAGATTTAAAGCTTGACACACCCAGTCCTCAAAGGAACCAAACACTGGCCAAAACACATGGGGCCGCAAGGGCTCTTTTGGCCATTTAATCATACAGAAATGAATCATTTTTGGTTTTTCTTTTCCCTTACTAGATTCAAAATCATCCCAAAATTTTAACATCAATCCTAAAGGACTATCTAATGGATAGGGCAGCTTTTGGGTCAAGCATGCAAGGAGAAAAAATATTGAAGTTGCCTCACTGACATGTTTTAGGGAGTGTCGGTGTCTAGCTTATAAACAGCTTATAGCTATCAGATGACATGATGGGGGGAAGCAAACAGGGGAGAGGGACAGTGGCAGACTTAGTGGAGTAAAAATTCATATTTGCCTGACATCCATAAGCTCATTTTAACAAATCAAGGAAGAGTCAGAGATGATGTTGGTTATTTAAAATTTTATTTGCCTCTAATTTATTCTCATAAAAACACTCTAGTCTATTTGGTTTCATTATTCAGACAGCACAGACTGCTGATATGATCAAGAGTGATATTAGAGAAGCATTACAAACCAATCTAATTTAGCATGTAACCAAGCACAGGTGGAACTAAAACCGCCTGTACTTGTAAAAACTAATTAGCCTGCTTTCTTAGTCTTTATAGTTAAAATACAATACTCAGTAAATGGTTATAGTCACCAAACCATATAAATAAATTCTAACCTGGTAACAGCTGAATGTGCAAGAGTCAAAGTAAAAATATGTAGATAGGTATTTTGCTAATAAGAGCAATCATCAGTTACTGCATCTATGTTGTAATTGTCTCTTATACATGTGAATTTTCCTCTTCATTTCCAGTTAAAGTTCATCACTTTCATACAGTCCAGACTGCTCAGCCAAACGCTGAAACTCTCCTTCTGGTGAGAAAGCTTGTTTCACATCCAGTCCCCTTCCATTAAGTGCCAAATACTTGCTAAAAGTTGGTCGAACCCGCAGCTGTTTTGGGGCTGGAAGTGGCTTGTTTGCATGTGCTGGAAGAGAGGAAAAAAGCCTCTTTCAGTGTTTTCCCAGACTGTGGGAAGACCCATGGTAGAGCAACCCAACTGCTTTTTATCTGCAACATAAACCAGCAAACTCTTAGGAAGAATTTATCACACAAGTTTGTATCTCAGACACATCACAGATTTATATTTACCCCTCTGCTTGATATCAATCAAATTGTAGTCTTTAAACAGTGCAGAGAGCAGATGTAGGCAGCATGCTAAGGATATACGTATATCATAGTGCCTTGGCACCGAACAACATGCTTTTTCCTGGGATAGTTACTTTTTGTCTATTTCTGTATCTTTACAAAGAGTTCCTGCCAGCAGTCTAAGCTTCATTAGGTTAATTTTGAGTGTCTGTTCTGTATACAAGTGCCTGTGGCAGTTTCGGTTGTGGTTGTGGCACTGTGATGTGGTACTTACTTGCAACCTCCAGCCTGGCATGGCACGTGGCCACCCCAGCTCCATTGACAGCAGATACAGTATACCAACCAGCATCCTTCTTGTTTGCATTGTGAATCAGGAGGCAAATCCTTCCAGTATTGTCATGTAGCAAGCTGAAAAATGAAGTTTTTTTACATGTAAGTGCTTGGAGGAGAAAGGAGAGAAGACACTGAAATCAAGAGAGTCAGTTTACACGCTGAGGAGCTGAGAGATCTTGGAACAATTCTTGCAGGGCACAGCAAACTACTTAGAAGCAGTGCATGTGTTACAAGCCACCAGTGACCCACATTGTGATACCATTCAGGTGGCATCAAGGCCCTTGTGTAGCCCCATAGCCTCAGAGCATAATGAATGCAGTGTAAAGCCATGCATCTCCATAGGCATAGAGAATTCAGAGTAGCATCTGGTCACAGTCTGTCCTCAAAACAAGATTTTGAGCATTGGTGCCTGTTTTGCACACAGGCCTGGTCACCAGGTATCGTAAGCAAGGGGCAGATCTAGCTTTCCAGCTTGCTGCTTTTAGAAACCAGCTAAATCAAATCTGACTTAAATACTGGTTATTGTTTTCAAACACAGCAATGGCCAACTCATTAGTAGGATACCTTATTCGGTCTGTATTATATTGTACCATTTCGTTGTTTCTTTTCCAGTAAATACGGGGTGTTGGAATAGCAGAAATCTGACATTCGAGTCTGGCTGTATCTCCTTCAAAGACCTTTTTGCTTTGTGGCTTGAAGATGAAAGTTGGAGGCGTGTGATGTTCTTTGGCTAAATTAAAGAGGAAAGATAAGGAGGAATTACTGTAAGTACTGAACGCTGATATCAGGCTTGTTTTTTAAGATTTAGAATGCTAAATTCAGGAGGGCACGTGTTCCTTACTCCAACTCCTTAGCCTACAGGCAGTGCCCATGAGCATTAGGGGGTAGTAGACACATTCCACTTTAAGAGGAGAGTAAATCAACATATGTTATCAATCCTGGGAAATTAATAACTCCCAAATTCTCCCAGTATTTTGCTAGAAGTGCTTTGAAGAAATATGGCATCCCAGATTTACGTATTAAAATAGTCTTGGAAAAGGTAAGATGTTTGTTATCATTTGTGTTTGAATATCTGGAGATCTACCACTACTTCTTCATTGGTTTATGTCCCAAACACACAGAGGAAGGCATTAAATTACTGAGTTTTTTCTGTGTGTGGCCAGGTAATTATCAGTGCTCTCAGTCTTACCAATTACTTCCACCTTTACTGCAAAAGATGCTTCTCCTGCACGGTTGACAGCCACACATTCATACGTCCCTGCATCAGATGATTTGACTGCTTCAAAAATAAATGAGTGGAATCCCTTTTCTGACACTATCATTTTATGGAACTGATCTTGATGAACCATCCTGCCATTTTGATACCACATCACATCTGGAGTCGGCAGCCCGCTGACCTGTGAAGAAGAAGAAAGTAGTGAAGAGTTAAACAGCTTTAAAATAATAAAAGCCCTTCAATGCTGAAGGGAGTTTGATGCAGATAGATGATCCTATCATGATCCTACTGCAAAGTTTTACAGTCTTGCTTAGTTTTGAATATTAACATAGTGCTGCACAGAGAGGAAGCACTTGTGAATTGCTGTGGAAAGATTAGCTTTAGCTCCAAGATGGTAGATGCTGTTCCTGCAATCCTTTGTTGTTCCCATCTTGTGAGGTAGTTTGGAGTAGACCAGAAATATTTATTATGGGTTTACAGAGGTGGGGGAAACTCCCCCTGTTAATCCCACAGCTAGCACTGTAAGCAGTGCTGACATACATACTGTTTTGGTAATGTACGTAAAGAAACTGTCCCGCAGACATGGTCAGGGTTGTCCACGACATTCAGAAGTTAAGCAATTTGCAGCAAAATGGCTAAAGGTCATAACTAAGTCTGGTAAGAGTTTACTTAAGGAAAGAGATTGGAAGCAATTAGGAAAAACCAAGATAAAGCACAATCAGTGGACACCGTTTGTGGTGAAGTTGCATGTGCAGAAAGTGTAAGTTCTTTCTTACCCTAGGGTTGGTACAGTTGTGGTGCAGTTTCAGGCCATTTTGGTGTTTTGTTTGTTTGTAATTAGTGCATTACCTTGCCAGATTGTCTGCTACAGCAAGGGCAAGGTTACCTTAGAGAAGACTCATTAAAGGCAGGCTAGTCCTAAACAGGCCTTGCTGGACATGTGTCCTCTTTCATCAAGGCCTTCATATTCATTCTTACCCCTGCGAACTAAGAGGTGTTCTGTGGTGGTCCATATTTACCACTATTTAGCTTTAACCATATTCTTATACAGCTAATTCCATTTACATTTTCCAAAGGAAAAAGCTGAAACATTTCTCCATCTCCTGTTTCTTAGTTCACATTGCCTGGAGGGACCCTGCACCATCTGCCATTGGTGCTCTGGCTTATTCAAGTCCAAAGGTAATGCAGCTCAGAGACCTCTCAATGCAACACACCCCACAGAGCTAGTGGATCTGAAAGTGAAAGGCTGGTAATTACTTTGAAGTCGAGTCTGCAGAATCGCCCCTCCTCGATAATCACATCTTCGGGCACTTGAGTAAAACGTGGCTGAAAAAACTTCTCCTGGATTGAGTCATGGCCACGTTCATCTCCTCTTGAGGATGGTCTGCTTCTAAACAGTGGACAGAAGCAGTTAATTGTGTAAAAGTTTCAATAGTGCATGTGACGTTGAGGCACCAATTGCAGCTAGAATCCCTCAACATGTTTAGGAATCCAACACTAGTTTGGGTTTGTTTTTCAGCTGTAAGGCATGGGCTTCGATCAACGACTTCTCTTGCTCAAGTAGTTCAATTCAACATAGAAGCATAAACATACAAAACCTTCATCTTTGGCCTAATATCATAAAGAATTTACAGGAGCAACATAGGGTTTGATTCATCATGCACATTGTCAGACCTTGCTTTGACTAGAGATTAATCTTCTTGGGCATGAAGCATATTTGCCCTAGGCACACAGAGTCTTTAAACCTCTAGTGTTATGCTTAGAATTGTCTGGATTAAGACCATAGGCATCATCAGCTACCCACAAACTGTAACATTTTAGTTGAAAGGAAGTGAAGGAATTTGGTAATTAACTACTTTAGAAAAACTAGTAAGTAGTGAAGTAAAACTAACACTCAAGAAACATTTGAAATAAGGTCTTGAAGAGAGCACAAGCTTATGCATTACCTTACATGTGTTGTAGGAACCTGCAGCCTGATGTTTTCTGCATTCTGGTGCTTGGAAAGAGAAAGAAGGAAGGCGAGTTAACACAGAGAGGAAGCTTTATCTATAAACTGAATGAGAAGTCATGTTGAGTTCATTTACTGACTACTGCTGAAAAGCAAACTGAATACTCCAGAAGTCATTGGGACAAGAGGTAAAGGAACTCACATCAGGAGCTCATACACTCAGTTTTCAGCCTAGGCTTTGCCGTGACAGTAACAAGTGCTATTAATAGAAGAGCACAACTTCTCATCACTCTGCACAGGTGATAGGTGCAGCAGTTTTGTGTGGCACACAAGGCTTTTGGCCAGCCAATAACCTTTGTTATAGGGGAGTAGTACTATTGGCAGTATCTAAATTGAGAGATAAATATATAGTGTCCTTCCCCATAGCAGGAATAGAAGTGGAATCGCTGGCAAGAACACTGTATTGTGCACCCTTAAATATGGTACCAACAGCCATGGACACATGCTGAGCTGGAAAATAGTTTTCTTTCTAGATCACAGCACCAACTAAGCTGACTGACAACTCCACAATCACATGAGTAAATCTGCTAAAGTACCCAGGATTGATTTCTGCTAGGAACTTGGCTGTTTGGAAAATGCAAGCAGAGTTTATTACCAGTGACTCATTTTAGCAATGGAGTCAGAGAGAAAACTCTGCATGGAAATTTTAGGGCTGTTTGCATTGAGCCATTACAATGCTTCATTCTGTGCTCTGTAGCCCAGTCCTGTGGAACATTTAAGCCTGAGTTTAGATTTCAAGCACATAAGCTGTCTTCAGTTCAAGCATTACATGAATGAGGGCTTTGCTGGACTCAGCTCAGTTCTGATTCCAAAGGCAATTGCTTGTGTCTGCTCATTTACACAAGTTTTGCACTATTATTACTTGTCTTGTAAAGTGATGCTGTAATGATGAAGTTGCTGATAGTTCCAATGCTCTATTATATGGACTGACAGTGTAGCCAAGTTCCTGAGGAATCAGGACGCTGAAGGAAACAGTAACTGCAATATTATAAACTAAGACTGAATAATGGGAATGAGATCTCTCAAACATAAGTCTCTCTCTCTCCTTACAATATTCCTTTTTATGCAGCATTTCGCACACCCCGTGAAGTTGTCAGTCATCTTGTTTTGACTGAATGTTTCCTTGTTCTCTGCAAAAGGTGAGGCTTCTCTTGCTCTCTGACATTCATAACGTTCCCTTCTTGCCTGCTGTTGTCAGCTGATTGCTGGAGAGAAATCACTCAAATTGCACATTCCTCCCTTGCTGTGATCTCAAGTGTCTCTTGCATCAAAGAGTTTTGCAAACTGCACTTTGGAAGGTGTGTGCCAGCCTGTGGACTCTGTGGGCATGCAGCAGGAGGGATGTTTTCTTTGGCTGCAGAGGTACCCAGTGCCACATCACAGACGTTTCCGCTAACTTTGATCACAGAAGTGCCAAACAGAGCTTTTAACTGTCTTGAACAACCAGTGAGTGATGCAAGGCTCCAACTAAAATGCTTTTGAAAATTCCAATAGTAGTAGATTCTTGTCTATCAGCATGTGGGCTGCTAAAATAACTGTTTTTCATTCTCTTAACGACTGCAGGCTCCTCGAAGGGCTAAAAACACCCGATCCCAGCCCAAGGCCCTGATCTCTTGCAGTCAGTGTCTCTTATTCCAAACAGTGACAGGTGTAAATCTTGCTGTCTTGGCCAAGTCTGAACTCGGGCTGTTAGAGAGGGGGTACCTGCAGCCTTCTCTGTGCTGCTCCCAGCCTGTCTCAGGCAGGGTGTAATGTGCAGTGCAGCAGCTGTTGCAATTCCTCCCTGGAGAGGTCATTGCTACAGATCAGGCCCAGCAAGGGGATGGTGCTAAAATACTCCACCTCTGCCATCACCACCACCCTCCCCCCCGCCAAGGAAAAAATCAAACCACCAAATCCCTACTATACAGAGCTCTGCCAGTGAGAGCTGTCCCCTTCCTCCCTCTGCACCGATACCAAATAATCCCCATCTCTCTGCCCTGTTCAGATACAAGTCCCAGCACAATCACCAGGAATTCCTTGTTCTAGACAGAGGTCCCCATTTACCTGTGCATTCGGCATGATGTCTTCACTTTGTGTTTCCAACACAGATGCAGCATTTACTGGTCCGAGCAGCCTCCGAGCCATTCTTTCTTCATAAGTTAATCGCTTAAAGCAGAGTGGAGAGAAATTCTAGTCAGAAGTCCATTTACTATTTCAGATCAGCTTGTAAGAGTGCAATAATATGCCACAAATTCAGGGTGTGGTTGATGAAAGCAGTGGCTGAATAGAAACACCACGTCTGTTCCAGAGGGTTTGCAGTCTGTGATGCCTACTGAAGTCAGCCTCGATATATACAGCACTGAAATGCATAGAAGATTAAACTGCCTGTTCATCAAAGCCACTCTAATGCCATCTGTAGCCTTCCACTCCTCCTCTTTTTCTGATGGGATTATTTATGGGTAAGTGATGGCATTATCTCAGAAGCCAGAGTAAGTCCCAGGGTACCTTTCTGTTAGCACTGGGAAAACTTCCCAAGTTATTCAGCTGTGGATTTACTTTGGGAGCTAGAGGCATGATGGATGATAGCATCCCCTATGCCCAAAAAAGCAAGAGCCACAGCAGAAGCAGACACAGCCAGAGACAAGCACCACTACCCCTGAGAGCCCAAGGGGAGTTTATGACAGAGCAACAACCACCTTATGAAATGCTGTGTGCTGTCCTGAGAGGAGGCAAGAATGTCTTTCAGTCAGATAACAGTAAGTTCCTACAACATGTATGCATCACACAGGGGTAAATATGAGCAGAGATAAACTCAAGTTCTGTCAGTTGGGTTACTTTAGAAGAGTACATTAGTCCCCTGAGAAGCACAACACCTGGCACTTCACTTCCCACAAAGTTTACCTTGGGGTCAGATTTTGTGACATGAGGACAAATGAATTTCTACTGGGTATGGGATATGTATGTGACTCCTCCTGGTTCATGGGTAAGTAGGGGTTTAGGGAGGCTTGTGGAACTTTCCTTTAGAAGAGTGTGATAGAGACCTTTTAGAAAACCTGTGAGAGCTTAATATCCCTGAGATTGTTTCAGCTGTATCAAGTGTGGCTGAGATTGGCCAGTTCGTTCAGAAGTTGCTGGAGGACAAGGGGAGGAGGACACAGAGTGGTGATTGCATAAGCCTTATTTTTAGCCTGGCTTCCTATGGGAAGAAAAGCTGGCTTGCAATGGCAAGCTTTCTTACAGCAGAGAGGACATTCCTGTTAGGGACATGTTAAGTCAGATTTGACCTAATATTTTTTTGTCCTTCAGTATTTAAGTTTATATATATGACACAAACCTGCTCCCACTGATGGTAATGATAAAAACTCCTTTCTACTTCAGGGTAAAGAAGACGGAAACTATAAACACTGGATTTTTACCAGTTTGCCTCCGGTCAGAAGGAACGTTCCCACATTAGAGACCTGCTTACTCTAGCTTGCTGTAATGTGCTTCCCTACTGGTAGGATAACTTTTCTCCCAGGTTTTGAGTTCTTGATAAAAGGGATTGCATTTTGTCCCTTTGCAGAAAAAGGAAGTAGGTATTGAGAATAAGAGATCTTCTTAGAGGAGACAGACTTTATAATAAAAGCTCATGTAATTTCTTTGATTATGTGTTGTTCATATAGGAAGAAATCAGAGAGGTTTACCACACATCATGATGGTCTCTAGAATGACCTTTGAAATACTGGTACTTGTCCAAGTTTTTAATGATTTGGGGTGGCTTATTAACCCCAACATTGAAATCCAGGGTGAAATCGTGTCTGGAGAACTGAGGGATTTTCCTTGGGTTTCTAGCTGTCTGTGGATGTGATGTTCAGCAGAATCCCCAGCAGAGAGTTCATGTTTGTGCCACAGCTCTGAATGTGTACCTTTCTCCCAACTCTAGCCTTATTAATTTGATCGCACAAATTCAAATAAAGCTTGAATGGTGTGTGCTGGCCAAGAAACTAGGATAAGAGGGAAAGGTAATAGCAGCTCAAAGCCAACTTGCTGCATCAGATGTTTTCCAGAAGTCACTGCATCCCTTCCTGAAGTCACAGGAGGTGCAGACATTCAGTTGCCACAGTAGATGCCCACAGACAAACTTACAGCAACCATCACTCTTGCCACACATTCAGGCCAGCTTACATCATGGCCCACCAGTACAGCTGTCTGCATTCTAACACCAAAACAACTGTGAAGGTGTTGGGAAATGAAGAGGTTTCATGTAATTCTTTCAGAGACACACCTTTGACACTAGCCCTGAGCCATGATTAAAAAGGGAATCACTGTTGGAAGAGGGTCCTTTTTTTAGCATTTCTAATGGAAAAATTCAGCTACCTTACATTGAAAGAATATTCTGGTCATAAATGGCTCAGAACTCTTGCTGGGATCTGTTGAGGTTCTGAGTAACAGGGTTTGGGCAGTGCTGCTCCCGCATTTCCTTCTGCTTTTAGATCACTTTGGAGGATCCAGCTTCTGGGGCACTAGAACTAGGCTCTGCATCCCTTGCACTACGGAGAGTCAGAGCAAATTGGTTCCTTAATCAGCAGGTTTCCCTTACCTGGTTGCCATTCTGGAGAAGGCTGTCTTTGCATCGGAGTTTCTTTTCCAAGTCCTGAATCAGGGCCTCTTTTGTTCCTCGAATTTCTTGGTCTGATGTCTTCTGCATAGAGTTGATGCTAGCTTGTTTGTGATACATTGGTTGTGAGTACCTACTCAGGCAGGAAGAGAAAACAGAATTATTCCTGTGGGCCTCCTTGACTGTTTGTTACAGCTTCATCAAATATAGATAATAATGTGAACCTACTACCTAGAAACTGTAGTTCAAATGATCCTGCAAAGCATCTGGGAGAGAGATAGAGAGACAGGCAGGCTAGACACTCACACAACTGAGTGTCAAAAAGTTAGGGGGAAGCATCATGGTCTGGCCAAGTCATTGAGTGTCCTCCTACAGAACTCACAGCTCTTTGCTGTGGGTGGCTGTTCAGTATCCCTATGTCCTGCAGTGTCCCCTGCCCCAACTCAGATGTGTGCAGTAAGACTGACAGTGTTTTCAGAAAGCCACTAACTCCACTGAGCAACACAGTCTGTCCAGGAGCAAGTTCTCCTTCAAAAACTGCATTCCTTCACAACTTCAATTGTTAAAAAGGCCCTGGGTGCTGCAAATCCACAGCAAGGTCACAGAATAGTGAATTAAGTATTAACAAATGGCTTAGTCCTCTTCTTCTTGACCCCTGAAAGCTACATCATACAGCACTTATGTTGAGGTGTTCAATAGTCAAGCTCACCCCAAACTAGGCTGGGTCTTTAGGAGCCCTTGCTGCTTCCCTCCCCCCAGTCTGATCCTGTTATCTGTAGTCAAGAGACACAATCAAATTATGGAGTTAGATGGCAATCTTGATTTGGAAAGGTGCTAGGAAAAGAGGAGCATCCCTCAAAACAGGCTGCGATGATCTACTAGAGGTCACAGCACTCTGTGCTGACAGGATCTAACCCAGTTCGTTACATGAAGAAAGGCCTCATGTGCTACAGTTGTGGTCAGCAAGTATTTCTACTAAAAATCCTCTTCCTCCTGTCACTTGGGAATTCATTCTGCTGATTAGAATAGGGTAGAAGGGTAATAATTCTGGTACTTGTATTCCCAGCACTGCTTGGACTTCATAACTCGCTCAAGCTATAACTTAAAAATGATAAAATTTGCCCAACAGGTTAATACGTCTCACGTCCCCATTTGTAGGACAACTAGGAAAATAATTCCTCAACTCACAGGATGTTGCATTTAAAAGCAGCCTAGATGAAATGCATACTGAGGCACCAAAGCCCTTTGCTGTGAAAGCAACCAACCTCACGCGGCATACACAAAACCCAGTGGTTACTCCAGATGTGTATCTAACCCACACACACTCCTGCAGTTCTTTTAGGAAACCCTCCTGTGTGCCCCAGGTAGCCCACTCTGTTCTTACCTTTCTTCTTCCCACAGTGGAGAGATTCAAACAAGCCCCAGAAACATTCAGATTTCCTGAATACAAACTGACACTTAAATGGGAATTTATATCCAGGCCAGCAGGACCCCTCGGCCCCTATCACCTTTCTAATAACCTCAGATGAGTATTTGTTGCATATTCTACAATGACTTTCTGCAGGACCTTCAGCTAATCTTGGCAGGAGTACAAGTTGGTGAGAAGGCAAAACCCTTTGAGATCTCGCCGACCTTGGGAGATATTTGGATTGCATCCCAAAGGCAAAATGATATAATACATATTCAGGAAAGAATTTATTCTTTGGTCTGAAGTGATACAATTTTCATCTGCCTGCCTTTCCGTTAGCAGGTACAATTAATGAAAACTGTTAGGTAGGCACAGAGTCCCATCATGATGGAACCTGAAAACACTGTTGAGGCTTACTAGGAATCTTGAACTTGCTTATATATGGGAAATGTTACTGCCTTCCCTCTGCCTCGCTTTTCATAAGCCATGTTTGTTGAGAGAAATTCGTTTGAGATGGGTGTTCATCTTCTGTTCTGAATATCCTTAACTAAGAGATTTCCATCAAATCAAAATAAACTGTTCTGACTCCAGAAAACCTGTGCAGCTGCCTGTGACATGCCCACTGTGCAGTAATTCCTGGTGGGTACCTGTCTCTCCCACACAGACACCAAGGGCAAGCGCTCAGCCTCCTAACCCGATTCATGCAGGGTTCTGCCTCGAGCATCAGAAGTCAATGGGAGTTGTCCCGTTGGCTTCGGCCAAGCAGGTGTTTCACCAGACATTTGGATTGGTATGGTCAGTGCACAAGAGAGGACAGGCCAGAGGAAAGCAAGCGGAGGTTAGAAGGCTGTATATACTTACTGAAGTTCCATAGGAGAAGAAGTTTGGCTGTTATAGTCAGGCTGCGAGGGTAGCACTGAGCACAGGAATGCTGCAGGGGGTTGGTTAGGCATGGATATAAGCCGTTGGCCAGATGATGAGCTAGCAGGAGACTGCGCAGATGCAGGTGTGACAGGGTATGTGGATTCCTTAGGGGCACTACAGGAAGGTGAGGAGAGCGTGATTGAAGAGCTCAGAGATGACGAGGAGGAGAATTTCTGCCCACTTGGGTTACGAGGCTGTATGAGGATGGAGGACTGTTTGTTTTGTCTGCTTGACTCTGTAGAGGCTGCGGGTCCTGGAGGCTGCTGTTGCCCTTGACACAGATTCTTAGACTCGATAAAGTGTTTTGGACGTTCATAGTTAAACATGGTTGGTTGGCACATAGAGGAAACGGATGGGAAATTAGGGACACTCATAGGAGAGGTTTCACGGCTGTCCTGGGTTTTTGTTGGTGATAATTGACTTTGGGTAGGTGGCTGGTAAAAACTAGGTGGCAGGCCACAAAAGCTTTCTTGGCTGGGCTCCTGGATAGAATGGAACCCTTGCCTTGCAGAATAGAGGCTTTCTTGGTGTGGATTATCCCTTAAGGAAGACAATACAGATAAGATAAATTGTACATCACCATTTGAGTCAAAAAAGTACTGTGTCATGAGCAGTCATTAGCAATCCAAAGAGTATGAAGTTCAGCCAACTGACAATTAAAGCTCGAGCTTAAAATGAAGAGATTTAGGATGGATTAGAACTATTCCAGAACAGTGTGAACATTTTGGATTACAATAACATGCCATATAGTCTATCCAAGTGAGGTGCAGTGCTCACCACAGCTGTCTTATCTGCCAGAGCCCAGAAAATTCTAAAAGAAATAGCAGTTGGTTTATTGAGACACCCATCACCTACATAAGTCTACAGATAAATACTACCGCTAAGCAAGGTAATTTGCTACATATACTCTTAACTAAAGACCTCTGGATCCTGCAGTTCTGTGCCCTGTCAAAATGCTAAATGTACTCGGAGAATTGGCTGTTTGTACTGAGAAATCCCTTACATCACTGGGAAGCATGAAACAGGTTCTAGTTTCTATTAAGCATAAAATGAAACCTTTGAAACCAAGTATCCCATTTCTTCTCTAATGGCTTTTGAATTCAGAGCTTTTTCTACCCAATTGAGATTTGTGATTGGAACACCAAGGGCTGTGCTTCTCCATTTGAACTGATTTCCCAAGATTTGCTGTTAGGGCTAATAATTGTCAGAATGACATAGCTGCAGAATTAAGTAGGACAAGACAAGCTGCTCAGAAGTTCTGCATTTGTTTTGCAGGACCTTGATATCTAAACCTGGGCTTTCAATCAACTCAAAACCCAGGAAAGTTTCATTAGAGTGAACTGAGCAAGTTAGTGAAAACTGGCAAACAACTTCAGCCCTGGGATAAATAAATAACCCCCCAAAGTAAATGTAAGGCTACTAATAAAAAAATTAGAATATAAATTCACACAGTTACATGTGCTGGAAAAAATTGTAATCTTGTCCCACAAAGATCAGCTGTTTTGCTGCTATATATACACAGTATACTGTATTCCTCCCATTGGAGAGCCCGAAGAAGGGCTCCATGAGGTCATGAATTCCCATGCGGGAAGATCAACCCAAGACATTGCTCTCATTTCAAAGATTCAAAAATTTCAGTTCCTAAAAGTAATTATCAATATTAGTTGTAAATTAACTGTAGATAATAAGAGGTTTTCGAGTAAAAATTCCCTAACTTTCCCCTTGTCATGCTCTTAGAATCCGAAGGTGGCTCAAATGTTTGGAGCACACCCACACTATGTTCTCATTCACTGGTGCAGAAAACTTGTATCTTGTTTTTATACCATTTTTAGATCACTAACTGTGTACAGGTTCATTCATTTTACCTACAGGCTGGGCACAGAAACCAGCATTTACTTTGTTTGCTAGAATACTGCACTTAACCAAGATAGGATGCACAGTTTCACTTGTCACATCAAGGGATAAATGACATATTCCTCAAATCACTCCACCTTGACTGGGGTGATGAAAGAGTATCTAGAGAGACTTTTGACCTTATAAGACAAAACAGGCAAGTAAGAATAGAGACATTTTGCTTTCTAAACACATAATTCCTTTTTTTTTTTCCTCCCTCCTCCTTTGCTGCCTCCCACGTTACCTTTGCCATGGCCGCACCTCAAAGGTAAGATTTCATCCCTGCCTTCCCCAGTGCGCTGCGGTTCTCACGGCAGCTCCCCGACCGGCTTCCAAGGCAAAAAAAAAAGCGATGCGGAACAAACCCCAACGGCAGCACCTTACCTACAGCCTGGCAGCCGTCACCTGGGCTTTAACCGGTGTTTGGGGAGGGACTGTCATTCACTCGCCTGCGCTGTCACACGGGCCGTCTGCGTTAGTAGCGTTAGAGGGCAGGAGGCTTTAATGCACTGCCAGCAGATGACACCGGCGGCCCTGTCTGTCCTTCTGCCCGTCCGCCTGTCAGTCCGCCTGCCCGCACCGTTGTCAGAATAAGAGTCTCCGGCGGTCCCGGCATCGCGGGGACACTTCATTTAAGGGCCCGGGGTTTTGGCAGGTGCCCGCGGTCAGCAAATCACCCGCCCGGGCAGCGGGAACCCCCGCCCGCGCTGCACGCCCGGCCCCCGGGAGGAGCTGGGTCTGCGCCCCGGCTCCGCTCCCCGAGCCCCGCGGTGTCCCCGGGCCCGCTGCCCTCGCTGGGCCCTGCCCCGGGAGCCCGGCCCCGGGCAGGCTGCGGAGGGAGCTGCGGGTCCCGGCCCTCCCCGCCCCTAGGTCCTGCTGGCGCTGCCTCCCCTGCTCCCAGGTACGTCCCTGTGTTCAGCAGCACGGAGAGGGGAAGAACTGAAGCAGCCGAACAGAAAAACAGGGTGGGTTTTGGCCCATAACGGCCGTCGGGGAGCACTGGAGGAAGGACTGCTGCAAAACGCTTAAACGTCCCTAAATCCCACTGCGTTATCCCCTTGAAATGTCTTGAAAAATTTATTTACTAATTGTCTCTGTAGTGATAAAAAACACCCTACTACTGCTTTTAAGGCTGTCTAATTAAAGGCAACAAATACTGAAAAGACAGAGGTAAATGTTTAAACAACCACCTGCCTCCTTTGCTCTTCTAATGAACAGTGGCATTCGAGAGCCGTGGCATTCCCTGCTCTTGGATGTATCTGAAGTGTCATAAACTGAGTAACACGAATAAAATACACTCGGTGGTAAAATCGTATTTGATATTTTGCTGCTTGTGTGCATTATTACAGATATTTACTTGGATTAAAAGATGCAGCTGTGGTGTTTTCACCAGAACATCAACATATCCTGCTGGCAGATGAGGTGATTTGTATCCCTTTGATTAAAGGCTTTGATGCTTAATTACATATTAATTTGACGTTATAGCGTTTTAAGTATCTTAATTATACTTTGCCAGCTCTCGCCTAATATGCACGCTATTGTCTGAAAAAGCCAGTAACCAACAATCCCAGCCTAGTAAGTACCCCCTCGGCAAGAGTTGCCTGCTCTCTCCCTTCAGCATACCCTAGAGTCTTTCAGCACAAGGATCTTCGAGAGTTAATCCTCATTTGGTGTTTGTATTTAAACATCAGCCCATCTTTGTGAACTAAATCTGCATAGCAGGTGTTAATTGAGTGCTAATATATAGAAATGCCTCATGGTGGAAGAGATTAAGGGAGGGAGTGTGTCCCTAGTTGTTGGGAGACGTTTTTTTACTTTTTATGTAAAAATAAATAAATAAAAGCCGTTTTCATGGACACGGGTACTTAAAAAAAGGTGACCGGAGTGTGATCGTTTGCGCTGTAGGAAGCTGGGAGCGTGTTAAAGGTCAGGCTCTGTGCTCGCCCAGGCTCCCTGGCTTCCCATCGGCTTCGATGAGTGTGCAATACGCTTCTCGCAGAACTGAAGTTGACTGCAAGGCATCAATTAAATACAGCTCTGTGCACTTAAAAGGCTGGACACAACTAGAACGGCTTGTGTGAAAGAGAAGGAACAGGAAAACGAGATCCAGAAGGTAGGGGGGAAAAAAATAATGAAAGAATTAGAAGCTGAACTGATAAAGGCAGTGGGATAAATCTCAAAGCCTGTGCTTAACGGTACTCTGGAAACCAGCTTTTCTGTACTCCTTCAGTTTACTTTCTATGAATGGTGACCAGCTGTGTCTGATCGGGTTCTCCTAGTTGCTGGAGTCATATAACAAAAAAAGTTTAGGTAAAAAGCTGAGACTCTTTTTCTTATTTATTAAGGGATGTTAAAAGCTGCCTAAAACCCCTGGCAGCATACACGGTGCCTGAAGCCTCTTTTGCTTGCTTTAAGTTCCTTTATTAAAGTTAATAATCAGTATAGATTTTCTGCTTCTTTAAGACTGTTGAGAAGGACACTGTAAGCTGCAGATATAAAGGACTCAGAAAGGAGTAGCTGGTAGTGACAGTCTTCTAGAATTGTACTTTCTAGCTCTTGTAGAGTGACTGTTGCTAAGCAATAATTTGGAGTAGTATGAGTACAAGGACTTCATTAATTTCATGGTTACTCCCAGTAATAGCTTTGCTCTGTCATCAGTGTCTTCGTCAGTATTTCTTTTTGTCTTTGGTAATACAGTTGC
The DNA here is from genome assembly GCA_025345505.1 of Todiramphus chloris collaris. Taxonomy (NCBI): domain Eukaryota; kingdom Metazoa; phylum Chordata; class Aves; order Coraciiformes; family Alcedinidae; genus Todiramphus; species Todiramphus chloris. The sequence continues at coordinate 8,481,557 of JANVCC010000040.1, forward strand.
AACCACGTACGCTGTGAGAGAGTCACAGGGCTCAGTCTAACAAGACAGTTATTGTACAGTTAGTTGTTGGAGGTGATTGCTTAGTTTGAGGTAACAGTAACATTTACAGTGCTGAGTCCTGTTCATAATGATGTTTCAAAGCATGTGGCAACATGACTATGGGCTTTAAGATATTTAAGAGCTCACAGATGGATATATCCAGAAATTTTAGCAGTTTTCCCTCTGTATCTTGATGTGTAAATGCCTTCCAAAATCTGGTTCAGCATTGCTGTCAATTCAAAGCACTCTGTAGCTCTATGCAGAGCTCTAGATGTTTGCTTTCTATAACCCATATTTTTAAAAGCTGTTACATATCTGGTTTTGGTGGTAAATTATATTCCTCTGTGCAGGACATCAGGTACTTGCATTTCAAACTAACCACAACTTCAAAAACATAATCACATCTCACTGGTACTGCTGCAAGCAATACACTTTTCAAGTATCCATCCTAAGCAGCAGGTACCACCTAAAAGAACTTCGCTGCAAGCTGCCTGTTAGAAATGCCAAAATACAGGTTTCCTGCTGCCTTCGAGAAATCTTTGAGGTAGCTTCAGTCAGGGTTTTGATTCTCCAGTGTGGTTTGCTTAGGGTCCCAGCTGATTTCCCTGGAACAAGCCTGATTTCCTGGAAAGGCTTGGAGCTACACTGAGAGCCCCCTCTTAGCAGGGTATTGAAGCAAACCCATTTTTACACAGTGATGTTAGCAAAAAAATTCCTATGCACAGAGAAATCTATGTTGAAATATGATCTCTCCTGTAGTGAATTTGGCAGAGAGTGTTCAGAATTGTTAAAATAACCAGTTCAGTTAAAATATCCGAGTAGACCCAGAAATAATCTCTTAACCCAGAGAATGCCTTCTGTCACAGGCAGCGCTGCAATCGCTGGCATTTGGCTGGGGCAGGACACGCACGTCCACCTCGTAGCTCTCGCCTTCGCAAGCAGTACTGAGGGAACTCCTCTGTAGTGCTGAGCTTGGACCTCTTAACTGTCACCATTTGAGGTCTTCATTATGTCTATAAACACCTGAGAAACACTACAAAAGTCTGGGATGGATTGTGTTCTACCTTCTTTTGTTTCTCTGGAACAATTAAACTAACAATGCAATAAGTACACAGCTACTTGAGAGCTGCATTTGGGACAGAAATTGTATTGAGAGTTGTTATAAGATGGAACACTTTATTCCCAGGAGAAAAACTCCATCTCCTGAGCAGGGAGTGTCCCGGCTGTGGCATGGCACAGTTTTCATTCTATCCAGTGTGTCACTGGTTCGGTACTTTTACTCCACAGAGTGCTTTACAGGTATTATCTGCACCACACTTACAGGATCTTGAATTTTATTGCTGTTGTTGAGAATGGGAAACAGAAACATGAGGTGATGCCACTTAGTCCAGGCTACAGAGGAAGTTGGTGGCAACAGAATTGTACCTTGAAATTTCCCAGGTACTGTCATCTTTGCCACATGCTCTGTTATGGAACCAAAGGTTTTCTAGAGGCTAACTATTTGGGATGATGCTTTAAAGTTACTAAGAGGTATGCATTTCTGAAAATGCTGTTAGGCACTTTCCTGGGCCTTTGGATAGTTATGTACTTTGTCAAATTGAGTCTGTGCTGTTCTGTAGCTGGGTTGGTGTTACACATTCCCATTGTCACGTAAGCAAACAGCTGAGGTTATTTCACGTTTCCCTGTCAGGTTATGGGCTGTGGGAGCGTTGCAGTTGTATAGCTGAGGTCACTATAAAACTCATCCCCTAAGTATTATGTAAAACTAACCCAGGGATGTGACATTCTCTTTGTCTTACCGCAGAGGTGAAGCCTGAGGTGAAGTCTCATAAACTCCATGAAAATCTTCAGCTTCACTCTTGGACTTCATCTGGCCAAAGCCTGTGGCCCCTGGGGTCTCTGTGCTGTAGGACGGCAGGCCAGCCACATCTCGGTCCTTGGCTCCTGTTTGGCTGTTCCTAGGGAAGGTGGGTTTCTTCATGGTGACTTGCACAGCTGGCCTGTGGGTAGCACCTGCAAAGCTTTCCATCTCTTTTGCTCCTAGAAGTAGAATTGTCCACAAATCATGCAGAAAGCAGTGGTGATTCACCAGTACAGCACAGTGCAGTAACAGGAGAAGGGAAACAGGTATGTCTATGCAGGTGGATGACAGTTCAACCTCCCTGGGCCCTGCATGGGCCAAAACCTGCACAGCTGCATTAGCCAAACCTGACTTCTCTCCAGGGCAGGTGAGCTTTGGTTTACGTGCAAGGTGCTGCTCTGTTTGGAGATGGCTTTCACCAAAAGTCAGACAAGTCCTGTGTTACAATAAACAAGGCATAAATACAGCCAGTGTGTTGGGCTAAGGTGGAAACCGTAAAGGGATGAAGCTCAGGGATGAGATTCCTCTGTGAGAGGGAACAGCATCTCCGTGTTGTCATCCTTGACCCAAGAGGGACTAAAAGCAGAAACACAGAAGAATTTGCATCCAGCTTTAAGAGGTACCCAAGCAGACTGCATTTTTTGGGCATTTCTCTTCTCTTGAGCATACAAAAGTGTTTGGGTCTGGCTTCTGCTAGTCAAATATCTGTGACTATGCCTGATGCTGAGCAGCAGCAAATTTTCTTTTGCTTAGATGCTTAGCTTAGAAATCCATGTTCTTACCTGGGGAAACAGAGAGACATGCACTGGATGCTGCAGACCCAAATTCATTTTCAGCAACACATTTAAATATTCCAGAGTCTTCTGGAAAAGCTTCTGTAATAACCAGGGTGCAGACTTCCTCTGAAATAACAAATTCAGGCATGCTGTTGTACCATAAAAACCAAACGTTATCTTGTAGGAATTGGTCCCTGCAGAAGGACTGGTACTTAGTGATGAGGCATGGCAGCAATAAAGTGCAGAAAGGTGACGTAAAGGGCATAGGAAGTGAAGGGATTAAAGAGGAGCAAAGTTGAGGGAAGAATCAATGTCTTTCCTGAACTGGGGTGCCCAGAACTGGACACAGTATTCCAGGTGGGGCCTCACCAGGGCGGAGTAGAGGGGGAGGAGAACGTCCCATGACGTGCTGACCACACTCTTCTTAATGCACCCCAGGATGCCATTGGCCTTCTTGGCCCCGAGGGTGCATTGTTGGCTCATGGTCATCCTCTTGTCCACCAGGACCCCTAGGTCTTTTTCCCCAGAGCTGCTTTCCAACAGATCAGCCTGCAGCCTATACTGACCCATGGGGTTGTTCTTCCCCAGATGCAGCACTTTACACTTGCTTTTATTAAATTGCATTAAATTTCTCCCTGCCCAGCTCTCCAGCCTGTTCAGGTCACGCTGGATGGCAGCACAGCCTTCTGGAGTGTCAGCCACTCCTCCCAGTTTTGTATCATCAGCAAACTTGCTGAGGGTACACTCTATCCCTTCGTCCAGATCATTGATAAATATATTGATCAATATATTGAATATATTGAGCCAGCACTGACCCTTGGGGGACACCACTGGTCACAGGCCTCCAGCTGGACTCTGCTCCACTGACCACAGCTCTCTGAGTTCTGTCCTTCAGCCAGTTCCCAGTCCACCTCACTGCACAATCACCCAGTCCACCCTTCTCTAGCTTGGCTGTGAGGACACCGTGGGAGACAGTATCAAAAGCCTTGCTGAAGTCAATACCACATCAATACCACATCAGCTGCTCTCCCCTCATCTATCCAACTACTTGTGCCATCATAAAAGGCTATCAGATTAGTCAAACATGATTTCCCCTTACGGAATCCATGTTGACTACTCGTGATAAGCCTCCTTTCCTCCACGTTCTTTGAGATGGTGGCAAGAACAAGCTGTTCCATCACCTTTCCAGGGATGGAGGTGAGGCTGACCAACCTATAGTTACCCAGGTCCGCCTTTTTGCCCTTTCTGAATATTGGAATGACATTGGCCTTCCTCCAGTCCTCAGGCACCTCTCCTGATCTCCAGGACCTCTCAAAGATTACGGAAAGCAGCCTAGCAATGACCTCAGCCATCTCCCTCATCACTCGCGGGTGTATCCCATCGGGGCCCATGGACTCTTCACTGACTTTAGTGTAAAAGGTGGTTGTGTTGTGAAAAAAATCAGAGCCTTTCAGGTTTTTGTGTCAAAACTAAGAACTAGAAAGCTCTTAGCCTGCCACTGAATGCTCTCTTCTGGCTACCCTTTGGACATTATTGTTTTATCTTGAATGAGGAAAAATTAAGTGTTGGGTCATTAACCAATGAGACGTCTAACAAAAAATGTGCAGTATACTTACCAGGAACTGCTGATGAACAAGCCTCTGCTTAAAATAAGAGAGAAAAAAAATTAACTGGTTATAAGGTCAGAATGGAAGAAAGATCTTAAGCCCTCACTCCCTTTCCCACATTGGTTGTCACCTGGTTACAGAGGGACTATCTCCCTTCTTGTCTATCATGAGAAATACCACCTGTGTGGGGAAGCTCAGGTTTGGCTGGAAGCTGATGGTATAAACATCTCTCCACTGGTGTGGTATAGAAAGGGTTCCACTGACTTTGGAATTAGTTGCTGTGAATTTTGCCAGCTGGAACTATGGCCTCATGCCTGTTTAAAATGTGCTTTTATATATATTATAATATGTATTTATATATTTATTTTATTTTTATACATAATATATATTTATGATATATATTTTATATATTTAGCCTGAGTTCATCATTAGTTATAGTATATGGGACAATGCCTCCACGGCACGGTAGTAATTTCATTAACAAGGAAGAGCACGGCAGGCTCCTCCCGTTGCGCCTGATCTGCTCACGTTTGGCCAGAGGAAGCGCTGGCTTTGTACAGCCGTCTGTGACTTCAGCTCTTTGACACTTGTAAACTTAACTCTGCCGCTGTGAACATGTACAACCTCCTGATTCTTACAGCAGTCCTTGTTCCTGCCTTATCACTGTCCCAATAAAATTACTGCACGTCAAGTGGAAGGAGCAATACCTACTTTTTCGTAGTATTCGAAAGTCGGCGGAGTCTATTATCCGATCGTATTCTCTGTACCAGTGGACCTGTAAGGTGGGTGTAGCGCGAACGCGGCATTCAAATACCACCAACTGACCCTTTGTTGCTCTTATGTTTTGTAGAACCTGGAGGAGGAAAAATTGCTGTTAAATGGCTGGTATAATTATTGCCCCATTGAAGCAATTATTACGGGATGATACACCCTTCAGTGAAGAGGATGCTCTCATGCCCACATTTTTTTTTTTCCTTGCAATAGTTGATTTAATTCTGAATACATTTGCAGTGGGTTGTGAATGGAGGTTTTTTTATCTGTAAATGAGTGCTCATTAAAAGTCTTTAGCTTGCTTATGTATTTAAATAAAGATACAAATGCAGGAAAAAAAATCTATTCTAGTTGATATAACATAATAAGGGAGGTTACTATGAGAGGTTTCTACTTCAGCTTCCTTTGTAGGAAATAAATGAGATTAATTCCTGTAAGTGGTTCTGACTGTCTGGATTGTTTACCAATTAAGACATTAGTTTGACAGCATCACTGATGAAGCATGCTGACTTTTTTGAGTTGTATACAAACCAGTGTTCCAAGATCAAAATACATTCTGAGGGAGCAAGAAAACTCAAAGACTAATGCTAGTAGTTGCAGAACAATCCATGTGATTCAGATAACCTGTGCTCTTTACCTTTGTAAACACAGGGGTGCTTCCATAGGCAGACCCGGTCAGGCTCGCTGAGGGACTCTGCATCTGTATAGCAAAAAAAAGTGATTATTATAGCTTGAATTTCTCACATACACAAATATGGCTGTGTTGCTGGCCCTCTACTTTGAAACAGGAGAGGAGGTCAGTGTTTTGTATGTTTTTAATGTGCCAGCCTAATACATACCCTGTGGAGAGTCTCTACTCAAGTGCTCCAAGAGGAGATGGCTCCCTGGAGAAGACAGTGGAAAGAGGAGCTGATAACCAGTAAATGTTGCTGGTCTTTTAGCTATAAGCCAATTAGTTGCCCACATCTTGTAATCCTATATATTTATCTATCAATGTTGTTTGTTGGTAGTTTTTCTACAGAGATCCCTACCTGGTTTAGTTGATCCCAGGTGTAGTTCATGGCATGTGGTAGCTACAGTGAAGCTGAATGTAGAGAAATGAGCAGGAGCATTGGTGCTCTGTCCTGACATCCTCCTTTAAAGCTCAGCTGATACAGAGGTTACAATAAGGTCTCTGATTAAGCAATAAAAGCAGTTTTAAGACAATCAGATATTTGCAGTGCAAGATATGTCCTTGTTCCATGGTGAAGCATCGATGTGCACTCGTTATCTGTCTCATTTAGCTTTTGAACCATGTGTCTGGCATATAAATGTGCAACTGAAGTGCTTGCGATTATTTTGTTGTGGTGCTGGTCTTTTTAAAATCTGCCTTTTCACTGAAGTAACTCAAGTTATCAGCTCTCTCCCTCCCAGACTGAGTCTGTTTCTATATAGACTGACTTCCCCAACTCTTGACCAAGTACGTGCTCTAAACCAACTGTCCATCCTGAACTGATTCTTTGAAGGGGGCTGACAAATGGCTAAGGTGCATGACACACCCTTGCGCAGTTCCAGCCCTGACACCTGCTCCATCAGTTCTCTTAACAATTCTGGCCAGGAAATGTTCCAAGCCAGGAAGCCTTTTTCCAGAGTTTAGGATCCAGAACTTGCTGTTCATGAGGAACCTTGCCTCTTAGGCACTTGCTGAAGGTGTGCTTGAGCTGATCCTTGCAAAATGTTTATAGAATATTGTAAATAATAATTTGAAGAGTGTGTAAGCTGCTCTTTGAGGGTCAGTAGCTAATGGCTGAATTAAAGTGGTGTAAATCTGGTGAACTGAATGGCTGATGGAGACTTCATTCACTGAGGAACCAATGCTCAGTGAAACACTGGTGGTTTTCTTCTTTTTCCTAGCATGAGGGGAAGATGAACAGGGCAGGATGGAGACAGACTTTAGGAGGTTGAGCATACTTGACCTAATAATGTTTGCACTTACTGTGACATTCCTCTGGCCCTGCCAGGATGCTGAGACTTGCAAGGAAGCTGAGCCTTCAGATTTATCCTGTGAACCTGGAGAGACAAACATAAATCAGTATGTGTTTTAAACTACCTCCTTTTCCTTACAATACAGAGATGGCTCTGTTTTGCAAACTGAGCATATGCTGGTTGAAGAGCAAGCAGTATGTGCCAGAGAAATAGAAGCATCCTTTGTATTTGAGAGTAGGCTCAGGTCACCTCCAGAGCATGGAGACATCTAGCCAAGGTTATTGTGAAAGACCTTTGTAAAAGACCCAAGTTACCCATGAAACCTGGCTCCATAGTGAAGTTAGGGGGTTTCTGCATTTGGATGGAAGAGCGTAAAGAAAACCCTTGTTACTACAGCTAAAGTGAAAATGGTACCTCGTAGACCAACTATCAGATCCTTCTTAGAGAAGGGCTGTAGTATACTGGGTTGGCACAAAAAAAGTAGTTACTGGTAGCTCATTAATAAAATGTTCATAGGTTTCATCTTTCTTTCCATTTACTATGGCAAGTGAGATTTTTCTTGGTGAAGTCCTGCAGGCTAACGATCTCAGGTTGTTGTTTTTCATGTGCACTGTTGCACCAGGAAAATGCTGGTCTTGATAAACACCAAGCAGTGCCGTTGTCATAAACTCGGCATCTGGAATGAACATTAAGAGCGTGGGTCTGGACTGAGAGACAGCAGCATGTGTGAGGCATGGAGACAGTGCTCCTACACCTGTTTCTCTTGGGCTACAATGGCAGGGCAGGGGTTGAACCTGGTTTGTCAGCAAGGAGGAGGCATGGGAATAACTGAATTGGCTTTTTGCTGGCTGTAAGAGCAATACAGGTCCTCTGCCAAGCTGTTTGGTGTGATGCAATACTCCTGAGTTTGTTGACTTGACAAAGGGTGCCCTGGGATTTCTCCCCATCCATTAAACCACCAGCTCACCCTCTCCCACTCCTACCATCTGCGGCATCAAATTCACAGGCTTATTCTGTGCTATCTGGTAGCTGGCGTTGGTACTGCCAAGCCCTGTGTTTGTGTCTGTGGTCATGCAGACACCTTAAGGTGTTGGCAGATGGTTACAAAGCTGTTGTTTCTTGTTTAGTGATCAGTTGCTAAGGCCACAGTAATTATCCCCTTGTGAGCTCCTCATCTGTTGATGAAGTTTTGCTTTGTGTTTGTAGACTTCTAGGACCCAGATGTGAGTTGTCATGGCTTGGCAGGTAAGAAGTCTCTCCTTAAGGTTACAGTTATTTCTTTGCATCCTGACAGTGCTCTAGGTCAGACAAATATATGTATTCCTTCAGGGTCTGGGTCCTGTGCTTGATGCTCCTGGTTCTGTATGGTATTGCTTGGTACTTACAGCACTTGTAGCATGATAGAGTAATTTCAAATTTGGGGTTTTCTTTCTGACTGCTACCCTGTCTTAGAGTCAGATTTGTAGAGATGCAGGTAGGTGCATGGTGTAAAGAAGTGGATGCACCTCAACAGACTAGGATTTAGTTACCTCAAACAGGTAGGTAAGCTACAAAATCATCCATCTCCCCAGATAAAATCAGCATATTCATGTGAACTCTTCAGAGGCTTTGCATAGCCATTTGGGTCAAATAATTTGAGATCTGTTCTCTCTCTCTCTCTCTCTCTCTCTCTCCTGCTTTCTGTCACTCTCCAAAACAGCCATAAGTGATTACAGTGAAGGATATTTTGCAGTCTAGTTGGAATTGACTGGTGTAGCCATGTGACAACCCACATGAGACAGTGTGCTGCTGTAAGGCAGTCAAGTATCTCTGATGAGAACATGTCACAGTGTGTCTTATTCAGACCTGCAGTATGTTACCCTTGTCCCTGATCCAGCAAAGCAGTTACACACGTACTTGCACCACCCATGGCTTTCATATTTCTTTCTGTTGCTCTTGAGTTATAAGTATCTCTCAAGCAGTTCCAGGTTGGCTCCTGTCCAAGGTTATGTCATGTGGCCATCAACAGGGCTGTGCCATGATGCAAGGACTGCTGGATATTCCTAAACCCTTGGATGTGTGAGGAGAGCCTGGGAAGCCAATGTTATTGAGTTGCCCTGGGTTCCCACCACAAACCAGTCCTGGCTGTGCTCCACCACAGATCCCTGTGATGCTGTTTGCATTGCCTCCCTTCAGTCTACCAGGTAATGGTTAGTACAGTCAGTTTTCAGGACCTGTGAAATAAGGCTGATTTTTTTTTTTTTTTCCTGATTTTTCTCCCAAAGAAAAAGGGTGGTGAAATATCAGACACATGCAGATGTGAATAGAGTCCTTGGGCTGACATATCTGCTTTAAAGGTCTCCTCCTATGACTGAAACAACATTGCACTGGAGAATCTACGTTCCCCCCTTGTTCCTGTACAATATAAGACTTGACTGTCCTGTAGAGATACTCTCATCCTTGGCTGTTCTACCCTAACACCATGATCAGTCTGGAATCAGTAACATGCACAGAAACAGAAGGCACAGATGTGCCTTTTAGCAAGACTGAGCTGTGCTTTAATGTCAAAACACAGCAAGGCATTCCAGGAAGCTTGCTCAGAAAGGTTGGACACACCTTATCTGGAGCAAGAAACAATATCTTGGTGAGAGATTGGTCTACTGAACTGAATAAGAACAGCTTCTGACAAGTTTCCAACCGTGACAAAACAGGCACTGAACTTTAGCAGTAAGCAGGAATAGCACTAGCTTATGAATTTGTGCTCAAGACAGTTACTCAGTTGCATGACATTAGTACCTCAATGCGATGATTACTGCTAAGACTTTCTGACATAGCAGAGATGGTGGCCAAAGATGATGACTGTCAAAGTTGCAGGTGAAACTGGACTGATGCCCTGTAACAAGCCAAGCAGTCAGTGTTTGCGCAGGAAGTTCTGTATGTGACGCTGCAGCTGCCAGTGCTTGAGGAAGACCAGGCTAATCTCTTGCCAAAGCAGATATTACTAGTTCAGTTGAGGAGACCCCCTCATTGAGAAGTCTGTACTTGGCTGCTGTAGGTGTCTACTGTTTAAAGCAGAAGTCACATTGTCTGCAGCACCCTGGTTTGTAGGCAAACTCCTCCTTCCCATGCATGCTTTATGTTAGATGCTCTGCTCTCATCTCATGTCTGTGATCCTTCCATTCCACATTTGCTTCTCATGACTGTGTTGGGTTCTTTCACTGATAATATTGGATTTGGATAAAGAAGAGTTCAAGGGAATAGATAAAAAGCTTATAAGCTTCATTACTGGAACTGTCACTATTTTGACGGAGACCTAATTACATTGAGGCTTAGGATATTTACTAAACCAGGAGACTTTGAGGTGTGCTGAATGTGGTGGCAAGTGCTGCTTTAAAGGGCAGAGTGAATGTGGGAGGGTAAATGTACTGGGAGCAGTTGGACTCTGCAACATTGACCACCCCTACTACTACTAATTGATTCCAGCTGACTGAAACTGGGCTGCTGTTCAAGTGCAAAGCTGTCTTGTGTATGAGGTGTATGTGACTGTTCAACTTAGCAGTAAAAAATGAGAGGTCATTCCGCTTCCAAGAAAACACTAGATGGTCTCTCTGAGATAGAGGTTTTCTCTCTCGTGGGTCTCCATTTCTTAGAGTGATGCTCCAAGCTTCTTTAACTGTCTCTGTTCAGACTCCCAAGATTCTGCTCCCAAGTCCTGACGAGCTACACGTGCTTCTCTGTCCATGTGTGCCTGGCTAAGCACAGAGGCTTCCTACAGCAGGTCAGTGGAAATGGTGGCACTGCACAGCTTACGCCCTTGAAAGAATACATAGCCAAGATTATACCTCGGTGAGTCACTCTAGCAGCCCTAGTGTCTCATGTAAATGTCAAACTTTACTTAGCGTAACTCTAGATCTTTGTGAAGAGGACAGAATTAGACTCAGCCAAATGAAGAGTCCAAAGACCTTTGCAACCCAACACCAGAATGATTACAAGGTACATACAGATCGCGCTGTTGACACAAACCATCATGACGACATTCTAGCATTACCTGAATAGTTGACATGGCTGCAGAATTAGGCTGTATGCAATGCTAGGACAAATTTAACACAGGGCTAGGAAAGTATTAAGGCTTCACGGAGACCTTTTGCCAGGTGTTTAGATCATGGAAAGCATATTGAATCTGTTTTGGGAACAAAACGAGCATCTGCTGGATCTGCAATACACTGCGTTGTAAAGAGTGTGTGAAAGGGGGTGGAGGGCATTTTAAAATTTACCCTCAGAAGTGAGCGATCTTGCGACTGCATCATCACGTTCATGTACCGGCATGTCTCTTATTTAGAAAACACTTCCAAATAGATAGTGAGGAAAACAACCTTCAGCCAATTTGAAAGCAACGCGTTCTGCAATCCATCCGCATGTACCTGACAGTGTTACTCATTTCCACAGAGGTGTTGAAGCTTTGGGACAGTATGCTAGGCTCTCGTGGCACTACCCTATAGGGTTTAATAGCGACATGAATACAGCAGTACAAAGAATGAGGCTTTCCCAAGGCAGTGGGTTGGAGAAAGCTCTGTCTGGAGCTGTATTTCTTCCGTGCCATATGGCTAAACAGAGGAATCATCACCACTTCAGTGGTGAGCATTCTAGTTGTGAATTACTCGGTGATGTGAATATGTGATTTGAAGGTAGCTTCTCTGTTGCTCCTGGGGTCTTGTGAATAACAAGGCTTCTGTAGGAAGGGAAAAAAAGAGTGATTTTGGTTTTTCTCTTCCTGTGCACCAAGGATCCTGAGATGACTGGTTAGATTACAGTGAAATTTGTGATAGTTTCAAATTGTGGAATGATTTCTTAAAATGACTGCACTTCAGGTGGGGGAAAGGGCAGGTTTGCATCAGCTAAGATATTCTGAAAATCAGCAGATAGCTAGGAAGAGGTTATTGTAGATATTGATAAGGGATTTGCAGAAACTGCAGAATCCCGATTGGATTTGAAACTTGGTGAGTGTCTTTCTGAATGATAGAAATGCAGTTGAGAACTTAGTACATTTCAAAGACCAATTTTTTTAGCATTCTCAGAGCATGTAACATTGAAGTAGACTATTTCAAACATTCATTTTCTATGAATTAGGTTTGCAATGCATCCCATCAAGCAGGTAAATATTGCATTTGCATCTCAAAAATTGAGTATGGCACCCCTGCAGGCATCTCCATGCATGCTGTTCAGGAAGGGTAGAAAGGTGCGCTGGCTTTCAAGGACAGGCTCCCTCTGGGATTAGCAAAGATTTTCAAGCATGGAGAACAGCACAGCTGCTAAAATGTGGGTACTGTGCTCCATGGTTGAAAGTTGATGCTCAGATGAAGAAGAGTTCGTCCATCAACAGCAGACTGTTGAAGGAAAAGAACATCAGCAGTCTGAATGTAATGGCGTTTGGGCAACAGTAGCCTTAACATAAGGAAAAGCACCATAGAGAGATTAATTTTGGAATTAGTTAGTGTCTTTGAGATGGTGACCATTTGCAAACACACCCAGTGTGCAGCTCACGTGGCTGTGAAGTCTGCGGGCTGTCGGTGTCCATGGGCAGTGCGCGGGGGTGCACGTACTCAGGGTCTTACTGCTCATGGTATACGTCCCCCTCCAAGTGCAGTGGGAAGAGATGGGGCCTCGATATCCCGCTTCAAGTCACGTTTTGATTGGTTTGAAGATGCCCTGCACCAAGCCTTGGGCTGGGAGCAGAGGTCCCTCGTGGCGTGGCTCTGGGGCCGCCTAGCGGGGTGTGCTCCCTGCAGCCCTCCGGGACCCGCTCCCAGCGTCCCTCCGTTCATCCAGCGGCCAGAATGGCTCGCAAACCAGGGCTGAGAGTGAATTAATTTTATCCCTTGTATTACATGCCTCTGCTGAGTACAGCTGTTTCTCAGGGCTGGAAAATCCTGTTTTTCCGTCCCCTTATTTGGATAACAGCTGAACTGCCGACAGATATTGGACACTTGAGTCAAACTGGAGTTCCTAGAACCAAGTGACTAAATCCCCTTTTAAACACCGACATTAAAAGATGCCTAGAGCTTATTTTAAGAGATGCTAAGCTTCCACTTGAAATCATGAGGCTCCATGCTTGTTAAAGTAAGTAGATTCATGTCAAACAGAGATCCTGGTCATTTGCTCCCTTTCTCCCCTTTAAAAAAACCCCAACCCTGCTGCACTTCTTTGCATGCCAGATTATTACAGGAATATGGAAGGATTTTGAGCCCAGACTGCTTGACTCAAGAAGCCTGAAGATCCTGGCACTCTTAAGTGTATGAAGACACTGGTGCCTGTGGCTGTAACCTGCAGAGCACCTGCAGATGTGAGTAAAGGTGATAATATCTGTGGAGGCCCTGGGCATCCTGACCCCCCTGCCTGCTCTGCGCTGCCTGTACTGTGCGTACCTTTGGCATTCACGTTGTGCAGACGCGTCTCTGTGGCTGTGTTTGGTGGAGGTTGGGGGTCCTTTTTGTGGACCCTCAGGACAAGTGTTCAGTGACGTGGAAAGAATTGTATTTCAAGAACCTGGAAAGTGCTATTTCTGCCTTTAGGATGCTGTATAGGAACAAAGCTAGACAAAAGTATCTCCTGGAGGCTCTGAGGAAACACCCACAGGCTCATGGATTACTATTTCCTAAGAGCTTTGCATTGTCAGTGCTGATGTGCTGGGGCAGTTCTGGGCTGCTCTGGCTGGGCACAGGTCTGTGAGCCATCTGGCCGAGCAGTTCCTTTCCTTGTAGCCGCTGAGTGCCAGGAGCCAGCAGCTCCTCCTGCCTGCACTAGCCTGGCTGTGCATGAGGAAGGGATGAATCAAATTCCAGGTCTCCCTTTCACTGCTGACTGCTGGAGGAGGTTTTCCCCATTCCCTCTGGATCGCTGCAGTGAATAATGAAGCAGAGCCTCAGTCTTAATACATCAGACAAGCCACAGTCTTTTTTCTTTAAGGAGAAAATATCACAGTACACTATTCGGCCAGCAAGTTCACCTCTCCACCTTAGAAAACAATGAAGACTCTCTTGTGAGTCATAAGGAGGATTAAGCTAACAGAGCCAAAGAGGCGAGCGAGCAGTCTAGCCAGCTCTGTACTTCACATGGGGTGCACCTTCCAAGGAGGCGGCTGCGTCGTTCCAGCTGGCTTAGGAGAAGATGGGAATTGTGCGGTCAGTGCATGTAACCGTGTCATGACTCATGGATTTGCCATCCAGGGCTCCAACGATGACTTGCTCTTTCTGCTGTGGGTGGCCGCACTGTTAGGTTTGCACTTCCTACAGAACACAGCATGTTCTGAGCTCCACTGTCCCCAAACCAGACCTGCTGTGTGTGTCCCTCCTTCCTTGCGAAGGTGTGTTGTGAATAGCACTGTGTGAACTGTGACTGGTAGAGCACCCAGCATGGCCTTACTATTCTAGTAATTACCAAAAGGGAAAAAGAGCCTTTTCTGTCCCAGAGCCTCTTGCTTTTAATTGGCTGATTTAAATTATTCTGAATAGGAATAAAGAGAAAGTATATCTGCAGGTGGGAACATATTCAAATGAGATGCCTATAGACTGATAGCAGTAGCTATGTTGCACTCAGAAGCAAATAGGAATCTGGGGTAGCTTTTTCAGAGTCTGCATAATCTTTTTCTCTGGAGTGCTATACAAAGCGTGTGTCTGCTGTGGCTTCTGTCGCCTCCTGTCATGCACGTGTGTCTCAGGTGGTTATCACACAGCACATCCTGACTGGTGGCCTGATGCTTCTGCTGTGTAGCCCTGATGTCTTCAAAGCTGGTGGATCCAGGGATGAACCAAAGCTATTGAACCCACCTGTGCTCTTGTCCCACTGCACGTAAGGTCCCTGAGCTGCCTGTGTTCTTGCTGTGCAAGGGAGACTGCTGCAGAGAACACAGAGGTGAGTGCCTGAGTTTCACACACCTTGTCTGATCTCTAGTGCTGTGACGGCTGCTTCCAGCCCGTGTCCCAGGCAGGGGGCCTCATGCACAGGAATAACAGCACACAGTCCTCCAGGCTACAAATGACTGCACTTCATCACCTTGCATCTGTGCCACAGTGAATTCTGGCTGAAAAACTGTCTTGTCCTGGTTCAACTCCACTGACACTGCTCATGCTGGGCACTCATT
This sequence comes from Todiramphus chloris collaris, assembly GCA_025345505.1. NCBI lineage: Eukaryota > Metazoa > Chordata > Aves > Coraciiformes > Alcedinidae > Todiramphus > Todiramphus chloris. The sequence continues at coordinate 8,496,692 of JANVCC010000040.1, forward strand.
TGTACAGAGCTGCTGCTGCCCAGCCTGCCCCTGCTCCCGTGTGCCGAGCCACCAGCACCCGGGACAAGCAGTGCCACAGCTTCGAGTGGAGAAAAGTCAGTGAGTGAAATCTGAACTTGTACAATTAAACAAGAAACCCAGGATCCTGCTGGAGAATGTTTGCTTGATGGCAGTATTATTTAAAGTGCTCTCATCTCTGGTTTCCCTGACATGCCAGGGGATGTTTTTAGCTCTCTTGCCTCCTGACAGAGGAGCACTTGCTCTCAGTCCTATGTCTAGGCCAGGCTTTATCTCTGATCTCTTCACCAGAGAAACTGGGGCATCTGTTGGCATCTTAAAGTCTGACTATACTAATGGCTTTGGTTCCACCAGTGGAGCTCATGGTAATTATACAAAGCTGCTGGAACTCAAAGTGCATCATATAACCAAGTCTCAAAGACCTGCAGTAGTCATCCCATCACACATGCTGCAATATCACCATGAACATCAAAACAGAGACCTACCCATTGCACTGTAAAACATGGTAAAAAACCCCCTACTCCAGCCTCAGAGCTTTTACACAAAGCACAAACCACGCATACAAAGTGCAAATAATCAGGATATCACTGAACACTGAAGTTCAGAAGCGTGTTTGTAGAACTAATGTGTAGACTATGAAGCAGTTACAAATGCCAATTCCCAAACCAAACATTATTCAAGTTGCCTAAATTAAACCGGCAGTGTACAGTCAAAGGAAGCCTTTTACAGGGCAATAATGTTACTAAACCCAAGCCGTTTCATAGAAAATTGAGCGGGGGGCAAAATTGTTACATAAAATTAAATAACTTGCACAGGGGTTCCTTGAATGAAAAATAAACATACACCTGGTCTAATGGTTATTTTCAGTCTCTAGGAAGCATCAAGACTGGACTGGTTAAGCTGTCAGACACCTCCTGTGACAGTGACACGTGCCATACCCTGTGTCCAAGGAAAGAAAAGGTTAGTTTAAATGTGTGCCGTGGCATTTGGGCTTCCACAAAGTACCGTGTGCCTGGTTTATGCCGAGCGGTGAGCTCTTCAGCGCTGGGCAGCCCACACGTGGTCTGACAGTGGGCTGTACAGACAAAGCCCCTCCAGGAAACACGATCAGTCTAATTTTAACTACATGGACAGCATCTGATATGGAAGCAGCTGGTGTCACACAAATCTGCGGGCCTGTCAGGCAACCCGAGTACCTCGCTAAAGCAAATCTGTTCATTTCCACCCAAAGGCAATCTAGAAAGCCAGGCCCAATTTTAGCTGGCACTTGACTCTATATAAATCAGAGCTGTAGCTTTGTAACCATAGATGTGCAGCGCACAAACTCTTAGATTTTGATGCCATTTCATTAGAAAAGTGAGACATGACTTAGTCATTTTTCTCACCCTGTATTGCGTTTCATGCTAGTACATACCTATTTCTGTTTACAACTGGTGGAAAGGTTTTCTGACCATACTTGCTCTGTTCCCCTCTTGTGGAAAGGTTTTCTACAGTGACAAGTTTACCTAGTGAAAGCCAGCAGTGGTCTGAGCCTAAGCTGCTGGTGGTCTCTTGATCTACTAGATGTCAAGAGTATATCTAGGCAGTGATCTCAGTGGGTGCTCGGATTGCTGTCTTTTTGGCAGCTGAGACACAAACTTCCTAGGTAGAAAAACCCTAAAAATACAGCAGGGCTTAAATTTTCTGTCTAGTAGAGAGTGACAGAGATAATACAGCTGCTAAACTCCAGCTCAAGTGTCCTATAAGCGGCTATGTTGCTTAATTACTGAAAAGTCTCAGGAAAACAAAAATGCCTCATCTAGTGAGTACCCAGCTGCTATGGAAACACTTCACCCACCAGCATTCAGCATCGACCGTGGCAGTGTCCGGATGGCTGTGAACTCCAGACAGTGCTGCAACCAGAGCCTGCAGCAGCCCTGGCAGTCAGCGAGGGGTTGTCTCCTGGCAGACACAGCCTTTGGAAATCAGGAAATGATAATATGAAGGCATGTGTGTGGTGCAAGGCACAGGAGAGACAGGGCTTTGTCTCTGCCTGCCCTCCCTGCCAAAAAAAAAAAGTTTGCTTCTCTTCAGAGAGCCAGGCAGTAACTGCATTTAAAACATTATAGGTTAAATAAGCAATGGAAGTAGAGGTGAGTTACAGTTTTTGAGGCAAGTGGACAAAGTTCTTCTTTTGGGCAGTGAAGACGTACCACTGAATTTTCTTGGTACCTTTTGCAACAACAGCTGGGCATTTCTCTAGGAGATAACACCATGTTATGGACAGAGCTCTTGCGTACCCCAAATCTACTAATTAATACAACTGAAAAGCAAAATATGAAAAGGATGAGTTTATATCCAGGCAATACAGGGAGTAAAGTTCCTTTCAAGAGGCAGGTCCTGCCCTCAGGTTTGCCTCACTCCCTGGTCTGCTGAGGAGATTCTTGATTGTTTTGTCATTTGAAGCTAGGAGGCCCCAAACCCCCATCTACACCTGCCCCTTTTTTTCACTATGCTCTGGGTTATGCCTACAGATAATATGTGGGATGTTTATTGTGCCATAGGGCCAAGGCTGTGGGTCCTGCATTGCTGTGGTAGGAGAAGCAATTAGTGCCCCAGCTCTGCCCATTGCTGGAGGTTACCCTCTGCTGCTGCCCTGTCTCAGGGGACACAAACAAGTTCTCCTGTCTCCTTGGCTACTGCAGAGGAATATCCAGGTAATGCGTTTTCGTGGCACACGATGGTAGCTTGGAGTTAGTTTTCTGGACAGTGAACTACAAATGATGTGATGTTAAAGAATCAGAGCAGTCTGTGCTGCTGAACGGTGGAGCAGGGTGAAAGACTAAAAATCCCACACATGCAGTTCTGGTTACCTCTATTATATACAGTTCCCAGTGCTATGAAGAGACTCTCACTGAGATGGTGCATTGTATTTTCTGGCCACTTTCTTCCCTGTAGCCTCTCTATCCCTCTTCTTTCTAACCTGCCTGTGAGCCATGTTTAGGAGGTGGCTGTGGAGACCAGCTGATGCTGTGCTGTACCTCAGCAGCTCTGCTGAGTGTCTTGTAGATCTCTTCTCTCAGACCAAGAAACTAAATGAAGTACTGGTGGATTGGCTGCTTGCAAAGTACCTCATTAATGAAGTGATACGTTCAAGGGAGCAGAGCTCATCATGACTTCCCCCCTGGTACATGCACTGTGGAGCTGGCATGCCCTCTGGTTGGCAGTGGAGTGTCCTCTCTTGCTTTGGAAACTAGTCTTCCTGGGTTTCCTGGGTGCAAAGGTAAGAGATGCTCATGCAGGCAGGAGGACTGATTCCACCATGCTGTGGTGTTGGAGCTCCTGGTTTGCTGGGATGCTCAAATGACCGCCCTTGATGAGCCTCCAGGTAAGAGCAGAGTTCAGTGTGCCAAAAAGGGAGATGCTGCTACCTGAAATTGGAAATAATATCCCTGCCTCCTCACCCCCTGATAAGCTCTCATACAACCTGAAAACATGATTAGTATGCTAGAAATTAAAGTGTTACTCACCTAAGCCATCAGTTTGATTTTGGAGCTCTTGCTGCCAGTGGCTTGAGTCAGTGCTGAGTCTTGAAGTGGAAAGTCTCCTCTCCACCAACTCCCCTCTGAGGACTGAAGTCTGTCTGGGGTGGGTTACTTTTCTGATGTTCAGATCCCTGCTTGTGAGTGATGGCATGGCGGGAATGTCAGCTGTATGGGAATAAACTTCAGCAATTTATTCTCTCCCGCCTGTTTGAAAGTCTACGGAGTGGCACCATTAGCTGGAACAAAGCCGGTCCACTGTTGTGAGATACAACAATGGCCAGATCTGCAGTTGCTTAGAATTTCTCTTGCTAGTAGTTCTGAGTGCTGGAAAGATGCCAGCTCAGGTCGATTGTGACTCTCTACACTAATAGAGAGCCAAGAAAGAGAAGTGTAGCAAAGCTTCATTAGAAGCAGGACTCTCTTATACAGATCTGGAATGTAAAGAATTTTCTATTCACTTGGGATATAAAGAAAACCTGAGTGTCTGCCCTCTCTCCGTGTTCTGAGGAATGCAGGGCGATAGCTTGGGTTCAGTGGAGCCAAAATATGTCTTGCTGACTTGAACAGTTTCACATCAGCACCCTCCAGACTTCGTGGAAGGGCTGTGTAAAGCTCCTGGGACCTGAAGTACTGTAGTGATGATGGCAGAAGCCCAGTGCCAGTATGCCGTGAAATGGCAAGCAAGGGGAGTTGTTCAGTGAGGCCCCATGTAGGGGAGGAGCTGGAGCGAGGGCATTTCTGAAGTTCAGGGTTGTGTCTGTGCCCACCGTTACTGCAGCAAATTAAGGTGTAAATCCCTGTGCTCTAAAACTCTAGTTAGCAATTCGTTTAGGGGAGCTGCTTTGTGTGGATGCATAAAGGGTAGGGTGGATCCCCAGGAAAAGCTGTCCATCTCTCTGAAAGTGTCTGTAAACAAAGATGGTCTTGCCTTCTATCGCAGCAGTGCACTTCCATGGCTAAAGGCTGAGGAGTGTTAGTTCAGTCCTGGCATTGCCAGGCTTCCTCAGTTTTGTGACTGTGAAAATAACCCAGCTGCTTTGCAAAGCCCTGCCCAGCAGTCTAAGGTATGCTGACTTCTTCAGCTTCTGTGGGGCTCTGGAGGTCTTCCCCACACTCCCAGTTTGAAAATACGAATTGCTGCTGAGTTTCCTGCAAACACAATCTCCTAAACTTTTCCAGTTATCTGTTTGCTTCGTTGATGCTAAGTCCCAGAAACTGCGTAAGTGTACAGATTACTTTTGGCTAAAGCATCTCTCCTGGCGTTGTTGTTAATGGCTGTGCCATTTTTTTGTGTCACTGCAAATTGTATCAAGGCCATCTGGGCCTGAGGACAGGTGGAGCCTGCCCTCCAGCTTGGACTATGGTTTAGGGATGCTCTGGAAGCTGCAACTGCTTTCTTTGGCTGTCTTTTGCCTCTCTGGTTCTTGTCTGTGCCTGAAGACCTCTGAGGAAGGCATCTTGAGCTCCAGAAACGCTGCTCTGCCCCTCCCGTAGGCAAGCGACTCTGCCCCAAGTCAATGGGATTTACTTGGATCCTCCAGCTAGACAATCTAGCCTGAGGAATTTAAACTATTGTTCACCTCTTGATGGCGTAATTATCAGATGAACTTTTGACGCTGGCTGGAGCACAGGGGTGGTGGGAAGAGACTCGCTATTCCAGCCATCTTAAACCCTTCCCAAAATGGAAGAGCAGCTGGCGCAAAGGCCACAAATGCTGGGGCCCTTCTTCCTGAAGTGCTTTGTCAGGGGCTCTGAAGTGACATTTCAATTTATACCACATCAAACTCTGAGACAGATGAGTACCAATTGTTTTTTTTTGGTTTGGGTTTTTTTTTTTTCCAGAAGGGAATTCTTAGTGGAGGAATGCAGGTAACAAATGGTCTTGGTGTGAAAATGAATGGATCTGCCCTGTGAAGAAACTAGGCATCTTCACTGGCAAGTTTTTGTCTAGGGTAGTTTTGACAGTAAGGATTTAATTAACTTTTATGGTTGGGTTCAGAGTTCAGGCAGAAATTTCTCACTTCTGTGGGGAGATCCAGCACATCTTCCTACTCCTGTGTGAAGAAGCTGAGCGTAAGCTGGTGTTCTTGTCACAAGCGAGCTTGGGATAGGCAGGGAGCTTGGCAGTGCTATGAATTTTGGGAGATAGAGGAACTCCAGGTAGCCTGTCAGGCCCCAGCTTGTATTTCCCAAGGAGTGCTTTATGTCCCATGGTCAGAGGCTGGTTGAGGCTAGCTGTTGGAAGAGAGGATGCTGTGCAAGGACAGTCTTCTGCATCTGGTGTGGTACACATTTGGAGGTGGCGGGGACCATTTCTGGTAACAGTCAGGGCTCTTCCTCCAAGAGATCTTCAGTGAAGTGTCATGAACATGATTGCAACTTAAAAGTAATGATCTGTGCACAAACGAGGAAAGGCTTGAGGAGGTTGAAGACACACAGAGGTGTCACTGCCAGAAGGTGTCACAGCCTGCCTGGGGTCCAAAGGCAGTGGAGGAGCTGTGAGTGTTTGTACTGGGAGGGTCCGCAAGCCATCCCTCCTGTCTTCTCACCACTGAGCTGTCCAGGTGGGTGGCAAACACTGAGAGACTCAGCCACGTCTGGCTGATTACACTTAGTCAAACCTGTCTGAAACTGGACTTGCCAGTAAACTCAGCCAAGTCTGACTGATTGAACATCATGAGGCCTGTGTGAGACCAGGTAACTTTATCTTTGGGCTGCCTCCATCTTTGACAGCACACCGCTCCAAACCCAAATTTGCACTGGTGTAGTTCCTCTGGCGTAAAGGAGAATATGGGTTTGTGGGGGCTGTGGCTGCACAACAGGCCACGTTTCACCTTTCTCCTGCTATTAGTAGTTGTTCCACCGAAGATCTGATGCTCTCACAGTAGGCAGATCAGTAGTTTTAGCCGAGGTGCTTACCACAGGTATCTTGGTGAAAATTCAGATGCTTTTCCTATTGATGTTAGGCAAAATACTCTATTAAATTATGCTGGCATGTATTTGTAGACTTCAAGGGGTTTGAGTGTGGTGGAAAAGGATTGTAGATGAGTAATTTGGAACTGTTATTACATAACAAAAGTGGCATTTCTGACGGATGTCCTCCAACATCTGTTGATATTAACTTCTGAAACTAGCGTAGCAGAGGTACCTGCTTGCTCTTCACACGCTGAATCCCAGGAACAGGGTTTTAATGGGGAAAATGACTGCTCTCAAATTAAAGTTCTCTCCCAGTGCTGCAATAGAGACGTTGCTCTATGATGCCTTAAGGCATCTGCTATTGGGCGATCTTACAGCTATGCTTTCTGGCAATGTTCCCTTGAGTTTTACTCCAGACATTTTGACATATCTAATGTATTTTCCACTGTAACTTAAACCTGTGCCAGTCTGGACTATACAGACTTATCTATAGGCAATTTAAGGAGTGGTGAACATTGTTGGATGTTTGCCAGTGCTGGGTAGGACACTTACCCTGTTATCTATAGAGACAGTGTACTGATGTGCCCCCAAGCTGGATCCTAACAAACCTCTGCAGGCTGCATCATGATACAGCTCCACAAAATATGTCAAAGTTTTATCTGATTTTCTCCCCGTGGATGCGGGTCTAGATTTTATCCAGCTAGAGCCAAGATATTTCCAGAGAGGGATGTTTTATCCCAGTCTTTCCCTAAGCAACCTACTTTCTAGAACAGAAAAGATTGCATTCCTCATGATCTGTCATTCCATTTCCCATCGTGACAGTGGCTCTTACAATTGGCTTTTCCCTTTGGTGCTTGGGAGACAGAGTCAATTTATTGAGGTAGAGAAAATGGCTAAAATCAGAGACTTTTCCTTTTGGCGTGCTTCAGCCCGAGATGGACAGAACAAATGCAGCGTGTGGATCTCCTGCACTTCGCTCGCACCGCCCAGGCTTTCTGTTTTTAGCTCTGGCAGAAGTTCCCTCTGCATGTTCAGGATGCCATCCCAACAGCTGCAGCTCTTCTGATGGCCACACGAGCACCTCTGGCCCTCAAGTTTGCAAGTTGCAATGCCCCTAAGCAAGGACATTTTAAAATTACACTGCCTGTGCTCTGCCAGAAATATTCTACCTGCCTTCTGTGTATGGCATGGCAGCTTTTATTGCTGTTCAGTGACTGCTCTGGGTAGGAAGAGGTATGGTATCTGGTGTGAAACCTGTTTCCTGGTTGGACAGCAAGCTTAAGTGCTTAAGTTGATATAAATAATTCTCCAGAAGGACAGTGGAAATTACTCTTGTACAAAACAATTGAATTGGGCCCCAGCAAAATAATGTCTTGTCAAACTCACACCAGTATCTTGTGAACTGCAGTCTCTGCATCAGGTCTGGATGCAAACTAAGCATCTAGAGAAAGCAGCTGGGTGAGCAGTGGTGTCTGCAGTCCCTCAGGTCACTGGCTGCAGTGGTCTCACCCCTGGCAGGGATGGGGCAGGTCCCCCGTGCCCATGCTGGGCAGACACATCCCAGCACTCAGCCTTGCTGCTGGCCAGGTGTGTTGTCACAGGGCAACCAGGACCTGCTTTCCCAGAGATGGGTCACCTCCTGCCCTGCTGAGAGGGTCCAAAAAGCAGAGGTGGCTTGGCTGGAGCATGAAGGGAGGAGGGTAGCTGAGGAAGGCTCGAGGGGAGGTGGTGTGGGAAGGTATCTCTCAACAGCAGGAAGGGTTGGGGGGTCTTGAGCCTCTGGTGGTGCCTTTGATAGGGGAGCTGCATGACAGCAGGCTGGGCTTCTGTCTGTGTTTTATATATGGAGCTGGTTCTGTGTCTTCTTAATAGTAGATAAGTTTTTAGGAAAAGCACTGGGTGCTGTTCTCCTCAGGACTGCTGGATTTATAAGCTCCAGGAGCCGTGATCCTGACTGAGAAGCTAAAAGTAACTAAGCTAAAAGCTAAAGGTACCTTCAAGCCTAAAAGTAAGCGTCTATCTTTGTTTTCATCCTCAGGCATTGTGTTTAATTTCATGCTGCATTAAGGACTGTGTCAGCAAGGATTTGCCTGTGATATTTCCCATGTAAATAATCTTTTCTAAAACCCCATTTATCCCTAAACTGCCACAGGAGGCCCTCAGGCATCGGAAGGATTTTCATTTATGCCAGGTATTAATTTATCAAATAATTTTCTTTTGTTAACGCTGTTACTGGCTTTGCCTGTGCCCGTTTGCCAACAGCCAGCGAACAGCAGATGGCACCAGCACTCTGTGCCTGCTCAGGCAAACTGCAATGAACTTCAGCAAAACAGCTTACAACCTGTAGCTGAGCAGGTGAAATATTACTGAGAATTTAAGCTGTAAAATTACGGCTGTAGCAGAGGTGTTTTTTTGTTGTTATTTTTTTATATAAGCACTTTATAGGCAGCTGGTGGCTGTAGTTCCTCCTGTAATTCTCCTTCCCATCTTGGGTGCCTTGCACCAGTGGTTTGTAGCCAATCAACCAACCAAAAGATTTGAGTTCTGCTTCATGGGTGCTTCCTCCCTTTTATACGTTTATTTTCTGAGGCTATTTTATGGTATTTACAATAACGGTTTGATTATTTTATCAAATATTATATCAAATATTTTATTATTTTATGTGCTGATTATTTTATCATCCTTTATCTTGCTAAGTAGTTAGAGAGTTCTAGGATGGCTGTGCTGAGGAAAGGCAAATGCTTCAGCATAATGCGGACACTTACAGCGTGGTTTGGATAACTGTTTCCTTTGAATCACTTACTAGGCAAAGTACCTGAGAAAACAGTGCTGCTGCTTGTGTAAAACCCTCCTTCAGCAGCTAATGGAAACTTCAGTCTGTGCAGTGATGGCACATGCACATTTCCATTAAAATGATTGCCAGTGGCTCTGCAATCTGGGGATCTTGGCAGGGACAGCAAGTGTTGCACAGCCACACTTTGTGTCCCTGCTTGAGAGTGCTGGGCTGCCCCATGCTAAGAAGTCCTCAGTTCTTCACCTAAGCGGCATCAGTGCTGGCATTTCTCCATTGCAGAGCTTGGAGATAAAATGAAAATTTCAGGAGGTACAGAAAGGGAAGGGAGTTGAAAACAAAGGCAGAAAAAGGAGGATAGAAGAAAAGGACGGAAGAAATCATGTTCATTAATTGAGGTGATGTTGAATTGCTCTTGTTTCTCGGTTACAGGAGAGTGCAAAAGCTCTGAGCATAGCACTTGTTTGTTGTTTAACAAGCATATCTGTGTGCACATATATTTTACCTTGGGCAAGCTTATGGAACTATTATTAAAAGCTTTTAAGTTGTCAGGTCAAATCTGCCCAAGCTTGCAGTGAGCCAAGTTGCTGGGGCACGTGGCTGGGCTTCATAGCTGACTGTTGCTTCTCCCCCAGTGTCTTTGGCAAAGAAATAGACACCGGCTGAGTTTCTTCTTGCTGTCTTTTTATGCATCTCTAATTCTGACCTTATGCTTGTGACCTTCCTCATGGCTTTGCTCCTGAGATGCAAATGCTGTGGGCTGCTACCTTGCAAGGAGATGGTGCTTGTTCCTCCCATGGGCTGTGGGCAGTGTCCTGGATTCCGAGAGGGACAGCTCTGCTCTGAGTGTGTTGGGGAAGGAGAGCATTTGCAGCAGCACACGGGAAAGAAGATTGATCTTCTGAGGGATTTGAATACCCAAGTCCATTAGTGTTTCCTGGGAATTATCAACTCAGATTCATGCTGGCATACTTTGGAAATCTTTTAAAATTAAGTACCAAAAATCAATGCATTGCAAGACTCCCAGCATGTAATTCTGAACCCATTAGGAGATCTGTGCTAATTTTGAAAATAATCTTTCTATTTTTAAATATTACTTGGAATGTATTTAGAACTTGTATATCTGGCAGAAGGGGAACAATTAAATCAGAGGAAAGATTACATTGTGTTACTTTAGTTGTGATGGATTGAATCATCTGATGAAGGAAAATATCTGCAAAACATATCTAAGTGCAGAAGCAAAAACGAAAATTGGTCTCAGCTGTTCCACTCCCTATGATAAATGCATATTTAGTAAATGCATTCCTTCTCATATCTTGATAACACTGTGGGTCCACAGTGCATTAATTAATTCCCCTGAGAACTGCAGTGAGATTACCTCTGAGCTTGTGTAAGCACAAGGAATCGACTTTTATTCTCAGGTCCTGTATGTTCTAGTTTATACTTTCATGACTGTAAAGCTGCATAAGGGTGAGGAGAAGAATCCCTGACTGGATGCACTGCACCAATGTCTAGTGTAATTCAGGGTCCAGAACACCATCACATGACTGCTTCAAGCCAGAGCTTGTTTCCACCCTCAGTGCCACAGACCAGAAAGTGGAGGTTGAGGTGCTCAGGATTTTGTGACAGCCCTAAATGAGGCAGTATTCTCTTCAAGAGAAAAATTCATAGGAAGAAACTTTAGGTGGCTTTCCAGCTCTGCACTGGGGCAAAACTTCCATTTGGAGTGAAATTTTAGCCTAGGAGCTGCCTATGCAGGCAGTTTGTCAAGGAAAACCAAACCCACCTTTGAGACTGGAAATAATTTAGTGATCACTATGAGATTGGCTAATCCTGGCATGCTGGGGGGATGATCTAGGAGCCCCAGATCTTGAGCAGGGACAAACCCACACAGTCATATTCTGTCATGGTTCCACTACCTGCTCTGATCACTGTGAAGGACTGGATGAAAAGCAGTGCAGTGAAAAAGCTCGGTTTGCAGACAGACCATGAAACGAAATGCCTTGGCAAAGAATAGTGTATATGGATCAGTGTGATGTACAGACAGTGCTTTAGTCCATGCTTCTCTATCACTAACAACTAATTAGAATTGTTAACTGCAAATTTGGTAACAGTGTCCTGCATGACCACACTAATTGGAAATGATGGCATTTCTCTAGAGGAAAAAGTCACTCTGCAGGAACACTGTGAAGCTTCAGTTGCTGGTGTAAGTGAATATCCTGTGGTGCTGTGTAATGAGAGAGCAGTAGGTGGAAGTGGGAGAGCTCTAACAACCCCATGTGACAACTCAGTCCTTCATTCAGAGTCCTCGGTCTTCCCGGGGCATTAATGATGCATCTTGGAAGCTGTAAGATGTTGAAGGAATAGAATATGATCCTTGCCATAAACTCTGCCACTGAATTAAGGAAGATTAAGGTTGCTTTGATGAGAATTAAATAAAAGCATCAGCTCCTCTTCTCTTTTCTCTTCAGCTGTTGGGAGCCAAGATATTCACAGTATTTCCTTGATTGTGGAAAACGTCTCCCTCCAATATGAGTTGGAGGGAGAATTTTAATTCTCTGGGGAGCCTGTGAAAGTCTTTGCTTCAGTATGGGCAGGGGTCCCACTGGCCCAGTGTCCAGCTGGGTCTTTCCCATGAGTCTTCAGATTCCAAAGTCACACTAACAGCATCTCAGGACCAACCTTCCAGTGGGAGAGGTGCCAGCAAGGCGTTGTGTGGCAGGGAGGTTGAGCCAGGCTATGCTGTGTGAAGGAGAAGCCATAGAGCATGTGGGATGCCACATCCCGGGGGTGAGAGCCCAACCAGTCTCTCCTTGTCTGAATTTCCACTCAGCAATAAGATGCATGGCTTGAAAGTCTCTCACTTGCCAGCTTGGCTGTTTTGCATGCCACTGTATTTAACTGCACATGTGCATTTCTCACTCTTGACAAATGTTAACTTCTTGCCATCCAAGGGATTTTGGACTGGTGTTTGGGAATGTTGTAGAAACGCATGTATTGGAGAAGGAAAATCCTTTGTTATTTTCTCTTGAGCTTGTAGACAGAAAATCTCATCCAGCCTGTTCTCTTGGATATGGCTGGCAAAAAGGAGCACATGGGGGAAAAAATATATCTTCTATCGCCAGCGTATGTGGGGCCAGTGAGGTGAGGATGTGCTAATTCTTTGTGGGAGTAAAGAAATTTTTGCATCTAGTCTATTGCTCAGGAAGGTGTTAAGTCATTGATGAAATGTATGATTTTTGCCTTCAGAAAATTAGACAATAAGTGATAGACAAGTGATGATTCTATTAAAGCTGTGCTTTCATAGAATGGGTTGGGTTGCAAGGGATCTTTAAAGGTCATCTAGTCCAACTACCCTTCAGTGAGCAGAGACATCTTTAACTTTTTGGAGGTTTAAATTAATCTAGTTAGTGATCTATACAACAGGTTCTCCAACTGTTGTTTTTGTGGCTTGGATTTACCTGGAAGTGTATTGTGGGAGTGCTGAGAACCCAAAGCTCCCAGTCCCAGCAGTACAGTCAGCTGCAAGTTCTTGTTACCTTGAGGGACTAGCAGGTATGGAAAGAGGCACAGCAAACATGTAGACTGCATGATGCCACCATGCTTATTGTTAGTTCCCTTCAGGCTATATCATCTGTCTCTAAGCTATTCCAATGTCTATAATGCCCATAAGTTGCTGGCAGCTGCTCTGTTCTGTCATTAGAGTTTCTAACTCGAGCATGGGAGCAACAGTGCCAAGTGCTGTTGGAGATGGTGAATGGCTTGTGTGAAGCTGAATGGCATTTTGTTGCGAAAGAATCACATGTGCAAAGGTACAGAAACAGCTTTTGCTTCTAATCAAAGCTGTATATGGAACCTATGGAGCTCTTGGGACTATGGAAGCAAAGCTGCAATATAGGGCTTTAAATCTGTGTGCTATAGTAATAAACCCATTAATGTTTGAGGCTAGTATTGGCTGTTAACTGTCCCTCTCTGATCCTTTCTTGGGTAATGAAAATAGCTGTTGGATAAAAATGCCTTGCTTTTGAGTTGTGAAAGTGTGTGTTTGTGCTGTTAATCACTTGAAAAAAAATCAATTTCCAAAACTTCATTTATTAGGAGCAGCTGATTAGCTGCTCTCTATTCTTTTTCCCTGTTAGTAAAACCCCTGAGTCTAACAACAGAAGGACAATAAATAATGAGCAGGGTTTTTTTCCTTGCCCTGTAACGTTCCACCAAATGTTCACGAGCAGGTAGCCTGGCATAAACAGGACAGAAATGGCTTTGCCCTGTCTGTGTAAGCTCAGGCTTGACCCATGCAGAAGGGTGATGGGGACTTTGCTCCTCTCCACACTATCCTTGACAAACATGGAGCATGATGGTGGTCGTGCTGGGTTTGGCAGCACAATCTGTTCCATGCTCAGCTGTCCTGGTGGGGATGCTCTTCCTTTGTCAGAGAGCAAACTGCACCTTGAAGGTGACAACGAGAGCCACAGCAGACCCAGACTGTAGCTTTCCCTGTGCGTCTTTCTCAATGTCCCCAAGTCAGACGATGAAGATGACCCAAAGGTCTTTCAACCTAGCAAAAGGTAATTCAAAGGTTAATATTCTGTGCACCTGTGTTTTACCCTCGAGAGTAATGGTCTGAATGGGGAAAGAAGAATTGTGAAGACTACAGAGATGTATCACAATAATGAAAATTCATGCTTCTTTTAAATGACTTCCCTGTTCAAAGGTACATAATACAATTTGACTAGCAAGGTCATAAGTAAAAAGGGTGCTCAGTGAACAAAGATCAGGGCTTTGTTTTCGCTCTGACTGAAACCTTCTGGTTTCTAAGTGGCCACGTGTCAGCCATGTGTCACTGAGATGGTTTTTGGTATGAAAAATTAATTTGATACAACCTAAGCATAATTTGTCTTGATTTTCTGCAATGAAAAAATTGGTTTGTACCCATAAAATACTGTCAGGAAATACACCAGTAAAATAACCACTCCTCCTAAACTTAGTGTTGATTTGGTTCTTTTTCAAAAAAGTGACCAATTCTCCTAGGTAGAGGTACGCTGTGTGCAGGTATTTGCTGCGTTATCTAAGTTGCCCAACCCAGCCTGTACTTCAGGTGTGACCAATACAACCTGCTGCCTTGGCCAAACAGAACTGGCTAGTAATGACAGATCGTGCAACAGCAGTTTTATGATGTGGACAAATGATTATTAGGGACTGGAGCAACTCCATCAAGTCTTGTGACCAAGTTGGAACTTTAACTCTGGTCTCTGGAGATAAAAAGACAAAATGTCACTACAATGAGTGAGATGGGGAAAGAAGTTTGGTTAATTTTCTTCCTTCTGTTCAAAACTGAGCAAAGAAAAAAAAAAAGCTGATTGTTTCATAAATTCAGGCGCTGTGTATTTACATGAAGGCCACCAGGAGAAAAATACACAGAAATTGCAGATTTACTAGCAGAATGGTGAACGTGATGGTGGAACCTGGCAGCCGGCTCGGGCAGTTCATGTACAAAGCTCAGTAGGTTTGGATTCTTCTAGAGTTTGGTCTAAACTTGTATAAAATCATTGATAATACAGTGTCTGAATGTGTTCACTGTATTTTATAGTAACATTGGTGTAAGATGTGGTAAATTGGCAAGCTGAGAGTTATGGGTTGCTTGGGAAGAGAAGTTGATACAGTGCTTGTGCAGGAAGCAATGAAGGTGTTCCCAATGACACGTAGAAAGGGATCTCTGGTCCTCCCAGGCTTCCTGAACAAGTGTGTGCTGCTGCAAATCAAAGCAGCATAAGTAGGTGTGGGCAGTGATCTAGAGCTGAGTTTGTCCTGGCCTTTCATTAGACTTAAAATGAGGCAGTTGACTTGCAAATATCTTTTCTTTGTGACATCCAACAACTTCATATTTTGGAAGTATTTAAAGAGCAAAATACTTGCCTGGGAAAAGTTGTCTGATCACATTGGAAGTACACTGATTTCCCTAAGAAGGTTCAAGACTTAGTTTTTAACAAGGGTACTGCTGTACCTGTATCTTCTGATAGTTTTGGGAGTAATGGCTTTTTGTTGGGTTTTTTACTTTTTTTTTTTTTTTCTCCAGAGGATCTGAAGATGTTTGACTAGACATGCAAGTAAGCTGTTTAATGAAGCATGGAAAACTGATTTTGTCTGGCTATGTGCTCTATAATATTGGATTAATCAGCCAGCTGGTTTAGGAAGCTGGAATAATCTCAATTACCAACATGTACATATCCCTTTGGGAACTGGAGTTAGCTGCTGAGCATTCTGAGCCTTCCCTTTCTGATGCAGAACATCTCTGAAGAGTGTCCCACCTCATTTGCACGTCCTTCACAGCAGCTTGCTGATGAGTCCTGGCACAAGGCAGACACCAATCAATAGCATATTTTAAAATGTTAGTGAGATGGAATTTCAGGGAGCCTTCTTGTTAATGTCATTTGGCACTTATGTGGAGTAAACAGCAGACAAGGAAAAGGAGGCTTCAATTTGTCTCCAGGAGAACGATATGAATGCAGGCCCTGCATCTGTTTAACTGGATGAAAGAGAGTCGTCAGTACTTGGTTTTCCACCAGACTTTGACTGGAAGCTGTTCCCAGAGGGGTGGGTGCAGGGTGGTGGGCACAGGACTGGCCAGGCTTCAGGAGGTCTGTTTGAGCTGCAGAAAGTGGCACCCTGTGCTGATGGTGGATGTCTGCTAAATAAACAGTGGAATGAGGCTTTCAAGGAGTGATGCCTAGAGTACAAGTTTGCTTTCTTTACAGATTTGGCTCTTTCAGAGTCAAAGCATGTTCAAACCCAGACACAGAAGTTTGCAAGAAGAGCAGGGAGGAAGCAAGGTGGATACAAGTAGGTTTAAGGAGTCAGGTAAGGAAGAACAAAGTGTGTGAACCTGTATTATGGAGGGACTAACAGAGATGTACACAATGCTGGGTTCACAAAAAGGACTATGGTGTGGTCAGCAGACGTCTTGGCAGGATCAAAGACTTATTTTTAAATCTGTCCCTGCCAGTTCCAGTGTTTGAAGCTAGAAATAGCACAGGCGTAACAGGGGAACCATATGGTGAGCACAGTGCTCTCCAAGACATGGCTGGAAACGGGGGCCAGGCTGCCTTCTCTGCTCAGAGGAGCTCATTTTGATGCTGAGCGTTTGGTTCAGCAGCACACTGAAGCCTTGACTTTTAGAGTAAACACGGCGCTAATCTGATTGTGTTAAGGGTGGCGTGCGAATAATACCTGCCGTGGGGACCACTTCAATTGCTCTAAAGGTAAGCCAAATAAAGTCAATATAAAAGGTTGACACATATTCCTGAAGATTAAATTTGACAAGCATCCTCCAGACATATTTAATGTAAAAGGTAGTTGACAATAATTTGCAGGATGTCTGGATTCTGGTCATCTAAGGGAGTTCTGCTATTTTCTTTTTCTATATCTGTACCATGTACTGAAATATTAATTTCCAAACCTATCAGGATCCCACAGATTAAGTGGGCAGGAAACTAATTTCTATTGATTTCAGCCCTGGTTGTGTCTATTGGGTGAAAAAAAGAAAGAAAAAAAAAATCTACTTTTTGCCTTGCCCATCTGCCCAGACATATCAGGCTCCTGCCTGCTTCATCAGCAGCTCCACATCACGTCCACTCGCTACTGCCTCCCCAACAGCCGCCTTCATGCTGGTGGCCAGAGTGGCCTTCACTGTGGGATTTCGATTTTTCTGAGAAAACTGAGAAATTTCAGTTTTTCAGAAACGTGAACAAGGATGCAGGAAAAAAAAAATCCTGCATGATGGGGAGACGGTGCACAGGAGCCAGCACCGAGCTTCCCCTCAGTGTCAACAGTGGTTAAGCCACGTGCTGTGGCAGGCACTGCTGACCACTCACATCCTCATGGCTGCTCCATGGACAGCTCTCCCAGGAGCAGTTCTCTGTTAAGTTTTAATTAGGTAAATTTATGATTATACGTCAGGAAAAGCATTATATTATATTATATTATATTATTTTACTGAGTATGGGGGTTAGACTAGATGATCTCAAGAGGTCCCTTCCCATCCTCAATAATTCACTCATTCTCTGTGTTTTTAAAGTTTTCTTAATAATTAAAATAGCAGTTAATTATTTTGAGCTTTTCCAAGAATACAAGAAGCAGCTATTATTTCTTAGCAGCAAATGTACTGTAACTCTTGATTATATTAATCTGACTGTTCATAATTTTTCTTTGTTCGTAATTTGGTTTTGTTCATAACCTGCTTTTCTCAAATGCTTTTTGTACAGCTGCTGTGGATCCTCTCCTTGCAAAAAAACATCCTGAAAGTATTTTAACACTTACCCCACACAGCCTTTTAACACAATATGAGTGATCCTAGAATATCAGTGCACTGTATATTTTCCTTTTGGAAAGAGGCAAGGACTCAAAGCTGTGTAAGCAAAAGCTAATCAACACTGTAAATTGATTACTCAGCAAAGCAAATGGGGGGAAAAAAAAAATATATATATATATAGAGGTTACTTTTTCCTTAAAATGTTTGATTTGTCCAGTGTTTCAATGAATAAAGACATGAGGTTTAACAGGATACTCAGGCTCACGTGACTGTTGGGTTTTTCTTGCATAATGCCCTTAGTATCTCTGTGCCTGGTCTGTTTGCATGATGGGGATGGGAAGAAAGAAACTTTTTGTTACCGTTCATCAAAGGCTTCCAGCAGGCTTTTAATTTTTTTTAATTTTTTTTTCTTTTTTTTTAATTCAGTGTCAGAGCTTGGGTTTCCTGGAGTTTCAAGCAGTAATTATCTCCCCATGTTTGGTGACCTTTCAGTCAACTCAGACTTCGCTTTTGAATTCAGTACTAATTCTGTGGCTAATTTTTAAAGGATTCTCAACTTCATCTTTAATTAGAAAACAGTAATCTTGCATTCCCAGTCAGTCACAGGACTTCAGTTACTTCAGCTGATGAATACATGCAGTATGCTTTGTATCCATGCCTAAACACAGGCCAAGTTTTATCTGCTTTTAGTTAATAAAGAACACTTCAAAATATGGTCATACCATCATATGCCTTAGGTTTTGGGTTTTCCACCTGAGAAGTGTGGGGTCTGACACTGGTTGGCAGGAGGTTCTGTAGTGCACGAAGTCTATGGATGCCCCTGGAGAATGTGCTCTCCTAGGATCACGTTTACGGTCACTAACCTGGATGGTAGGCATTCAGAACCGCTGGAGTGTGACATTTGCTGCAGTTCCTCTCTTCTCTGGCTTGAGACAAAGCTGGAGGCAGAGTGCCTGTGGGAATAGCCCAGCTGAGAGCCAATTTCAGGAGAAAGTGTGGGCTGCTCTAGACAGGTATTTGTTGCTGGACAAAATGACTGATAGAAGTCCCAGGAAGGGGATCTCTCAGGCTGATTTCTAACCAGCACAAGAGTGCACTGTGTGTTTGGTGTGAGAAGTTGACCTGCTCACAGGGTCAAAAAGGTCTGTGAATAAGAAGCTGGAAGCAGTAAGACACTTAAAGCCATGTGTAATGTAAATGTGTGCTGCATAGGCTCTCATGCCGTGCTGACAGCCTTGCTAGGTTGACTGGCAAAGCTGTTATTTGCACATAGTGGAATATTAGGCCTGGATACCTTAAAAGAGATTGTATGATGAGTAATTATCCTCCCAAAGGATTATCTTGTGGGTGTGGTGGAGTCCCTCTGACCTTTATTCGCAACCACCCAGTGAGGATGTGAAGTGCCCACCCTGTGACAAAGCTGCAGGTCAGCTCTGTTCTCAGAGCTGCCCATGGTCTTGGGCTCCTTCACACTCTTTGCTGTAAGACCTAACTAAGTGTACAGGAGGAGGTTTGAGGACCCTTGCTAACATCTTGGGCCTGGTGTTCCTGCAAGGAGAGACCCTGTTTCTGACCTTGCCAGGCATGGTTGTGTATGTGGATTTCCCCTCTGTGCAAGTTAAATATGAAATGATTCCTGTGCCTTTTTATTTTTGTAAAAGTGTCCTGTGAACATATGATGCTCAAAGAGAATATTTATTTTTTTTTCTCTTCTCTGAAAGCCCAGATAGTTGCCACAGTGGATTGAGTTAAACACATGTATATTTTCATGCTGTTGCAATCTATGTTGAGGCTTATAAACTTTATCTCCATTTTCTTGCAGAATCTTCCTGAGTATCTTCCAAGGTCTGATCTCCTGTGAGTGTTCATGTTGGCTCTGTTCTACTTAATTAAGCTTAACTGCTTCCCCACCACTTAAGAGTCAAACCCCTTCCCCCAAATCCAGGCTGTTTGGCATTCATTTCTGCAGGCAAAAAATGCTCCTTCAGCAGTGGAATCCATCCAAGAGGCAATGGGAATGGGTAAGGACCATGAGACAATGTTTGCTCTTAAGTCCCTGCAAAGTGACTCCAAAAGGGAGGGGATGGCAGCTTGATAATTTTGTTGAGAAAAATTCCAGAAGAATGGGACAGTTGGTTCTGGAGACACAGAAGAGAGTACAAGAACTGTACTGGGATCTTCTTACTTGGTTTGGTCCACATAAAAATTTCTTGAATTTTAATTCTTGCCTAAATTTGCTTCTTGTTTAAGAAATCAGTGGTTGCATTTACCTGATAAACAAGCAAAACACAAACACCACACCCCTAAAACCAAACAATATAACATGGATTAAATGGCTTCCATTGGCCAAATACTAGAAGAAATATGGGCATATGATCAGACTGTAGTCATGGGGTGGTTTTTAGTAGTAGATGGCAACTCCCGAGGTGGCTTCCCAGTAGCAAATAAAGCATGGGCTTGTCTGATCAACAACTATACCATGCAGATGATTTTAGTTCCAAAAGTAGTAATTTTGTTGCTTGTTAATATGCAGATCTGTTGGCTTTGAGGATGAGAGAGAGGGAGATTTCCATGTGCTGGGGATATGTAACTGTGGCCTGGGAGTTTGTGGATGTGGAGGCTGTGCAGCTGTCACTCCGGAACTGTGTGCCTGGGACATCTGAGCCTCTCCAAGCCACACCCGGCACTGTGATCCTGGCTTCATGGAAATAAGCACTGCAGAAGTCTGCAAGCTAAAAACGGAGCTGCCAAGGGTGTGTAAGAGTTTCTTTTTAGAGGGACCCCAAACTTTGAGAGCTTCTTCTGACTCTAGTAGCCGTTATTGGTTGGAAGAACTAATTCATGTTACTGTTATATCATCTACATGAATTAACAAGGTTTCCTCACTAGGTGTGAGGGTGAGTTGAATTCTGCACGGAGAATAGCTCCACACAAGTGCCAATTCCATCACATTATGTAAATAGCCTGTGACTAATAGAGCAGCCTGTGAAATGAAGTAAAAGACATCAGTGAGTGCATTTGCATAGAAACCAAGTTATATGCCAAAGGAACCTTGTTTGAAAATGAGTGATAGCAGACAAGATAATTCTAAGGTTGCCTTTGTGGAATGTTAAGTGTCTTATTAACACAGAATTGAAAAGATGTTGTTGTTTAATATTTATGGAGTCTGAGAGGTTACACTAAGCCGATCTGCAGTCCATCTGACCCTTTGTTGTGAGGTTACTCAGAGCTTTTCATTCTGTCCTTCTCCACCAAAATCTGTGTCATCACTGAGTCCTGAGAAGGTTCTCTAGCTGTTTATAAGGCCTTCTCTCTTCTGGAAGCAGCAAATACCTAACTTTTTCCTGATGTCTGTTTATCTAATATATGAATGTATGAAATGCTAAACCAGTTTCCAGAACTGTTTGTATGAGAACTGTCCTATCGGGATTATAGGCAGTAATATGTACCAGCTGGGCAACAGAGCAGTTTTATACAGGGTAATATTTATTTGATAGCAGATAGAAGGAATCAAAGTATTTAAATAACACACAGCAATAGCACTGCTTTTGTGCATGTACATTACAGTCAATAATCAATTGAGCTCTCTGTTCAATGAAATAATTTTCACAATGAATGCCATTTTCCAGGTATCTAACTCTAGTTATATATGCTTACAGTTAAACCAACCATACATAAAATACAAATACATGTAAGGATACTTTCATTTACAAGGAAGTTTATAAATATATTGGTCTGGTTTACATGACCAAACTGCTTGAACAAAGCCCTGATTCAGGTTTTTTTTAAAAAAAATCACTGCCAAGACTATGTTTGTACATTTAGATAGCATTCTGGAGTTCAGGTTCCCCCTCTAGCTTTCTGTAATGAATTCCATGTTTCTACCCCCCAGGAAGCTCACAGTTCTGCATCTGATTGCATCAAGTAACAACAGTGAGGTGAGCAAGGCTGTTACAATTTTGTCTACTTGCTATACTAATAAAATAAATTAAAATGAAGTTATCAGCATTAACTGACACAGGGCAACATTCATCAGTTTAATATCATGACTTGAGCAGTCTTTAGACATTGCACATCGCACAGTTACATACTTCAACCACTACAACCATCTTGGAGTCCATAATGCTTATGTATTAAAAATAAGTAACTTCTCTTTGTCTGGTCCTATTACTGTGAGAGTCAATTCACTCCTACTGATTCATCTGGAAATTAGATATCAGACTGCATCAAAAGCTGGTAGAGAGAACAGGCAGCGGGAAAGACGATATCTTCATGAAGATGATGTCTTCAAGACAGTGATGATGCTCTGTTTGGTTAGCAATGATTTTTAAAAGTGCAGCATTAGGAGAAAAGATAATTGATAACTGTTCAGGACAGAAATGGAGCATCAGCACTTGTGTCAAATAGAAATGTAAGGAAGAAATGACAAGATAAAATCAAGGTACAAGTATTATTATTCTCATTCAATTCTGAAGCAGCCTCACTGCTCAGAGAGCTTTCACCTGGTAACGAAGAACCCTCTTATGCCGAGATTCAGACTGGAAAAATCGATTGCTTAAGCAGGATGTCAGGAGTAGAAAGCTGGTGTTACAAAAAGCAAGAGCAACCTTTTTTGCTTGGTTTTGTTGGGCTGGTTTTTTGGGGTTTTTTTGGGGTTTTTTTGGTTTTT
Source organism: Todiramphus chloris collaris (assembly GCA_025345505.1). NCBI lineage: Eukaryota > Metazoa > Chordata > Aves > Coraciiformes > Alcedinidae > Todiramphus > Todiramphus chloris. Next base: position 8,518,918 of record JANVCC010000040.1, read on the forward strand.
TTTGGTGTTAAATGCCACAGGAATGTACTGCCTGAGCATGTGCAGAGACAGCAAAGGGAGGCCATCCATCAGCATCACTGGTCTTCTCATGAAGAGTTTCTCCTGGCCTACCGACCACATAATTCAGACTAGTGTTGATTTTGTGGCTGTATTTAAACCTGGCACTAAAACTACCTCTGCTGTAAAACTAAGCACATTTGGACGTGCTTATGGGATGGGACTACTGATATTGGAGCTACTTAGGCCAAGTTCACACATGGGAATCTCAGCTGGGCCTAATTCAAATGCTAAATACCGTTTGAGATGTTTGCCATGATGAGAGCCAAGAGTAATCCGAACTATTGTGTCTAGTATTAATAAATTAGAGTATATTCTGAATGTCATGTGCTCGTAAATTGCTTTAAGCATGGACCATGAGTCTGTAAATAGTGTGCTTAAATATGAGGAAGATGGTGGCAGAGATGTGTGTTCCAAACTGAGTTGGAATGAGGAATCCAGCTGATAACCCAGCCTCTCACAGGTATGCCACTGTCAAGTGCTAAAATGCCCTGTTCAGTGAGTGACCTTCTGACAGTATGAGATGGCTTTCTGTATGGATACTGTAAGCTCCAAGAGAAGGGAAAATCCTGCGTCAGATTTGCTCTTGTTAAGCAAGTGAAATGGAGATAATGAATCACTTTGTTACCCTGGAGTCTCACTGATGGAAGAGAGAGAACCAGTTCCAACACCTCCCCTTCACCAAAGCATGGGCTAGCCCCTCAGCACTTTGGCAGCATCATTGACTCTAAGTTACTGCTTTCTGCTTGGTTAAACGCCTGGTGTGCTGGCCAAGGAGATGGTCTATATCAGCAGTAAAGGGAGCCCAGTGACTCAGGGCTGAAGCTAGTGGAAATAATACTAATATGCTCTCACCAATCTGATCATGAGCCTTTATTAGGTATTTACCTATCTTCTGCTTTTTTCCTATTACGTAGGAGGCAGGTGTTCAAGTTATGGTTTATGCGCCTTGCTTCACACGAGTGATATTCGATCTAATGAGAAAAAACCCCACTGAATTATGACAAAAGTAATCCATACCTGTCACTCAAATACTTGATCATCATGTCACTAATTCTGCCATCCTTGCTCTTGTGAGTAGTGCTGCCCTTACAGCTTCAATGGGATCAAGCTCTTTTTGCTCAGTGTGAACTCAGCATATCTGCAAGAGCTTGGGAGGCTCTTCTCTCTGGAGCTTCTCTGGTGAGTAGAGTAATGCAGTTTGCACTAATGCTGTAGCAACCAAACAAGGGAACTATGACCTGACAGAATCCTTTAAGTACTGCATGACCACAGAAAATGGTGGTCCCTATCCAAGAGAATTTTATAGCTTAAAGGTAAGTTTCACTGTAGCTGAATCATCAAGGAGCTGATTACAATATGAATGTTAATTCTTTTTGCTTTAGTGGGGCATTGGTAAATTGCTAAATCAGAGAATAAATTACAAGGAATTTAATGTACAAGTGTTAAAAAAGGGTGATTTTTGGAACTCAAAAAAAAAAAAAAAGAAGGGGCTTTAGCAATAGAAGTAATGAATTATATTTACCTTGAACAAGAAAAGGCATGGTCAGTTGTTGTACTAAAAGGTTCTAAGAATTGTGTTTAAACAGCCCAGTATTAACTGTTTATTTATGTTGGCACTGTAGCATGGATGAAGATGGTGTCTGGTTATATTTTTTATGGACAAAGTGAAAAGTGTTTTTTAAAATGTTTTAGTCTGAGAGAAGTTGTATTCAGTGTTATACCTTTAGGTGTACATTGTGTCACAGAAGAAACTATTTTCAAACACAGTCCAACAGAAATGACCACATCTGCCTCATGTGGCCACCTGACAATGAAGAAATGTGGGGAAAGATATTTCTGAAATTAAAATGCAAACCTAATTTTCTACTCAAAAAACAACCCATAATCTGGATAAGCAGCTAAAACAAAATTCACTCTGAATTTGTAGTGTGTTTGTTTGATAATGGAGATTCTAAAAGGTCTGTTTTAATAACCAGTGACGATGGTAAGAGAGAAAGCAATCTATACTGGTGGTTGGAGTAGAATACAATGCTTTTAGGAGAAATGTTAAATATGGTTTTCATCTCAAAAAGCAACAATTTGAGTGGAATTTGCAGGACATCAAATGGGGCCTGTATTAGTGCTCATTTAAAAAAAAAAAAAAAAAGGAAAAAAAAAAATTCCAACTCTAGCCTTTTCTCTTGTTAAAATACATTTTCTAGTCTGAATTGGTATTAAAGCAAAGCAAACTGCATGCTGAGGCTGAAAGGAAGGTGGTGGAGGCTTAGGATAACTTAAAGGGCATTCCTTACAGAGTGAACTGCCTATTAACTGTTGTGCAGATTAACCAGAGGTGGGAACAATGTGGGGTTGGAAAATTCCAAGGCCAAGAAGCAGCCTGTGAAAAGGCTGTTGAAGTTGGAAATGCCACAGTATTCCTGGTTTACTTGGGTGAAGCCAGGAGTTTAGGAAGGGCAACCACCTCCATGGCTGAAATGGAGATATTTGTATTGGCACTAAGGTAGTATAGCAGTGACTTGGGAAGTGCAGATTAAAAAAAGATGATAACACTGCTTACTATTCATTACTATTGATCTTTAGGACTCTTGGAAGTGATTTATTAGCATTAACACTATCATAAAGTACTTGTTAAATGTATGTCTATGGGAGCATAATCCTGGTTTGGCTGAACTAAATGGCAGACTTCCTCTAAACTTGGTGGTGACACAATCTAGACCTACAGAAAGAAGTAATCTGCAACAAAATACAACATTCTGGAAACTGCTGATGGATTATTTTAGATATCCACAGGGGCATTATTTAATTTCAGAGATCCCCTCGATGCATCGGTTTGCAGATTTGAAAGGGCAATGTTTTCATATTCCTCTTGTGATGCTGAACATCTGCAGTGGTGAACCAATACTAACAAATCCTTCTGAAAATTCTTGTTAAGATATCCATAAAAGATGGGATTGATACAGGTTGAGATCATAGCCACAAGGTGACATATTGTAAATGCTAGATTATGATTACAGCTCATTAATGCCTCATAGTTCCAGTCAAAAACAACATTGAATATGTTGAGAGGCAACCAGCAAGCTGCAAAAGTCACAACAATTGATACCAACATCATATTGATCCTTTTGTTCTCACTCAGTCTGCTCCCATTCTCTCTCATCCTGTCTATTTTACCATGTCTCCTCCGAAGACATAAAAATATCCTGACATAGCAGATAAAAATAAACCCTAGTGGGAAGCAGTACTGGAAAACCAACAGACTAGTAGTAAAAATGAGTCGTTCTGTAACAGATGGCCATGCTTCGATGCAAGCAAACTTGTTCTTATAGACATCACTATGGAAAGACAGATGTTTGAAGGGTTCATCAGTTAATTGGTGAAATATTAAAAAAGGAATGGATATTATGAGGGAGAATCCCCAGATGAAAAGGATTCCCCAGTAAGCATGTGAAATATTAGGCTTCCAGCCACGTGGGTTCACAATTAACTGATATCTCTCAATAGCAATCAGTACAAGTGAGAAAGTGGAGACTGTGACAGATACACTTTGTATGAAAGAAGTTATTTTACACATAACTTCCCCAAATACCCAGTAATCCATTAACGTATATGCAGCTGTGACAGGAATACACATGATACAGATCAAGACATCTGATAAAGAGAGGTTGGCAATCAGAATGTTGGTGACACTTTGAGCTTCTTTCCGTCTCTTTATTATAATGATCAGGCAAAGATTTCCAAAAAGCCCCACTACTGTAACTAATGTGTAGGCTGTAATAAGCAAGAATTCTGCAAGGAAGGAAAGTTGGCATGTATCAAAGTTCAAAAACTGAGAGTAGCTAATGTTAGAGATCGTTTGATTTGACAGAATCTCACTGGGATGCTGAATGGCTTTGTCCATCGTGAAGCAACTCCCAACCTATAGACAAAACCTGGTATTATTTAGAATATACTTTGTATGGAGTTTTCCAAGGCTATGATTACATTGATACTATCATTGTAGTTGGTGTCATTGAAGTCTGGGGCAACTTTCATATAGTTAATTACAGCATCTGAAAAGCCAGTGGTTGAGTATTAGTGGTTTTGTGTATCTATATATATTTATGTATGTGTGTGTATGTATATATATAGATACACAAACATATGGAGGTCGATTTTGCCTTTCTGAGGTTCTGCACTGGCTGTGTTACAAACCTTTAACTAGTGGTGACATATTAGAAACAGCAGTGACAGCACTGATTAAACTTCTATGAACATTTACATACAAATCCTCTTTTACCAACTGTGGATAATCTTTGCTTTTTAAAGTAAAATATTTTAAGATCTGCCTCAGCTGAAGATTTATCAAGGTTTAAGGAATTCCAATTGATGATAATGTGTTGCTATTATCAGAAAAGAAGAATTGGTTTCTGCCATCATCTTGCTATCTTAGACATCACACATTTTCTCTAGAACTACAAAGCAACATGAGCTAATACACCAAATCCCCTTGGCTTGATCAAAATGATGTGTGTTTGAGAGTAGGTGATATTCAGCACCTCTACAAATTGCAACTTTAAGGGTCCTGTTGTGCTTATGTGTTAAAGACACCATGTCCTTTTCCTCACTCTCATCTGAGAAAAATGTAAAAGAAACAAACAAAAAATCACATCTTAGTTATACAAAGGTTGTCTCATTTCCCTACAACACTGTTCACTGTTGTACAAGTTTGACAAATGATACCCCCTAAATTCTCTGGGGTTAAATACACCATATAGTCAAGAGTTGATTCTTCTTCCAGTTTTAGCATTAAGAGGTATTGAGAAAAAATCTGATATTAGTACCATTCTGTTTCTATAAAACTAATATTATTGGAAAAAATTTAATTCATCAGAATATCTTGATGAGTTTGAGTTTATCACTGAGTTCAAAAGTTCATCTTAAATCAAAGGCTCACCAGCTTTCTGTCCAGAAAATGTAGTTTCCAATCTGGGAAAGGAAAAAAAGAAGGTAGTAAAGACTTACTCTTAAAATTGAAAGATGGATAAGTGTTTTCTACATGTATACCTTTAAAAACTCAACTCTAACTCACCTTAATTCCTTTTTGAAGTGGGAATTAATGGAGAACTAGCTGGAAAGTGGTCATTCTTCACCCCTAGTAATAAATATCATACTGTTGAGAGCCTGTGGAGAAAGGAAGATGAAGAAGCAGTGGGAAGTTAAAGACGGGGCACAAAAAGAAGGGATAAGTGGATGGTTTATTATTACTAGATATAACCTGTGTTGATTTGTCAACCTTTTTATAGAACTGATTGTCATTATTTAATCAGTAAGGAATAAGAATGTTTGGTTGCTTGCATCAGATTAAGCACCAAACCCAGGGTTAAACAGGGAACTATGATTCTGTAACTGTTTACCCACAGCCACTCAAAGAATATTCCAGCTAGAGTTATGTCCTGGACTGCTTTAGCCTGGTATTTCTGCTTGACATAAGTTTTGGTTCTTCAAATTAAGCTTCTAAAAAAACCCCAAAACCCAACAGAACCTTTGGAGCATCTATTACCACTCTCATTCTGATTTAAATATACTTTTCAACTAGTGTAGTCATGTTTGAGTGAGAAGTGGCTGTAGATTTATATGACTATATGTGGACCTGATGTCCCAAATATGTGGAATTTGTATTAATTTGTGATCAGGGGCTAACATCAAGCTCTGTTTTCTCACCAGGTAACCCACTTGGCTTGGTTACAGCTGTACTGAGGGAACAGCACAGAAACCTGCACAATCATGCTGCAAAAGGTATTGAAGTCTAGTGGCTCAGACAGACTTTGTAGTTCCTGCGAAGGAGGGCAAGAACAAGAGCTGTCTATCCTACTGTGTGTGCACCAGCTTGCAAAAACTCTTCTCCTAAAGAGTCCAAGAGAAATGAAAGGGGTTCTGAAGCTAGCAATGTCACACCCTGCAGAAACCAATGGTGTGGCTGAGCAACTGCACCTTCAGGGAATGTATTTCCTGGAATGCAATGGAAACCACTTTCCCTGGAGCAGCACTAATTGCCCGGATGGATTTATCACACAGAAGGATGCATGTGCTGGAAGGACAAGAGGCAAGACAGTGGTAAATGTTGCCCTGATGAGTTTTACTGCCACTTTAGATGTGTAAGCGTCTAATGTCTGGCTGCTTGATCCCAAGGGTGATCTTAGTCTCTGACTCCCACAGATCTGATCCCTGGCCCTTGAGTAAAGATCAAGAGTTAGCAGGGGATATGGCTTGGAAGCAAGATACCATCAAAGACAAGATCTGTCCTTCCTTGCTTTTTATGTGAGCAGGAGAATCTGTGGTGACTCAAAGGACATGAGGCTGAGACAGGTTTGTAATACTTCATGCACTATTTGCTATGCTCGCCTATTTATCCATGGCTGTACAACACAATTCAATAGTAGGTGCTGAATGTCCTCTCCCAGGAATCCCGTGTGGGTGGTAGGGCTGCTTTGGCACATTCTACCATTAAGAAAAAGTCCCTGTACTGACCTTCTGATCAGTTCACTCACTACGTCAGCTTTAGGCACACTGATTATCTGCATTGTCCTTTTTTTTCAGGGAAAAAGATTAGTTTGTCACTTTTCAGCTTGTACTGTGAGTTAAAAAGAGTAGTCTTTAGTACATGTCATCCTGTGAGGCAATTTAAACATTTCCTTGGCAATAAAACCATTACACCTGTCTTGTTTAAACATCTGGAGTATTTACAGCATTAGAAAAATAAGTTACACGAGTACTGCAGCATATTGAATTCTATTGGGAAACATACTGGCATTTTTTAAAGTTAATAAATACAAGCAAAATCAGCATCCTTGAACTGCAGCTACAGATGATTATCAGAATTGGATTGCAGTGTTTAATAACAGAACTAATTACTTCAGTTCCTAGTTCATGCATTTTAAAAAAGGTTCTCTACCATAGGGGGAGATTAATGCTCTAAGAAGTGGTAATCCACTTAGACTGGTTGTTTCATTCCTCTAGATGCAGAAACATTACTGAAATGTGCAGAAGCAAAAGAAAGTTAAAAGCATAGTCTAAAATAAAATTACTTTTAAAAAGGCTCCCTTTCCTAAGTGTATTTTCTTACCCATGTTAAAGGTGCATAGCCCCATCCCTTCAAAGTAACCAGTAAATGTTTTGGCTGCAAACATCATCTGTTTATTAAGTTCCAAAGTATTGCATAGATCAAATCTGGAGGATACTTTCCATTCAATTTTAAATATAAGTTGTACAGAATGCAATAATCCTTTATAATATATATTTCAGTAAGTTTTGCCACAGTTTTATAGATTTTCTGCCTTCTTACCTGCTGAAAAATTCAAGTCATATCCACAATGCCTTTAACAGTTTTTCTTTTCCCTTTTTGAGTTAATTACAAAGCCAGCAAATGCATCTCCTTTGTGCATAAAAGAATCCAAAGCAAAGCCATCTGCTGCTAAAGCGATACTTAAACTCTCCTTTCTTCTCTTTCTGAAACAAACCACAGGTTCACAATTTCCAACGGAGGCTGAATCCACCAGTCTGTAGAAAGGCTGCTGAGGAATAAAACAAGCTCCGGAATCCAAGAAGAGATGAACAGCAATGAGCAGGGAGGAGAAAGGACCTGTAGTCATGGGGATGGATTTTCCTCCGCTGTGCAGCTTCCCTCCACCCAGTCAAACACCTTATCTTGCAATTTCAATTATCTTATCTGTTCTGTAGTGTAAATGTTTTCCCTATGTTGGATTTCATACGTAAACATCAGCAGATGGCTTATTGCTTTTTTAACTGAGTGAGATAGGAAAATACAGTAAGCTGTTCAGAAAGAGCATACATGCCCTATTAAGTGTATCATTTGCTCTATTGTGATTAAGATCACAATATTTTCATTATAAATTGCTATTTTAGATTCTACTTCAGAGATATAAGAATATGAAAAGCAAGGCATGACACGTTACACTAGCATGTTTTGAAAATGGGCTTTGTTATTATTACTGTTATTATTATTAATAATGTTTTTCAGTAAAAGCCCATACCTTTTATAGCTACTTGTTTATAAAAATTAGCATTCAGTGTTTCCCTATTAAATATTTAGAGTGGATGTTTACAGAACAGGAAAGGAACTGGTCTTTCTTAGGATGTGCTATTTGGGGTACATGGCTTTTTAAACTCTTGAATTCATACCTGGGTCCACTTAGCCCCCAGTATCCCACTCTCTTAATGCTGAACCATCCTGTGGCTCTCCATCTGCAGAAAAGGCAAAGGTAAGAGAAAATAATCCAGAGTTAGAATGTGCTTGGAAACAGACTCAGGAAATGAGATTATGGTGGTTCCCTGTTATGCAGACAAATCATTTGAAAGCGTACTGGAGTCTGTCTTGCTGCATCTGTGTTTTTGGAAAGAATGCTTTTGAAAAGCAGTAGGATTTTGGGTTGAGCAAGGCTGATGCTGTACCTTGAGTGTGAGTTAGAACTCATCTGAAAATACTGCTAGTTGTCCTGCTGTTGTGTTTGTTGAAAATAGGGGTGGAGGGAGCCTCTGAGATCAGCCAGACATTATCCTGCTTCTAGTATATTCGTGTCTATTCATGATGTGTTTGTCTAACCTGTGTTTTAAACATCCATGCTGATCCTAGATTAGGTATTCAAGTGGCTAATTTACTGGTGGGAAGACTTCCTTAATGCCTCCCCCTAAAATTGCCTTCACTTGAGCCCACTGTTTTTTTATTCCAAGAGTCACTTGTGAATTATGAAATGTTAAGTAAAATGCTGCCATCCAGCAATGTGAATATACTTTTCTAAAGTATTTCCAGCACTGGCTGGTTTTGATTATGTCAAAATATTGTAACACCAAAACTTTTCCAAAGTACTTCAGAATTTCTGCTTCTGGTTGCAGTGTAACCCAGGAAGTGAATCAAGATGTAAAACTGAAATGTGCTAGATATGTACCAGAACAGGCCATAAAAATGCAGTATCTGTTTATAAAGGAAATATGTCAATAAAATTAAAAGATGTTCTGATTCCAGTTATAAATTTCAAAGGTCAGGTTGCTTATTTACATAGGCCTCTGTTTCTAATATAGCACAGCCTTCCATCTGTGGAAAGCCTGAAGTGTTTAACATGGGATTCCCTTGGTTTTACCAATCATACCAATCTGCTGCCTTCAGTGGATTTAATTTTGTTGCAACCTGTTGTGAATTAGATCACGTCCGACATCAGAGACTTGTGGGGGTAGCTACATTAGGTCTGTTTATGCTGACATCAGAGGCATGTGTACTAAGTGGAATCTGTGGCTGTGTATGAAGGGGTCAAGGTATGTTGTTTTCAGCCAAATACTGTAGTGTCTGTGTGCAAAAAAAGTTAATGGGTAGCAGAATTACATTTACTTTATATAAATGATCACATTATTTCTAAATTGCTAGATAATAAGTGATGGAAAAATAGCTTTTCTCAGCAGACATTGATAACTAACTGGAAGGCTGGACTGCAACTGTAGCAAGATGCAGACTTCATACGTAACCTGATAACAACAAGTTAAAATATATTGCAGATAAGACAGCCATTGGCTTGCCAACATCGAGTGTAAATTTAGTAACTCTGCTTTTGTGGGATATCAGCAGCTCAGACATGACTCTGTATCATATGAAATAGTAGAAGTTTTGATATGATTTTTAAGGAGTTTTATGATCAATTTCTGTCTCAGTTTGCAAAACAAATGAACAAGAAACCTCAAAACAACGTGTACTGATTGCCACTGTACTGGATGCCAGTCATTATAATGATTATCACCTCATCACAATCATTCCAATAAAAGCCGGATCCAAAAAGCTTTCCAGGTGAGATATTCATATTGAAATCAACTGGAACATCTTTTTCAAGCATCTGGTTATGCAGCAGCTGGAGGCATGACCTCAGCTTGTGTAATGCTCCCAGGCTAGTTTTAAATCAGGTAGCAATTAGCAATTACAAGCACAGAGCTCAGGGTGCTGTCATTTGAACCAGCCAGCTCATAGTGGAACAGAAAAATTTCTCCCCCGAAAGGGTTGTCAAGCCCTGGAACAGGCTGCCCAGGGAAGTGGTGGAGTCACTATCCCTGGAGATATTTAAAAGACCTGTAGATGTGGTGCTGAGGGACATGGTCTAGTGGTGACTTGGCAGAGCTGGGTTAGTGGTTGGACTTGATGATCTAAAAGGTCTTTTCCAAACAGAATGATTCTGAATTTATAGGCTCCACATCTATGAAGTGCCATCTCATCTTGCTTACAGTGAAGACATGCTATTACTCTGGCTCCTAGGCTACAGAATACAGACCATAGGCAGTGTGGATAACCATGGTGATTAGGTGCCATAATGAACAGTTTTTCAAACTTTAAGTTTGTAATAATGTCTGTTGTGTTGGCAACAACCTGTTGGTGAAAAATTCTCCAGCAAATAAATCCTCTGGGCTTACTTTTTGCTTTGGCTTTTACATGATTCCTTTCCCAGCAGGAATCTTTGCTGATGGCTGACCACTCTAAGCTTTAGGTTTTGCTTAGTTGTGTCTCCCATGTAGCTGTGCAGCAGTCCTGTTCCTGCCTGGTGCAGTTACCTTCTTCAGAAAGCAAGATTTAGTAGACATGTATACATAGGATTTCTCAGCTTCCTAGGTGAAAGAATTCTTCAATAGCAGTTTGGCTAAGAGCTGGTTCAATCACCACTAACATAGCTGAAGGATCTGGAATATTTCTTCCTAAGAAGTATTATCTCCAATTATTATTGGAAATCTCTTATGGTAGCATCAGATGTGCCAGTAAATGTCAGGAAGGTAAGATAATGTGCTGTGGGGGAGGAAAGCCACAGTCCCTTCACATTTTCCTGTTTCGTGGAGAGCTCAACGCCCTATTAAGGTATCTTTGGGAAATAAGATACGATTTGACCAAACCGGCAACATCTGAACATGAACTAAGTTCTGTGTATTTTTTTCTCCAAAGATTGTGCAGATAAAGAAGAATGGATGTATATGTGTAAGCTGGACCTCTGCTGCATGATTCAGAATTTTTTTCTAAACTGGAAAAAATTATCACAAAAATCACTCCAGTTCGCTATCTGGAGTTCAGGCTTCACTCCATTGCATTGCACAGCTCTAGAGAACAGCTTTGCAATATCCTTTATGCTTCATTCTGGTCCATACCTCTCAATTAGGTCATGCCTAGAATGAAAAGTCAACCATTTAAAATCTGCTTTAACTTTAAATGAGTTACTTATTATAGCATATTCATTTTTAAAATTGTATCATGCCACGAACTTTTGGCTAATTTCTGGACCTTATTCAGCTGGCATACAATTGAGATAGAGATTGATATAAACTCTGGCTGGAAGGTTAGCATCTTTATTTTTTGGGTCAGCCAAGTTACTTTTCTTACTGAAAAAGAGATAAGATGTGTGAGTAATTGTAATAAGATGTGACACCATTAATTCATATTTTATAATATGAATTAACTCTTCCATTTAATCTGCTCTCCAAACTCTGCTTCAATCTTCTGTAGTTTTCTAGAACTTCTCCAGATGATGTTTTCCAAGAGCTCTCTGATAAATAATGAATTATTTCAATATCTTACAGATATTTTGGGGAATATGATCATTTACATCTCTGGGTTTTTTTTCCATTCTACAGTCTTTTTATAACATCACTGTGAGCACCAAACCCTGCTGTTCTCATGCCATGACATCTTTTGCTGTCCTAATTATTAATTAAGAAATACTTAAATAAACAAAAGGGGTTTTTTCCTGTTACTCTGTTTCAATTTTCCTGCATGTTTCAAACTTTAATAATAGTTTTGATTTTATGAAATAGAAATATGAATTCTAGATTGCTATTTCATGTCTAGAAAGCCTCACTTTTATACACCAGCTCATTTTAAAATTTCTTGAATAGTATGGATGTCTCATGGCTAATTTCAGGCAGGTATGTGCTGAACTTCATAGAGTACCTCCCCCTGCTGTTTTCAAACAAAGCTAAATGTCAGTCGGAAAAGCACTACAAAAACCACTCTACGGAGGTTCTGTGGAAAAGGAAATAGTTGGGGCCTAGGAACAGCTAAGGGGAGAAAAAAAGCAAGTTGATTTTAATTTAATACATAAAGAAAGATTTGCAGGTGAAAAAGATCAGAGAATGGCCAAGATTGCTGCTGGCTTCATGTCTTCCTTTGGCTTGTCTGTCTCGGACTGAGATATAGTGAAAGATCTACCCTCTCACATCTGCCACAGCATTGCTAGATTCGTTGATCCTTGCCTTTTCAAGACTGTATTTTGCTATCTTACTTTCATCCCATCACTCAAAATTATGAGCAGCACTTATATAAACTTTTAGAAAAGAGAAGAAAGGAAAACATCAATTATGACAGAAGAGTGAAAAGATAAAAGAGAAAGAGAGAAATTGAGCTTCAGAGGAAAGAGGAGGGAGGGCAGAATTTAAGGAAAAATGGTAATGTAAGTCCAAAGAAAAGGATGCAAATTCAATTCTCCGATGACTTTCTGCTTTGCCCTTCTCAAAGGTGTATTTCTCTCAGCACATTTCCCTTACAAAGGACTCAGGGAAGATTTTGTTCAGTAACATGAACTTCTGATACTACTTACTGAAGAAATAGTTCCAGTGGGTTTATATCTGAAGAATATCTTATTCTGCATTAAGCAAATAAAAGAGAGAGGGGTAGCGTTTTATTACCCATTTGAATTTGCACAGGGTAGATTTTTTTAATCCTGAACAGTGTCATGTTCAAACCTTAGGCAAAAGAGTATGTAGTTCCCTCAGTGTATTTTAATCAATCTTGATTAATGAAAAACCTCTCTTAGATAGTGCTAGCTCACAATAGTCTCAAAAGCACAGATTTGCTGTTTATGCAGATTAAAATACAAACAGCAGAACAGAGTGAAAGATAAATCTTCTGGGGGGGGGGGGGAAGGGGGCGGGGGGGGGGGGGGGGCACCAAAAAAACGAGCTCTCTCAGACAGTTGTGTCTCTTTTATGCAGTTCTTCACACTCATAGCTAAGGCAAGGGGCCAGGATGGGGAAGCTTGTGGTGCTGCTGAGAGTTTTATAAAGAATGTATTCCTATGAGCTGCAAAGTTAACCTCTGCCTGAGGTGTTGATTTGAATAGGAGTGAGGCTTCTAAAAGTCCCATCTCTTTGAAACAATTAGATTGAAAGTCCTTTCCTGAATGTGTGTGGATCTCAGAGTGATATGGGAAATCATTGTTGAACCCCCTCTATTCCCGACTGTTTTCACCTATGCACATATAGAAAAATCAAGATGAAATCTGTCTCTAGCTGGGATGATGTTGCTACAGCCTTTGAGGAACATAATGTCAATGCAGGACTAATTCAGCAAACGGCCTGTGTGAAGGAATCCTGTAGGTTACAAAATCCTTTCCATCTACGGAAAGGTAAAAGCAAACCTAAATTTAGAGGCTTGTACAATGCCAACAAAACATACTTAAACTCTCCAAAAATCCAGCTGACACATTTAAATTGTTTTTTAAAAAATTAATCAACACGCATTGGCTATGGAAGCCAACCACACTGATATAAACTAGACTAAAGAGGTTGAAGCAAATTAAAAGGATGTGACTTTGTGTTTATATGAGGGCTTAGATATAAAATATTTATAAGAGCTACTTTAGACTTCCTGATGTTCTTCTATTGCCCCTGACATTCTTTTCCAAAACTTCAATCTTCCTTTTCATAGATGTTTGGACCCATTAAACAGTATGACAGAAGGCTGTTTCTTTTGTGACAAAAAATTGTTATAAAGACTGCCTTATTAATTTATTTTTTGTCAGCTTTTACTAAGAGTATATGGTAACATAGGAAGCCTAGTGCTGGAAAGGGACTGTTGAGACCTCTGGTTTGTGATCTCTTAAGCAGTGATGCCCTCCTGTGGATCTAGGTAGTATGCCTTCGCCTGGAATAGCTTGAATGTTTTACGTGTTAAAAGAACGCAGGTTTATTTCTTATTTTCTTAACTCTAACTAAAATATCCCGTGAAGACATTAAACACAGTGCATTACTTGGTCAGTGCCTCTGCCTTGAGAAACACATTTTCTTTAGGTGATTATAAAGGTGGAGATTTTACTTGTGTTAGAAACTTAAATGGCTTATACGATGAATTTTTATTCTATAGGCTGCTATCAGACTTGAAACAACATAATGCTGCAACTGCTCTGTCAGGAGTATGTCTTAATTATGTTGGCCTAAGAGCTTTTAAATAAGTAGGATGATATTATGCATTTAGTAATATATAGTTAAATGGAGTTTAAAGATGTGGTGGAGAAACTGCTGTAGCTGTTGAAAAGTTGTCTGTTTTAGCAGACTTGTCACATGTCACAGGCAAAGTGAGACATGTCCTTTGATTCTGTGTCCATGCTGGTGCAGTACCTGTGTACCTCATGTTCGTGGTGGATCACGTAGCTAGAGGGAAAAGGCACATTTTGGAGCATATAAAGGCACATAGTTCATAGGAATGTGTGTAACAAGTGACCTGCTGCACTGCTCAGGTGGCTGGATGCCTCACCAGGCATGAATGTCATGGGAATTGGAGAGGTTTGGTTGGAGTTTCTGTGGTGGGGCAGATGACCTGGGAGGTATGATCCACGGGAGATGCAGGAGAAATTGTTAAGCTGTCTAGGAAACCCTGCATCACTGGGGCCTGGTGGTACGTGTCGTGGCATATGTACATTTGCAGCGTGCTCAGCCCTGTCGTTGTGGGAACTGAACTCTGAGAATGTGATTTTGAGTGAATACATGAACTACATTAAATCACTTAGCTGTGGGAAAGGGCAGTGGGCAGGTAGACACCGGGTCAAGTGGAGTTTGGCTTTTCTGAAGTATCAGAGGAGATATTCAGAGATCATTATATATCTTTTAAAGGTGTTTTCCTTTCATCAATCAACCAGTCAGTAGTGCAAATGAGGAGGAAGCAGTCGGGCTGTACTTGTGTCAGCAACTGATTTTGCCTGCTGATTTGCTCACATCTTGAAGACCCTGATCTCCTCCTCCTGCTGAAAGAGGCAGTGACTTCTTTCTTTGATCTCTTCCTTGGCCTACTAGTCTGTCTTGCTTTCCAGGAGAGAAAGTGAGCTGTAAACAAGCACTCTGTTTTCTTTGTTATCCGTTGGGATCATAATTAGCTCCTCTAAATTTTTCTTCCTTTTTGCTGTAAATTATTAAGAGTCTGTAAAACTCTCATGGGTAATTTTATACATGAAACATATTAACTTATCCTGGGAAGGACCCGACAGTTTTTAGAGTAAGTAGTATGCAAAACATAATTTTGTCTTTCCTGTGATTGTGTGGAGCTTGCAGATGGCCTCTGGGAAGGAGCCCTTTTTTTTGCTTTGTTTTTGTGTTTTGTTTTGGGTTTTTGGGGGTTTGGTTTTTTTTGTTTGTTTGGGTTTTTGTTTGGTTTTTTTTTTAGAATAAAAATAGAGTAGTTGCTGTTTGTTTATTTTAAATCCACAAATATTTCAGTGATATTATGGGCATATTTTCTTTCCTAAAACTCGATTAAATGGTTGTGTCTGTTCATACACTGAGATAAATGGATCTAACCACGTCACATCTTTCCTCGTACGTGGTTGTCAAACACAGACATTTAATATTTCTGTCATATTAATAAGCTACTCTTAACAGACTTGTCTATAACAGGAAAAAAATCCAATTTAAGAAAAATCAGATTACTATCTTACAAGTAGTTATCCTACTGGTTAATGATAATCGCAGCCTTTGAGACTAAAGCAGGAAAACTTGGGCCACTGATAGAAATGAGGCCAGAATTTTACTAGCAGCAATTTTACTCTCTGGAGCATCTGAGGAGGAATAAGGATCTTTGTGCTGAAATGTTCAGCCTCTCTGGACTTATCTAGGGCTGGCGTTTAGCAACCACCTAGTGCAGTCCATGTTACACTTGTATCTGCCAGTCTCCAAGGGTGCGTTTCCACAGCAGCTGATCTCAATCAGGGGGATGTTGCACTTCTGCTTCCTCCCTCCTGGCAGCACCAGCACTCATGGGGATCATGCCCAAAACTCTTTTGGAAAGCTGAGGTAGCTAAAAATGAAGCTCTTTTTTTCATTATAGGATTTTTTTTTTTTGCTGTCTCGGTTCTCTTAAGTGGCTTGCTGTGTGTTTGCACAAGCATCAGGGCTGGCACGTGGGAGAAGGCAGGATCACATGGCTGTTGTGCAGCAAACCTCGAGCAGGTCAGTTGTGACAACTGTGGACCTACATCCTGATATGGTGCCTTATACAAAACTGTAACCACCAGGTCAGAAGGGATGGAAACAGTGTACACCTTTATAAAGGCTCCCAGGATTTGTGTTGGAGAGAAGACTTACACTCTTTTCCCTGAACAAGGGACCAATAATGTGCCTAATGGGGGATCCAAGATACTGTCTTGTTGGGAACCAGGTGGTCTGATAGTAATTTTTTATCAACTCACCCCCCCCAAACCCTCTGATTTCCAGTACTCTAATCTGTATTTCTCATCTGTGACTCAGGAGGATAAGGTGACTTGCGACTGTGGGGTTTGGTGCCAATGTTCTTGGATGGTGTGGAGAATAACATAGCACAGGTAGACTTCTAAAAGGCAAGCACTGGGATATAAAACAGGGATCACACAGGGGACTTTAAGGAAGATGTCTACAGGTCAAACTCTTTCTTTGGAGGTGCAGATCTTAAGTGTCTGACTAATACTTCAATGGTCAGAAATATTCCCAACCTGTGCTGGTTGGTAGAGGTAATATAACCCTTTCATAGGAAACGGTGTCCTGGAAAATTCTGAAAAGCATCTATGGAATTATCATCATAAATGAGACAAGACAAACCTGCTTTTCAGGGTTTGGTTCCTGAAAAAGCAAAGCAGCAGAAAACAAGGAACAACAAACAGAGAGGGGTTGCCCAAACGGAAGAGAAATTCTTATCCTCTGCAGAGAGCCCACCGTGTATTAGCATGTACGTGTACTTAACGAGGGAGAGGGAGTTGATTGCTCTGTATACAGATGCTTCAACACTTCAGCAGTTCTTCGTGTTTGTGCTCACTCTAATACACTCGATTATGTGGTTATTTTGTCAAAGGCTGTCTCAGTGGAAACATTTATCATACTGTGGAAACAATGAACAAAGGAAGAAGCTACCTCAAGAGGTTGTGAAATTGCTTTCGGTGGAGGTTTTGGAAGCAGATTAGACATTTACCTGTGAGGAGGACTAAGCCGAGTCTCGGGAATGGTGTGGTGCAGGTGCTAACGTGCCTACGGGAACTGAACGGATTTTTTCACCTTCAAGGTGCAATTTTACCACGAAAATCATTCTTAACGCCTAGATAATTTCCAACATAAGCCTCAGTGTGTGTTAAGACCCAAACTCATCCCGTTTCTGATGAAAAGATTACAAAAATAACACTGCAGTCTTCAAGTGGACAATGTTTAAGGTATTATTAAAGGGGGAAAAAAACCCCAAACATGTCCCTATTAGTCTTTTCACAGGGTTTGGACACCCTTGTGCAGCTCTATGAAAACACTTCCTTTTCCGAGATTTAATGCAGGAGGCAGCTGTAGGGATGGAAACAGGAGTGGTGGAAAACTGTATCGGGGAAAGCAGGACAGAAGCTGCGGAGAGAACGGATCGGGCAGCTGGGAGCGCGTTTGAGAGGGGAACGTGGACACAGGTGAGGCACGAGGCGGGCAGACAGGCGCTGGGCAGAACGGAGCGGTTGAAACCTCGGGAGAGTCGCTGCCCGCCAGGAGCGCGCGCTCTGCGCTACTGCCACGGCGGCCGAGCCGAAGGGAAGGCAGAGGCGCGGCCGCTGCTGGCACAAGGGGAGAGCGGAACCCAGAGACTCCGGCCGGGCCGGGCCACCGGACAAGCCCCCCCGTGAGGGGGCAGCGGCCCCGGTCCCGCGGCCCAGGCTGGGAGCAGTCGCGAGGCGCCGGGCGAAGGAGGGAGGGGACGCGCCTGCTGACGGGGCGGGGGGCGCGCGCCGCGGCCGCCTAACGGTCACCGTTTCAAACGCTCCCGCGCGAGCTGCCCACCGCCCCTCCGCCCGCCGACCCCGGGGCGGGGCCGCCGCGGAGAAAGCGCGCGGCCGGCCCGGCGCGGGCCCATTGGCTGACGTCCGCGGGCTTGACGCATTGGTGCGGGCCGGGCCGGGTTCGGGCCCGCCCCCTCTCTCGGCGCGCGCAGGAAAGGACCCGCATCACCGGCCGCTACAGCGCAACTCTATTGGCTGCCCGCCGCGCCTGTCACCGGCCAACCCCGGGCCCCTTGCCGACGCGCGGCGGAGGTCGCGCCTTCCGATTAGTCGCCGCCGTCGTCGATCGCGGCCGGAGGCACCGCCCCTGAAGGTGAGTCGCCGATGGCTCCGGCGACGCGCTCCTATTGGCTGGGATGGGGCAGGGGGCGTGCGCGGCGGCGGCCGGGCAGGCGGGGCTCCCAGCGTCCCCTTTGTGTGGGCACCAGTCGCCGGCCGAGCTCTTGAAAAGTAGCAGCCGCCATTTTGTGCGTGCCTGTGTTTCCCCACCCCCCCACCCCGCTTTCTGCGGGAGCGGTGGCAGCCGGGACGCCCCGTCTTTTCTGCGGGTCAGGTGAGGCGAAGCGAAGGCGTTGGGCCAGACCCCGGGAGCCATCGCTGGCGGCTGCCGCAGCCGTGAGGTCGCGCTGTTCGCAGCCAGAGAGGGGGAAGAAAGCGGCAAGACGGAGAAGGGGGGGAAAAAACCTTCAGAGCTGCCCCCCAACAGGAGGAGGAGTCTCGGCGCCAGGCCCAGGCGCAGCCCCGGCACCGGCGGCAGCATGGAGAACTCGCAGCTTTGCAAGCTGTTCATCGGCGGCCTGAACGTGCAGACCACGGAGGCCGGGCTGCGGGAGCATTTCGCGGCCTATGGTACCCTCACCGACTGCGTGGTCGTGCTCAACCCGCAGACCAAGCGCTCCCGCTGCTTTGGCTTCGTCACCTACTCGGCGGTGGAGGAGGCCGACGCCGCCATGGCAGCCTCCCCCCACGCCGTGGACGGGAACGCGGTGGAGCTGAAGCGGGCCGTGTCCCGGGAGGACTCGGCCAAACCGGGGGCCCACGCTAAGGTGAAGAAGCTCTTTGTGGGCGGCCTCAAAGGGGACGTAGGCGAAGGGGACCTGGTGCAGCATTTCAGCCAGTTCGGCCCCGTGGAGAAGGCCGAGATCATCGCCGACAAACAGAGTGGGAAGAAGCGCGGCTTCGGCTTCGTCTATTTCCAGAACCACGACGCTGCCGACAAGGCGGCCGTGGTCAAGTTCCATCCGATCCAGGGCCACCGCGTGGAGGTCAAGAAGGCTGTGCCCAAGGAGGACATCCAGGCGGGCGGGGGAGGCGGCGGCTCTTCCAGGCCCTCCCGGGGAGGCAGAGGAGGAGGAAGGGGTCGGGGCGGCGGCGGCGGATCCGGCAACCGGGATCACAACGGCCTTTCCAAGGGAGGCGGCGGTTACAATAGCTACGGCGGCTACGGCGGAGGAGGTGGTGGCGGCGGCGGTTACGGCTCCTATGGCAGCGGCTCCTACGGAGGCGGCGGTGGAGGGGGAGGCGGCGACTACGGCAACGGGTACGGCGGGTTCGGCAGCTACAGCCAGCATCAGTCCTCCTACGGCCCCATGAAGAGCGGCGGAGGAGGTGGAGGAGGGGGCGGCAATTGGGGGGGCCGCAGTAACAGTGGACCGTACAGAGGAGGCTATGGTGGGGGAGGCTACGGGGGCGGCTCTTTCTGAGCTGGAGCGCCCATACCCATTGGGGGTGGCGTGCAGAGCCCTCCCTTTGAGACGGGGCAGCTTCTAAATGGTTTCTTCCCTCATTCGCCGAAGGGCAGCTCCTTTTAAATGCCTCCCTGCTGTGGGAGCAGCTCCTAAATGCCCCCTGGGGGTCGCCTCTGCTGCCTGTGCCACTTCTTTCTCTCTGAAGATGGACTGGGCCCCACATACACATACTTTGTGTTACAGTCATTGATGGACTCTATTTTTTTATTATTACTTGGACCTTGGTCGTTTTTATACTAGCAACGAAAAAATGTCTTGTTTTAATTTGTTTTTTGGGGGTACGGGGTGGGAAGTGTCTTGCTGATCTGGAGTAAAAACTGGGGAGGGTTATGGGGGAATTTCCTTTGTTGTAAGGACTCGATACCTGGCTACTACATTTTTTTCTACAAAATCTACCGGATCCCATGACTGAAATTAACACTTCTGTAAAGGAGGAAAAAAAAAAATCGTTTTTACGTTTTTTATTTTTTAAATAAATCATTGTGTTCATTGACCTTTACATGTCTAATTTTTTTTCCTAGGATCCATTCCGTACGGTTTAAAGTCTTTTCTAGGTTTGAAGCAGGTGTTCCTCTGCTTTAAAATCTCCGTGTACTTAGAGTAAATATTTAATTGCCAGTAAAGGTCCTGATTGACTTTTTTGCTACCGCTCTAGTGGATTTATTGGTTTTTCAAACACTCGACAGAAATTTTTGAAGTACTAATCCGTGGATGTGGTCTGTTTTTAAAATATTTGTTCTCAAGCAGTTTGTGTGCATCCACCATCTTGTACTAGGCAGTTTGACATGCTGACATGGTTGGTCAATTTTTTCTATAGGACTTTTCCATCAACGTATGTACTGTGTAGTTCTGAAGAAATAGTTTGTGTTAAGCATGTGCTTCATTCATATAAAATGTTCAGAATTTCTGAATGCTTAGTTTCAAGTCCTCTTATCGGTTTGTCTGTGTATGATTCCTTCCAGGAAAGGGTCGACATTTGTCCCTTCTATTAAACGCATACTTGTTTTCCTAGTACCGGGTTAACAGACTTTTCACTGAACTATTGTCCTCCGTTAAAGTTCCCCGAGAATCTCTCGCAGCACCATCTACCGACAGGATGGCAGCCCCCGTGCTGCAGGCTTCGTTACCAGGAGTAAAATGGGTTCACTAACAATTGCACTAGACTTCTGAAAGTTATTTTCTGCCACCAGATGACTGGTGTAGGATGCAATGACACCTGCATGTGAATAAAGATGGGCTCCGTGAGTACTGACTGGAAAAAAGGAATGGATTTGCAATACCTGCCTCAGCACGTATTCTTGGGTTTTATTTTTTCTTTCTCTAATAATTGCAATTGCCCATATTTCAAAAAGCGATAACCTACCCCACGTGGGCAAAGTGCTATGATAAATAAGCCAGCTACAGTGTACCAGTAACATAGGTGCCAGTTGTAAAGCAAAAATATCTGTGTAGTCTGCTTGATTAACAAATGTATATTTGTAGCCCTTTCACGTAATAGAATTAAAGTTTGTTGTTTATGAAAAAGCATAATGTTTTAGGGGGAAACTGCCTTCCTGCATAGAAATATAGAATAGCAACGTTTATGGGTTTATGGATATCAAATAAAGTTTTGAATTCCTTATATGCTTGAGTGAGTATGTATGATACGGGGCATGGATTTTAAAAAGTACGAAGTTATTTTGACTTTAGGTTTCTAAATGCTTAGTCTTTAATGCTGATGCTTTTTGGGACTGCATCTTAAAAGCTGATTTTTGCCTTATTCCAGATGTGCAAGATATTAGGCATGTAATTCCCACTGATTCCAGTGGAAAGTTCAATGTCTAGGGCTTTGTGCTGCTGGGTTGAGGGATTTTGCATAAACTTTCAAGGTATTGTCAGTCTTTGATGTCAATCTAATCTGAAACTGATTTGATTTGTAATCTTTTTGTTGCTATTAGAAGTAAAACTAACATCAACTTAATTGCCTTTGTGATCTTAAATGAACAGGGCAACCTTTGGGTATCATCAGGATTTAAACCAAGAGCTGATCTCCCTCTTGATGGTGATAATTTACGTCTCTCATAGTGAAACTGGTTCTCTTTGGCTTAGCTTTTATCAATGGGTTCCAAGTATCTTGCTATTTGTAATTGTATTATGGATTTTTTTGTTTGTTTTATTTCAATAGCTTGTTAGCTTCAGTTGTGAATGAGCGACACTGATATGTTGGTGAAAGTTCCAGTTGTGTCAGAGAAGTCTTTGTAAAACAGTGCAAATACCAGCTCTGGTCAGTGGACAGCTTCA
This sequence comes from Todiramphus chloris collaris, assembly GCA_025345505.1. Taxonomy (NCBI): domain Eukaryota; kingdom Metazoa; phylum Chordata; class Aves; order Coraciiformes; family Alcedinidae; genus Todiramphus; species Todiramphus chloris. The sequence continues at coordinate 8,541,059 of JANVCC010000040.1, forward strand.
GGTGGTTGGTTTTATTTCAGTTTACTGGGCTTGGAAGGGGTTTTGCTTTACCTTTGCACTTTAAAAACCATGTTGGGCTGTTGCCCTCGAACTTCACTTGAAGTGCAGCTTTCCGTTTTGTAGCTGAAATGAACTAATGAGTTCTAGGTCTTGTGTTAAGTTTGGGCATGTGATGTAGTCCTTTGCGGTGGTGAATTGTCTTCAGCTTGTTGAGGGACAGCCTGGTTTGGAAAGAAATCGTAAATTCACTTCTGTGATATGGCTTGTCGTTGGACTTGGGAAGGTAAACCTTTGTGCACCAGCTATAGCTGTATGGTATTCTCACGTTATGTGCCAGGAAAGGATATATTGATACTAGACACAAGCAGGCTTTAAAAAGTAACTTAGTATGTGAAATCTGACAGTTTTGCCAAGCTATTGCTTGATTTTGAGAATGGTTGTGCTGAGGCGTCCTGTTTGATTATCTGTATGTGGTAGTCCCAATGGCTTCTAGATCCCCAGAAATTGCACCTGTGTCAGGGAGCGTGCTGCCAAATTTCTCACTCAAAAGATTGCCATCTGTTTAATGATGTTCTCTGATGAGTGTCTTGAGCAGGTAGGACTTGTTCTACTTTGACCTCTTTCTCTTCGGAGCAAGGATTTCCTTGTGACAATGCAGGTAGTGTCTGAGGCTCGTGTAAATGCTTATTTTAAAATAAGACTATACAGTATGAATCTGTACTGTACAGCATTAGAGGGGACTGAAAAGACTCTTTTTTAATATAAAAGTGTTTCCTGTACAGTTCCCAGTAAATAGATCTGTTGGTAATGCTTTGCTTAGGTATTTGATGGTATTTGGTAGCTTTTGATCTCTGGGTGGATTTGTCTGCATAGAGGTGTGTAGGAAGAACTAAGATGAAATGAAGTATGTAGCTCTCATGTAAATAAAGAAGGCTGTGACTGCACTGTTGCTTTAGCATGGTCATGGAGATACAAATAAAGTAACTTTAATTTGCTCTTCCTTTAGGTTGTAGTTTAGTTCTGAGCTGTACGTTTCTGAATTATCTCAATAATTTAATGGTTTTCTGTTCAGGAGTGAATGCTAGGTTGTGTTGGTTTCACCTGAGAGAAATAGTGAGAGCAATTAGTTTACTTTCAGCATTTATAACAAAAGTAAAAGTACAGTAGTTTTCTGAAAACACAGATGTTCTTTTATTTTTGTAACCTGCATGAACAAAAAGATTCCCCCAAACAAAGCTTTACAGAGACTATCGCAGTATAGCTCTATGTGTGGTGATGTGCGCACAGGTTTTAATAGTAACGAGTATTCGCGTCTATTCTAAAGTATAATTTGTTCTTAATTTGTTCTTGATTCTGCTTCTTGTGTGACTTGTAAATCTTATTTGGCTAATAAAATTAGCCTGACATACACTTTTATAATACTGATGACTGCTGCATTAAAAAGAAGAATGCTAAACACCTCTATATGTAATGAGTTGATACCTGCACAGATCAGTGGAGGTACCTCTCACTTGTTTGTTGTGGCATTAGGTGATGGAAAGGTTGTTGAGAACAGCAGTAACAGCTACAGCTTTTATCACATTAAATCTCTGTGGGTCACTGACTGTTAGAGCTGTGACAGGCTTGCAAAATAAAAGCTCCTCCTGGCCCTCCAGGCTTGTCTTGCATCCTTAGGTGAACAATCTTTATCCTCCAGAATTGAGCAAGCTTTTAGGTTGGTGGTGTGTGTTGAAATAGTTGGAAGCAGTGCAGCTGCAGCAGCAGCTCTTGGACTCCCAGTTCCGCTGACAGGAGCAGACCCCTGGGAGGCCAATGGGTGTATGCAGCAGGGCCACCGACAGGAGATGTGCTTGGACTAGGATGCTTTGTGCACACTGACTTAAGAGTCAGTGACGCTGAAATACTTAAGATGCTTAAAAATGCAGTATAAGGTTCACAAATGTTTTATGGTGTTCTCCCTTGTCGTGTCGTCCCCCAACCTTAGATCCCTTCTGTAAAGCAAATTTTGCTTTCGGTTAACAGTGAAAGACCTAAGTGGATCGTGTAGGTCAGAACACTGGTTTATTATTCTGCCCTGTCAGCTGATACCATTGTGGCAATATAATGGAATTCCTATTGCTGCAGAAAGGGTCTGAGCCTGAGTGGTGCTGAGGACCCCCAACCTCCGGTTCAAGTCTGAAAATAGAGCAGCTGCTTTTTTCCTCAGAATGTTCTTTCTAAAATGCAAAAGTTTGGTTTAAATTGTTAATGAATCTCTGACAGCCTTCTGATATGCCTAGAGTGAATAAAACCCTGGTGCATTTTGAGAGAACAGGGTGTTGCTTCTGCAGTCTGTGAGATGATTTGTTTTCCAATGGGAGGTAGCTTAGCAAAGCCTTTTAGAAAGGATCGCTTGTCCTGTTGGAGATACCGTGGATAAGTGTTCATCACGTAATCAACAGTTTGTATGACATTTACATGGTGTACGTTATGGACCTCTGCTTTCTAAGCTGTTAAATAAGAGACATTTCCAATATGTTTCTCAAACTGTGTCTGTATATAATACCTGGGATTAATATTAGGTGATTGAAAGTGTAACCCCCCCAATTTCAGTCTTTCACCTTAGCCAGAGATGTAGTTTACAAAGCAATGGATTTTTTTAATATATATTTTTTTGCAGTCTGATCTGGTGTATGCATCACTTAAAGATGAGTTTTCTGCTTGTTACCTTTGTATTTCTTAAACAAATAAACCTGTTACCTCCCTGCTTCACTTCAAAATGTATTTCCTGCGTGAGCACACCATAAGGAGTTTTGAGCCAGCCTGACCAAGCACAGTTTGCTTTCTATGGATGGGCTTTTTGTAGGTCTCCTATTGAAGTATTACTGCTCTGTTATTTCTGGCGTGTGTGTGTGTGTATGCACACAGAAGTTATCTCTACTTTCACTTTAATGAATATTTATTTGTGTTGTAAGCACTACTGTCCGTGGGGGTCAGGTGTGCATTTCTCATACGAAGGTTCAAGTCTTTCTGCTATATTTACCTAGGAATTTGTCTATCATTTACCTGTCCACTAGGACTTGTCAAGGGGATGGTGGAGTTGGATGCTTTCCTCCTTGATGTTCTTCAGACAAGTTCTAATCTTTCTGTTCTCTCTGCTCACAGATCTCTCCTTGATTTCTGTTATGTATAAAGGGGAGGAAATACAGAGCCACTTTCGAATGGATATCTCTTGTTTGTAGGGTTCTAAGAGTGTTTTAATCATATCTGTATTCCCCTTAAAAACATCCAACCCGTCTTGTGGGGAAAATGGGTAGTTGGGACACTGAAAGAGCCAGGGTTGTAGTTTGGTGCAGAAGAGACACATTCTTCAGATTCTTTTATTTCCTGTAGTTCTATTTACTGAATAGACTGAACAGTTAAAAAGGTGGAACACTGCAGGTCTAGGCAAAAAACTCCCTTGTATACAAAAAATATAGTTCAAGTACTGTTCTCTGTCCTTTGTTCAGCCTTTGCCAGCAGAAGTCCTAAGCCAAAAGCTGCTACAGCATTGTCTTAAGGATTTTCTCAACACAGTTGATCTTGGTGTAACTTTTTTTTGCTGAGTCTGTTAGGCAAAGCTGTAGTATTGCCCGTTGCAATCAGAGAAAGCATCAAGCCTAAGAGCACTGGCTATTCTCAGATTGTCAGCTATCCAAGTAACCAAAGCTCCTTAACTTTGAAAATGAGATGTCAAGCCCAGTCAGACTAATGCCATCTGTCCGAGGCATCTGGATATTAACCCTCTTAGTCTGGTGTGTGCGGTTTCATTCCTGAATGCTTTCACAAATGGAAAATATACTAGTTTGGAAAGAGCAGCTCTTCTTAAAAAAAAAATAAATTGAGCTATGCTCTGTAGAGCTGCGAATGATTTTTGATAGGTATTACATTCATTAAGCTACTATAAATACCTCTTTTCATGTGTAATACAGCAAGGAATTGATGCCAATTGAGGAAGGGATTAAGTTTCTGGCTGGACAAGTGTCAAGATGCACATTTGCTCACTACCATCAAAGTACAAATCACTGATGAACATTGCAGATAAATTCCTTAGAAGCAGAATGAGCTGATGAATCTAAAATCCTTCAGGTGTTCAAATTCTACTTTATACCACATTTATGTTTATACCAGCTAGTTTGTCTCACAGAAACCCTGTTCTCACTGAGAATACTGGTTTGAATGGAAAGGCATGCCAAAAAGTATGCTGTTCACCTGTTATCTAGTCAATATAAAATATTAATATGATCTCAGTCTCTTCTGTCATTTCTATAACTCTTCCTTTCTGAGGTTTTACAATGGACTTTTTCTATTTTGTAAGGAATTTTGCTTTCCACAAAATTCTTGAGGTGGGGGAAGTGTGAGTCTAGTCACTGTGGGCTCTGATTGGGAAGAAGATCAGGAGGCCAGTCCTTATTTCCAGCACAGACTTTGATAAAGCAATGCAGGATAAAATGCATGAGCAGTGCGTGGGACTGGGCCTTTATGCTCTTTTTACTTGTTCTCTTTCTCTGTGGATCAATACCTTGTTTTCTGCATACTAAACTTCAGTGGCAATTCTTCCTCTCTCAGCCACACACCCTGGAGAGCAAATTACAATGTGGGCAGGGCATGGCCCTGGGGGAGGCTGTGCTCACCTAGCTGTTGTATAAAAGCACAGCGCTGGCAGCTGTGTTTTGAAATAGTTGATTCCTATTTCATCCTCCAGGTCCCTTCCCTCCTCAAAAAGGAATGTCCTTTGGTTTCAGGCTCACTCACTGATCCCTGGCTGGGCTGCAGAATCCTGAGACTTCTGATGCTAAATTCCCAATTCCCTGTGTGATTATCTGGTACCTTCACAAGTTTTATTTGTCTTTTAAGTTTACTGGGTAACAAATTCAGTCAAAGATCTGCCCCGTGTCATTTCATTTGGGTTTAATTGTTTGCTTTCCACCACTGCTGGAATAAGGATGCTCTGTTTACCAGAGAGCGCTCCTTTGTGTCTTCTCTGATTGCAAGTTCAGGACTTCTCCCCCTGAGATCGCTGCTGGGCTGCAGGATGGTTGTAGTTGTAATTGCTAATGCCTCTTGCACAGGATATGTAGCCAAGTGCACTCTGCAGGAGAAACACTGCTGGTTTTCTATTGTTATTTCATGGACACGTAACCTCCTGAAAAAGAGACATCCCCAGTAGCACAAGGTGGGGTTTTGAGCCTTTGCAGTTAGTAATGGTGTGAATTGCCCTGCCTTCCCCTTTAGGCCCACCTGTAATTTTAAATGTAGGCAATTTTTTTTTTTTTTTTTTTCCTCCTGTACTTCTATAATTTAGAAGGTATTACTGGAGTTTTCTTTTACTCACCAGCTAGAATCTGGGCTTCTGCTCTGTGATATCAATGTTACTTTTAAAGTCTCTTTGAGGCATGAGCTTGGTGATGAATCAACACCATGTAAGTGTGTTTTGGAAATGTTACCTTGGTTTTATGTGTCACTGGTGGCAATCAGGAGCTCTTGTTGTCTCTGTACTGAGGATTCAGCTGAGAGGGAGTTGAGAAACATCACATTTGGGAGGAAGATTGGGAAGGAATTGTTGGGCTTGTTTTATTGCTGGTGCTGCTCTAGGCCAAAAGTGTTGCAACGAGTTGGTGCCACACACTCCCTAATGCCCTCTTAAAGCATGTTTTCCATCTCCCTCACAGGGCTCACTTCTGCGAGGAGAGAGAGAGAGAGAGAGAGAGAGGATGGGAAAGCTGAGCCCTGAAAAGGACACCACAAAAGTCCACTAAGTGAACAGAAACCCGAGCTGAGCCCCTGACATTCAGTTCCCTCTCTGAATATGCTATGGAGATTGAGCAGAAAAAGGTGTTTGCCCAGAAAACACCAAGCAGGAAGGACAATCTGTTATCTGCGAGGAAGATGTGCTACATGAGACAGCTTTTTCTGTTCAGGTAAAAGAATGCACCTGCAGAAACAATCTTGCCTAAAGCTTCATGTGTGGCAGCAGAGTGATTTACTCATGCTCGTGAATGTTGCAGCACCTTGTGTTACGACGCTGGGGTGGTGGACTGTGCTTCTCAGCTTTTGCAAAGAGCAAAAACTGAGATGTTTAAAAAAAATTCAGGAAAAGAGGTAGCAAATGTATGGGGAGTAATAGTAAAGAGACTTGGGTTGGGGTGGCAAGATCCTGAATAAGTTTGTTTATGCTGGACTCAAAGTTACAGTATATAAATGGTAATTAAGCCACACAACATCTTTATGAAGCATGTAGGTAGTTTCCCCCCTATTACAGAAGGTGGTAGTGGAAGCATTTAGGGGACATGTTGCAAAGAAAAAGAATAACATTAAAATGATATCTTAACACTTAAGCAAAAATTTGGGGGAGAAAACCAGCGACATTTTGGACCTGCTTGTTCTCAAGTCCACGTGTTCAGCCTGTAGAGAGAACTGTACACTTGAGTAGGTGCAGAAATGGGAGTCAAAACAAAGGACTGCTGAGGCAGAGGGACTTGACAGTATTTAAGCATCTGAATACTGGCCTTTACCTTTGTCCTAGTGCCCACAACAGTTGTTTTTACAGCATTCTTCCTGAATGTTAATTTTTCCTTTTGAGCAGAGAATTCTGAACCATAAAAATCTATCTGAAAATCTGCCAGCAAGTTTGTGATACATACATAATGTGACTATAGGGCAGGAAATCAGTGCTTCTGACATAGCTGGCTGTGGGTGACATCACTTGCTTATGCTACAGGAAAGAGTTAGGAGGATCAGGGAGAGCATTTTCAGCTGATCTGTTGCTGCTGTGTAGGGTGAGAAATGGGATGGTTCATGCCCTAGAAATTGCAGCCTGGGGGTGAAGATGGCTGAGGTTTGTTACTCTAAAAGTGGTCATGTTATGATGAAACTATGGAAGTAAACCCTCTATTTTTACAGGAAAGCAGATTTATGTTAAAGATTAAAGGTAAACGTATTTCAGAAACCCCAATTTTGCTGGCCTATGGCAGACAGGAGTGTGAAAACGAGAGATCTACCAGCAGAGGGCAACACTCCGGAGACTGGAGATGCTGATGCTGCAGCATCTCGGCCTGGGTTGCAGTATCCTGGGGGGAGAGTGCCGCAGCCCTCTCCCCTCTACAAATCCCGTGCTTCAGAAAACGGTGCCTCAGTGGGAGTCTCTTACGTCTTAAGCTTCAGCGGCTAACACATCACTGATTCCAGCTCTGGGGTGGTCACTACCTAGAAGGTGTCCTAGAGCTTCCTTTTGAGCCACCGTGTGGTAACTTGGATCCCTGTGGGTTGCTGTAGTGGCTAACTTTTAGCTGCTCTTTTGGTTTTGTTAGGTGAAAGCAGCAGGGCATGCTTTAAATTCTAGCAGTGGTTGGGCAGCAGAGACCTTCAGGACTTCTCTGCCAAGGTGCCTTGTGCTCTGGTTCCATTGGGAGCCAGCGCAGAACCTGAGTACTGCCGCCAAGTGACTTCAGTTAGCTGTGGAGATACCGAGACAACTATTTCAGTAGAAACATTCCACTGGTTTTCTTATATAAATTTTCTTAGTGAACCTTTTCTCAGAAAACGTATAGTCTAGAGATGTACCTAAATGAGTACTTAATTAGAATCACAGAATAAGTTTAGTTGGAAGGGACTTCTGGGAGGGGATCTGGTTCAAACACCCCTCAAAGCAGGACCAGCTTCAGGGTTTGATCTTATTGATCACTCAGACAAAGAGAAATCTATATAATAAATGCATATATGATAGTTATACATAGACATATATATTTATCTAGTGATATACATAGTTTTAAAAACAGAATGAAAAATAATTTAGGCTGAGAAAATGCAGCCATGGAAGATTCCATGAATGCAGTGTTTTATTTTTGCAGTTTTTCACAGCTCTTCAATGCAGAAGCCATAGATTTTGAAGCAAGTTGATTAATAATTTGTTGAAGGGGATTATATAACTAAAAAGGAGAGCTGCTAAATATAGCAGATTATTTATGATACGAATCTGTGGAATCTGTGTATTGGTATATACCTGAAAACAGGTACGTACAGGGGAGTGAAGGGTTCCTGAATCCTTGTTTGCACTGTTTAAGCTCTTGTTGTTTGCCCTGCAGAGCCAGGAAGATTTATTTCCCACCTTGGTGCAGTTTGCTTTCTGCTGGTTTCTGGGGAGAGGGCTCTTGCTGGCTTCTGCCAAAGCTGTGAAGATTGGCAGGGTGTCATCCAAGTGCATTCATGCTCTTCGCAGAATTAAATTCTCAGAAGCACTCAATGTGCTTTACTTACAACCTCAGGGTTAAGCCATCTGCCAGACTGGGCCAGGACAGAGTTTTGGATCAGATTGGCAGGAATTGTTTTTATTTCCTCCCTTCCTGGCTTTTTTATTGAAGAAATTCCTTGCTGTTGTAGGGACACTGGCAGTGCTTTGATGTCTCCTCTCCCTACACCTCGTTAGAGTTGGGATGTTTGGTCTTGTACTGTAGATTTGAGGATTGTCACAGGAATCTGGAAAGGTTTTGGTGGGCTGAGAGGTGGTAGTGCTGGCTGGAACAGGTTTGTTGTGGACCTTTCTGCTCTGAGTATCTGTTATATGGTTGTCAGTGACTGAAGGTAGATTAGATGTAGAAGGAATTTAGGGCTACTCAGGGCTATGAATTTTTGAAAGAGGATGGAAGAATTCCACCCATCAGCTGTTAGTAGTTCCTTTTAACTGGATGCTTTTTCAAGATCTTAATCTTTGCAACTAAAAACAAGCAAGAAAATTTTGTATTGAGGTTGTAACTCAGTCATGATTATTTAGCAAGGCTGCTGCAAAAGATAATCTCTGATTATGGGAACATGCTTTTGTCCCGTTCCAGCAAGGACTACTCACCGGTTTGCTCTTGTCTGTCACTGGGATTTACCTTCCTGTGATTGCTGTGGGTGTTTATACGGTTCAGCAGATACATGTGCCAGAGGTCAAAACATACATGAAGGTGTTGCTGGTTTGGTTCAACCTAGGGGCCTAGGTCCCAGGTTGACTGAAGGGAGGTGTAGATTTTTCTTGTGAAAGCCTAATAATTTGTTATTTAAAAACTATGTGTTAATAAAAATGCACAGCAGCAATTTAAAGACATGCTCTTGTATCTGGACTGTTGATGAGTACTGAGGGATGAGGTGGAAACAAGCCCTAGCCCTCAATTTCCAGGTAAATTCTGTTTTATTATAGTTACTTTTTCTCAGGCTTGAACTCTCATGTCTTGCAGTTTTGCATGTTGTGCATCAAGAGGCTAAGACTGAACAGATGCTGGGGAAGTACCTGAGGATCCGGGTATCTTAAACTGATAGTTTTCTCAAAGGGAAAATGCAGGAATTTTGCCTGAATCCTGTGTGAGATTTGGCTTCATGGTTTTATCTCTGTTTCTTCTGTTAATGAGGAGGTTGCCAAACAGTGTTTAAACAGCAGCACTCTTGACTCTCCATCCACATGTGACTTTGATAAAGGCCTTTAACTTCCAGGTGTGTTAAGTTTTCTTCTCTGAAGAATGTGTGGAGCTTTTGAAACCCTCCTGTGGAAGGAGCAATAACATCTGTTTAATCTTTGTTGCTGATACCTATTAAAAGATGTACAAAACGTAGGCTGAGGGCATGGTTTGAGGAGGAATGTGGAAGAGGGAGGTAATTTTATTTACAAACACGATGGAATGGCATCTTGCAAGAGAAATCTCTTGATATGCATCTCTTTGTACAAGAACATTTCATGAATGGAAGAGTAATGCAGAAAGCAAATGTTTCTTATCTTTAATTAACCTCCAAGGCTTTACTCTTGCAGAGTAAGATTGAGAAAATCTTTTAATAAAATAAGATTGATTTATGTTAAAGTCCTTGTATTTGTATCAACTGGAATAAAAATGGCAAATGTGATTTAGTCCAATGCTTCAGGCTAAAATAGCACCTGCCTTTGAGAAGGACCTGTGTTGCCTGTGCAGCAGGTATTTGGCCTGAGAGATTGTGTAGCAAGGTTTTTTTTTTTTATAAATTGGGGAACTGGAAGATAGATACCGTTTTCTGCAGAAGGAGTGGGGAGACCCAGGGGTCTGGGATCCTCACCAGCAGGTCTGAGCATCCCCAGACCTCTCCTGCAACCGCCTTGTGCGAGAGCTTGACCTCCTGGTCTATACTCGGGATTTGCAGCCCGCTAAAACTTTTCTTTAGTCTATAGATTGCAAGGATTAAAGTACTTACGGGCCGCTTATCTCAGCCACCATCTCCCCAGAGCCCAGCTCTAGAGCTGTAGCTACAAGGACGAAGATCACCAGCCGGCCGCTGGACGGGTGGATGCTGGGGAGACGGGGGCTGCTCCCTCTGGGTGCCAGCGCTCTCCCGATTCCCGCTCGCCACCACCGCTCGCCCCGTTAGGGCGGCTCGGGGCGGGCCCTTGACCTGTTTCGTTCCTCGCTGCCGTACTCGGGGGGGTTGTGCCAGCGGCGCTGACGGGAGCCGGGGCCGGGAGGGCGCTCTCGGGGGCGGGGGCCGGGCCGGGCGGCGGAGCGGGGCCGCCCTGCACAGCTGCCGTTGCCCGGAGACGCTCGCAAGCTCGCCGGGGGAGGAGGCTGCGAGAAGGAGGAGGAGGAGGCGGTGCGGGCTGCGGCGGCGGCAGTCGCTGCGGCGGGGCGCGCCGGGAACGCAGCGCTCCGCTCCCGCAGGAAGCGGCCCGCGGCGGGGGCGGCCGCTCGCAGCCATGCCGGGCCCGGGGCGCTGAGCCTGCCCCGCCGCCCGCCCCGGCCCCCGCCGTGCCAAACAATGGAGGAGGAGAGGTGGGTACCGCCGCCGAGCCTTTGTGTCCGTCCCCGCACCGCGGCTTGGCTGGGGGGGGGGCAGTGCCTGCCCGGAGGGATGCGTGGTGGGGATGCCGTGCCCCGGGGAGCTCCCCAGGGCTGTCCGCAGGCATGCGGGACGCCGTTTGCGGGGATTTCCCCCGCCCCAGCCTCCCCATTTTTGCCCGCTTGCAGAAATTACCTTCTGCGATGAGCGCCTGCCGTGTTATTACCAGATGTTGCAATGTCATGGTGACGGGCTGCTTCCCCCCGTGATCCCCAAACGAAGGAACAGGGTTTTTTTTTCAGGAGGATGTGTTTTATTCGTGAGTAAGGAGGTGAGGGAGGCAGCCCGGTGGGTGTTGAAGCACGGGAGGCGCAGGGCAGGAGAGGTGGGCTGGTGTGCACAGGGTCGCTCCGGCGACAAGCGCAAACCGCTGGGCTTGTACCTGCCTTGCTTGGGTCTCGAACATCCAGCACCTTTGTCATTCAGCTGATATTTGCTGCTTTTTAAGTAATGAATGAAAATCTGGAGCGTCTGTGGAGCCTTCGAGGTCGGTTTACCAGTCTGCACGTGTGGGAGCCGTGCACGGCGGGTGTCGGGCTGGCGGGAGGGCATCCCCTGCCTCCCTCAATGGTACCTGGGCCATCCGTGTTTTTATTGCCTTCAAGGCAGCTGGTTTACCCCAAAACCTGTGTGCAGAAGTGCTCGCAGAGTCGACCTAGTGTCCACTGAATGTTTAAAAGAGATTACGGCTGCGCAGGGACTTCATAGATGCCCGAGAGATGTTCGGTGTTTCTGCTCCGTCTTGGTTCTTCCTCTCCTCTGTCACTGTCCCTTTCGCACACCAGACGCTCACTTATGCTACTTCAAACTAAACATTAAGTTGATTTGTTTTGTTGTTTCGTTGGTTTTATGTTTGTTTGATGTTTTTGTGTGGTTGGTTTGGGGTTTTTTTGGCTTTTTTTTTGTGTGTGGTTTTTTTTAATTTGTTTGTGGTTATTTGTTGTTGAGATTTTTTTTTCTTCTTTTTTTTTTTTTTTTTCCTTTCCTTTTTTCCCCTTTGGTACTTTTTTTTTTTTAAATCAGGATATGCTGTGTGCTTCCTGTTCTGCTGGTGACCCTGCACGAGGTGGGGGAACAGGGAGGGGGCTTGACCTGCTGGTAGTACTACTCGCCAGGCCTTGACAGAAGTTTTGTTTAAATGTGACACAGTGGAAGCTGGGGGTCAACCCCCAAATTCTGGACGCTTTCTCTCTGTTGAGTGAAAGCACTTGCAGAAGCCTGTGGGAGTTACTTTCCAAGCTCTGAAGGGCGACTTTCTACCCTTACGTGACTCAAGGGTTGCAATTGTTTGTGTCTCTAACGTGCCGAACAAAACTTTCAGCCTGCTGCATCCCTCTTTAGATTACATTGTAGGGCTTCTGCTTCCCGTAAGGGTGTGAATGGCCAACTCGATATTAACCCAGTTATTCATTAATTTCAAGTGCCTTGAAATCTTAGCTTGTCATGCTAGAAGCTAGCCTGTTGAATGGGTTTTCCTTCCTTTTTCATTTATATATATAAATGAGTCTAGTGTTTGAGGAAGTGGAGTGGAGCTGTTTTGACCCCTCTGACTGGGATCATCCCTGGCACTATTATTTATTACCTTTTGTTTTTTACGGTTACCAGCAATGGTCTCATTTTGACTGGAAGCCTTTTGCTGGGGGTACATCAGTGAATAAGTCACTGGGAAAGTACCTGGACTGTTTTACCTCATCCCATTTTTCCAGACCACCTGTTTTTAGGGCATGAAGGACTATCCTCATCAGCATGTTCTCTGCCTCTTGAAGTGAGGAATGATTACCCAAATTGCTGCCTGTATTTCTAGCTTACGGGAAGAGGAAGGCTGTTCTGAACTGGTTGTGGGCAACAGTGATGTGGGGTTTGACTCTTGGCAAAGAAAGCTGGAAATATTCACCTGGTTTCTGGTTCAAAAGGGCACAGTGTGTGGGACTGTGCCGAGGCTGCTTTGCCTGCTCTGAGCAAGTCCTGGGAGGAGGTGTTAAAAAACTACCTTGGTGGGTGAGCACTGTGGGCTGGTTCTGTTCCCATTTTTGTACTTTTGCTCCGCATTTCCAACTCAGATCTACGTCATGCAGATTAGGCCTCAAATTTAACACTCTGTGACTTTCATGACAGCAGAATTCCCCCAGGTTTTTAATCGTATTGCTTTTTCCATTTTTGTAATCATTGAGGAACATGTTATTGGTGCTCATGTCACCTCTGACTCTGGTCCCAAGCCTGCCTGGACTCAAATATCCTGATAACTTGCACATCTAAGTTGTTCAGTGGTATCATGTGCCCATGTCATTGCACGTGGGCAGAGGCAGCCAGGGGCAAGGGGGATTTAGCCTGAAACATTCACATTTGGCAATGAATTATTTCAGAACCCTGATTTTTTTTTTTTTTTTTTTTTTTTTTTTTTTTTTTTTGCTGATAGTGACTTTAATTTTATGGAGAAATTACATAAGGATCTATGGTTGGGCATGGTACTCTGGTTATGGATTTGTAGGATGTGTTTGAGTTTGAATAGGAAAATAACCCTGGAATGTTAGGGGTTTTTTTTTTGGTTAAAGATTTAAAATGCCTGTAATTTTAATTTTATCTTTGAGTGGGGTTAGTCTCTTCATAGTGTATGCTTGAGAAATACAATATCTGCCTTTGAAAGCAAATAGTATTGTCATATTTGAGTTGTTTTGTGTTTCCATTACTGTCAGCAATGACTTTTCTTCTCAGTAGTTCCTGAAGTCTGCTTTTCCCCCAAGGGCTCCTTTGATAGGAATATCCTTTGGGGGATCTGTTGTATACCAATTGTGTGTTTTTCTAAGCTAATGTCTCCATGTTGATGTAGGCACTGAAAAAATTCAACAAAATAGGAAAATAATATTGCTATTAAAAAACCCCCAATCCTTTCCATTATGCTACTTCCCATATGTTTTAGTGATAATGTTTCTCTGAGAGCCTTTCAAAAGCCATCTCGTATTTGGGTTCTTTTGGTCAATTTTTTTTTCACTTATCTTTGTATATACCTAAAGACAAATTCAGAAATTGTGCTTTTTATAAATATGCCATTACACTGACAGCTTTTTCCTACTGTGTCTGTCAGACTCAAGGAATAAATCTATTGGATATAATGTATTTGCACCATGATTTTGGTCCTTGAGTCTAAATAGAGAATTATGCCAGCCAAGGTAAGATGATTTTTCAGTTTGCTAAGACTAAATTTATATTTTGGTCTCTGTTTATCTTAGAGACATTGTAGTTTTGAACACTAGTAACTGCTATTGGGCATCTATGAAATTTTTAGATCAGAGCTCTGTCAAACCTCTCAGAAACTAAAGATTAACATTTTACATTGATGAATATAGTATGCCACAAAGAAGCTCCATAGGCTTTGAAGATTTGCAGTTAGCATGTCACTTTTAAGTTAACATAAGGATATGAAGTGCCCATGGAAGTGTTGGATTGCCCATGCTGTGGAAGGGCATGTTGCTGAGCCCTGCTGACTCTTTGGCCAGTCTTGAGGGGCTGAAGCTCCACGGTGTTATGGTCTGCTCCCAGAAGAGCAGGCAGGAGGTGAGAGCAGCTCCCAGGAGAGCAGCAGCAGGATGAGGCTGGGCTGCACTGGACATGTCTGGAGTCCCATCATCTCTCCAATGTGAGAGCCTGGTGGAGAGGGACCTTTGTCGTGTTTGCATGTGAGCTGGGACCTGAGCCCAGCAGCTGTTCTCCCAGAAACATGAGCAGAAGCTTATCCTCTTCTTTGAAGGAGAGCACATTTGAGATCTGCCCCTCCTTTCGGGTGAACTCCTGGCTTCAGTAAAGCTAGTGGTAGAATAGGTTTTGGCAGAGCTGGGATTTTTGTTCCTGGGGTTTACCAGCTCTCTGCATGGCTATAATCTTGCCAGGGGACAGTTTAGCTCCACAGAAGGCTTTTATTCTTTCACATAATCTACAAAGACATCTGTAATTACCGCTGGTAACTAAGGCAACCCAACTTTATAGTTGATACATGAGTGCAGCAGAGCTACGGGTTATGGGTTTTTAAAATACCTTGCTGCTGGTTGGTATGTGGCTGAGCTCTGGCAGGAGCTCTGCTGTGAGCCCACAGGTAGCTTGAGCTGAGCCCTGATAGAGGGGCTTGGAGAGGAGGAACATGGTGTAAATGGGGTTGTGATTTGCTTTTCTGGCTTAACTGGGGACTTTCAAATCAGGGTTCACTTGTTCTACTTGGGGACAGCATTGAAGGGCCACACAGGAGGTGTGGGGGGGCTGATGGTCTCTGAAAGTAAGAGCCTCTTGGCTAATTTTAGGAGAATCCTGCTGTGTCCCTAACGAGGATGTTCATCTGGCCCAGGGAAATTAAATCATGTGTCCATTTGCTCAGTGCATGGCCTCAGATAGCCCAGGAATAGAACAAATTGCTCCTGGCATCCGGCTTGCGAGTCCTGCTGGTGTGGTAGGACATCAGCCAGGCAAAAGTGAAGGTGCTGGGGGGAATGTCTCTGTGTCGTGGGGTACAGGGGCTCCTGCACATCCAGGTGGTCTCAGCCAGTACCTTTGATCAGAGGACCCTGTTCCTTCTTTGCTTTGCTACATTAACTTGATAGCTGTAACAAGGGTAATAATTTTTAGCATTGTGGGGAAAAAGACCCTCGGAAAAGAGCTATGTAATGTACTGGTTTTGTCTTCTCAGGGTAGCTTTTGCTTTGTGGCAGGTTGTGTTTGCTTGGAGCATTTAGGCTCTTGCATTTTCATGTTGAAAATGTGTCAGTGATCTCTGAGAGCGTGTGCATGAGGATGTGAAATCTTTCTCCCAGATAAAAACATCCTCCATCCATTACTGGAACACAGTCCTGTGGAAGCTGAGTCAGTCTCAAAGATGAGTTAAAGGCTCTTGGCTATTAATTTTTCAAATGTGTTTTTTATGAGTCATTTGGAAAAACTTTAAATAGCTTATCATGATTTTTTTGAAACAAGTTTTTAACCAATCTGCAGCATTTTCTTATGGTGAGCCTTTGGCATAATGTGAAATCCACCCCTCCTAATGAAGCTGAGGATGTGTCTTAGGATGTTTTTGTAAAAAAAAAATTACTTTTCATGCTCTTTAGGAAGACTTGATCTTTTTCAGAAATTCTGAAGCAAGGCTTTTGCTTTTAAAATACACAGAGAAATGTTGGTGGAGTTGAGGCTTTATGAAGGCTTGTTGATCTGACATTTACTTTGGTGTTCGGTGAAACTTGCCGCGTCCTTTGAACTGTATCTTTTGCCAGTGGAAAAGTTTGAACATAATGAACCTTTGATCTCCAGCACTGGAGTGCTAAGAAAGAAATCTCAGTGGTGTGCTTTTTCTGGTTAAAGAAGCCCCGTGATTTTTGTGTGCATCACTTGATTCTTGGATCCTGCGAGGTCTGTCTTTGATGCTGACTGAAGCCGCGTCTCGCAGTGGTCCAGCTGTCCCTCCCCAGGAGCAATGGATATGTCTGTCCCTGACGCTGACTTTTGGTTTCACTTTGGGGATTTTTTTTTTTTCCTTTCCTTTCTTTTACATTTGTTTTGTCTGCTTCCTGTATGTGTTTCAGCTTTGGAGTCTGAAAGCTCGGTGAAATCACTTGAACTTCCAGAGCCTTATTTTTCAGTCCTTGTCTCTGGTGTGCTGCAAGAGCAGGTTTAGCTGTTTCAGAAGCAAGGGTGTTATGCTGGGGTGTCTGAAGCTGTGGTCAAACTTCACTTGGCCTAAAATTTCTACCAGGGCTTTTGATAGATACAACACTGAGGTTTAGCTGAATTTGGCCACGTCCCTGGAGCATGGAGACTCCCTCCCTTGGGCATGCAGGCTTGGAGAAGAACCAAGTGCTGCCTCTGCTCCATGCCCAGGAATTCCACTGACAGTACGTGTGGCACAGAATGAGTCCAGCTTCCTTCAGGAACAGGGAAACTGGTTGTGTCTTTGGTACCAGTCCCTTGGATACCAAATATTTAACAAGAGGTACTGTTTTTGGTGTATTTGGGTTTGGTTTTGTTTTGTTTTTTGTTTTATTGTTTGTTTGCGTGTTTTTTTTTTTGTTTTGTGTTTATTTTGGTTTTGGTTTTTTTCCTTTTAACCCAGGCATGCAACCCAAGCTAATTGGATGATGACTGTAACGCAGTCTGGGAAGTTGTCTCCCTCCCTGGGACATGTGCTGAGTGATGCGCTCAGCCTTGCGGCTTCACTTTGGACTGAAAATATTTCACTTGCTCAGCAAAATGAAAGAATTATACTTGGCTGTTTTCTGGCATTAACCTTTGTCTCGGGCACAAAGCCAGAGGCCACTCAGTATGCAGGCATGTATTGGAGCTGTGTGCAGCTTGGCCGCTATGCAGCATCTTGTTTCTAGAAGAAGGACAGTGCAGCCCACCGAGGACAGCTCGGGGGGCGAAGAGTTTTGTGTGGTCTGAAGGGACACGGTGCTGATGACAGCCAGCTGTCAGGAGCAGGCAGTGGGGAGGGTGTGATGTTCAGCAAGGGCTTCACACTGTTAAGGGGGTGTAAATTGTGAGTAATTGTGTTTTTCAAGGGAAAGGCACAGTGTGTGAGTATACATGTGTATAGACATATACATGTGTGCGTACACTCCTTAGCAGAGGCTGGCAGGCTGTTCTGGGGAAGGATCCACAGTTCCTGGCTTTCTTCAGGCATCATCTTCTGGCCTCCAGTACAGCCAGGATGCTTGGCTGCTCAGACTGTTGGTTTAACCTGTTTCAGCCTTTTTTATTGTGATACAAGCCCAACTAAGAAGGGTGTCAGGGAGGAGGGGACAAATGTGAAACTCCAAGAAGGTCTCCAGTCGAGTGTGTTATGGTGATGGGGTTATCTCCTGAGGTCTGCCATTCGCTTGGGGGTTGACTTTCAACATGGACGAGCTTCCTCAAATTATCTTGTTTAATTTTGCCTGCTGGCAGGTTAGAAGGTTGATCTGTGAGTGTAAGCAGCACAGGGACCTGGCTCCAAGTGCTGCCTTTTTCATAGGTGGAGATCTCCAGCTCTGAGTGATTTCACACGCTTTCAGATCAGGGAGGTAGAGATATTGACCCAATGTCAATGCTGTTAAAAAGAGCCAATGCTCCCGACAAAGCAATGAGGACGCGTATGTGCCTTAGGCACCTGACGTCCTGGTTAAACACAGCATGTCACTGGGTGCATCTGGTTTGACATTACCTATACAGCTGGTGGTTCTGGTGGCGAGGTCTGGTTTAATGATTCTTCCTATACATTTCAGTGGCACTGAGTAGACTGATTTCTAAATGGGAAGAGGCCTCTGTAAAGCTAATGCTTTGGAAGCTGTGCAGGGCGTTTTAATAGTCCTTTTCTACTTGTCTTGATAGAGGAGGGTACAAGTCATGTATTGTATGCTTCAGACACTGAAGGCTAAGCTTCTCTTTCTCTGTATGGATGTTAAAGTATCCGTGGTACTCTCGTAGTTCCCAGTCCTGAAGTCTATTTCTATTCAGCGAGGCAATTATATTCTGGCTTGAATTTCAACTTATACTGCTTTCCTGGCCTGAAGCCTGTAAGGCTGGGCTTTGTCCTCAAGTGTTTGGCACTTTTTTCTTTCCTTCCCTGCTGACTGAAATGTGGGCTGGGTTGGCTCTCAACATCCATGCTGAAGTAGCTGCATTTTGTGATGCTCTTCATACAATGAGCCTGAGCCAACTAGCAAATATACAAGTAACTCTGTGCATAATACCCCATGCTGCAGTTTTATGATACTTATTTTTAAAGCATCACTGACTCAAACATTCTGCTCCTTTTTTCTTCCATCCCTGTTTTTAGCATAAAGCAGAGTTCCCGATCCTCTGAGGCAGCTGAAGATGAAAAGGACCAGCGCACAGTGACAGTCAACCCCTCTCACATGAGAAAGGCATTCAAGGTCATGAATGAAT
This sequence comes from Todiramphus chloris collaris, assembly GCA_025345505.1. Taxonomy (NCBI): domain Eukaryota; kingdom Metazoa; phylum Chordata; class Aves; order Coraciiformes; family Alcedinidae; genus Todiramphus; species Todiramphus chloris. The sequence goes on from JANVCC010000040.1 coordinate 8,559,809, forward strand.
TACGGAGGTACACTTTTGACTTACTGGGCACACTCTCTGGTTTAGCAGAAACGTGCGGGAGACTTAGAAAAAAACCTGTGCCATCTTTGTCACAACTCATGGTTGTGTGTAGGGAATTACTAAGTAGGAAGAGACAGCTAAAATGTAGCCCTGTTGTGGTGGATTGCTCTTCTCCATCTCACACCTCTCCATCTTCCCAGCAGAAGGAAGTCATCTATGGCTCTAAAACATTATCTGAGCAACAGTCTTCACTTACAGAGGGTAATTCATTTAGTCTTTTCCATTACTTACAGAAAATTCAGCTGTAAACTTATGTTCTTAACTGAGCTAATGGTCTGAAAACCAATAATAGAATATTACAGACATTAAGACACCTACGCATAATTACAGACCAAAGATCATTAATGTTCTGTTCTTATTCTCTTTAACTAGCAGTGTCGCTCAGTCTGGGCTTAAAACTCTAAAGTAGGGGGTAAAAAAAAAAAGGCAACGACTCAGGAAGAATGTCAGCTCCCTACTTGCAAATTTAAAAATCTGAATATTGGTTAAAAGAGAACACTTTGGTCTTTTAATACAGCAGCGTGGGTACAGGGAGAATGGAGGATGAAAAACTATCAGCGAAGAGTCTTCAAGAACTGCTGTCATCACATCGTGAATGTGGTGGCAGTGGTTAAACCCGAGTTGTTTCTTGGTGGTTGTTATCCCATGAACCAGATGGAAGTTCAGTGAGTGTTTCTCTGCCTAGTTTGAGTCCTTTGCCATTGAAATAGAGACTTAGAAACTCAATTTTTTAAAGAATTCCTATGGAAAGTACATGTGAATGGAGGTACTCCCTCGCTATCCAGATGGTATGATGAAAGCAGATAACACCCTTTATGCTCAAAGTACTGAAAAGATGCTGTAATAGGCACCTTTCTTCTGTGGATTCAGTAGTTTTCTGATATACATGTTCTCTGATGTGGAGAAGGATTAGAAATATGTCCTTCCAGAGATGTTTGACAGTGATTCTCAGTTGCATAGGAACAGAAAATAGAAATATCTTTGCCTTGTAAAAATTACATGAAGTGGAGTATAGTTTTGGGGTTTTTTTGGGGTTTTTTTTTGGCATCTCTCTAGTTCTTTCTTTATCCTGAAAGCAAAGGATCTGAAAACAGGGGTTTGTGCAGCTCTACTCAGAAATCTATTGTGCTACTCTTATTCCTTTGCTAATGGAAGTGTAGTGGGAATAGCTGGAGATGGACAGTGTTTCTTAGTGCCTGTAGTTAGTTAGATCTTGTGCAGGACTGAAGTGATAAATATTAGAAGACTGAAAGCTGCCCTTAAGCACCTGTTTGATGTTTTCTTCTGGGTACTCCTTTTTGTCAACTCCTGCTGCTCTTCTGGAATATATAGTTCTCAGGTCTATTGTATGTGCATTGAGCTTGTTATCTGTTAAGCTGTCAACAATCAGTGTTAATAGCTACCTTGAATAATAGTGCCTGTGCTCAAAGGCATCCAGAAATCTCATACAGAGGGTCTAGAAAAATCTTGCTGAGCCTCTAACCTATTTGCTAGATGTGTCTCACTTGACATTTTTATCTTTCAAATGTAGATGAAATTAGTTCTATGAGCACTACTTCCAATAACTATAGTCCAAAGAGGAACTGAACAGAGCACCTATTACATGAGCTGGACATGAAGAAACCTCTGTTAAGAGCTCCCCTCATTGCCATCATCCCTTCCAAACAAGGGTCAACGTAGAGCACAGACTACCAGTTCTGGCTTTCCTCCTGGTTTCCAGCTATAACCCTTCGTCTCACAGACATTTTGTTCGTGCATTCCAATATATGGAGGAGACATAGCTAGTCCATTAGCTCTGTGTGTGTTTATTTGATATGCAGGTTCCTAAAGACAAAGTGCAGCATGCTGATAAGCCTTTCTGGAAGGAAGGCGACATCTAGATTTACAGACACTGATCCTTTTTCAGGCTTGACATTTGAAAAGAACACCCTTGTTTTGCATTTGTATGCTCAAACATTTTAAACCAATTTACTGGGAGATGACACTTCTAGGTGTCTAGCATCTCTGAAACCCTGTGCAAACATTAACTAATGAATCCTCAAAGGAAGTACATGGGGCTAGTAGAAAAGGTCACTAGTTAATGAAGTGACTTTTCAAAAGCTGTACAATGAGTCAGTGGGGGAGCTCAGAAGTTTTTTTTGGTTTCTGTTTGGAACCTCGTGCTTTATCCTAGAGATTCTTAATTCCAGACTAATTCGTGTGGTAAACAAAGTCCTCAGGCCCATGGATAAACTCCAGTGACTGACATCATCTCACTGGGAGGTGGCCGAGGTGGCCTCTCTGCTGGTCAGTGCCAGGCAATGTTTTGGTTGTCATGTTCTATGGGGCCAAACATGGAAGGAAGTACAGAAATACTTCATTTTTCCACTCTACCTTTTCTCTGGGGAAAGATGAAAGTGCTGCTGGTGTTCCCTTGCATAGCTGTTTCTTGTCTTGCAGATCTACAAGAGCTTGACTCTAGGTAGTGCCAAAACTCTTAATCTCTGCTGTGCCTTCTCCAATCCTTACTTGTTTGGGATGCATAAGGGCCCCCTTATCCTTCCATTCTTTGGGCAGTATGTGTGCTTAGTTTGCCTTCCAGATATTTGCTTTTTTTTTTCTGGGGAAAGCAGAACCACAGGCAGGGCTGCAGCACTGGGAAGATTCAGGCTTCACTTTATAGGCAAACACTAATAGGAGCTGGTAGCTGAAGGATAGTGGGGTTTGGGAGAAGCTCAGGTGCCTTATCTGTGTGGTAAGTCTTCTGCTTACTTTTTTCAGCCTATACTGACACAGCTTTTTGCCTGAGCAAGAGTTCTGAAATGATCTTTGTCTTTTCTGGTGTTTTTCCAGCAAGCGGCTCCTCTGTGATGTGGTGATTGTGGCCGAAACTGTGGAGATGGAAGCCCACCGCGTGGTCCTTGCGGCCTGCAGCCCATATTTTTGTGCGATGTTTACAGGTACTCTTCTTGACACCAACCACTGTACTGGGGTTGAACAGGTCATTGCAAATTCAAAGGCTTCTGTCTTGTGTCTCTGTCAGGAGCTGCAGCACAGGAAGAAGGCATGGCCCGCAAAGAAAGGGTTTCCTTGAGAGAGAAGTAGTATGGTTACATCTGTAATTTGCTACGTTTGATGTGGATGGTGCTGGTCATCCTCGACTAATTCCTTGAGGCATGGTATATGGGGTGGTTGTGTGGGTGCGGGGTGAGCAGTTAGCATGTGAGTCACAGGAAGGTTACTATGAGGTTTGGCTCATTGCTTTTTGGGTTGAGGTTTTTTTTTGACCCCTCCCTTAACAAGACCTTGGGTCATGAAAACACATCATTAACATCAAGCACGTGTGCGGTGCCCTAAATGTTCATGGTGCACATCAAAGAAGTTGCTGGCACAGGAGTTGTGGTTTCAAGGCTCAGCCCTGCTGATGCTGATTTGCAGTCACGGATGTTTAATCTCCCATGGCACTTTTGGCTGCTGCCTGAAATAACACCGTTATTCTCTCGATCCCAGTGTGTTTTAGCAGCCCTGCCTTTTTGCAGGGTGTGTTTCGGTAATGGCAGATGCAACCTCCGTGTGAAGGGAAAGGAGATGACAAAATTCTTCCTCTGATTGTGTGACCCCTATAGCAGGTTGTGTCCAGATGGGGCAACAAAACCCACCTCAAGGCAGAGGAGTGACTGGTTTAAGTCAATCTAGTAAAATTAGTCTGGTCAGGAGCAACTTGGCTTCCTTCCTTTTCCTTGCCCTCCTTTCCAGGATAGGAATTGACTCCAACCAAATACAAGGAAAATGATTGTACGCTCCAGAGAATGGTCGTTACCATCCCTCAGCTTCAGCATAAATGGGGTTTGGGGTTTTTAGCTCTTTCATGTTCCTTTGCCTTTTCCTTTTAAAAACCTTGAGATTAGACTTTGCTTTACTGGAAACAACACAGTATTTAGCAGAAAAAAGCTGTTTGTTTGGGCAGCTTTTTTTTCCTTTCTGTAATGGAGGAGGGAGAAAAAATATCAGGTGTAAACACGCCCAGAGGTGAGATGAGATGTGAAGTTCACCATGGTGCCTTTATCGCTGTGGTGAGCTACAGTGGAGATTATTTCCATGTTCTAGGACACTGGTGCTGCACCGTGGCAGTGGGTATTGGCTGTTGTGGTGAAGCAGAGGAGCAAGAGCTGCTCAGAGGCAACCATTTGTGCAGAGCACCTCAAGGAGGACTTGTGAGTGCTTGTGGTGCTTGTCTCCGATGAGAAGTTAAAAAAAGGAAAAATCGTTGGAAAAACCCTCTGATCCTTAGAGGTCATCTGAGGGGGAAGGTGGTGGCGTGGGGCTGCTCATGTTTCCGTGCAGGAATTCTCTGGGCCGTGTAATCCCTCGCCCCGCGAGTTAAACAGTAATCAGCTAACCACCGTCATGTGGCCAGCTCGCAGCTCCCCTGGGCTGGGCGACAGCCTCGGCAGCTGCCCGTCCCCTCCCCCTGACGGCCCTGGGCACAGCGGGTCAGGCAAACACCGGCTCTCCCTTCACTGTCCGTTCCAAATTTCTAAGGCCTGGATCTGCCTCTTGCAAAGACAGAGTGTGATCTCCTTCCAGCTGCATGGTGGGTCACTCTCCGTAGGGGTGCGTTGAAAAATTGCAGCTGGAATGTTAGTTGGTGGTTGTTGGGGCTGGTTTTTGTTTGCCATCGCATGGCAGCGATGCCAGCCAGCGGCTTAGGGGCAGCTGCACTCGTGGCTGTTTGCAGGACTGGGCAGGAGCTGCTTGTTCATGCTGAGTCCCCACAGAAGGAACTGCTTTCTGGGGGTGTGAGGAGCTGGAGGGGTCCCCCAGCAGTGCTGGCAGCCACATGGTACTGAATTCACAGCATAGAACTGTCAACAGTGGGAACCAAACTGAGATCTGCAGCTCATCCACCTGTGCCTGATGCTTGCTCTGCAGGCCCAGTCCTTGTATGTTGGGCCTGACTTCGGTCTCATGTATGACTTTATGGTGACCTTGGGGTCATTCCTAAACCATCTAGTGTCCTCTGGTTAGGCACAGCTCTTTGAAATAGCCTTGGAAGGTCCAGAAATAAGCAGGTGCATCTTCCACTGTTGAAGGAGAGATGGGACCCAGCACTTCCTGAGCATCCCTTCTGGAACATTTTGGATGGTGCATGGTCCTCACTGGCAGCATCTGTAGGGATCATTTGGGACAGTAATTTCTATCCATTTAGAAGAAAACACAATCATTTCAGAAAGGATAGCAGATAACTGCAGTGATGCTCCCGAGACTGCTCCTGTGAGATACCTGTGGGGATTCCAGAAGTGCTGCAGGAGGAAGCAGCAATGCAGAAACGTCCCTTGCAGGTCTCACCTGCTGCTTCGAAGTGCTTGCCCCGTGTGTGAGAGGCTGTGGTTTTGTTATCCAGTGCACCCATGTTCTCCATCAGCACATCTGTCGCTTGGGAAGCAACAGAAGCTGTAGCTGTGCCCCAGGGAAGCCTCTCTGGAGTGCAGTGTGTAGGAGGCAGGACAAGCTGCTGTGCTGGGTAAACAAGGCACTGTGAGCTGCTGCATTTGTGTCTGTAGTTTATCTTGTGACAAAGTAGGAGAGCTCTGCTCACTCCCTACCCTCACAAGCAGAGGGGAATGGGGAAAGCACCACTGGGTGTTGAGTGCAGTGCATGAAGGGCTTGCCTTCACAAGGGGCTGGCATCTGCAAAGTCTGTCCCCCAAAGAGGGTCTGCTTGGAGCCCCTCTGCCTGTTTTACCAGCCTTTGCTACCTCCTGCTCTGTCCCTCCTGTCTGCCTGGCTGCAGCAGTGCAGCTCCTTGTGCAGGGCAGCCCTTTCTCAGCACAGCCCTTATGTGTATGAGACGTGATGCCAGTGCTTTGAATTCTTTCACTAAAGCATCAGGTGAGGCTCGAATCTGACTTATGAAAGACATCTTGGGGGTTGGGTTTTGTGGGCTTTGAGGTGTGGGGTTTTTTTTCTGAAGGGATGTGAGATGGGATGCCTTAATTGACACACCATTCAGCTGCCCACAGCCATGCTTCAGAGGCTGCGTTTGCCTGGGGTTGGTGCTTGGAGGGAGGAGGCAGCTTGCTGTTTGCTCCTGGTCTGCACCAACCCCTGCCTTGGTTTGCTTGTGGTGACTCCAAGTTCTTCCTTGCCCCGCGGCATTAGGAACATGTCCGGAACAGGAGCAGCACCCTGTGGCACGTGGCAGGCACTTGATCACACCAGCGTGGCTGGAGGGGTTGGATCCCATCCAACTGTGGGACACAGCACTCGAGACTCCCCTTTCTCATGGTGTACTGGGCTGTTACCCGAGCAGAGGCAGTGGAGGGCATTAGTATGCAGGGCTGGCAGCTTGCTGGTGGGTGTGGAAGCCCACACAGCCTTTATTTTTGTTGCCTGTGTCACATGAACACCACAGATGATGTTATCAGATTGGTCCCTCCAAGCTATTTCTGCATCAATCTGTGTGTGTGTGTGTGTGTTTCTGAGCCTCCCCTCTGCCCCATGGGTCCCAGCGAGCCCTGCAGGGCTCCAGCTGCTCTGCTTGTCCCTTGCTGTGCAGGTAGGGTGTGGATGAGTGCTGCTTCCAGGCACCTCCAGCTCCGTGTAAGCCGATGGGAACTGGGCTGTTCTCAGAAGCCCCCTCTCATCTCTGGAGATGTTCTTTGGGGTTGAGGAAGTGTGTGAAGGAGATGACATTTAGTTTGTCAATTAAAAAGTCCTACCTGCTTTGAAGGCCTTTGAAATATAGGTCATTTATCCCTTTATTCTTGTACATTTGTATTCATGGGCTTCTCTGAATAACGTTTTATTATTTTATTTTAAAAATTGAATTTGGTGCAAATATTATTTCAGTCTACATTTCCCTTGGGATGTTGTTGGCTCTTCTAATACTTATGGTCTGACCCCACTCCTGTTATTTATCTCCTTATTGGCATAAGGGAAGCTTGTAAAGTTCAATTTCCAGGGTCCAGATTTTGCTCAAGCTTGCACCCCATTTAGCATCTGATTCTGTGCTGTGCACTTAATGTTCCTGGCCATGTCTTGTTGCATGCTGTACAGAGAGAGATGTGGGCTGTAATTACTTCTCCCCTAGGCTGCAGGAACTGGTTTTCATCTTAATCCTACAGCAGTACTGAGTCACCAGATTTCTTAGAGTAGTGATTATTCATGCCCTGGTTTAAGAATTGACACTTCTTCTCGCTCTCCGCTATTTAGCTTTGTTTTTTCACTGAACGTTTTCCTTCCACTTGGGAGTTTGTTCTTTCCTTTCTATGGTTCCTCAAGGTAGCTCAGTGATTAAAACCTGGGTGAGGTCACTGTGTGCGTGGATGCCAGAAGGGCCCCGGGGAGTCCTTTCCCCTCCTCCCCACAGCATGTTTTTGTTCCTGTGACATGCTCCTGTTACTCATGGGCTACGTGTGTATGGTGCCTGCACAGCGCTGGCCCCCACAGCGATGGGGAACATGTATGTTGAGCACTGGTTCATAGAATCACAGAATGATTTGTGTTGGAAGGGACCTTAAAGATCATGTAGTCCCAACACCCTGCCATGGGCAGGGACACCTCCCACTAGACCAGGTTGCCCAAAGCCCTGTCATTTGTAGGCTTTTATACGTGTATGGGGTTTACTGGGCCATGGCAGGTTCTTTTCTGGTAAGAAATTGAGTTTGTTGCATTTATTCACTTCTTCTATTTTACACAAGTGTCTTCAAACATTGAGATGTCTTTTAGGCAGAATTAGGAGGCTTCTGGGAATCCCACTGGTTGTCCTTTGACAGTCAGGGCAATCTTTTAGTCAGATGTCAGGAGCATGTACTGGATGTATGGGGAGCAAGGACCTGCAATGAGATCCTGCAATTCAGGTTCTTAACTGTCCATTTGAAATGAATTTCAGGAGACATGTCTGAAAGTAAAGCCAAGAAGATTGAGATAAAAGACGTTGATGGGCAGACCCTGAGGAAGCTGATTGATTACATCTACACCGCCGAGATTGAGGTCACGGAAGAGAATGTACAGGTAGGTCTGGTTCAGTGGCTCCTGTGGAGACCCAAGTGAAAAGCTTGAAACTCAAAGGTATAGGTCCTTCGGGGGTGAGTGATCTCTTCAGGCTGCAGAAAATAAAAGGTTGAGCTTGAAAAGAGCTACTTCCAGCCTCTGTTACTCTTGAGGCACTTCACTGCTTTCCCCGTGCTTAAGTCATGTTGCATTTAGCTTTTGTGTTGAGCTCTTGTAACAAGAGCAGGCATTTGCCTTCCAAGAAGCTCTGCTGACTTGTGGGTCAGTCTGTCGAAGGTCAAAATAGACTCAAACAAGCAGTGAGACAAATGTTGTTTTAAGGTTGTGGCAGAGGAATCCAGCTGTTAGTTTTTAAATTCTTCTGGGTAGTTGGAGTTGTTTGGCAGAGTTTTGGGTGGAATATATTGTTCAGATAAGGGCATTCTTCCTTTTTTCGTGTGTGCGCGCACTCCGTCTTGAATTTCTTTGAGGTAAATATTTGTCCAGAAGTGGAACGAGTAATTGAAAAGCAGCCTGCAGATAAAGTGGGATGCTCAGGAAGAGAGCATTGTGCTGTCATATGGCTGTGGCTGCTGGTAAAGCTTTTTCTTTGACTCTCCATGTATTTGAGGTAAGAAAATGGCTGTGCACTTAGCCACTGATTTCTGGAAGGGACGCTGGGAGCTTGTGTGCAGCCGTGCTTTTTGGTTGGTCTCCATTTTTGTTTGCAAGTGGCAGTCTGAGTCTCTTGTTTGCTTCTCTGTGGCGTGGACTTTGGTCAAGGTAACTAATCTGTGTCTATGATGCTGGAGAAAGAGGGGCAATGCTGCTGCTTGCGTTGTGTTGACCTAATTAAGATATCAGAATTAAACTGCTTCTGCCTGAAATGAGGTTTTTACTGGGAACGGGACATGCTCTTCTGCTGCAGTGCCTTAGGGAGGGTGCAGGTTCTTGCTGACCTGTCTCTCTTCCTGCAGGAACTTGAACAAAATCGTGAGTTGTGTCCACTTTGCAGTCTAAGTTGTGACCCAAATGTGCCTCTTCTTGCCCCTTCTGCCCTCTGATTTAACAAACCTGACTTTCTGGCATTCTCTCAACTTGACAGTTGTCACAGTGATAGGAGTGTGGACCCTGGTTGCCCTGGAGTCAGGCTGAGGACCAGCAAGTGAGTAGACCATCAAGGTGTTGTTACAGCAAAGAAGCTGAGACTCAAGCCCCACTGTTGGTTGCTGGCAGTAGCTGTGTGCTGCATAGCCCACACTTAGTTGCAGTGTATAGTCAGGGTCATCAGGAGCTGGGATAGAACATTACTTCAGTGAGGCACTGGGGTGGACTTCCTTGAACCTCTGGGATCTTCCATTGCTAGAGAAAAAATGCCATTTATGTGCTTTGAGGCTGGTCCCTTTTCCAATGAGAAATGTGAAGACTGTATCCATGGGCTTTCTGAAACGCACGCGTTCCTTCTGTGCTGCTGGTTGTTAGGTGGCCCAGAAGCACCCACTTGGCATGTGGGACATGCTGAGCTGAGGATGCCATCTGGTGTGCTGGCCCCAGTCAGTCTGCCTTGAATGAAGCTTGCTAGAAATGACTCCATGTGCGCTGGCTGTTTTCCCATGAGAGCATTTCAGTGCTCGAGTGCAGCTGCACCTGGGAATGAGCAGCTGGAGAGCCAGCCCAGTCCCACTCTGCGCTGGCAGCGTGGGCCTGCCAGGAGGGGCTGTGAAGAACTCCAGATGTTACCTTTTCTGAGCAACCAGAAAGCTGTCTGGTTTAGTGAAACTTAAGCAAAGCCTATGTTCTGTGGCCTAGTAATTATGAGGAGGTAAAGTAAGAGCCCTGTCTATATTTTAGCTTCCATCTCTCAGGCAGTAAGATGAAAAAAATCAAAGTTTGGTGAATATTGAGGTTTGGACGTAGTGTTTTTTTCCTAATCGAGTAAAGCAGGCCCTTTTACTACAGGATTTATTAAAATAACCCCTCTGTGAATAACTCAGGCTAGAAGTAAATAATTCATGGGAGCTAAGAAATGAAGCTGATCTAATGCAAGATTAACTGACTAGTTTAAATTTTATTATGTGTTAAAAATGTCCATGCCGAAAATGTTTTATGGAATTTAATGTAATTTTGTGATGAAACCAATAGAAAGTTCAAAGAGAAATTTCCATCCTGTCGCTGGGTGTTTCACCCCTGAACAAAACACCATAAATAGGTTAGAAGAAAGGCTGAGAAAACTGTTTGTTCAGCTTTGAGAAGAGAAGGCTTAGGGGAGACCTTATTACCATGTACCAGTACATAAAAGGTGGCTACCAAGAAGTAGGAGTCCCATGGAAAAGACAAGGGGTAATGGGTACAAGTTACTCCTGGGGAGATTCTGATCGGACTTCAGAAGAAAATTTTTCACCATGAGAACAATCAGACATTGGACTAATCTCCCAAGGGAAGTGGTGGATTCCCTTACACTGGACAGTTTTAACACTCAGCTTGACAGGGTGCTGGGCCATCTCATATAACAAAAAAGAAAAAACTATATATATTGGACTAGATGATCCTTGATGTCCCTTCCAACCTGGTATTCTGTGTATTCTATATTAATATTCACCTGCAGCCACAGGCATAAAAGTTTACAGAAAAGAATATTGTGTGGTTTGTTGGGAAGGTTCACAGCAGTGAAGGCAAACAACAGGAACAACAAAACATTAATCTCTTCGCAGTCTCTGGTTTGGATTAGTAATGTCAGGAAGAAGTGAGCAGCTTTGGTCCCTTGCCTCTTCCCATCCTCCTGCTGCAGAGTTTCATGTCAGCCCTCCAGCTGAACGGATGCCTCAAGAGCACCCATCTGCATTGTTTCAGGAATGTTCCTTCACAGTCTTGCTTGAGCAGGGTGAGGTTCTTCCCAGCAGGTATCTGCTGAGTTCTCCTATTGCTGTGTCACGTGCTCTGATTTTCTAGCAGGACAAGGGTGCATTTTAAAGGGGCTTTTTAGGAGCTGGAAGAAGCAGTTTCTGGGTATAGGTACCAAGCAATTTCATTGTAGATACTACAAGAAAAGGATTGATAAATGGTATTAATGAAACAGATGCAGCCAAACTACCAAAACATGTGAATAAATGAAAAGACAGTATCTTGTCTGTGAGCAAAATAAAATGAGAGCAGAATTGAAATGCAAAAAAGATGAGCAGCAAAGGTAACATGAAGTGCAGGAATGAGTGTTCCCAAGTGTACGCAAATGCTGAGCAGTTCCCAGCATTTCACAAGGAGCCTTTTCACAGTATTTTTGTTGTTTCGTTTCTAACAGAAACCTATCTTTTTTTGCTTTTGTAGGCCTGGTGTAGTGTTCAGGAAGCAAAACTCTTTTTTTTCTAAGCATATATTTTTGTAGGTGATTGTCATTTCATTGCACAAAGTGGTTTGTGGGGTTTTTTTTTTTTTGGTTTATTTTGTTCTAAGTAAGAAAGGATGTGTGTAGAAGGAGCCAAGCCTCTACAGTCAGTTCCAGTTGTCATCTGTAGTGAATTACTGGGAGGATTCATGCAACTTTTCTTCAGCAGTATGTCCCAAGTGAGCAGGTAAAGTCCACCTGAGCTCCACGGAGGAGAGCACTGAGGCCGTGTGGGAGCAAACCTCTTCTAGCTCTGTTGGGAGTACATGGGTGAGAATTGCCATGACAAATGCAATCCTGCTTTCTGCATTGGAACTGCATTTTGAGTGTGAGGTCTCAAGACGATGTGGATGCAGTACTAGGCAAGCTCAGGGATTATGGCTGATAGAGGGCCTTCTGTGTTGAGCAGCATTTTGCCTCTGAGCACACATTTGGGATTTAACCTCCCACTTGTTTGGAAGGCCGGGAGCAGAGGAAGAATTTCTATCTTCAGTGCAGTCATGTAGTCTCAGGAAAATCCATCCCGGGATTTCTGTCCCTGCTGCCTTCTGTTGTTCCTCTTTATTGCACCTTGCATCAAGGTTGGCTGTAAAGATTCACATGCATGACAAAAAGATCTCATTCATTTGAAGGTGAAGCTTCCCATGCATTTTCTGTGAAAGAAAGGGAGATAAAAGTGAGTGACTTCAAGAAGTTCATAGATGCTTATGTGTAGCCTTGGTTGGTTTCCATGGAAACCATATGCATATGTCAGAGAGCACAGGTCCTGCTGCTTCCTCCCTGAACAGAATGCTGGTGTTTCAACATACCAGTTCCTTGATTTTTTTCAGTTAGGTATTGATTTTGCAACTGAACTGGCTGCACTGCTGCTTGCTTTCCAGCACTCATATGAAACCTGCCAGCTCAGTAAAGAGCAAAGGGTGAAAAGTCCAGTGATGAAGAAGAGGCTTAACATGGCATCCTTGAGCAGATCTGAATGAAAAGATTCAGGAGGAGGCCTGGATCTCTGGCTGTAGACAGTGAATACAGTCCCTCTTCAGTGTGTCCCACCCGTCCTTACTGGTCACAATCACATGCAGGCAGCCTGAGAACTGCGCTCCCAGTTAAGTAAGTCATGACCATTGGGGTTGTAACGATTCCCCAGGAAAAGTCCTGATTAACCTGATTTCACAATTCAATTCTTACGGCTGAGGTGCAGCGCACAACACGTGCTGTGTCCTTGTACACTACCACAGTTCAAGATGTGGCTTGGCTAGAAAGAACAAAATCTGAAATCAGCCATCTGGAGGAAATTGATATTGAAACTGTCAGCTTTGTGGTCATAGTAATTGTAATAAAACATGGCTCGAGAAAGGAAGAAAAAAAAGCTTTGCTAGAAGCTGTAGCATTTCCTTTTCAGAAGCGTGCTTCTGCACCACAGCTTCCCCTTGGGCCTTAGGACTTCACAACAAGGAAGGAGATTGTCTGTGGCAGATGCAGTTGTGATGATAAAGCGGTGGTAAGTGGGTCAGTTCACCTCCCTTCTCCTGTTCACTCCAAAAGCTGCAACTATAGTAGGTGCAAGCACAGGGTGAGGCACAAAGCCTTTCAGCTTAGCTTTAGGAGATGCAATAAATCAGGGCTATCTTCCTCCCTGGAGAAAAAGTTATTTGCCACATATTGACCTCCTGGAATGCTGGAGAGCCCTGGTCAACAGCAGGGCTGACTTCTCTGGAGAGGTTACAGCAGTCAGGTGTAGGCCTGCAGAATGTCTTTTAAATCAGATTGGCCTAATAGAAAGGTGAGGAAAAACTTGCAGATGTGGCACCAGAGGACTATACTGTGTCTCCCCATTTTTATCCCATTGTTTAATCCAGGGATGATGTATCTGCGCTGTGCAGTGAAGCTGGAGAAGGTAGATCAGGAAGAAAGGTGCCAGCTGCTCCTCTGCTTTCTCTGTCACCTCTGTATCGCTTGTCCTTCTCATGCCTGCTCCTGGAGAGGTTTTGTGGCTCCCTGATCCTGTCACACATGCTTCTGCCTGGGCTATTTCACCCCAGGTGGAGCATTTAAGTAGAAGCAGCATTGTTCACCCTCTGCACTGCTTGGAAGCCTTTGGGGAGCGACAAAGCCTAATTGCCTTCCTTGAACTGAAAAGCCACATTACAGTCATGTAGTTTTATTTCCACTACTTGTGCAGTTTAGAGATGTTCATTTAAACGGAGTATTTAACCTGCCTTGCAAAGACAGAATCTGCTTGTTACTCTGGTCATGGGTTCCCCTGGGAGGGTATATCGGATCTGGCTCCCTGTTTGGGCAGATGTGCAGCCCCAGCTGTGGCCCTGGATGTGCTGCTGAGGATTACAGACAGTACTCATATTTGGCTTCCAATTTGACAGAATTGTCAAAGCTGCTTATAAGCTTTAATATATCCCCTGCCTTGGGGAAATGCTCCTCTCCCAGTTTTGCAGAGAGAGAATGGTGTAGGTTAACTTTTGGCCAACATTACCTGGAAGGCTGTGGCAGAGCAGGGAACTATTGCCAGCATTAACACCCTGCCTATTGAATGGACCTTATAGCAATACAGAGCACTTTTGGCTGAAAGATGTTTCTAGTTCAGAGACCTCAAAGGGTTTATGAAAGTATTTAATTGCAAAGGCAATGTTGTGTAAAACTGGAGATTGGTACAGAGTCTGCAGAGCGAGAGAGCACAGCTGGTGGACTAGATGGTTATGGCTATAAATATATATAAATACACACACACATAGGCACCATAGATGATATTCTGGACTTACTTAGGAAAGTAGTCAGTCTCAGTAGTAATAGCGGATAATTTTGACATAGTTTCAGAAGAAAATTGGGTTTTGGTATGGAGGCTCATCTGGTAGAGAAGCCAGCTCTCTGTAAATCATTCACACTACTTGGAGTTCAGATATTAAGAGCCATCTCCAGACCCAAGTGAGTAACTTGAGCGGATATTAACGGGTTTGGGGTTTGGTCCTGCTGCATGTTCAGGCAGGGCATTTCCTCTTGTTATTTCTAAAGGAAACAGACTTTGTGCTGGCGGATATCCTTTGCTTGCTTTTCACCTTCCCTGGTAAAAACAAGATGAGTGGTGAGACGTTGAGCTGGGAAATAAGAAAGAAAAAATGAACTCATCTCTTGATAGGCTATTTATAGCTCACTTCTGAAAAGTCTTATATAATAATGTCCCTTTGCTAATAACTGCAGTGGTGAAATGCTCCGTCTACACTGTCCTCTAATTCCAGCATGAGGCTGTAATAGCAGCAATAGGATGTCCGGGGGGCTGTGGCGTGTGGGTAGTTCAGTGATGGTAGTGAGTACCTTCTGCTTTAGAGGCACTATACCAAATCACTCAAGGTAAGCAGCACACCTGGGTTTGCAGGCAAGCACATTGGGTGGATGTGGGTGCATGGACGAAGCTCTGGCCAGAGATGGTTTGCAGGGAGTCTGACTTTACCCACAACCTTAAGCAGCTCAACTGCTCACCTTTCAGCTGCTTTAAGGAGATGGTTCAGCTAGATAGAAAGTGGTTCACAGCTAGGTTTCAAAAATGCGAGAGCACTGCTATCTTGATTTAATCAAAACCACAGACTAATCTCCTCCTTGCATCAAGAAACTTGGGCCACAACAGGCTCTTAAGTTAATTGATTTCTTTTTTCTATATCGTTGCTTGTTGGGGTGGCTGCTTGGCAGCAGTCACACACTGTACAACTGGGCTGGAGCTGGAGGGCATCAGTGGCTTAGAAAAGACCTGGGGCAGGTTGTGAGTGTCCTGCTCTGATGTGGAATGGGACTATGAGGGCAGGGACAGGGAGGAAACATCTTTTTCCCTTCCCTGCCATTGAGATCCAGGGAGGTGAATGCTGTTAACCTATTTGTTTTGTTTAACAGCCACTTGCTTTTTTTGAGTTGGAAGTAATTTTTTTGAAATCTGTGCTCAGATGGTGAGCACAGATGCCCAGTTGGAAGGACATGTGTGAAGCAGCCAGAGCTACAGAAGAGCTGGGATAAGACACGTCTGCAGCTGCTGTAAGACATAAGAAAGGAAGTAGCTGATGTCATGGGCTGTAAAATCCTGACCGACTTTATTTTCTACTTCCTGCCCCATTCACTGGCCTCAAAGGTGGTTTTCCCAGCAGATGTCACATTCCTGATCCACTTCTGTCTCCCTTTTCTGCACTTAGTTTTGTAGATAAAAAGCAGTACCTCATTTTCAGATGCAGTCATGAACCAGAAGCATCCACAGCATTTTGTGGGGGTGAAGATGAGAGCTGTTGATTTAAACAGTTGTCCCCATCTCCCCTGAGAGCCTTGGTGTCACTAAAACCTGCTTGAGTTTCTGTGGTCTCCCTCTCTTATGCAGCAGCTTGTGCACCCTGCTCACAAACTAATATGGTTTTGTTGGAAATAAGAAATTTAGAAGTTTTGAGGAGTGCTGGACTGCTGTGTGCTTTGAATGCGAAGGTGATGCATGTAAATAGCATAAAGCTCTTCAGGGGAAAAAAAAAAAATCTGCATGCAGATCCTACCTGCAGCAAAGCCAGAAATTCAGGTGCATCTGTGGTTGCTTGTGTTTTGTCCTCCCTCTACCTGCCCTGAGGTCTTGTGGGGAGAAGATGTGAGAAGAGTTCTGCTTTTAGCCCAGCATGGGGTAGCCATTTCCATCTCTCAGAGCACAGATGGCGATCTTCTGCAGATGGATAGCGCTAAAACTTCAACCTTCAACCTTCCTTCTCGTACCCTGTGGAGATGTGTCCCTGTCTGAGGGGGAATTGCATCTAATTTGTGCAAGCTGCAAGTCAAACTTTCTTTGTTGCTGACTCTAATTCCCCTTTCTTGCCTTTGCAGGTTTTGTTGCCGGCTGCTAGTTTATTACAGCTGATGGATGTTAGAAAAAACTGCTGTGACTTTCTTCAGTCCCAGCTGCACCCCACCAACTGCCTTGGAATCCGAGCTTTTGCCGACGTGCACGCGTGTACCGAGCTGCTGCAGCAGGCCAATGCCTACGCAGGTGAGGGCAGGGGTCATCCCTTTGAGTTAAACCTGCTTCCAGGTGCCAAAACTTGTAGGTTGAGCAAGATCAGCCCATCCTCGTTGGTCTCTTCATGCTTCTGGTATGAGAACAGGGAAGGGAATACTTTAGTGGGTTGTAGACTTGTAACTTTGTGTGATACTGCAAATTGCGACACGTGGTTTGGTCACAGGGGAACACCTAAGGAGGTTAGAAAACCTGATCCTCTGGATCTCAGCTCACAAAATAGTTCCTTAGTATGTTCCTAGAAAGTTTGTTTACTGCCGGTTCAACAGCACGGTGTTGGCACGTTGGTGTCCTCCCTCTGTACACTGCCCCGTGAGAGCAGGAGGTGGTGCTGGGGGTTTGTGCATTCTGGGAGTAAATGGCACTGCTCAAAATTAAATCTTGTGGGTGTGAATGGGAACACTCACCTAAAATTATCACGCAATTTGAGCCTCTGATCTGTAGAGCAATGGCCACTTCCTGCAAGGGTAGACAGACTCCTATTTCCTTGAGAGTGGATGTGTTTGGCTGCAATATGTCAGTGCAGGCAATGGCTTTCAGCATTTCTTCTCTGCATCATAAATGTAAAGCTGTTCCAAGTGGCCCCATGCTTTTAACTCCCCAGCGCTTTTCAGTCTCCTCTGGCAGAGTTGCCCTTGACCTCTGCTTGGGAGAAGCTGGTAGTTTTCTGTACTCAGTTTGCTTTTCTGTTTTTCTGCCTATTTGTGTAGGGGAAAAATACACCTGCTGTCCCTCAAAGCACCTGCTCCAACCAGCAACATTTTCTTTGGTATGGTTTTGTCCTTAATTGGACCATAAGTAGGCTCAGTGGAATAAAAATGTGCCCACCAAGTCCTCCCCTATTCTTCTGCAAATAAAAGTAAAACCTTTTTCAGCTGCTCTGGCTGTATTATCCCCTGGAGGAAAAGGTACCCTGGAAGGAATGGTTAATTGTATAAAGGCTTTCTTGTAATATCTCATTATCCTTGCTTCCAGGCCATGTTTAATCTTTAACCCAACAAGCAGCGCATTCACTGTATATTTGTTTGGTTGTTTGATAATTAGAAAGTCTGCTTTGTTGTTTTATTGGCCTTCATAAGTCCCAGTTAGTACAACAGCCCATGTAATGTTAATGGAACTCCATTAATAAAAATGCCATTAAAATTCTTTTCACTGTGTTGTTTATGTAACAACGTTAAACCAAGACACAAGTCCCCAAGCTCAAGAGTCCATGAGTGCATGAGCTCAGTTGCTTGAGAAATGCTTAATTCTGGCCAATGGATAACTTCAGTAGGTGGAGGAGCCTTCTTGATGTGGGCACAAGTTACTTGATTGAAATCTGTAACTATTTTTACTTTCTTCCAACTAATAACAAGAGATCAAGTATCTTTCTGCTGTCAGATGCTAGTCCAGAATGAATAGGAGATTGTGTCCAGAAGTCATGAGTGCATCCAGCGTACTGTTTGGGGAGCATTTCCTGCTTCTCAAGTATTTGAGGCCAGAAGAGTTCATTAGATATTATATATGGTTTCCAGCATAACGCAGTTTTAAACTTTATCCAGATACCGCTATTTTTAATCACAGCCTTTGGCTTAGCTGTGCTGTTTTGGTCCCCATTAGACCAAGTAGGGTCTGTGGTTGGGGAAGCCCAAGTGCCCTCTACAGCACCAGCATTGGTAAGGAGCTGTTTGGATATCATCTCCAAGGAGCTCCTCTCTGGAAGTTATGCCAACTTATGTCTCTGTGGTGCTGCTTTTTGGTGGGCAAAGCACTTTGCAGATGTGAAAACCGGAGGCAGATCTTGCTGTTGCGAGAGCGCCTTATACACATGAGTGTCAGCTTCTAAAAGCTAAAGGATTAGAGCTTCAAAAAAGCTGCTTCAGATAAAGCGTCCAAGATTCATGTTTCTGTATTTCATCCAAAGATAAATGGGACTGGGCAAATGGCAGATGAGATTAAATTGGTGTGAATATGTAACAAATGCTTGTGAAACTAAAATTGCCTGCAACTAACAGCAATTTTGACCTAGAAATTATTTTTTAGAAAGTAATTCTTTCCTAGTACCTTTTGGCTAGATGTGAATCTTGACATATTTCATAGAATGGTTTGAGTTGGAAAGGACCTTAGATATCATCTAGTTCCAGCCCACCTGCCACGATGATCCATGCAGTGTTTGATGATCCTTTTTGGACCTCTATTGCAGCTGATGAAAATTCTTCCAGTTTGGGATTATAAGCAGTGATGTGTGTTTTGTTTTAAAGTAGCTCCCAAAGTTGCAGCATGGAGGGATTTGGAGGCAAAAAGGTAGAAAAAGAAATTTAACGCTAAATGTACATTATGGGGGAAAGGAGTAAAAGGTGAAAAGAGAGCAGGAGAACCAATGCCATGTGCGTGCTTGGGACGAGGATCCCCCTTGCTCATCTCTCTGTGTGTCCCCTTGCACATGCAGGTCGAGCTGCATGCCCTGGGATCATTCACCCTTTGCTGCTGAGCATACACACCAAATGGACGTTTGGCTGATTCCTGTTAAAGACGCGCTTTCCTCTGAATACCAAGGATGTTTGCAGGAGTCTCTCCTGCAGCTGTTGAACAGTTCTGATTCTGTCTAGCTTGCTGAAGTGGGCAAGAACGGAATCTGGAGGTGGACAGGTTATTTACTACTTCAAACAGGCATCGACACTCTTCTCAATTGCCACTTATAATTGTAGTTGCTACTGGAAGGCACTTAGTGACTTTGCAGAAACTTAAGTTCTCATTCAGCAGCATTTATGGAAGTGTCTCATGGGGTTTGTATTACTTGAAATAACATCAGATTTCTTTAACCTGCTCTGAGACTATTTTCTGTTTCTGTTCCACCGTGCAGTCACAGCGTGCTGTTTGCCTTGGGGGCTCAGAGCAGTGATAATAGCAGTTCTCTGAATGCTGTAGTCCTTCCATTGACCTAAAGCATGGATTTCATTATAATTTTCTGTTCCCCCTTTTCATTTGTTGAACAGAGCAGCACTTTCCTGAGGTGATGCTAGGAGAAGAATTTCTTAGCCTTAGTCTGGACCAGGTTTGCAGCTTAATATCAAGTGACAAGCTCACAGTCTCCTCTGAAGAAAAGGTACAGTAAATTGTATAGCAATGGTGAATGTAAGAATGCTGGAATGTTTCTAGATCTTACATCAGGAACTGTTCTCATGTTATGCTCTTTAGGGGCCATTTTCCAACAGAGATCACGTGGAAGGGAAAATTAAAAATAATGTGAATCCTGAAAACACATAAAAATGACCTTCACTTGGTTGTTCTTTGCAGGAAGTAATGATTCTCAGATCCGTATCACTTCCAAAAGCCCTGGGGCCCAGAATCAAATACCTTCCCTCTCTGGAAAACTAGGAACCTTCCATCTACTGTTGTGTGAAGCTCTTATTAGATGTTGTAAAACCTTAAAAAAAAAAAAAAAAAGGTGAATTTCATTAGGCCAGGGAGGAGTATTGACTTCTGCTGCATGTCAGACAGAACAGCTAAAGGAGACCAGCAACCAAAAAGGAAGGAAGGAAGGAAACATTTTTCTAGTACCATCAGTGTTTTTAATGTAAGAGGGGGAAAAAAGGCACTGGTTGATGCTGGTTTAGTGATTGAAATGTTCAGCACATCTTGTGTAGTCTGTAGTCCTGGGAACAAGAGTGACTGATGGTTACGGTGCTTGGCGAACACCACGTCCAGCCCTTTTCTCTGGTGTGGGCTTCTTTTGTGAACTGCAGCAGGTTTCTGGGGAGAGAGAGGCATGTGCCTCGAGTCCTTCAGCTCACCTCCGGACCATCGCTATGGGGAGATGGACACTTGTGGGAGTCTACAGGAGAGCTAGAGGAATATGTGTCTCATAACTTCAGGACAATTGTCAGATGTGTGCATTTTGGTGGGATGAGGCTGGACCTGGGTGCACTTGGTGTTGCTGGTCAGGCTGCACATTCTGGTGTGTGCACCCATCCTGCTCAGCCCCTCCGGGCTGCAGACACGCAGGTGCATGGGCCCATAGGGGCCGTAAAGCTTGCCAGAAAGCCTGCAACACGTGGGGGGGTGAATGCAGGGGTGCTTCATTCAGATCCCAAGTCAGCAAACTGGGAGGCTTCAAGAGTGTGTTTCTGCAGGCATGGGGCGAGTGTGGGTGTCTCAGCAGGGTGCTGTGAGGTGCCACACAGGCAGGGCCAGAAAGGGAAAAAACAAGTGCCGCGAACTCACAGCAGAATTGCTTTGCATAAGCCAAGCAGCCTTCAAGGGGAAGTGCAAGTTTAGTAACCAATTTTTTCCAGTCCTTTGCAGCATTGTTAAAAAGCTTTTATTGGCCTTGTGCCCAGAGAAATCAAAGTACTCCCTCCCTCATCTCAGCTTTATACAATCAAAACCAGTATTTCTTTAGCTGACTGTAAAAGTTGAGAATGCAAGGCAGTGGAAGGAAATGTAAGCAAAAGCTGCACATTCAAAACAACTGATAAAAATAACAGGAGAGAGGCAGAGAATGGGATTGGAACATAAACATGAAAAAACAGTGCTGGAGTCCAAAGAAGTGCTGAAAATTGAGGACAGACTTGTAGGCTGCTGTTTTATGTTAGCTTCATGACTGATAAGCAGATTTCCTGACCTTTATTCTTCCTATCTGCTCATGGAAGAGATATATCTCATTAAAAAACCCCCACAATATGTGTGTGTGTGTATATATAAACATATGTGTGTACATGTCTATCCATACACACACACATGTGTGTGTGCATGTCCACATGTGATGGATATATAACTATTTTTAAGCAACAAGATCTAAGCAGGCAAATACTTCAAACATCTGAGAGCTGAATCGTCACAGCCAGGTTTCATAAGAGATTTTCTTGTTGCTGTTCATACCGTGTCTCATACAAATACTGCACCCGATGAACCAGAGTCTTCCTGTCTGCATCACTGGGAAGGTTTCAGCTGAATCCTGCTAGGGCCAGAAGGCAGCAAGGCCAGGGAGGGAAGGATTGCCTTTAAAATGTTTCGCGGCATATGCACCCAAGAGCTTGTGTGTTCTTCCCCTTCCTCTGCCATCCCCCAACTAATACCAACTGGCCTCATATATTCTTTATCTCCACAATTTTTGGCATACTTATTATATCCCTAGGCCATCAGGACTGCAGAAATTGTCTGCTACTATGTATTGAAATGAAATCTATTTTAATTGTCTGCTACTATGTATTGAAATGAAATTTCAGAATTTCATCTGAAATTTCAGTAGCAGAAATTGTCTGCTACTATGTCTTGAAATGAAATCTATTTTAATTGTAACATGGTGACAACATTTCCCTGTTATTCGAAGAAAATCCTTCTTTCTCTCCCTCTCTCCCCCTTGCTGGTGCCAGCCGCTGCAGTTGCACAGGCACTTTTGGCCTAGGGCAAAGGTTTGTTTTGGTCTCTGCCTGCTCTTTTTGCTATAGCTGAGTACTTTGAAGACAGTTTTATCAATGCTTTCTGTACCTGACCTAATTGGCAAATTGTAACGATGTATGCAAGAAAGGAAAAACTATAAAAAGTCGTGTTTATTCCTATTTACTAATTGTGTGTGAAATGGAGGGGCTTCCAGCCCTTGAGAAAGGGCTCCTGCAAACTCAGAACAGGGACAAACAACATTTTTTAAAGGGTTGGGATTTTGGGCTTGAGGATTTTACACAGGGTCCAGTAATCAACACATCATTTCATGGCACCAACATGCAGTTGAAGCTGATGCATGGTTTGGTCCTCACTCCTGGGAGTATCTTACCAACTGGGGTTTTGGCTGAAGAGGCTGAGAAAAGACCCGGGCTTGCTCTTTGCTTAGGTAGTGTGCAGAAAGTGCATAGTCCAGGCTTTACCCTCTGACTCCATAGGGTGGGAAATCTGCTCAGGACTGCTCCTACAGCCAGGCAGGTGCCAGCCTGTGCCTTTGCTCTAAATAAAGCTGTGTGGGGAACAGCTTCATTTCATCACACCCTGGCAGCAGGTTGAGCGTGGCTGGGAAAACCCGTCTCCTGCGGGAGCAGTGGCAGCTGCTTGGGGTCTGCAGTGAGCACAGTGTGTGGAGGGAGGGCACGGCAGTAGTGGAAACAGATGTGGCCTTTAAATAGAGATATTGCTGGATTACAAATTTCCCCCCCTTCTTATAAAATTAGGAATTGGAGCCAACAGAAGGTGCCAGAATCTGATTTTTAAAACATTTCTGTTATTTTTAAACTAGAGACAGCAGGATGGCATTGGTGATGCCTAACTCGGGAACGGTCTTCAGCAGTGAGGAAGCAGTTTATTCCTTGTGCACATTTGCTTTACCTTCCTTTAAGACTTATTCGCAGTCATCTTGGTCTGTAGCCAGGCAGGTCCCAGTCCTGTGACCTGTTCTGTAGCTCAGTATTTGTGCAGAAGAGGTTAAAAAGGAGGAAAAGCATGTTTGTTGGCTAAACATTTGCTTTATACTCCTTCCACTCTCATTTGCAATTAAAAATATCACAACCTAGTTTCTGCTTTAAATGCCTCCTAGCCAAAGTGAAATTGTTTGTTTGTTTATTTATTTTAATTTAAAAATACTTAAAGGTTCCACAGGAGTTATTTTCCTCTGCATTTGCTGGGGTTTGATTACACGGCTTCCTGTTGTGGTGCTTAAATCCTCATCACAGTGTCCTGAATTCCAAACAGTTCATCAGGAGCATTTGTTGGCATAGGAAATGAGGCTGGTGCTTTACTGCTTTTAAAAAGTATATAGTTTAGCCTAACAGGAAGACACCCCTTTCCGCTCTGCCCCTCCTTTGTGGGAGGTTGTCTCTGCCAGTGCCTCCTGCAAATACATTTGCCAGCAACAATTAGGGGCAGGGAGAAATGGTGCCCTCAGTTCTGGTTGATTTTGTCAAATTAGTGACCTTGGACCGAACAAAATGGTTTCTTGGGGAGTGATGGGAGGGATGGAAAGAAAGAAAAAAATATCTGTGCAAATTGGCCTGACCATTTGGTGACCCCAGAGAGAAGTTGAAACCAAGGGCACTTGCTGAGTGTGCTGGGGCAAAGAGCCAGCGATGCTTTTTGGGGGGTGGGGGTCTGTGGGAGAGGGCTGTGCTCAGTGTCTGCTGTGTCCCCCCCCCACATACCCAGGCAGCGATAGCACTTGGGGAATGTTGCCCCATAGATGTGAGTTAAGAGTCAGAACTGAATTCTAACTCAGCAGAGAAACTCCACTGCAATGATCCAGATCCTGTTGTGCAGTACCTGAAACTGCACCAGCCCTTCTCTTTGCTTTTCTGAATGTTTCAAAAAGCCTTTCCCACTCCCAGTGACATTTTTAGGCCTTTCTTCTGGGAGGAGTGAGGCTCACAGTTATATAAGCACATGCATATTCATGCAGGAGCCCACATAGGACGCTTCTGCCTGGTCCTGTTCCTTGCACGGGGCTCTGCAGGGCTCCTGCTGCACGGGGCTGTTCATGAGCACTTTGTCACGGAAGCGAAATTTGGATGCTTATCTGAACTGGTTGGATCTGGGAGTAATACTAGATTTTGGTTCAGACCAGAAGTCCATTGTGCCCTTGTTTCCCAGCTGGAGTATCTGAGTATTTTTAGCAGTGAAATGTGTGCAGTGCAGAGGCTCCGCAGCTGCACGCAGGAATTTTCCTGTGCGTGTGGTGAACTTGTCCTGAAAACGTCTTGGTTGGTTGGTCTTTGGTTTTGTTTGGGTTTTTTTTGGGGGAAGGAACTGGTGCAGTGATTAAATGTGATGTGTGTAGTTAGTTACTGTGTGCCCAGACTCCTTCAGGAGGGGAGATCTCTGTTATCAGGAGTAATCATTGTGGCTGATTTAATGAATAATGTGCAGTGCAAATGTCAATGGGCTAATTAAGTTTCCTGGCTGCCTTCCAGTACTAATGTCCAAGAGGTATATATATGATTGTCCTGGGCACGCACTTAGCTTTGAGAGTGATACAGAACACTTAGATGTGAAGTTGCTTGTTAATATGCATGGTCAGCTCACCTCTTTGCTATGGTGGTGCTTGTGCTCTGTGCATAGTCAGGACTTTTTCATCTGCTTGATCTTGAACCCCCTTCCTTCACTACTGTAAAATCACAACGCTTCTGATTTTTGGTGGGTGAGTGTGTGAGCGAACTCTGTCTTCTCCCTTTAATTGTACTTTGTCTGTGTAGGTCTTTGAAGCAGTTATTTCTTGGATAAATTATGAGAAGGAGTCTCGCTTAGAGCACATGGCTAAGCTGATGGAGCATGTTCGCCTACCCCTTTTGCCCAGAGATTATCTTGTACAGGTTGGTCTGCAAATAAGTAATTAATACTCACACTTAAGCTGCTGGTAGCTCCTTAATGGCTTGGCTGTTTGTGTCTGAGATGGGTAGTTTGGCACGTCTCCCAGTCTGTAAACATGAGAATAAAAGGAAAAACTGTGTGAACTCTGAAATCATTGTGGGTGTGCAGGAACCTTCTTGTAAATGTGACCTGTGCTCTGACAGGCAGGGCTGAGAGCAGAGCTCCTGCCCTTCTTGGTGGAAGCATTTAGAAGTTAGTATCTTGGGATTTTTGACCCTGAAAGTATCCAGGTGATGGGGTTACAATTTAGCTTGGTGAAAACACATCTTGTGTGTTAATTTTGGCTTAAGATGTGTTTTGTGCTTAGAGATGGGTCTGTGTAACTGGCAGGTGAGATGCCCTCTAACTTAGCCTGGCTTACAGATTGTTCTCCACAAGGTAATTCCTGGGATCTGGGCCTTGATAATGAGCTGAGAATCTCCAAAGAAGTGATTGGCATATGGGCTCTTTGACTACTGTGCTTTCATCACGTGTCTAAAAAAAACCAATACAATTGAAATAAAATCGGTATTGACAAGATGAACCCATCATCTGTTTTCTTCTGAGTAAAAGATACTGCTTCTTAAAAATTCTGATTCAAAAGAAATTACTTATTTTGTATTTAGAGTCCTGGTGAATTCTCCCCTGCTGAGTTGTCTTTCAGAGGGTGGTAAAATCAGGGGAGCACTGCTACTTGTGAGTGATGCTGAGAAAAAGTGAAAAGCTTGGAAGTTACTGCGTATGTGGTTTTGGGAAGAGCTGGAAGTCTATGTTTGTCTTCTGCATATTTTTTTTAGTTATTTATTTATTTTAATGTTGCTATGTTGAAAGAGAAATTCCAGGTTTCTCATTCTTCCTACAAAGTTCCTTGTGAACTGTGCCACCAAGTACTTCAGTTTAAATGATCTTTCATGTGTGTGCATGTTCTCAGACAGTTGAAGAAGAAGCTTTAATCAAGAATAACAACACCTGCAAAGACTTTCTTATTGAGGCCATGAAATATCATTTGCTTCCTCTGGATCAAAGGCAACTGATAAAGAATCCCAGGACAAAGCCAAGGACTCCCGTCAGCCTGCCAAAGGTGAGCCAAGTTTGTCACTTTGTGTCACCTCTCACTGTGCTCTGTCTTTGAAAGGAGCTCGTGCACTTGCCAGGTTACCTCTCAGTAACTCCATGAACATCCTTTGAAATATTTTACTCCCTCTTCTGGTATTGCCAATGCCCACCAAAGACAAATAATTAAGTTGGATAAACTTAGAAAAGCCCTTTGGAGAAGCAGTATCTCTGCTCCCAGGGGCAAGAGTCTGCTCTTGAAACATTTTGTCAGCCACAAGTGGTTTTATGAACCAAAAACTCCCGAAGCTGTGGCTTGAGAATGGAGTGGCAGCGGCTGCAGGCAGCTGCCTGAAGTGCTTGGAGGGTTGGCTCAGGTTTCTGCTGGCTTGTAGCCCTGCTCTGGAGTTCTGCTGAGGAGGGTCACAGTAGGTGTCTTTGCTTTTCCTGTGTCTATAATCGGAAGGCAGGAAACAATGGCACCCAAAGCCATGGGCAGGAAGTCTGAAGCAAATTTCAATCGACTGAAAACAGCTACTGAATAAATAATCCCTGTTACTCCCTGCATTTATCCTGCAGGCATGTGATGCTCTGGCCACCACTTTATTAGCAAAGAAAAAATATAACGACAGAAACTGTTTTCCCTGTGCCCTGGAGTTAAATGCAGTTTGTCACAATGTCTCTCAACAGACTGTTACTGAAGCTATTAATAATCATTTTGGAGACTGTAAGACATCAAAACCACAGTATATTATTTTTCTAAGCACAAATCATAGGGAGCTTGGTTTGTGGGATGGTGTACGAGATGCGTGCTATGAGGGACTAGTCAGATGTTTAGATATTGGACTATCCATTGAGAAACTGTGATTCTGCAGAGTCTGGAGTATTGTGTCCTTTCGGCCTGCTGCTGCTGGGTGGAAGTTGGTAGAACGTAGGCTTGGGGGTGTCATGAAGGACTGACATGGTCCTTGTTCAAGGACTAAAATAGTTAAGGATAAAATAAACAGTGAACCAGTGAGTTCAGAGGTTCTCAACATCTTCTATAGCATGACCTGTGACTACAAACTCAAATCTTCTACAGATGTCTCCTCTCTTTTTTTTAACTGTAAAGAAAGGGGAGAAGTTGATGATCTTTCAGCAGTCTTGTTACTGAGAAACTTTCATCTGGTCTGTTGGTCTCGCTGATGAGGGATTATTGTCTGCTGTGAAATCTCTTAATTCTGTAATCATGTGAAGCTCTGCAGCTTTCCATGGAAGACTGTTATGCAACTAGTAGTCAGGCTGCTAATTTAGCCTCAATTTGCTTTCTAATGTCACGTTCTCATCTTTGTAGATCAAACAGTCCACTCTAATCATACTCTTCAAATTCTTTAAATTGCAGTCTAGCTCTGTACTTGTAAGGCAGCTGTGATTGAGTTGAACTCATTACCCGAGTGAACTTGAGTAGCTATTTTACCCCCTTGGCTACTCACAGCTGCCTCGAAGAGGCTAAAGCCAGTTTCCCATCTACTCCTTGACTATTTGAAGTCCTGTTATCCTGCTTTTAGCTTCTTGGTCTTGTGAAAATCTGATTGTCTTGGGTAGTGTTTGCTCCTGATGATTTGCTGTGATAAGGGGAGCAAATCCTCCCTCTTAATAGCTGTGGAGAGTTGAAGGAAATGTGTTCAGAACAAAGAGCAGGTTGAGCTGTTTGTAGGTGGAGGTGGTTTGGATGCTGCCTGTGCGTGGGTTGGTTTTCATTGCCCAGCTGGGGCTCAGCAGTGATGGGGAGCCCTTGGGTGCTGAGCTGCAGGCTCCTGGGACACCTGCTGCTGGGCAAGTCAGCGAGTCCATGAGGAGTTTGTCTTCTGGTGGCAGACAGGGCAGGTTTGGGCAGGACCACACTGCATTCCCTCCAGGTCTTCTCACTTTTCCACCAGTGTCCACTTGCCATTTTTGGGAATGGAGTCTGGAGCTGGATGGACCTTTAGCCTGACCCAGCAGAGCGTTTCTCACACTCCTGAGATTGCCCTCGATCACCTTCACATAGGTCCTTCCTGTCTGTAAGGATTTTGGGGGTTAATGACAGGATTTGCATCAATGCATGTTGCAGCCGAAAGCCATAATAAAGCTGACAAATCATTTCCTTTGTCAACCCAGAACCCTAGGTCTTAATAGTCCTGGTGATTTCCCAGAGTGTTGTCTCCCCTGCAGGTGGCAATACAGCTGTCAGGTTTTATTTGCTAAGTGGCATTGATTATTTTTAGCAGTGCCATGGAGATAATGACTAAACAGTAGGCTGGCTGTGGAAACTATGCTGGGATCATCTTCACTTAAAAAGTACTTCTGCAGCAAGTCTTGTGTGTGCCCTGGTGTCAAGCGGTTTTGTGTTTCCTGGGGAAATAGGGCAGGTTGTCCACCTTGGAAATGGTGAGGAAGGATTAATGGGGCTGCCGCATTCAATGTGCATTAAATTGGAGATAACTTTTTCACCCTTGGAATAGAATTGACTGAAATAAGTGTCACTGCAGAAGCTTCTAGAGGGCCTGTAGAATGTTTTTGGCAGCTGGTTTTGACCAGGTTTCAGTGATCATTTCTTTGCAGAGAGTGGCTGCCAGGGCTGGTGTCTGAAGTTTTCTAGCTCTTGTTTTCCCTCTCCAGGTGATGATTGTGGTGGGTGGGCAAGCACCCAAAGCCATTCGCAGTGTGGAGTGCTATGACTTTGAGGAGGAGCGGTGGGATCAGGTTGCTGAGCTTCCCTCACGGAGATGCAGAGCAGGTAACAGGAACTTCTATTACAACCTTCTTTCTTTCCCTAGTGCAGCTCTTCAGTGCTGGATGGATGTCCTTAGTCATCCCTGCAGTCTTCCTCGGTGCCCTGGACCTCAAGTAGTTCTTTCTTTTTGCCATACCTTCCTCTTCTTTCCCTGCAGACATGTATCCTTCTCATTCAAGTGGATGCCCTCCTTTCTAGAGGGGTTGTTCCTGCCCATTTGCCCTCTATAGCCACTGTATGCTTTTCATCATCTCTCTCTCCTGACTGCTTCTCCATCAGTGTTTCCCTCCCTCCTCCCATCCTGCTGTCCTGGTAGCCCACAGGGATGCAGTTTTACTTGCTGGTTTCCTTGTGAAAATCAGAGGAGCCGAGCTAGTCCCTCTCAGTGCTGAGGAGTGGGTGATGGAGAACGATCTGTAAGTTGTGAGTGTTCCTCTGAAGACATCTGAGAGGGCTGTGAATGTGGATCATCATTTGGTGTTCTCTCTGGCTCAGAAAATTACTCACTTAGGTTTGAAATCCATCTGTGCCTTATGTTACCATGTACTTATGTGCATTTCACTTCCCATACAACACGTATGTTTTATCATACTTGGCTCCAACACTCTTATCTGCAGAAAATGCCGAAGTCTTGCCCGCATTCTGCTCTTCCCTGCTGTCTCACACACCCTGACAGACTTCTGATCATACTCGCTTCACAAACTGTTTGCAAAACCTTGGTAACATCTCTCTCCTCTCTTGCCAGGTGTGGTATTTATGGCTGGCAATGTTTATGCTGTTGGGGGCTTTAATGGATCTTTAAGGGTACGGACGGTCGATGTGTACGATGGTGTGAAGGACCAGTGGACGTCCATAGCCAGCATGCAGGAAAGACGAAGCACTTTAGGCGCTGCGGTGCTCAATGATCTCCTGTATGCAGTGGGCGGCTTTGATGGCAGCACTGGTAGGTGACTGAGCAAAAACCAGGCACTGCCTGACCTGAAAAATGTTTTGCAAAGCTTGCAGAGCTTTACTGAGGTTCCTGCACCCTTCCTCTATGATTTTGTAGAGAAAGAGGCAGATATGGGGTTTGCAGTGTGTTGTAACTAACCGTGTGCCTGTTTTGACCCATCAGTAATTGCAGGGAATCTCACACTAATTTTTTCCATCAGTGATACAGTTCTTTCAGTCTCATTCTTTGTATGAATATTCTCTTTCTGGACTGAAAAGGGATTTTTCCTTGTTTTAGTTAAGTTTTTCATAGCAACATAAAACACCAGCAAGGCAGCTTCTGGGCTATGGCTTTGTGTGTCTGGGATTTATCTTGGCATAACTGCACATTTAGATTCACACCTCTGCCTCTGCTGTAGAGCTTTGCCACTTGGTTAAGCCCTAAACTATTTCAGCTGATGTTGAGTACAATGCAACAGGGGTCTGGGGGAAGTTTTAAACCCTTGCAGGAACATTTTGTATGATTGAAAGGGTATGGGACTTCTGTGCTTGTACTCTGGACTCTGCTCCACCTTGGTGTCCCCAGCACATTGGAGGGGCAGCAGTCCCAGGGCAGGGGTGATGGGGTAACAGTTTTTCCAGCTGTTGAAGAAGTGGCATTGACACACTGGTCCCAGCCTGAAGGGCAAGGGACTAGAAATTGGGTTACAGGAGCGTGGGGGGAATTATGGGCATGGAAGGAGGTGGAAGGCAGATGAAAGTGCAACATCAATCTTTTTTTCTTCTCTTTTTTTTTAATTAGAAAACCTGTGTATCCCCTTTTTAACTAGGTCTGGCATCAGTTGAGGCCTATAGCTATAAAACCAATGAGTGGTTTTTTGTGGCTCCCATGAACACAAGAAGAAGCAGTGTTGGAGTTGGAGTTGTGGAGGGTAAGAAAACCAGCAGCCATTTCCATGAAGCAAATGTTACTGTGTCCAACAGAAGCCTGGAATGTTTAAGTGCAATAGGAGGGAACGGCAGGAAGTGTTCTCTAGACTAGTCACTAAAGATTTATGTTATATGATGTAGTTGCTGCAGCTTTCTTCCATTCTCTTCTTTATCTTAGTGAAAAATCATGTGTAGCTTTCCAAAAGCCTCAGACCCCTATCAGCCCAGCCCATGCCCCCTGTGAATTCCAGTAAGTGTGTGCAGGTTTCTTTGAATCCTTATTCTTCCTTCTGGGCAGTGAAAGCAAATGGTATCATACAGTATGAGCTGTTGCTATCAGCAGACACTGCGTGGATGGAGTACCCATCACAGAAAGTCTGCTCAGCGAGAGAAACATAGTTCATCCTACATCCCCAAGCTGGTGGTTTGGCAGAAATACTGAAACCAGTTTTATTGACATCAGGCTCGCCAGTGTGCGCGGCACGCTTTGCTCTGGTTTGTAAATGAGCAGGGGCTGATGACAGCAAACACTGGTAGCTTGGGAGTGAGACAGGCGAGCTGGGTGGAGAGGGTGCTTGGAGGGACTGTGGCAGCTCTTGGCACTGACGTGTGGACACCAAACTCGAGTGAGCTGGAACTGGGCAGCTTGGTTTGGATGAAGGAGAAAGAGCAGTTTAAGCAGGAACCTTTTCTTCCTTTCTCAAAATCGCTTCAGAAGCAAGGGAAGGGTTTTATTTGACCTTGTCTTTAGAGTGGTGTAGCAGTTTCCAATTAGCACAGTGTGAAGCAGCCGCTGGCACAAGCCTCGTTATTAGCTGTGCTTTGAAGTGGTTTGGTTTGACCTGTTTGAATGGGAAATATGTGAAACGTACATGAAATGTGTTTACGTGAGAAGAGAGAGGGAGATAAAGTCAGAGCAAATAGTGGAGGTTGTGCTAAATTGACATATTGTTTAAGAGGCATGTCCTTTAAAATCAGCCCGTGCTTGTGAAGCGCTGGGCTGATGACAGTCACTGGGATTTGCTAAAGTGATTTGAATGCAGAGCAAATCCTAAGTACTTACCTGAGAGATGTATTTCTATGGATGAGTCTTCTACTGGAGACACACAAAATCCTTTTCCTCTGTTTGAACTCTCAGATTTAAGTGTTCCATCTGTTGGAATCCGCAGGAAAAAAACACCAGTAAAAGAGGGCATGTGTTGGGGAAGCAGAGCTGGTCGTAGTGGTGTAGGGAACAAGCTGCAGCATGCAGTTAATCCACAGGGTTCATCTGAACATCATGAAGATTGATGTGATGTCTGTGGGCATTGAAAATATCTAATAATTGATGCCAGCCAGGGAAACTTACCTTGTCTTGCTTGGTCTGGCACTCTTGCCAGACTGACACTGGGTGGGTTGAACCAACAGCACAAGTAAGAGTTTGAAATGTTCGTAGAGATGGGAAGATGCAGATGGAGCACAGTCATAACCCTGATCCTTGCAGACCTCTCCTAATGATCACAGCCTGAGGAAGCCATGAGTGGAGCTGAGGGAGAAAGAAAAGAGGTGGCCTGTTCTTGGAGCCTTGCAAACATCAAGGAAACGGGAGGATGCAAAAGCATGTACGACTGTAGATGATAACTGCTGGTGGGAGTCTCGTGCATGGCGAGAATTGCAGAGCTCATTTGTGGCCAGGCTGTACTTTTATGGATTGAAAATTGGTCTTATGGGTTTTGTACACAAATTTGGGTTACAATCTTCCTACATATTTGTTGAACTTTATTGATAGTTGTTAGCTGTAGTGTCTAGGAAGCCTGATCTTGAACCAGAATGTCTTTGTGCTAGGCGTTGTAGTAAAGAAGCACAAAGAAACAGTCTTTGCTCAAAGGATTTACTGCCTAAACACAAAACTGCTGATAAACGATACTGGGAGACAAGGAGAGAGTGTGAGTCAGGCCTGTGAACAGGGGGCATGGTGGAGCAATGGCCTTGTTTCATGTATGGTGTACTCCCATGACATCTGACTGTGCTTCTCCAGTCTCATTAGGGGTATGTTACTCAGCTGTCATTGAGTTGAGGTAGGGAGGGACAGATACACTGTTCTTATGAGGGTCTCCTGTGGTATCTTCTGTTCTGTGATCTCTTCACATGAGTGAACAGGCCTCAGCTGTGTTAGCAACATTGGTTGGGTTTGATTTGGGACAGGTTCTTCAAAATCAGGTCTAGGTTTCCATAGAGGTATTACATTAACATTAAGAGGCTATAGCATATTTATTGCTCATGTGATATTGTAATTAATTTACAGTATCGACCTTTGACAGCACGCCTTGCCTTGTGGCACCTGAACAGGAGGAAACGCTCAATCAACAGAACATGCTTTGGTGTTACGTCTTCTCCTGGGCCAACAAGTCATTTGGAAAACCCTCTGGGCTTTTGGCTTCTCATTAAACTGTTGTGTCATGTTGTTTCCTTGTCTTAGTCAATGGCTTTAACAGCTTTAAAAACTGTGAGTCTGCTTCAGATCCTTTCACTAGTGTTTTCCCCAGACATCCCGGCAGGTTTAGGCACATCTCCCAGGGCCTCCCTCAGCCAGGATCTGTCCTCTCCTGGGGCTGTCAGGCATGATGGTACTGTAAGTCAGTCACAGCTGTCATGTTGATGCCAACCTGTGTCTCTTCCAGGTAAGCTCTATGCCGTGGGGGGTTACGATGGAGCGTCCCGTCAGTGCCTTAGTACCGTCGAGCAGTACAACCCAGCCACCAACGAGTGGACCTACGTGGCTGACATGAGCACTCGGCGCAGCGGTGCAGGTACTGGCTCTGAGATGTGTTCTTAAGAGTGGGTGATCACTGGGTTCCCCGCTCATGAAAGAGAAGAAGTGTGTTTTGGCATTGCTGGGCTGGCCAGTATGCCTCGTTATTTGCCCCCCTTTCCCATGAGGGGAAAAACTGTAATTACTTGGAAGCTCTCCACAGCTTTTCTGACTGTGTTAAAATCTGCCAAATTGAAATTAATTTCTGGATTAATGAAATAATGTTCAGTGTTTCTAAGTAGCCTTGCTAACAGATGCATCTCACTTGTAAGCAAAGAGTTGTCTTTTCAAATGGGCAGCTGCAGGCACAGCTGTGGACTGGAAAGCCAAACTGCATCTCCCTCTCTCCTGTCGTTTTGGGGTTGTCAGATGGATTTTCCTTTTGGATCTTCTCTGCAAGCATCTGGTGGGTGCTTTGCAACACAAAGCACATCTTCACTGGGTGGGTGATGTGCAGACCAAGCCAAGGTAACAAAATTCATCTCACATCCCCCTGCTAAGCTAGTTTCTAGTGTACCTTTTGCTGGCAAGAGTTGGTGATCTGTAGGATTAGAGGAAAGGACATGTTAAAAGATTAAATTCTAGCCTTGATGGTTTCTAACTTACTAGATGACATTAGGCCAGGTAGGCACTTGTCCTCTCTGTGTCTCTTCCTCTCTGAATGGGATAAAAACTTTTTTCCATTGCATTTAAAATCATCTTCAGATGAAAGGGAATGTGTCAGTGTTGGTCCTATTGCTCTGTGTGTGTAGCGGGTCCTCCCTGATGTCAAATGTGCTGTTCTCATTGTACAGCAGCCAAAGTGGCAGTTACCCAGAGGTGTCCAAGCCCAGAGGCTGCCCTTTGCTGGGGGCTGAAATGACCCTGCAGGTTAAGCTGTGGTAGGAATTCCCTTCTGAACTGGGCAGTTGAGAGGCTGCTCTCTACAAAACCTTCTTTCTTTCCTCACTCTTAATACCTTTTCTGTAACTCCAAGTGAGGCAAACATGGTCACACACTGTTGATTTGAATTCAGTTTTTAGTTTCTGCTTGGTGATTAAACTGAGCCCACTGCAACCTTACAGGAGAACAGAATGAGCATCTCAAGTTGTTGACAGCATGTCGAAACACAGCAAAACAGTTTGTGCCTGTAGTGAGTTG
Source organism: Todiramphus chloris collaris (assembly GCA_025345505.1). Classification (NCBI taxonomy): domain Eukaryota; kingdom Metazoa; phylum Chordata; class Aves; order Coraciiformes; family Alcedinidae; genus Todiramphus; species Todiramphus chloris. Next base: position 8,594,166 of record JANVCC010000040.1, read on the forward strand.
GATTTTTGTGAATTTTCTTTTCTTGAGGCACCCTGTTCTGGGTGCTGCTTTGCAAGTGCATCTCCATATGGCAAGTCCAGTATCAGGAATGCTCTTACTTTTCCTGCCGAATAGCCTTGCAATTTTCTGTTCCCAACTCAAGTTCTGGATGTGACCCAGATGCCCCTACAGCAGCCAGCAGGGAGGGGACTGCCCAGTGCAATTCGTCACCAGTGGTGCTGCAGCCAGATCTGTTGTAAAGCTCCAGAAATGAAACCAGCACTCAGAGCTGCCAGCATTGCCGTCCCGGTGCTGACATCTAGCGGAGATGAGGACCGGTGTTGCCAGTCCCCGGCGTGTCCCCAGTCCAGGCAGTGGGGCTGTGTGGATGTGCAGGTGCTGCCTGGGTTTGCTGGACCAGTTGGGGGATTCCCTTTCCCCTTGTGGCAAAGACATCCCATGTTCATGTGCCCAGTGTCACCACACAGGGAGGCAGTTTTATGTGGAAAATCTCGAGTGTTTCTGACTCCTTAACTCTTCAACTTGCTTAAATTAGTTTACTAATTAAATTACTTCTTAAAATGATAAAATTTTTGCTAACAGCTGAGTACAGTCAAATGTTTAGGTGCTGCAAACCCAGGCTGCTGGGCTCCAACACATCAGACTCTCCTCATCAATTGAGTTCCCACTCCCCAGTCAATTGGGAGGCATCATGTACAGCTCTGGGGCCAGGATGCACTCCGGGATGTGTTCTGCTCTTCCTAAGTGCATGTTGGAGTACCTCAAGCAGGCTGAAAATTTGGCCCAATGAGGTGGATATTTATGTCAGTTAGAGATTAATTACCAGTGTTTGCCAGAAAAGAACCATGAATCCCAATGTCATCTTGGGATTTCAGCACCTTTTGGTACAGCAGGAGATGGCTGATCAAAGCCAAACCCAGCAGCATCAAGTTAAGAAAGAAGGAGAAGAGAGAGTTTTTGGTGGTAGACTTGTGGCAGTGTACCTGTCCTTGAGACGATGGCTTGCCTGCCAGAGCTTTAATTCATCAGTTGGTCTCAGTTAGGTGATGGCCTGTTTTTTGTGTGAGCGAGGAGCAGTAATGCTCAGATGTTTTCCCTCCCCACCTTGTGTTGCCATCCCGCAGGTGCAGCACACAGCTGCCATGGTCCATGCTCCTGCTGACCGTGGCAGGACTCGGAGCAATGTTACACATCATATTTTTGGGATGTGACACCCCACCAGGAGATGTTCCCATGGCACAGAAGCTGCCAGGCCCGGATGGTGCTTGCTCTTTGGCTCACCATCGCAGTGCTGCTCCTGTGCATTCCTTTCCCTGTGCAAACAGGAAAGGTATTTGCACAGGGGCCACCTTGAAAACCCGTTGGTTTTACACTGGTAGGGCCCTTCTCCTCCCTGCTCACACCTTTCCAGCTCTGTGCCTTTCTCTCAGTCGTCAGTATGAGTCCACCTTCAAGGCACAGGGGCCATCCTACTGGTTAATGCCCGTGGTTGAAATGATGCAATTCAGATCTATGTTTCTGGTTTACTAACATTGCACCTTGTTAATTTTAATAGAGGCCTTTGAACCTATTAACGAAGATATGTTGCTGGAAGTGTTAACTCTCACGGATTGGTGAACATTTTAATTAATTAATTTACTTAATGTTAGGCAGAAGCACCCTTTAGATCCCTGTCATGCCCAGAGATTGAGCCAGTGGCCTGGGAAAGTGGCATTGGAGGCACCTTGTCTGTGCCAAGTGCTGCTGCCATGTTTGGGGGCACAGCTGAAGGGAGTGAGGAGAGAGGAATAAGGAATCCAGCAGCACCCTCAAGAACTGGAGCCTGTGAGTTGTTGAGAAGAAGAGTGCCCAAGGGATGAAGCCGTGTGGCACAAAGGCAGCACAGAAAGCAAAAGTAAAGCTCCTGGAATTGGGAATCAAGCTAAAAGCAAAAGGCCCCATGACAGAAAAGATTGGGTGGATGGAAACAAGGTGGGGTGGGATGCAGCCGTCAGGGAGGCAAGGGGATGAGAGAACGAGACAGTCCAAAGAAATGGACTAAAGTCAGATGAATGTCGTGAAACTACTGCTCTCAGATAGACGAAGATGTACCTGAGAAGGGGCAGAGCCCTGACAGACAGGGTGTCTGCCAGGTGTTACTGTGCAGGCCTGCCGTAGTGCCGCATGGTGACTGGGTACGGAGTTGACCGTGTGCTCTGTGATCTTGAGGCACATGTAGCCCAGGTTTTGGAAATGCCTTGGAGAGACCAAGGCCATAAGCAGCAGGAGAACCAGGAACATGTAACCTTTTCCCTGTACATTTGGCTAACACTGGGCTCTGTTTGGCAGGTGTCGGTGTTCTCAGTGGGCTGCTGTATGCTACTGGGGGGCACGATGGTCCCTTAGTAAGGAAGAGTGTGGAAGTCTACGATCCAGGAACAAACACCTGGAAGCAAGTAGCAGACATGAATATGTGTAGAAGAAATGCAGGTAACCACACTAAACCTTTCTGTGGGGTTTGGTTGCAGTTGTCTGTATAGTTTTTAATGAAACTAATGTGCTAGTGATGTAGGTGATGAGTATTGTAAGAAAGTGATAAAAATGGAAGATGAGGTATCTGCTTGGAAATGAATCAGAACATGGCAGGTGATGTGTCGTGGGGGATGAGTTAGCCCATGTCTCACCATCTGTGCTCTGCTTTGAGGTGTGTGTGCGGTGAACGGTCTCCTCTACGTGGTGGGAGGAGATGATGGCTCCTGCAATCTGGCCTCAGTGGAATACTACAACCCCATCACAGACAAGTGGACGTTATTGCCAACCAGCATGAGCACGGGGAGAAGTTATGCAGGTAAATAGTTGGTGGGAGAGCTGGCAACAGTTGAAGTCATTCATGAGCTTGAGGGCTGACACCCGTCTCTCTGCTAACCTGTTGCTGCTCCGTGGCTTTGCAGGATGATCTCAGCCACATCGCAGCCTAGGAGCTGCTCCTGTGTAACTGTGTCTGTCCATTCTTACGCCAGGTGTGGCTGTGATTCACAAACCGTTGTGACACACGATCAAGTCAATGCAAGGAGCAGAAGTGGATCCAGCTAGGTGGTGTTGGGAAGATGACTGACCTCTGACTTGACCCATCTCATTGCTGTTAACGTCTTAGCATGACAAGTGATAAGTTACAAACATCATCTGCTCTGCAGTGGATCATGTAGAGAAGTGAAAATCCCTCTGGGGACATGTTCCATGCTAGACACGAGGTGTTGCTTGTTATCTGTGGTGCAATCAACTGTTCTTCTCAATGGCTAGTGTCCTGAGATAAAGACTGTGCTTGGACTGCAGGCACTGAATTTCTTGTGTGAAAAGAAAACTGCTGCGTTTGGGCATGTGAGTAAAAACGAACACTTCTGGATTTCTTCACTACTGATGCTCCGTGCACATTATCGGTTGAACTACTTGCTCACCGTGCCTGGAGGGCAGACTTTACTACTGGCTGGCAGTGGAAACTTCTGAGTACTGACCGAGAAAAGCAGTCAGCAGAAATGGACTGGAACAGGGTGCTCTGGCTTGAGTGTGACACTGTCTCAGTCATATGTTTGTATATGCCACTGGACTACTGTATGTATCCCTGAAATGCTTGTCATGTGGTGGAAATAAATACCATGTGATTTTTCTACTTGCCATGAATGCTGTTTGCTGTACGTGATGGGACCTGCTGGACAGTGCCTTCCCTCGGGCTGAAGTCTCAGTGCCTGAACCACGTGGAACTTCACAACCCCACAAAACCTGTGCTGCTCTGATGGGGTTTATTGCTCCTGTGAAACAAATGTTGCTTGAATAGAAAGTGTTCCCAACACGTGCATTTCAGCTGTGCTGAAAGCCCCAGTTCTAGCTCTGTCCAGCATCTCAATGTCAGTTCATAATAGAGCATTTAGATGTTAAAAAAAAAATCTTATGGTGCCGTTAATGTAGATACATAACATACAGTGAGAGCCCTCTGTAACCCAAGCAGGGATTAATGAGCAAAGTGAAATACCCACAGTGTTTTAATACTTCCAGAGTATGGATATTCACTCACTCTCGCTGTAACTGCTATTTTAATCTTGCCTGTACTGCAGGTGTTCCTCTATTAGTTTGAAGCGTTCATAAGATTATTCCAAACAGACAGATCTAGATCCATCTGTAAGTTAACTGTCCTGCTTACATCCCAAATTCTTAAAGCTTTTTGTTTAAGAAGGTATTTGACTTTAAAATACGTTTTGGTTTCTCCTTGTGAGCTCTGGGATGCTTCTTGCATACAGGGATGAACTCCCAGAAGACTCCCCAGCCATGGGGATCTAGCGCAGAAAAATATTTTCTCTCCTTTTTTTGTGTTTTTATTGTTTGTTTTTTGATTTTTCTCCCCCTGTAGATCAGTCAAGGCTTTTTATAGTGGGCAGCTGGCCTGTCAAACTGAATCTACCACTGTTACTGCTGAGCTCCAGCATGTACCAGTGGTGTTCTGCTGGTTTCTTTCTCCTTAGATCTCCTATCAAAAAGACTCCATGTGACCTACACTACAAAAATACGTAAAAATATATTTCAGAGGTATCTAAGGCTACATTACCTTGTGCAGCTTTTGTGGATACCTTATTTACTTCTGTAAATAAGTACAGTTTTAGTGTTGTAGTTGGGCCTTGTAAGATGGGTGCCTGTTCACTGTGGGGGGAGACAGCAGCCACCTTTCCTGCATCACCTCCCTCTGAAGGGCTGACCTTCATGGGAAACGTGAAGTAGCACCCACTCTTCTTTGGCTGGGCTTGTTTTGACAAGCACAAGCAAACCACCCAAAGAAGTGGCAATGTTCTTGATGTCTACCCTTCCACTGTATGTCAGCTCAGAGGTCTTGAAAATAGTAATAATATATATAAAAAAGAGAGTCTTGTCTATAATACCCCCTAAACCTTTTTCTTTAGGTTCTACAATCTGCAGTGAAATGTGCCAAAATAAGGTGTTCCTTCCTGTAAAAGCCATTGAGGCTGGTAGGAATGTATCCCTGACTGCAGCTGCCTTCAGATCAGAGTCCTGAGGTGTGTCTTTACTGTGACATAAGCAAGATGTTGCCTTGAGTTGGACTGACTCAGATTTGCTGCCCTAAAGCAAACGCCAAAAGACGTTTCCCTTTCGCACAGCCTGTGGGAATAGAGGATAAAATGGGGCAGGCATGTGTTTGGGTCAGACTTAACACCTCTTGTTAGGCTGGGATGACTGGATGAGGGTGGACAGGCATTTGGGCAGACATGGCCCTCCTTAGGTCTGGTATAGACATAAGGAATGTAAAGCTACTCTATAGCCCAACCTACAGCTTGATAGCTGGGGACAGTTACTATCTGACATTCTCACACCTTGCTGGAGCAAAGGCAAATGTTATCCAAAGACTAAGAGTTTAGGTGGGCTAGAGATAAAAATTAGCAGCAAATTTTGCTAGAGAGTAGTTCTTCTAGAGAGATGCAAGTTTGAAATCTGCCGTGCTTGTCAGATGTGAAAGGGAGCTGTGCCTGAAGGTTGGATAGTTTTTCCCCCACTAGAGATCTCGTTATAAACCTTCCTTGCTTATAAGGAAATGAATTTGGGGTGGGTTTTTGCTACTGTAAAATGGCATTTCTGCCCAGTACTGGGCTTGGCTGCAGCTCACTGGCTAGGGCTCGGACTCGCAGCCCTTGCCAGGGCCGAGTGATGCCGTTCCTGGCTTCAGCCTGTTCTCCTCGATGGCAAATGACACTTTTCTTTCTTTCCTTCTCAAATATTGCAGTGTTATGCAAGTCAAGTGACCTCGTTTTCCAGCTATGCAATATCAACAACCATAACACATGATGAACCAGCTGTATCCCTCCCTCCCTTGAAATGCTATTTGAATTTGTCGGTCTTTGGTGTGTGTTTCATGTTTGTATTGTTAATTCTGAGCACCTGAGCCAGGTCCTTTAAAGATTGCCTTTTTCTAAGGACTGAAAACGCAGCATTAGCGCTAACTAATTTTATTGTAAATATTTTTATAAGACAATTTTAAATAATTTTTTGGATTGCTTTTTATGGTTGCCAATGACACTTCTGTTAAATTCTGGAGGTAATTCTTATACTTCACTCCAGTTCAGTTTTTTGCTGGCCGTGATGTAGGTGTGAATCTGTATGTTTTCTGCACAAGAAATTAAATATCTGGGATAGCTCTTATGTTGATTCTAACCTATTAGAAGGACAGCATTGGGCTCAGCATTATGAGATGAATTAAAATCCATTACCTCAGTCACCAGTACACTTTAAGATTATTAGTTATTTTACAACAATTTCAATACCCTGATTTCATTTTCTTGTACCATTTCTTTGTATGGGAAGGTCAGCTTGGTGGGTAAGCTGCCTCTCTGTGGTTTCATTTCTCAGCTCCTGCATGAGCACAGCTCTGCAGGAAGATGGAGGATGCCATGCACACACCAGTCCCCCCTCAGGCTGACAAAACCAGTGAAATTATTGCAGGAGGCTTTATAAAAGCTTCACAAACCAAACTCGGGCTCCTCCCTCACAATGGTCCTTTGTGAATATGAAGCTTTTCCTCAGCTCTCTTCTGTTGTTGGCTCTTTTGGGGGGTCAGCATGTGCTGACCCCCTGTTCCTGGGTTTCCCGCAGGTGACTTCAGTCTGGTGAAGAAAGCAAAGCATCCATGGGGATGTGCACCCACAAACCCTGGCAGCATCTCGTGTGGCTACAGGCGCTGCTGGGTTTGCAAAACAGGCAGGCGTCTGTAAAGCAGGATAAATTTGCCTTGAGCAATCTGTTGTTTAAACAAGTTTGAATCAAGTCCATCTTTTCCATTGGTGCCTAATAGATAAATTGTGGGTGATTAAAACCAATTTTCAGTTCATTCAGTTTATCCAAATAGTTTTTTTGTACAGATGTGTACAGCACTGTAATTACCATCAATACACTTGGCAGCATTTGCATGACACCGCCATGAAAGCTCAATACTGTTCTCTCATTTGCAGTGTTTGGAGACCAAAATCCTCAATATCCAGTGATGTGCAGTGCCTATTCATCAGGCTAAACCATGATGGTTAAATGCAGCTTGGTTTTAACCTTTGGGATTCGTTACTAATAAAATGTAGTATCAGAACAGTTGCCCCCTTGGCTGAACATCATGCCCACAAATCACATTCACATGAGGATAAGTTGTTGCTCAAAGCTACAGTGATTGGGAGTGTTAGACATTATAGTCTGGAAGTGAGTTAATTCACCTTTTTTTCCTGCCCTTATCTTTGTTTATGGGTTTATAAATTATTTTCCTCTACAGTGACAATAAATATATATCGAGAATTTTAATTTGCATATTTTATGTATAAAAAAAATCCCTTAAAAGTAATGGATAATTGTGAAATAATTTACCTGGGTGTCAAATTCTTTGTTTTTGTAAAACAGACTTTGTTGGTTCAGTAGCTGACCATATACCGTAATGAGATGGTTGACTGTATAAGGTCATTTTTTAATTAAAAATCTTTTGCATGAGTGTGAAGGACCAAGGACTTTGAAAAGCAATCCTCTTGACAGCTGTCTTGTCCAGTGCAATGAACGATTCAAGAAACACACTTCACTGACGTGTTTATGTCATAAAAGAAAATCCTATTGTAATTCCCCATCCTTTAATTTGAATAAAAACTGGATTAATGAAACTCTCGTGGGTCTGTTTTGATTTCATTGGCTTCTGACAGCAAGGAGAAACCTCTTTATTCAACATGCCTTTTTTTTTCCCTCCCTCTAATTACAGCAAATATGAACTCTGGGTTTACTTTGTGTGCTTTGGAGAAGTGCAGCCGTACTCAAACATGCTGATGCTGAGAAATCCAAATGCTGGAGGAGATGCTGCCCTGATGCCTGGCTCTGATGCTCTTCTAGGGTTTGTGCTGCTCCTTTTCCAAGGGAAGTTTAAGGGCATTTAGCTGCTGGGGTACAGGAGAAGAGTGTTCTCTTGGGGGTGGGAAAGCCCTTAGGAGCATTGGTGGCAAAAGATGGAACCTTCTGGTGAATGCAGTTGGGAGGAGAGGAAACACGAAAAGGAGAGTTTACTCCCATGGGCTCAATATTTCTTAATAACACCATAAAGTAACACACTTCTGACACCACTGGAAAGATCAACACATACGAGTAGCACAACTCATTTCGTCTTATGCTTATGATACGTGTCACTGAGCTCTCTAGTTCTCCAGAAACACTCCTCATGCCTCATCTGTTAATAACAATGTATGATGGCAAATTTACCATGTGGGATCCTGGTATTTAATTACATGATGAACAGGTAATGATATATTGTGGATTGTTGTATGTGGCTGAGGGATTTTGCAACTATTCTTCATTTTATTTCAAAACTACTTGTTTCCTACACAGTTGGTCCCTTTTTATTCATAAACTGATAAATCTATGAAGCTGTGGCTAAAGAAAATCCTTTGCAATACAGGAAGAAGTTTCCCTACCTTGATTTTGCTGCCTGGACCTTTTCTATTATTATTGTTTCTTTTTGCATCCTACATTTTCATCTTTTGGCATGTATTGCACTCCAGATTTCACCCTTGGCAGGGCAAGGACCATATAATGGTGTCTCCAACATTGTCCCCTCCACCTCAGAAGGGTAAGTGCTTTTGCAACAAAGAAAGGAATAGGCAAGGAAATATGGGAAAGACTCATCCAGTGGGCTGGTATGGTGGAGCAGCTCTGTTCCACAACTGAACTGGGCTTGGACAGCATGCACGAGCCCAGTGAGTTCAGGTCCTATCTCATCTCTGCTGGTACACAGAGCAGCTCTCTGGCTTGCAGGAAAGCTGTTTCCAGGGAGCATCACTGATGCTGTGAGATTTGGTGATGCTGAGAGTTTTACCTGCTGAAAGACACGTGCTGTCTTCCACCTTAACTGCTCTCTCTAATAGGCAAGCTGGTGGCCTGAACTTCTCATCTCAGGTGATGCTCATTCTTACTGTTCTCCTGCAGATTCTCACACCCACATGTTTCTCAGACTGGGTGTCCCAGCCTGGGTTGCTGTTGCCAAGCTCAGAAAACTAGTTCCCCTTTGTGTTGCTGGGTAGCAGGCATTTGGAAATAACCCAGGATGACATATGTTTCTTCTGCATAATTCGGTACAGGAGTCATTGAGAAACAGAATCAAAGGTAGGGCAGAAAACTACTGCAAACATCTGATGAAAGATGAACCTGTTTAATTGTAGGCCTGAATGAACAAATATGGCCAAAGAGGGATTCCCTGCATCCGTGTGCCCTAAACTGCATTGGGAAGTTTGCACAGGATCTCCTTTTTCCAAGCAATGACGATGGGACATGGATGTGATGGCTTCAGAAGGCAAAATTGCTTCACCCTTGGCTGGCAGCTTGTTCTTTGAACATGCTGAGGGTGCTGTGTGGTGGAAAAGAATAACTCCAATAAAAAAAAAAAGAAGTCTGTTGGGTATTTGTGAGAAGAGCTAGCCTTTAGGAGGCACAAGACCACTACTGAAACACTGCCATGAACCACACAGGAATTCCTGGAGCATCCTGCAGTTGCTCTGTGACTAATGATATTGCTTCATATAACGTTCATATAATATTCTGCACTGTAAACAAGCACAAAATCACTGAACTACTTGGTGACATGAAATATTCTAAGAAATTTGCCAAAGTGATTAATGTTAATGTTCTTGTTCAGTAAATTGAATGAGATTTAATTGGCACAGCTGCTGAAGCTCAATGTATTTGATTTGGCCTCAATTTACGAACTATATTATCATGAGCCTTCTCCTTCTTCCTTAAATTGCAAACTTCCCCAGCCTCTGCTAAGCATATTGCTCAGTAAATTACAGGGTTTAAAATCTTAGAGTCTCTTTTTTCAGTCAGATAAACTTCTAAAGGGGCCCTTTAAAGGATGTACAACACCTGTCCCAAAGGATCTGTTTTTCTGTAAAGCAGGTTTAAATGCTATTTTTCAATGTCCTTCTCATACTTCTTTACATTATACTCTTTCTACAATGTTATCTCACCCAATGTAGAGTTTGTTCCACTGGACAAATAGTAAAATATAAGTTAAACCATATTCTTGAAGTCAGAGTTATGTTGGGACAGAAATGTACCCTGAGACTCCTTTTGATATTTATTAAGGCTTTCTAAGCACAAGCAGTTGCTGGTGGTGAGCCCCAGCTGCCAAACCTCTGCAGGCAACATCAGAAAAACTGCTCTTGTTCAGAAGACATTTTTTATTGCATTACAACCCAGTATATATGCTGGCTGCTTCTTTCCTTTTTTTCTTTTTTTCATTTTTTTGTCCCCTGGGAAGGGGCATCTCTTTCTGTCCTGCATTGTTTTCCACACATTTCAGCTTTCCTGAATCTACCTAAGGAAATGACAGGGCTTTGTTTTTCTCCCAGAGGAGCTGGGAAAGACACACGAATCAGAAACACACACGGATAGAAAGTTTTGTTTTACTTCATGCTTTGCTCATGACCAAATCTCTTTGTGGCTCCCCATTCTTCCTCCCTGCGCCTTTCCTACGTGGATCATTTTGCTTACTGTGTGCATTGTACAATACTACAGAGCTCTGGTGAGAATGGCACAAAGTGCTCATCTTTGCAGGGCTCCTGTGCTCAAAGTCACCTTGGTGCTGTGTCAGGGAGCTCAGCCAGCCACCCTTCCAGCTGGAGCTACAGGCACCCTCCACCTCCTCCACTGCCAAGTTACTTGGGGGTTGGGATTTTTTTCATGATAGAGTTTTCTCCCATGGAAACTACAATATTTACAGAGCTACAGTCTTCCAGACTAATTTGATTCAGAATCAGATAATATTTCTTACTTATGTAAGGAAAGTTTAATGAACTATCAATTTGCATGTTATGGGTTCAGTTTAAAATGCAATTATATATAAGAAGTAAGTAATCACATGTGCTTTAATGTGTTGCTGTTGGATCCCAGGGCACACATTATGTGCCAGAGCATTGAAGTTTGAGCCGGTGCCCAAAAATCCCTAAGGCAGCTGCACAGACCTGTAGTGCTAACAGACCTCAGTTAGTCAGTGGAAAAATTGCTGTTAAGTTGCAGCTAATTTGTGGACTAATGGAAAACAGCCTGGGACACTTAATTTGTGGTTACCTAGAAAGGTGAACAAGATAAAATCATTCCAGGAGTGGTAGATTTTGTCTAAATTGACTTTCCAAGTTCAGACCAAGTGTGAGGGTTTAAATGCCTGGGGACTCTTACACTGAATGACTTTGTAAGATATCAGGACCTATCTCTACCACACAACCTGATGTAGGAAACCAGTTGCTGCTGTGACTCCCAGTGCTGCTTCTCCTTTTATCCTGCAGTCTGATTCCACCCTGCCAGAACACTCACCAGTGAACAGTGTCCTGTGAGATTGGTGGTCCATGGCTCACTTGCTTTATCTTTTCCTCTGTGGTTCTCAAAATCCCCCTTTAGCTCAGGCTTTTCAAAGAACAAAGGCTGAAGGTCACGTCTTAGCCTATATTTGCTGTGGTGCACCATGGTCCAGGCTTAACCCAGTATGTGGAGCAAAAGAAAAGGAGGTTTAGAAGGCCTGTGGCTAACAGGAGCCTAGAGTGAATGGACTTGTAGACTGCATGTCTGAAAGAACTGGTATATCTTCAAAACCAGTCCAGTTACTCATTACATAGGTTGTTTTCAATAGGTACAGCTTGAATGTAAAACATGTCTTTTTTGAAAGCATAGAAGATGTTGGGAATATCTTACAAGAAATTAAACCTTTATTTTTATATTATTAGTTAAACCTGATGTTTATTAATATACAGATTGACACAAATTCCAAGAGCAAAAGATGGTATCATCACTGTGAAACAATTCATTCGGTGTTATGTGAAGAGGGAGATTTGGAGCACTGGTAAATTAACTGTTAAAATTGCTATAGCTATAATATAGCTATAATTGATCATGGTGCTTACTGGGAACAAGCAGTGACTGCAGTTGTTTTGTTAGAGAACTACCTTAAAAAAAAAAAAACAAAACCAAAAAAAACCAAAAAACCAAGTGGGAAGCCAGGTGGAAGTGAGTTACTTAAACCAGAAACACCTGCCTGATGACTTACACCTCAATTGCTATGGAGCTGCAGGTGCTGCCTGCCTCACTCCCATGCAGCCCTGCACTCTGGCCCTGGCTGCTCTAGAGCACAGGGGAACTTTAATTGCTTTCCTGGATTTTCTTCTGCTTTTTCTTTTCATGAAATGCTTTATCCTTGTTGGCCCCAGCAAACTTTTCTCATGGGGTGAAGACCATGAAGTAATTGCTGTGGTAGAAGCCATGGAAAGCTGTGTTGACTGAGAAGGGCATATACTGGAGCAGGTCTGAGGGGACAGTGTACCCTGTGTGGCCCGAGGAGAGGATGAAGCTGCAGGAAAAAGGGTATGTACCAAGAGGGCTGGAAGCTTTTAGCACTGGGTTCTGCATGTTGTGTGGGTGGCTTGTTGCTTGGATAGAGATGGATCCAGGCCTCTCTTGCTGCAAAGGAGTCAGGCATTTTGTGGGTGGTGTTGGCATTTGAGCAGGGTTGCAGTGAGGTTTTATGTTTTCTCTGTTGTGCCTTCTCTCTGCATCTGTAAAAACTTATGCTGAGAAAAGAAAAAGTGCAGGGATTGCTCCCTTAAGTGTAGAGGATGTTTTCCTACATGGTGTTGCATTGAGGACACAGCATCACAGGTGTTCTTTTGACTTAACCTGTGCTTGGAGCTGGATATTTTCCTAACTAGCTAGTTTGCATTTATCCAGTTGCAGTGTTTAATACCCCTGTTATAATATTGCAGCCTCTGGTGCTGACTGCAGGAGTGCAGGGCTCCATGCTGTGATCTTGCTGGGGATGGGATGTGCTGAGCACATACTGCAGCCAAGGTGCTGCTGCTGCTGAGGGGCTCTGGCTTGTTTGTATGTGGGAGTCCTGGTTCTGGATCCCATCGGGCTGTCCCAGCATGGGTGATGTACTGGTGCTATAGGAGCGTGTTTGCTGATATAGGGTTTCAGAGATGTATCCTGAATGATACATCAAGCGATACTGCTCTTCTGGTTCATTTCCAAGGTGTCATTTATTATTTTTTCCTGCTTCAGCACTTTCTCTTTGTTCCCTGTGTCCATGCAGTGTTAATGACAACCAGCCTGCAGCTGGGGAGCACCTTGCAGCTCCAACTAGGTGTCCAGAATGCTGGTGACTGGGGGGGTTCAGGGGTCATGTTCTTGATCACAGACCCCTGAGCTACAGTGGTGTCTGAGGAGATGAGTGTCAGTCTAAAAGGTGGTGTAGAAAAAAGTGGAGGCTGGGAAGTGCAGCCAAGAACAAAGCTCCTATCTTCACAGGAGGATATACAGAGATTAGAAGAGATTTGTCAGGTTACCATTGTGCAGGGAGAAGAGGTAAGATAATTCCCATCTGGATTGTGAAAAATGTCTCTCACCTGAAGACAAACTGCAATTTTTTTTTTTTTTCCTAGGCTGAAGGTGGCATTGAGCCCTCAAAATTAAAAATGTATCTAGTTATATTAATCTTGCACAGAACCCAAACCCTAAGCCCTCATCCATGAGGAGATCTAAATCCGGGTAAGGGAAATGGTATGCTCTTTATAATGCTATGTGAAAGAGAAAGACACTTCAGTTAGTTCCTAGATCAAAGGAGAAGGCACTAGGCAAGAGTCTGATCCTAACAAATGATAAAATATTGTTTTCTCCCAAAGAAGTAGAGTCAAAACAGTAAAGTTTCCAGTCTGGCAGATTCTCCTGTTGTTATTTTCCTGTGTGTATCCATAGTTTTCAGAAGAAGTGCTGTGAACCAAACCCAGACCATGAATAAGTGTTTGCATAAAATGTGTTCCAGTCATAAGAAATGTGGAAAATCTCCAAATTAAAGTAGCCTGGAATGGATGCTGGTAAAAGGAAAGTGGGGATTCTTATTGGTGGGATCTTGACACTCTTCCATCATTCTTCCCAAGTTTCAGGCTTGCACTAAGACAACCAAGGAGGAGGGTGGGGGGAGCGAATTAAAACAAAACTCCAAAGCAAACAATGCAAATATGTTGGTTTGATGATTCTTTTCATTTAGGGTAATAACTGATTCACAGACAGCTGATTGTTTCAGACAAATGCAAATAGAAAGTACCAAAAATGCACAATATAAAATAAAAATATTATCAGCTTCCTCCTGATTAAGTAGCAGGAATAGTGTCTTCCTTTCTGCCATAGCTGGTGCTTACCTAGAGATATTTGGGTTTGCCAGGTGTGTGACTGGAGATATTGGATGTAATCAGACAGCTTCCCCATGAGTTTCTGTATATGCTTTTATTGCAATGCCTGTGTGGGGTTTCTTTCCCTTATCTAGTTAATTCTGACATTGAATCAGTGGCAGTTCCTCGGCTGGCTTTCGGTGCTGGGATGTGCTGTACAGAGCACTGGACTCTGGGGGTCAGCACAGCCAAATAAATGAGTACGAGTTTGGCTAGCAAGAGCCATTTACAGTACAGGCTGTATGCCTGCCCAACAATAGTATTCAGAAGGAAAAAAATAGTTTCTTAAGCAGTGCAATTTCATAATACAGGCACCTGCGCTGTGTTTTGCATATAGATTGGGATCAATCTGCATTAGTACTGCACTACAAATCCTTCCTGCTCGGTTTGCCAGCTTCAGCACCCCTGAGCCTTTAGTTTATTGACACGTGTTAAACACAACTCGCAGAGAAGAAGCTGGAGTTGTAAAGGTTTCTTGGTTTGGTTTTTTTCAGCCGTGTAGATTGTCATTGCTTTTGCAGTGCGAGGTGCCCGAAGGGGCGGTGAGTTGAGCTGCAGCTGATGGGAAGAGGGAGACTTTAAATCAATCTTAGTGGCAAAATGTGTGCGTTGTGGGGTTGTAGCCTTAATTAAGATAATTGCCTGCTCTTAGGGGTGTAATTTACCCCGCTTCACAGTTTGATCATCTGCTAATTGTTTTCCCCTAAAAAAAAACCCACCAAAGCATAAGTTATCCCCCACTGATGTAAAAATAAAGAGGGAGGTTGAGGCTGTCTCTCCAGATGGGGCATGCCAAGGATGCCCAGGAGAAATCTGGCTTTTTGCCTCTTGTATACAGGGCTGAATGCTGCCAAAGCTTGTGCTGTTCCTTGGGTGCAGGAGATGAGGACCTGGAGACCCAGTGGTGGTGGGTGATCTGTGACACAGAGCGCTGGAACAGCACATCTTTGCCTGTGCAGCAAAATGCAAATGAGCTTGGAAAAAAGCACCACGAGATAGGTGACCAGATGTCACCCCCTGCCCCACAGGGCAAGGAAGGGCTACCTGAGTGGGAAGTAAGAAGCTGGGAGTAAGGACTGGACTGCTTCTTTTGGGAGCAATGTAGGTTTAGGTTGGCTTCAATGCTGTGTGGTCCAAGACTCTGGATCCAGGCTTTGTGGCAACCTAAGCCAAACAAAGATCTGGTCTCAGCCTCCTCTTCTGCTCAGCTCATCCCATCTATCCAGAAAAGAGGTTAACTTTCTGCTGATTTGTCTCTCTGAAAGGCCTCTGAGGTGTGATGTGTGCACAGGGAGGGGGAAGGAGAACCAGAAAAGCTAGATCAGCATGGGATGCTCTACTGCCTATTTTATGGGTCTTCTTTCTCCTCTCTTGCTCTTTGATTCTTCAAATAGTTAAAATTTGAGTCTCTTGTGTACCTGTTGTGATCCACTGCTTGTGTATGTGGATGAAGAAATGAAGGAATTACTTCAATTACATTAATTTTCTTAAGCCCTAGAGGCAAGCTGGGCACACAATGGGTGCCAGTCAGTCACACTGAACTTCTGCACACAGGGAAGAAGGTGCAGACACTGGGAATCTTTAGTCACAGACACCTGCAAGGAACATGCTGGTCTGCACAGTTTTTGGGGAGCAATCTCCTCCTGTCATGTATTTATCTGCACAGCGTTGTAGCATGTGTATAGCTTGTGTATACATGAAAATATATATGGTGTGTGTAAAAACCCATAAATATGTAAAATATTGTTTGCTTCTTTTAGTCAAAACACACTTGTAAAGCTATCTAAAACTTCTGTGGAAAGGGATCATGAATCACAGTAATGGGTGAAAGTGATATTTGCACCAGGGTGTGATGACAACCTCCTTGCTGGGCCACAGTGACTTCCAGATTCTTTTTTTCCAGCTGTTTGTTGCCTCACAGAGATGTATTACTTCAGTGTTTAGTGGGTTAGGTGTTCATTCGCATGAGGTATCTTGGTCATCTGGCTACAGTACTGTTACAAGACCTCTTGAAGTTCCCTTTTATTCCAGTAGAAACTGAAGTTTACCCCATCAGTGTTGCCCCAAAGTCTTGTTAGCCGTAAGACGTGCTGTGCTCCCAGTGCTTTGTTCAAAGTTTAAACCGAAGGAAACTGCCTTGTGAAAAAAGTCAGTGATTTGGAGATCCCATTAGAGGAAGAGTGAGATGAATGCTCTCCAGCTGCCAGATTCTGGGATTCAAATGTAGTGGAAATGTAACTTTAAATTTAAGGCTCAATGCCATTACTTAAAAGCCACTCATCTCTGCAAGTAGCATTTAGAAATTTCTGGAGGTCAAAGAGTGTGATTTTTCTTGAGCATGTAAGAGTGGTTGCAGGGCAAAAAATTGCTTGGAGCCCTTTATTTGTTTCAATCTGCCTTGATGGCTTTTTTTTTTCCCCACTCAAGAAATAAGGCCTAAAAGGTTATTAGCATCTCACTTTTCTATTGTAACACAGAAGCAGGCATTTCCTAGGAAGGGACTGATTGCCTGTGCTGTCACTGGCTTGTTGATGAACCAGAAAAGCTTCTATTAGTTTATGGAGATGAGATTTAGACTTACACTAAAGCTTGACACCATGTCATGTTTTTAATTAGTTTTTTTGAAAAGGTGTGTGAGATGAGACATGCACACACCTCTGGTTCTTAATGTGGCTGTTAAGGAAAAAGTCCTTGTTTCTGAAATCCATATCTTTTTGCAGTTAACTCATTTTGTAATTGCCATTTAAACAAAGCAGGACAGATTCCTTTCATTTTTGCTCTCCCTAGAAAATAGCTTTCTTTTTCAGTGGGCCTGTTTCTTTTAGTGAGAGGTTTTCTGGATTTGATCCCAAGTAAACATAAAAACAACAGGTAAAATCCAGATCAGATACATAAATTTTACTATTGCATACTTTGAACTAATTGGGCCTTTTCAGTTAAATATTTTTCCCTTATATTCTTAATCTTATGAAGCTACAACTGATTCCCCAGATCTCATGATTTACAGATGGGATTATTAGTGGAACCCAGTTTTATTGTGGCTATATGAGAGAATTGTTAAGTTTTTGATGCCAATTTTTCTTTCCAAAGGCAAGAAGCTTTACATAGGCAAGTTAATGTGGAAAAAGGTAACTTGCCTTGTTTTCTGATCACCTTAAAATATCCCCTATGCTGCTCAGGGCATTTCCATTTCAGGTTTTGACAGATTAACAGGTGACAATTTGTCTCATAACCTTTGGTCATTCCATCTTTAATTAACTGACATTCTAATTGTCCCTAAGTGGTCACTGGCTTCAGTATAACTTAATTTAATTTGTTGGGCATGATTCTATACACATCAAGTCTGTAGCCAAACTCCTGTTCTCATCCCTGCTGTAACAGTGCCAGTCTGCCATCAGCCACTCACAAGTGTCATTAATTGCTGGTCCAAAGCCCAGATAAAAGTGGTGTAAAGATAGCAGGAGGCTTCACAAGCTCTCTGTGTGACTGCAAATTTATAAATAACTGAGAAGTTAGGAATTTATTTATTTATTTATTTTAAAGGAAAAAGACACATTCCCTGGAGGAGTCCTGTCTGGTATAGGATGGTGCCTGGAGGGCTGCCTTGCTGTGGACCTGAGGATTGTCATGCACATCAGACCAGCTGACTCCTCCCTAAGTCAGTTTAATATCATCCCCAACCAGCTGTGAGAAACCTTCAAAAACCACCGAGAAAATACTGATTTCTCACCTTGCAAATGTCTGAGGTTGGCTTTCTAAAGAGATATAGAGGGGAAACAGCCATAGCCCTAGCGTTGAGGCATCTCTAGATTGCTGAATCCTTGCTATGTTGAGATCTGTCTTCTGCAGAAATAAATATTACTGGAGAAGAAAGATTAATCAAAAACAAGTATAAATTTAAAATTATAACAACTATAAATATCCCTTTCATTAAATATAGTTTGTGTTTCACTTTCCATCCTGTATCAGGGTTCCAACCCTGGAAGCCAGGACAGTGATATATTTCTACCTGCTCCTCTAGTGCAAGTCGTATTTGTCCTGTTGAGTGAAGCAGTCTGTAGCTTGTGTACTGTAGCTCAGTACACAAGAGATGTGCAGAGCACAGGCTGTACAAATGTAAGCACTTGAGTTTGAAGGCCTCTATAAAATTGGCCTACATATATTTGCATGTGTATTTACTTAATTCCTTCCTTTTGCCAGATATATTCAGCGTGTCAGGGGAATGTTTCTTTGGTTTACTTGCTGGCAGGTCAGCCGTATCACTTCTCACCTACAAGTGGTGTTGCATCAATCTCTACGTGTTGTCAAAGATGTTGATTTACTAAGAAGCTAGAAATCTGGGAAAAAAGTAATCTAGGAAATAAAAATTAAAATCCCTGTGCTTGATACCTGAGCTCTCCTGGTCACACTGCCTCTGGCTAGAGCGTGTATAGCTGTTTTTATGTAGTTTTTATAAGCTACATACTTGCTTTTCTTAATGATTGAAGAGTACAAAAATGTCCTATAATGCCACGCCCTGGTTTGGCAGATAGTTATTCTCCTATAGTCCGTTTTTGTTTGCATGGTGCTGTATGAAAGATTTCTATAAGCTGATTCAGAAGGAGGTTTAGACTATTCATTTTTACATATCTTATAATTCTTGAAGGGCACCTTTATTATCTGGAAGGGCTTTAGCTTTGTTATGGGAGGGTGGGGGGATCATGTCAAAACCATACTCTGCAGCCAGGTACTAGCCAATGTTTTAAAGTCAAAAGGTGTGACACCCCGTTTTACTTTATCATAGTTATAATGAATTACTTGACAAGCTTAGCCTGGGAGGCTTGGAAAGGTTGTGCCAACCTTGACGTGATGACTTTGTTGTGTCTGGATTCATCACCTGTGTCACTTCAAGACAGTTTCTCTTGAGCTTATACCCTCAATGGCTGGTTTCCATCCTTCTTTTCCTTCCATTCCTTTATTACATCCCTGCTGTGTGTCTGGCTGACCTCTCAGCCTTCTTCCAAACAGCTTTATTTAAATATTGGAATATCAAGGAATTGTGTGCAACCTGGCAGTGTCAGGTGCTGCTGAGAGCAACTGTGGTATAGAAAAAGACAAGTTCTCTTCCAGAGCCTCAGCTAACAGGAGGATTAGCAAACTCAGCTGCTGATGGGTAACGATTCTGCAAGTGAAACTCTTACCTCAGGGGCCAAGTGTCCTCTCCAGTGGCAGATCCCAGCTTCTCCAGCTGTGCAGGCAGGAGGAAGGAGGATGCTCAGCCAGCCATGCCCTGGCAAATCCCCTTCAGGGTCTACCTCAAGGCCATTCCCTATACTCAGCATGTACTGGAGTTACAATTAAAGAATTAAGTACTATTTTTAAATTTTTTTTTTTAATTTCACCATTACCTTGATGCAGCAAGGAATTAAAGGAAAAAAATTAACTTCTTGTTCCTCTTGGTGTAATATTGCTTGTACAAACTCTTCAGCAGAGAATGGGAAACCCTGCCAATATTCTGAATGTTGCTAAATGTTGCCTTTAACCATGCAGTGTTTTAGCACACAGAGGATTAAATTAATGAATCTGATGATAATGAAGGTATAACTGAATGAGATGAGTGTTATGCCTAGAGGCTAATCATCAGGTAATTCAAGTGAGGCTGCAATTATAAGATTAAGATTTGTGTGCTAACATTGTTTACCTTTATATAAACCAAAATCCAATACTTAATAAAGCAACAGCAAATTAAGTTAAAGAAAATAGAGATTCCCCCCACTCTTTATTTTTCACAAAGCAGGTAGGTTTAGTTAGCTGTATTTGTTGTTCAGAAAAGCCTGGCAATTCTGCAACCTGAAACACAGAAGAAAATGTGCTGGAGACCCTCGGGGAAGGCAAGGATCTCACCGAGACAGCCAGATGTGCAGCCTGGGTTGGTTGTGTCCTCCCTGGTGCAGCTGGTGGTCATGGTGCAGAGCCCAGGTGGGAACCCCGGGCTCTTGGGCAGTAGCTCTGTGTGAATTTTAGTAAAACCAGAAAGCTTTCCGCTGATGGTGACTGAAGTCTGGAGTGAGCACTGCAAATAGTGTCCTGCTTTCTGTATTCTCTGCTTGTATCCAGGAGCTTCAATAAGAAGCAGGACTTGGAAATTAAGGAGTTTTTCTCTCTGTCATTGTTATTCCTCCAACACGCTCACTCGCACGCCCGAGGAGGTTTTTATTCCTGGTGTTACTCGGCTTTGGCTGGCTGATAGGCAAATGTTTCATCTGGCCTCTACTAGGGCAGTAAAATACATCTCATAGCAGGTGAGAGGTAAATCCAGAGGCTTTCTGAACACTGGAGGAGACCTTTAAAAGGTCAGCAGATCCCACTTTCGAGCTCTTCTTTGGCAACTCTCCTGTTAGAAAGGAAAAGCAGCAAATTTCCAGCTGTGCCTCAGCTCCTGCTCACTCCTCTCTGAGCCAGGGCTGCTCTGACCTTTGCTCAGCACCGTTCCCGTCTCCAGACCCACCAGCTGACATGTCAGGAGTGCTCTTGTTGCCTGGAGAGGGTCAGGGCAACCTGGGGACCCTGGGGTCATGCGCTTCTGGGTGAAGGGTGGGTGCCTTCCTGCTAGTACCTCTGCTGTAAGCATCAAAGCCCAGGCTGATGTGGTGATGCTCAGGGTGATGCTCCTAAGTCAGGTACTACCTTCTATGTGGGTGGGAGCTGTGGAGTAGGAGGCCATGGGCAGGAAGGATGCAAGTCACCCTCTGGGAGTTGAGAAGTAGGTCTGAGTTAAGAAAGTCCATGAGGTTTTAGGATGGATGGTCAGCATGGCCATCTTGCTAGGTAGAGGTCTGATGTACCTCAAGAACAAGTGTTTTGCAGCTTGGGGCATGTAACTAATGACTGATGGAGCAATAGGTAATTACACACAAGAAAGGAAAGAGTTTGAGGAAGGGAGCTGGATCTGTGTGTGCCTTCCCCTGCTCATTCTGTCCACAAACACTTCCACAGCAGATCATCCAAACTGTGCCAGGTGCTGTCAGGGTTAGGGAACCCACCACCCCAGGGAAGATGGGGTGAGACAGAGGCACCAGCTCGTTGGGCCTGGAGGTATAGTAAGCTCACATGTTGAAGGGAAGGAGGGAAACCAGACTTCTATGAAACAGATGAAGCCAGCATATAGAAATCATAGTTTGAAAAATGTGAGTGGAACATCTAGGAGTATGTGAAATGTCTCCAGGTGATAGGAAGGAGGAGAGAGAGGGAGATGCCCAGAGTGATGTGAGCAATATACTGTCTCTCTTTGGAAAAAAGTGAAAAGTAGGGCAAGAGTGGAGGTGTCTGAAAGTAATGAGTGTGCAAGAAAAAGACTCGGGGGGAAAAAAAAAGAAATTGATTGAGCTGCTTAATGTTAAAGCTGGTGGTACTGGAAGTAGCTGCCTTGCTGTGGGCTGTCTCTGGAAGCACTGTGGTGGCAGGTTTGGTACCTCAGCTATGAATGAGGCAGAAATTTGCGTGCATTTTCAATTTCTAAAAGCTCCCACTTCAGCTAATTTCACAGTCCTGGAATAACCATTCGGAGTTTAATAGAAATAGAGTTCTGAGGACTGTGAGTCCGGGGGAGAGACATAGATCTGGAACATTCTCACTGTTCTTGTAACACTGAGTTAGTCAAGGATTATTTTGGTTATTAAAGGAGACTGAGGCCATCAGGACACATTTGTTTCCACCACAAGATGGCATCAATTATGCAGTGAAGGAAGGAAAGGTTGCAAAAGGGCTTCAAACTGGAGATGAGAGTGGATTTAAAATAAAACCAACATTTTAAAATTAATAGCAGGCTGGTATGAAACAAGCATTTGTCAAACAAGTCTCTCTTAGAAAATTGTATTATCTAAGAGCTTATTTTTGGATGAATAAAATGAAATTACCACTCATCAGATTAGCCAGTGCAGCTGCTGACTGTGGTACTACTGGCATGGACAAAATTTTTCTTGCAAATGCTTTTCTGCTGTTTGTGTACAGCAGGTGTTTATGTCCCCTCACAGGTCTCCTAAAACCTAGCAGTTGTTTGCTGTAAGCTAGCAACAATATTTACCCTTGTCTAATACTCATCTAGTGTGTTCTAAAGGTCTTTACTGCAGTTTGTTTTACAGTATTCCTCATTTAGATGCTTGATGTTTCACATATATACTTTTTCCAATCGTTTTTCAGGGCTCCCTTTTGACTGTGTAGCCTCATAAAGTTTGTTTAAAGTAAAAATCCACCTAAATACTCTTGTTGTCTCATAAATCTCTGAACAATCACTAGCTGGCTGAGATCTGTATTAATTCAGATCATTTTGTAGTTACTGTTACAAATCTAGTAGTCATCTACCAGTGATCTCAGAATACCTTGGTACTTCTTGGTCTTTTCAGAGATGTCAGAGTTATGGTCTTCTTGTTGAACTTTTTTTTTTCTTTTATTTTTGGTTAGATAAAGGTTGCTAAAATCCTGGTTTTTACTCTTTATCTGTGGTATTTTCTATGAAGAGGCTTTTTACAGCATTCCAGTATGACCAGAGTTGTACAGAAAGAGGTAAAAAAACCCCAAACAACCTCATTCCTTTTTCCATTAATTTATACCCCCTCCCTTTTTTTTTTTTGATTTGGTTTTAAAAGCAACAGTTTTCAAAATGTCATGCTAGAGACTGCAACTCATAGCATCACAAGACCATGGCGAGGCATTTGGAGATTTACTGTGTGCTAACTGTAAGTTCTCCTGTGTCATACTTTACAACTTAGAGCTGCCCAAGGCTTATTTCTTGCAACTGTTGTGCGTGTTGCTTCGGCTTTCACAAGACTCACTGAACTCATGTTTTGTTTTCTGGGTTTCAGGAAAAAGTCACAGCTCTTCACGTCTTTACTGTGTGCTTATGGTAGAATAGGACCATAAAAGAGTGAGTTATCTTAGTAGCCCTTCCAGTTTAACCAGCCAACTTATATGGCCCAAGTAATCTATAAAGCAATGCTGAGCCTCTGAGTTGCACAATAATGTGCACACTCCTTTATTCCTCTTGCTGCCATCCATTTATTTCTGAAGCATAAAATGCCTTTGTAAGTGGCATTGTAACGATGATGGTTGTGCTTGATCTTGCATCTACTTCACACACGGAAACTCCACTGAAGTTGGTAGGTTTGTACCCACCAACTTCCAAGCCTGTCCTGTGACTTATTTATGACAATATACAGTCCCTTGAAAAACAAACCCAAAAGATATTGCTTGACACATCTTTTCAGCATGGCTGATACTGGAGAGTTAAACAGGATTAGGCTGATAGAGAGATGAGGAAGGGCTTTTTCAAAACACAGCCACTCTCTCTAACAGTTATACCCTGACTCCTCAATTAATTTTATCTAGATGGTCTCTGACAAAATTGCCAGATGAGCACTTCAAAATAACCGGGAGGTGGTTGATTCCGCAGAGCAGCCCCGATGGCCTGCTAATGGAAGAGGTAATTACATTTGCACTGTGAGAAGCACTCCAGTGCGGAGGCACCGGCGGGGATTTCATGCTCTTCTCACAGCGTCTGAACTCTTCACCACTTCGCACTGAAAGTCGAGGCAGCATCAAAGCACTGGCCACGTCTGTGCCTTGAAAACTGCCTCCAGTACCTCTCACCCTTCCCACTCCCTTCCCCTGGGTTTCTTAGCTGTTCCACACAGACATCGTGGAGCAAAGGTACCTCTGTGTTTCCCTGCAGTGAGCTGTGTACATCTCTTATTCCCGGCCATTCCTAGGCCATTTTCCCTTTTTTTTTTCTGCAGGATGTGAGGGGGGATTACAGCTGCAGTGCCTTTCTGTTAATCCGCAGTTGTGAAGCTCCCATGGTTTCTTCTGGGTTTAAGTATGGCCAGTAGTGTTTTCTTGAGAGAAGAAGCTGTTCATTTCTGGTGCCTGTTACCCTCCTTCCTGAAAGTAGAAATGTTTCTCTTAATTGTTTTTAAATGCCCCAGGAGGTAGGTTCTTGTCTTTTTATCTCAGAAATGTTTGACAACTCATGTTACCAGCCCTTTGTTTGAAATATGCTGGAAATAGCCCTATTATTTTGCCTTCAATACTACATTCCTTTCATAGTCCATTTTAACTTCTTAATCATTATATTTTGTAAGCATATCATTATACACTTTTCCCTCTACTTGCCCACTTGATGGCTTTTTACCCTTCTAAGTTGAAGGCACATTTGAATCAGTCTTTCATCAACTTCTTTAAAACATTTCCTTCCTCTACATTTTTCTGTGTTTTTTGGGGGTTTTTTGGGGGGGCGGGAGCTGGAGGTGGGGGTTTTTTGGGTGGATTTTTTTGTTTTTTAGAGAAGGAGAAAATAAAAAGACAAATTATACCATTGCAAGCTTGGTTCTTTTGGCATCAAATCTCTGATGTCGTTCACCGAAACCCCACAGGACTCCAGAGCCTGGTGTATGACAGCAACACCTCCAGCAGCTTCACACGTATTTTAGACACAGTGTGAGGGAGATTTTTGTTTTATTTCTGCAGGAGTACTGCTCTGCCCCTTGGGCAGCTATTGCACAACCTTGTGTTTCATGGCATGACAACTCGCTTTGTTTTTAGTGTAATTCTTTATGAGTGATGGTAGCGAAGACAGAGTGCAAAGGCTCATGTTCCTGACCCTGTGTGTGTCCCTTCTGGTTAAGAAGCACCTGCTGGAGAACGTCCTTCAAAATGTACTATATGTTTTGTAACACTTTAGAGCATATATCGCCACCTGCCAATCCCCTGTGCCGTGTGATGTAAGTTCATATTAACGTCATAAAATTCCTGTATTGGGACTGAATGTAGTGTGGAGCAGGGAAGGTAATTTAGCTTTTTTTTTTTCCTCTTCAGCTCCACTTGTATAGCTATACCCTCATACATAATGTATTCCTAAAAATGTATTCAGGATCAAGCTGGCTGAACATGGTCCCCTGAGTTAGAATCGATGCTACTTACAACCTTATAATCTAATGGGTTAGTACCCCTACGTGGAAGATGCTGGGGGTATGGAATGAATCTCTTCGTCTTGTGGAAGTGAATCAGCACTTTCAAAGTAATGGGAGGATTCCTGGAAGCATCTATGGGCTTCAGAGAAGGAAGAGAAGAGCATTATCCAGCTTGGACAATGCACCCACAGCACTGTCATATGCAGAGAAAGGAAAGAGGCATCTGGTGCTGAGGGGCAGGATCCAGGTGTGGAGTCTAAACAGGGCAAAAGTTCAGGTTAGCAACCTGAACAACTTCTTGGTGCTTCTTATCTAAGAATGAAAATATTTCTGAATTAGCTGCAATTCTGAGGGTTTGAACCCAAATGTAATCAGAAGTTCAGTAGGATTTGGATAGAAGTTTCTGGGCTGGCACCTTTCTTGGCATTTTTCTACAGGTGCTGTTGATATTACAGTTGTGTATTCAGTGACTATCACCTGCGGTCATCAGAATATGTGCAGTTCTTAGATATTTGTTAGTAATCCAAAAAAGCCATAGTCCTCCTTTGAAGCCTCCATGGCCAGAGGTTTTGTGTTATGCAGTTTTGTACCCCACTGCTGCTCTTGGGTTGTGATGAGGGTAGTGTGGACGGTGCTGGCACCACAGTCACCAATAAGCTTACCCAGAGTCTCTTCTAGAAACTGGAGGAGGATGACTAGCAGATCCTTCACCCTTCACTAGAACCTTGTTTTGCTGGAGACAGTGTTGATGTGGTAGAATAGCTGTGATTATTTTTTTTTGTCTTCTGTTGATGGATGGGGAAGGAAAGTTTTTTTCATCTAACAAGAGGATGTTTCCTTGCTAATCACAGCAAGGGGCTTGGTCAGTCTCTGAATTCTTGGAACCAACTTTAAAGCAAGAGATAGGCATATGCTTGTGATTATTGTATGCCAGCATTATTTTGTAATGGGATTGTTGGCAGTAACTGTTATTGGGAATTTTCCCTGTATTAATTTAAACTGAGACTCATCAAATTAAATTGGGCTAAAGGATGGAGCACTCTAGAGTCCAATACCCTTCCTCTCCTCCTTCCTCCGTCTCTGCTCCCAGTGCCACATAGAATGTGAATCTCCAAGGTCCTTGGCCAGCAGCCCTGCTCCAGGCTCAGCAAAGTTTTCTCTATTTGTGAGAACAAAAGCTATAGTGAGCCTGGAGCAGTCCCCTCAGACTGGCAGCATGCACAGAACAGGCAACAGATGCTGTTATTTTTTGTAAGCCCAAAACCTAATTATACTTGGAGCAGTCCCACAGGTCTGGGGGAAAAAAAAAATAAAACACAACAACAACAAACCAACCTGATTTATGGATTCCAGTCGTCACTGCTGGGTTTTAAAGCAGCAGGGTGTTTTTCAGTGATGCTCTGTCTCCTCGACCTCAGGAAAGCAGGCAGGAGCATTACCTGAGCAGGAATGATGTTGTGTTTGGTGCCTACCCTCAACAGGTCTGCATGTTGGGGCTCTCCTTGTCATCAGTGGGGATCTAAAGCCTCAGTGAGGCATGGAACGGGGAACTTGGCATTTGGCAGACATGCAGGTGTGGTCCCAACAGCGACATTTAGTAAGTGTTTATGGCTGATAAATCTGTTTCTGAAGCACTTTTAAGAATATCTGTCATACTACAATGTCAAAATCCAGTGTGAATCTGCACAACTTATTATTATTCCTCTTTCTTAGCAAAAATGTTTTGTTTTCATTTATACTGAGGAGACACTTTATTGCTATTGCAGTATCTGCCCTGCAAGCTTGGATAGCTTGTGAGCCTTGACCCTTTTCTGATCCAGGTTTCCAGAGACTCAGGAAGAGTCAAAAATATGGAAACTGCCTTTCAAGAAAACATAAATTATAAAGTAAATAACAATTTTTCCCCATCAGGATACAATTTGTGTACGCCTGAAGCCAGAGAAAACTACATAGAGGAGAGGCAAAGCATTTCCCAGTGCCTTGAGAGTTTTCACTGGCTCTCATGAGCTTCCAGCTCAGTTGGACTAATGGCTCATGGCAGTTTTGGACATATTTGTGTCTCTGTAGATCTCATTTTAGGTGCAAAAGGCTACTAATAGATTTTATTTTGCTAAAAGGAGGCTAAAAGATTTATATTCTCTGTGCTCTGCTTGTTGATGATGGAGAGATGTTACAGCCTATAGAAAAGTTCATTTGAATTGTAGTTGCAAAACACATTAGCACTAAGTAGAAAGTACTGGGTGAAGTCGAGGTAAAGGAGTGTGGAAATAGGGCTCCCTGGGATGGCTGGGAGAGGTCTCTTTGTGCTGGGGAGGTCTGCAAGCCACCAGTGTCACTTGGGCAAATCCTCCAGCACAGGATGGACAGGGAGGGCAACAGCTTTTGACACGAGATCTTTTGGCAGAAGCATCCCCTCTTCCTTTAGAGGGCTTCAGGCCCTCGAGACCTGAAGTCTGACTAGAAGATACAACTGAGGCAGGGACTTGGCTGTCAGAAGGTGACAGCAGTTTGTAGAGGGGTGAGCTCTGACTGGAGTTAATAGACACTCCATGCTGATTGTGAACCCGCTTGCTTGTCTAGGAAAGCTCTGAGAGTGTGGCTGTGTCTCGGAGTACTGCGGTTTGGACAGGAGTGTGCTTTTGAAGTGAATCTGCTGCTTGTCTCCATTTATTGTGCCTTGGTTTGCATTGCAGAGACATCTCCATGTGCACCGATTCCCTTCAAATGAACTCAGTTGGCATGTGTAGCTGGAATATGCTCCAACACTAGTGTGCATTCAGACAAGAGCTGGTCTGAAGCAAACCCCTGTAACGTGGGCAGTCTGGCCACTGGTCCCCAGCACTGACTGTCCTGCGCTGCACATCCCTCACAGAGCTCTGTGTTAGGTATAGCCTTGGCATGGCTGCAGGAAAGCTAATGCTGAGACAACAGTTGGACAAAGCAGGATCAGTCTTTTTAGTACCCTGGCATGATTTATTAAGGCTGAGTCCTTCCAGCAAATCCTTAAGATTTTCAGCAACTATAAGCTTTTTATAGCAAATCAGATTTTTGCACCCATCTGGTTGACTGGTTATAAACATACATTTCTCAAGTTGGCTTGTTCTGTTTTGTCAGTAATAAAAAGGAAACCCACAACGTGTAGTGGAGCATTCATCTGCATCTGCTTTTGATGACTTGCGGCTCTTGCAGATGAACACAAATAACCAAGAAAATCGGTTTGCATGTGAAATCCCAAAGACAAAAGGCTCAAGCACACCAAAGCAACAGGTTGGCATATGAAAACATCAAAGCAGGCTGACCATGATTGCTGCTTCTCTGAGTCAAGCACTCTGGTACAATAAAGATCTAGTGGGAAATAGTGAGCTGTCTGATTTTTAGGGGTGCCAGGCATCCCCCACTCTTGTCAGGGTGATGTGCCTGACTTTCAGCATCTATTCAAGTGCATCGACCTGGGCCTTTGGTGTGAGCCTTCACTGAGAGATAAGCAACACTAATTAATTTTCCTCCTTTCCTCTGGATCTAGCCAATCTAAGAAATGCCTTATTGATTGTGATTTTTAGTAAGTTAAATCGGTGTATTGTGAGCTGTGAACATAAGGAAGAGGGTTTGCTGTTCAGGGCTGCAGTCAGTGCAGTGTGTTTCTCCTTGCTCACCATGGCAGGAGAGATATGCTCTCCTTACTGCTCCGTCTTGCTCCATTGCTGGTATTTTTATTGCTTTGGTGCCTTGTTGTAGGCATTTTTTGGGTGGATTCAATGATCACTATGACAAAGGATCTGAAGCATCCTTACCATTCAAATCTAGCAGCATCGCCGCAGTACAGTCACAGCAGATTTAGGAAATCTCAACACTGGGCCGAGATACAGCCCAGGCATAGACACAGGACATAGACATAGCCCAGAATGGAGTCACAGTGAAGTCCCACTGTGTTCCATGAAACTACAAATTTCCCCAGTTTGAGGTACAGGAGGGATACATCTGCCTTTCTGACCAGTGCGATGCAAAGGGGGGAGAACCTGGGATGGGTGTTCTGTGGCTTGGTCACATGTGAAACTTCCAAAGGGGGAGTATGCTTTGTGGTATAGATGCCTCTTTCCACAGAGCCTTTCAGACTGCTTGGCAGTTACAAGATTTTTATAGCAAGTCAGATTTCTTCACCCATCTGCTTGTCTGCTTATGAAAACGTATCCCTCTGGTGCACTTGTTACATTTCATTACTGTTAAATAAAATAAAAAGTCAGCTTACCTTGCCCACTGGTTTAGTCATGTGTATCCACTTCTGATGAACTGCATCTTCTAGAAAATGAGCACAGATGCTCTAGATGTAAATATCACCCCCTGCTACAGTATCCAGGTCTCTGATAACAAAATCAACCTCATTAATTATGAGTATAAAGGTAATGCACACCAAACAGTACAGCCACACTGGGAAACTTTCTAAATGGAAATATGATGGATATGTGATGCAGATGTTGTCTTTCATGAACAATTATGTTTCCCTTGGTTACACCCTCTTGAGAAGGAAAAATAGGAAAGAAAGCAGTATTATTAATAGAGTTATTTCTGATTAAGTGCTTTATTAAGATTTAGTAAAAGAAGTCAGTAAAAACACTTGAATTGAAATGTTAGAATGGTAGAAATTTGCTTAGGCCTCAGTCATTCTGTACATCAGATGAATCTGATGCTGTAGCAACCATCTGCACTCCTTCTGCAGTGCCGTTGGGTTTGTCCTCTCATGGGAAACATGGAGCACAATGGCCAAAATCTCTAGGGACAGCCTCAATAGCTTGCTCTAATTTTGTCTTGTTGTCTTTAAAGTCTTAAAAATTAAGGATGCGTTTTATTGTGCTGCGCATAAACAACCCCCAGTGGGAAAGTTAATTAAAAGGGCCAATGCATCATATTACCAATCATCGGAGTAGTGCTCTGTGCTCTCTGATCTATGGCCTCCTAAACATAATTCAGGTTATATAGATGCAGGTGCATACAGGCAGCACTGTAAGATGCACTTAGTCATTGGTTCATCATATGTTAAAATATCAAGATTATTTGCTGTAAAGACAAAAATGTCAAGGGTCTAGTCCAATATCATTCCAAAGAATAAGACACCGTTAATGAAACTGTGCCTTAAATACTAATCCCTTTTTCCTTTAATTATTTTCAGGTTTCTAGACCCACTTGCTTGAGGTTGAAAGGGGCCAGTTTTATTGTCTTTCTGTACCTGTCCATCATCCTAATGGTTTTTATTTATCTTTTCTTTTTTTGGCATTTCCTTAGCTGGTTGGTGGCTAAAGTGGACTCTTAAAACCGGATTTTACAGTTTATATGTAGGCACTAACATCCACTCACACCATCTTCAAATCCCACTTCAGGTGAACACGTTTTGCCTCCCCACACTTCCTCATCTCTTTTGGGAACAGCATCTTCTCCATCCCAAGCTGATTTGCAGCTGAGCAGCTGCTGTATTTCTGTGGCCTGTAAAGTGTTTCCTATAGGTATTTAGGTTGAAATGCATAGTCATTTTCTTTCAGTGTGACTTGCAAGTAGAGGGGATACTGTGTGTATGCAAGATGGTACTGTATGTTCCTCATCTCATAAGGAAAAGTCTCTGTGTGCAGCCCAGTCACTTAAGTGCTGCTCATGGGACACCAAGTTTTATTTGGCTGGATTTATTATAAAGTTCCTGATCAAGGCTGTGGGCAGCAGCTCACACCTTAAAACCACACAGTACTAAAAGTCAGTACTACAATATATAAACTTACCCATACTTCCCCCCAGGCCTTCATTTTTCCTTTAAATAACCCTCCCATTATGAAGTAATAATCAAAGCCATGGTCCCTTCACAAGCAGCCAATGCTGTGGGCTGCTTTGTGATGTATTCTGGTACAGCAACTTTCTTTCTGCAGGGGGTATCTTGGAAAGCGATGGCTGCGCTCTATCTGTTTATTTATAGGATCAAGATTAATGTACTGTGGATGAAAAACATGTTTGTTTATAGGATTGTGACTAATGTAGTGTGTGCATTCTACATCAGTAAACATTAATGAATATTCCTCTGCGTGAGGTTGTGTAAGTGACTTGACTGTTGCATTGTTCCCACACGAGAAAGCCGGGTGATGCAGCGACGGCGCGAGGTAATTCTGGCTCCATCGCAGGACCTTGTGTACCGTACCCATTACGGAGGCCAGAAGCCAATGTTTCCATAGTGAATAATGACTTGGGGCACTGAAATGTTTATTGAGATTAGCCAGCGGTGACATTTTAAACCCATGGGATGGCACTGATAGTACAAAATCAATTTTTTCATGTAGTACTCTTCAAATTTAAGATCTTTCTAAGTGCCTGGCAAATAATTGAAATCCTGAGTGTTTGGGGACTATGACAGCAATTATGCCAGTCATTATGAAATGAGATGGAAAGTGTTTATGGGGCTTCTTTCAGAGCTTGCACCAATGATAACAGATCACCACCACCAAGATATAGCCTGGTCTCTCAACCCATTCCTTGCAGTATTTGCCATATGCAGCAGATGTCCAGGATCCGCAGTGCTGCGTGCAGAGCCCAAAGGGACAGCTCAGGCTAAGAATTCACTGTGTTCTTTGGGCACAAAGATTCTACTGGTGGCTCCTCAGTTCTGAGGACCTTGAAGTTTTGCCCAAGAGCGAGTGTAACCTCTTTGGTGGAGTAAGGAATTGAAATATGAGTTACAAGGACTAACTCAAGATCATGACTTTTTTGATTTTAATTATTTACTGCTTTTATTGTAACCTACCTGTTTTTCCTTTATGTGCTTTAAGCTTTTGCCTGATTACTTTTCCTCTGATAGAAGCTGCAATGTATCTAAGGCTTGATGTGTTAGGATGTGTTTCCTTAGGAGATCCAGCATGTGCAGGGGTTGTAGGCCAAGAATAACAGCTCTGTCCCATGAAACATTTGGGAGGAGTGAAGGTACTACTCACCTCCTTCTTCAGAGAACTGTAAAGTTTTCTGTTCAGTCCTTCCTGCAATTCCTCTCTAGCTACATCTTGCTCCATATGCATTCCCAAAGCTCTTGTTCTTTGGCACATTGAGGATGACCTACCTATGAATGACTCTCAAAAAACCAACACACAAATTTGTAATAAAAATCAAAACAAGTGCTCAGTGATATGCAAAAAATAACCACAAAATAATAGGCAAAGAAAACACATTGTGATATATATTCAGGCAATAGGCTTTTCCTGCAGGTGCTTTTCAGTCTGTTGGAAGAGCAAGCAGAAGTGAATTATTTCTTTGGATGTCAATCCTTCCTGGAGAGATTATATTTGTTGGTGCAAGAACCCAAAATGAAAGAGAGTGTCAGTGTTTGTCTTTTACAATGAAGTTTTTCCTTCACGATACACTGAACTTTTCAATCTTGCCTGGGAAGAGTGGCCAGAACCACCAGCTTTTGGGAATTCTTATTTCAGTGTGGGTGAGAAGGGCATGTCTTGCCACAGCTCTGTGTAATGCCACTGTTACCTGAGCCTGTGGAGCTGGTCCTGCTAAGCTTTATGGCTTCGCCGTTTTACACAAAAGTCGTAGCAATGCAAGAATAAAGATATTAGA
Organism: Todiramphus chloris collaris; assembly: GCA_025345505.1. Classification (NCBI taxonomy): domain Eukaryota; kingdom Metazoa; phylum Chordata; class Aves; order Coraciiformes; family Alcedinidae; genus Todiramphus; species Todiramphus chloris. The sequence continues at coordinate 8,626,954 of JANVCC010000040.1, forward strand.
GAAAATGCAGAGAGCTGAATGGGAATCTGAATAAGCACCACAGAGCAGTAGAATTCTTCTACTGGCACCAGAGCTGGACAGACAGAATGAGGCACAAAGGTCTCATCTGCAAAGACCTCCCTCTCAGCTCAGCATCCCCTTGTTAATGCAGTGCAATGCAACTGCCTGTGCAGGATTGGCACCTGAGGGCTTCCAGCCCCCAGGCAAAAACTGCTGTCAGAGCTTTTCTGTGGCTTCCTTTTACCCTGACAACTCCCCTTACAGCTTTCCAGCCACCCTACATGTTTAAATTCCTCAAGTAGCTCTGTGAGCGGTTCCTGCAAATGCATCTAAATGCAAGAGCCTCTCTGCACACCTTCCCAGTCTGTTTTGAGCTGTCACGTGCAGGCTCCGTGCCGCTACAAAGTGCAGTAATAGCATAAAATATGCTGACAATCCTGTCTGCAAACCACGTTGGTTCAGATGATTAACAATCTTTCCTGGTAATGCTTTACTGTGCTTGCTGGTCTGTCTGCACAGAGAGAGGTGGGAAAGAGAGGGCAGTAGGGACTGATCTTGAAAATATAGGACAGGGGCATGTGCTGTACTTGACATACTAAACTGACATATTTGCACATCAAATATTGGCTGGGGAAACCCTGTCAGGCCCTTTCTAGCTGAAAGGTAGAAGCCGCTTTGGCTGTAGCTTGTACATGACCTTGCAATCCTGTCTGGCTGGCAGATGCAGCCTAGGATGGTGGCTGTGTCCTTCATATACCCTTCTGAAGAGGCTTGAGGCAAAGCCATGCCATGCTCTGGTCTGTTCCTGCCTCTTCCTCGCTCCCTCCCAACTTGTTGCGTTGTTGCTAAACCCTCCCGAGTGGGAAGTGGCAAAGGAGCCTGCTCGCAGCTGGATCTCCTGGTGTGAGCTTGCTCGGGTTGTAGAGGGAACAGATTGTGCTAGAAAAGTAGTTCTGGTCCCTGGCCACAGTTTGGGAAATAAGACAAAGAGCTTCCTGCAGGCGACTTTATTAGGTAGCCTGGCAAGAACAAAAGCTACCAGCTGGGGAGTGTGCTGCTTCACAGCCCCAGAAGAGCTTCTTCCCAGGGTTCTGTGTAACGTCACCACGCTTCGTTATTCCCTATTAATATTTTATCAAGCAGAAGAAGAAGAAAGTTTCTCTTTGAAGTTATACACTAGCAAAGCAGCTTCTTATTATGGCATTAAAATAGTGACAGTTTTGCTTGGGGGAAAGGGAGGCAAGCAGCCCAGCTATAAATACTGTAGTGGAGCAGTTAATAACTTTAGGAATAAGCAAGTGCTACAAACGAGAAATTTATTTTCTGTAGCCCCTAAAGCTGAACCTGCAACAGTTCTGATCTTGTTCATTTGTGCTTTCATCCTTTCTGAGCCTAATACAAACCCTTGAGGAGAGGACTTCAGGCCCAGATGGTACCAAATACTAAGGTACCATAAAAAAGAATATTTTCAGGATGATGTGCTGGGCTAGGTGGGAACAGAGACAGAAACATACTGGGCTTAGACTTAACTTTTTCTATCAATTACTGTAATACAGGAAAATGTGTATGTAGCTTTATTGTATAGTTACAGCTGGCCAGGCAAAAGGCTTGTCTGGGAAAAAAAATAATCTCTTTCCTAGTGGACTCTAAAGTACTTTGTCTGGTAAATATAATAAAAACTGACCAGCACACAGTGTTGTGAAGATGAAGAGAGCTGTAAATGTGTCATGACCTGTTCTGTGGTTTATATGAGAGATTTGTAGCCATCGAGACAAGCCGCCCATAGGGAGTACATTGGGAATTTGGAAAAAGGGGATTGTACTAACAAGAGAATTGGACATAGGGATCCCAGTGTAGTCTTTCCCACGAAGCACCTTTTTGAATCTCTGTCATCGGTGGCAAGACAGCATGGTCTAAATACAGACCTATTTGATGGACAGGGTTATCTCTGTTTCCAAGACCAAAATAGGTCTCGGCAGGACAGCTCAGCTGTGATCACTGCTTGCTGGATGAGTGCTAACAGTGTCACAAGACTGAGCAAAAGCTTGCCTCGTTTGCTTGAGTAGGCAGGAAAGAAATTTAGAAGCCTTTAATAAAAACTAGTTGTCCCAGCAGTGTTTTGCAATGAAATCTCTTTTGATGGGTTTTGCTGAAAAGAAAACTTTGTGCTGATCAGCTGATGGCAAGTTTAATTTAATCTCCTTTTCCCTGGGGAGGCCTTGTCTGCCTGATTTCATTATCTCTTTGCAATTTGTTCATTTGGGAAGGACTTTTTTGTCATTGCTTTTTTAACTACGTGTTTGCATAGCTGCTGGCATAACCTCAAGTGGAGCTGTCAATAATGACTATCTCACAAACTGCTAACGAAGACGTCCTGCGCAGGCAGGGAAAGTGCTTGGGTGTCTCAGGCTTGGTGCTGCTCCCTGCCAAAGCTCCTGCCCCTTTCCACAGCCCAGGTGAGACCCCTGCTCTTTCCTGGCTGTCCCCAGTATTGCTCCATGGAGAAAAAACAACATCATTATAAGGATTTCATGTGTATCTTCAAAGGTCTTCAGTGTTTAGATGTGAGAGCTTGGAGTGTCTTATCCCTTATTATACCTAGCTAATGTTTTATCCTTAACAAAAATGAAATGAACAAGGTAATCCTTTAAGTTAATAACTTAAGGAATCAATAATAATTTTAAATGTTATGATTTGCTTTCAAATTTGGCTAAACAAACTGTGTACCTTCAGCTTCTCTACTAGAAAATAGCCAGATGATCCCCTTTGAAGTGATGGGCTTTGTTATGGCTTTTTATCTGTTAATAGTATTTATAATCTAAGGGAGAACAACTTTCCAAATCTGTTTGAAATATTTCCAAGCTGCTTATCATGATGTAGCATTATAATCCAGCACTAATTCACATTAGCCAAGGCTTGGGTTTCAATTAATAGTTGCAATACTTGAGTTTATTTGGCATTGGCATGGCATTCATAAAATCAGCATGTAGTTGCATAGTTTTTAATTCCACATTCCTCTTGCAACTTAGGACCAGTTTTGTAAATTATGTACAAGAAGAAATTGTTGTTTGTTTGTTGTTTTTTTATTCCAGAGGGCTCTGAAGAAAAATAAGGCACGTATTTCCTTGGTACCAAGTTTTCCTCTATTGCCCTTTCAAACCCTGACAGAAAGAAGCAGCATGAAATCCCAGTTTCAGTATTGCCTTGTGTGGTTATGGCCAGACTTGCCCTGGTGGTAACAAGCCCAAGCTGGGGAAAAGTGACAATGTGCAGATCAGAAAGTGCCACTGGGCTGAGTTCAAAGCAGTTCCTTTTACCATTTCATCCTCTAAATTACTTGAACAGGATTCAGTCATTCTCCTGGCATTTCAGTGCGTATTGCACAAGTGCCCCGCAGTGCAAAACACAAATAAACATCAAAGTAGGGAAAATAATTTGACTTTCTCATCTTTTTGGATGTGTCATTTTTACTTTTTATATATATACTTTTATATAATTCCTGAAGTAGCCTGTGGCTTATATTACAGTGCAAGCATTTGAATTAAAGTGTCAGGGGCTTATCTTCCTGGGGAAAAAAAAAAAGGAAACTTTTAAAGTGATGTGATCACATTCTGAAGTCTGAAAAAAATACATGAAGGGAGTAGAGGCTTCATTTCAACAGAACAAACCTGAGCTAAAAATGAAGATTCCCCTAGTTTTACTATTTTCTTCAGCTCTCTGCTGTAGGTCAGGACCTTAACAGTTTTCCTGGGGAGTAGATGGATGAGAGGGAGACTAAAAGCACCCGTAGTTCTTCTGTAGCTCTTCACCTCTTCATGTCTCTGTCCTTTCCCTGTCTCCCACACTCTAATTTTGGGTGGTATCGCTATATCCCCCCAGTAGCTGCTGCAGGACCTGGGTGATGTTCATTATTTCAAGGTGTTCATGGTTTTGCAACTGTCAGCAATGGAATAAGAGGAAACATTTCATTTGAAGTGGGTATTGGTTAGCAGTATTTTTACAGAAACTGCTTTGCTTAGACTCAGATTTATATGATGCTTTTAAAAGAAATCATAAAAGAAAACTGAAAAAAAAAGTACCCTCCTGTGCTGAGAGGGTGCAAGGGTTTGGAGCAGGGCTGGGAGCAGGGGTCAGTGCTGTGAGGATTGCTCCAGCCTTCTCTCTCACTGGGCTCACTACCGATTAACCTGCCCGCTCTTGCTCCTGGCATTATTATACCGAGGGGCTGAGATCTGCGGGGTGGTTATTGTGCAGTTACACGGTGCAGGAGAAATGGAGAACATTAGGCACCATGCTGCATGCCAGGGAATTGCTATTGGGGAATTGCTGAGAAAAAGGGACTTTTTGGAAGCTTTCTCCTGGGTAAAGGAGCTGTGGGGCTGTGTTTCATACCCTGGTGAAGCTGGCAACAAGCTGCTGAGGATGTTTCTTGCCTTTGGGTGTGTTTGGTCTGCATTTATGTTTCCCTCTCACCATTTAACTCCATGTATTTCACTGCGTTTACTTAGTCTTTTAGGGCTGTGAGTGTGTTAGAAAGCCCAGGTGTGTGAGAAACCTCTGTGTCCATTCAGCTGGTGTCTGCCAAACAGCATGTACTCCTGCATGTCCCACCCCTCACTACTTCTATATGCGTCCCTACAGCTCCTTTTGAAACCTTTGAATGCAGAAGGATGAGCCTGGGCCTGACCCCGAGGTACATTAGCACTTGAGTGTCTATGGGATGTGGCACCCTGTCACCCCCAGCCCACCCTGGGGTACTCTTGGCTGGCTGCAGCAGAGCACAAAGCCTCCTGGTCGCCCACGGATAGGCAATGCTGTCAGCACCGACGCTGCTGCTTCGGCATCCGCTTGGGTCCCTTCGCTTAACGGCTCTCGCGTTTGTCTAGTGCTGCTCAGGGCTGCACGTTTGCTCATCTATCGCTTTCCATCATGGGCAAAATGACACCTCGAAAGCCTCCTGCTCTCTCACAAGGGCACCTTGAGAAGCTGAGTGCCTTCAGGCACACGGTGAACCATCGTGCTTCTCGCAATCCCGTTTTCGCTAGCTTATCTGCTGCGGTGGTTTGGGCTTTGTCCTTCTGTTGCAGGGCACAGACCTGGCCCCAGGCTTTGCATGTCCACTGGCTCATGCGTGTTGCCCCCTTCAATCCACACACAGTTCCCGAGTAGCAACAGCTTTGATATTTTCTGGCTAAAGTAGCACAGAGTCATCTAACTCTAGGTGTTTCATTACTCGAATTGCACTGGGGAAATACAATGCTTAATGGCTTTGTGTCACTTGATCTAGCTGTCTCCTCTTGGGCCATGTAACATGACCTATAGAAATGGTGTTGAATTTGAAGCCTACTAAAATATTCCCTTGTTCTGCTGGGACTTGCTCTCTCCCATAGCTCACTAGTTTGCAGGCAGCAGCACGTTGCTGCTCCAGTGAGAAGGATGGAGCTGTTCTGGCAATATGAGTAACTGGCTCTGTCCTCCTCCTTCCCTCTGACTGTCCTGCAAGACTGAGTAGGAAATTTCATGGCTGCTTTCCACAAGGAAGTGCAAGTCACTGAAATGTAACAACTCCAGGAAAGAACAGCTTGTGATACTTTTTATATATATATATTATTTTTTTGTGTGTGTTAAGCTGCTGTGTCTTACATCTCTTGCAATTTCTTCTTTAATAATAACAAACCTTATTACTCCAGTGGTTTCTCAAGGCTGTGGTGTTAAGTTACCAGCTTCAGACTTTAGTGAGGTTCAAATCTGGTGCTGGGCTCCTCATCCTAAACAACCAGTCTGTTGTCAGCCATCACTCAAATCTCTGATTTCTCCCTTGACTCAAGAAAGTTTCCTCCCCCTCCCATTTCTTTTACCATGCTCTGCAGTTTTCCTCTCATTTTCTGTCTCTCTTGAGCTTTAAGAGTATTCTGGGAAATAATAAGAGAAAAGATAAAGAGTTGATTTAGTGCTTAGCAAATATTGGAAGGAGATTTGTGCATGTGATTAGAATTTACTTGTTCTCTTCTGTGGCAGAGGAGGGTTTGATGTAATAGCTAAGAACATACATGGCAGAAGTTGCTGAAGAAGGCTTTTCAGTGTTAACAGGTTATGAATTTAAAATTAGCAACTACAAGTCATAGTTAAAGAATCTTTTATGGGATGGAGAGGGGTTTCTTACCAGTGTAGATATGGGTACAGTCTATAGACACAAATCCATGGGGGTTGCAAGGGATTTGAGGTGTGCCAGAAACATCTCAAGAACTGTGATAAGGAAAAGTGTTTGGATAAAGAAGAGATTATCCAACCATTAAACAAGTTTCCCTCTTGTCTTGTTTGGCATGAAGCCCTCATTCTGCTTGGGCTGCAGAGCAGTGAGTCCCATAAAGCTGAGTTCTGGGTTGGGCCAGTGATCTCTGATGCACCTTTTGGCGTTGTGTGTGTGTCAGAGAGGGGGGCTGAAAAAGCTGAGCTGCTTTGAAGTCCAAACTGTGGATGTTACCAGTACGTTGTGAGGGAAAGACCTCATTAGTCTGTGATGAGCAAAATGCAAAGGCACAAAAGAAAGGGAGGAAGTCAAGGGTGATGGGAATTGGAAAGAGAATAAAAATCCTCGGAAGAAGAAGGGATCCCTGTTTGAACAAAAAGTCTTGTAAGAAAGTGATATAAAAATAAATTTAATTTGCTGCCTAACATGACATTGCAGAAACATAAGGTTGGAATAAATCTTGAAATGCCTTGTTGGAGAGAATACAGAGTATATATTGATCAAATTGTTTGTGTATAAAGAATGAAAGAGCATGCAGGAAAATGGAGCTGTAGTGAAGAAAGAGCATGTTACAGACGGAAAACAGACATGGGGTTCCAGTTCAGCAAAGCCTATAAATGATGCTTTCATCTCTCTCACTGCTGAACATGAGGGGACTTTGTAATGAGCTAGCAGGGAAGAAGGTGAAGAGTCAGACCAGCTGGAAACTGAGGAACTGGATAAATCAAAGGGAATGAGGATGTCCAAGGGACTTGGCCACTGCTCACTGGCTTCACTGGGGACAAAGTAGCTGTGGCTCATGCACCAGCTCCAGCATCTTGCAGGGATTGCTCCTGGGTTAGCACTTAGTGATTTCCAAAGGGAGATGAGAGCAAATAACAAGTCATTATTCTGCAAGGGAAAATATTGAAAACGTACATAAATTAGTTACTGAATTAGAATGTCAAAAGCATTTTCAAATATTGTGTTGATTCTCAGTTTTGACAGCAATGAAAGCAACAGATCTGAGAAATTAATGAAACACATATGGAGCAAGGTACTGTTAGCAAGGAACAGGGTTTTTGTCAAGATTTATGTATGGTAGCAAAAAGCCAAAAGAGAAAGGGAGACTATAGCAAGCCCGATGAAGTGTCAGACCTAAAAAGCATCGTCATTCTGGAAGCAGATGAAAAAAGTCAATAGAAGACAATTGACTTTAGATAAATTGTCAAAAAACTGTCAGCATTTGAGGTTCAGAGAAAGGCCTCTTGACGATGGAAACCTATAGTTTTCCTTCATGAACTCTGTTAAGATTATTAGTAATGCACTGATACAGAGTTTATAGAGCAGGTTTGAAAATAAATGATGAAAGGAAAATGACAAAGAGCAGCTCTGCCAGAATAGGAGAGCTACTCTTCTGTGGCAAAATGACCTCTGATAGGGAGCAAAAAATGGAAAGCAAGTAAATGAAATTTTTCTACTTTTTTACGACCACAAAATGGTGTGATGTGGAATGCAAAAGGAATTTTATATAAACATAATTCCTAAACCAGAGTAACCACTATGAAAGTTGAGGTATACAAATGACTACTCTGGTAGTTGTCTGGTACTATTCTTGCGGTCCTTGTACCTCCGGAGGCTCATTTTGCAATCTTTGCTTATAATGGTGGCTATTTATTCATGTGAATTGTCCATTTGCTCTTTTCCATGGGCTATAAAAAGAAAAACAGAGTTTTACAGTATCTTCATTCAACAAGCCTGGGGTGCTGCAATACACCACTGAACTCCAGCAGCAGCAAACAGAAATCCTGGGTGGCTCAGGTTTGGGAGGCAAATAAGAGCATTCTTTAACCCTTCAGAAGTCAGTTTGGGGAAAATGTCCTTCGTGGGCATTTGCTGCTCTTGCCAAGCAGTGCCAAAACCAAGACATTGACGATGTTAAAATGGTCTGGATGTTTCTGTGGGTGCTGTGAATACATTGGACTGGGGAAAGAAGGGTTGAAACAATTTGTCTGCCTTAAAAAGAAAGTCCAGAATTACAGAAGGAATCTAAGTCCTCTTATTCCAGTGCCTGAGCTTTAACAGCAGCAGGAAATCTCCTTATAGCCAGGTTCTTCGTATGCCTTCCTCTGAAATATTAATAGTCACAGAGATGGGATGCTAGCCTCAGTGGACTCCCTGTGTCCATCAACATGTTGATTCCTGGGATTCATATTTACTTGGGTTCAAATACTTTGAAGCTGATGAATTGGGACGTGGGGTTTGCACTGTTTGAAGGAGATCTACATGCGGAGTAAAATACAGTGTTTGAAGGGCTCTATCTTGACATGATTTATTTAACTAATGAAAAATGTAAGAAGATTGAATTATATTGGCACCATATATCATATTGCTGGGTGAAAAATTAAGATATATTAGTGGAATTTAAATTATTAGCTTCTCACTGAATATGCATCATGATTAGCCCAGCTGTCTCTGAATAGGATACAAAGTGGCAGACGGGTTGTCCAAGTGCTTTAGGAGCTCCAGACTACAACAAAATGTGCAGAGATGTGTGGTTGTTATTATAGAGTCCTGTCCTGCCTGCATTTTGCTGATATCAAACTTGATAGAGTGGCAGGAAAAAAACAAGAGAGAGGGAGGACAGTGTATTTGAAACTTGAAGGATTTTGTTAAGTCTGAAGAACAAAGGTGAGACAAATTGCAGGACAAAAGGAAATTTAAAGTGTGTTCTCTGAAGTACTGTAATTTGTCAGTAACAGCAGAGGGGACAGACAATGTCAGTAATCAGCAAGAGAGGAAGAATTCTTAAGAAACCATCAAGAGTTCATGCAAAGGTTTTTGACTTACTAAAAATCAAAGAAGAAAAACACAGTAGTTGATAATTGTATTTAAGGTTATTTACCAATCCTAATTTTCAGTTATATATTTTTATTCTTTATCTAAATACTTTCATGCCCATCTCCTAAAGGGTAATGATCTTGAATAAAAATTATTTCAATCGATTAGGATCGATTCCCCTTTAGGATTTTTCAACTATTTTTCTACTCAAATTTATGTGGACCATATTTTAATTCTCAATTCAAGTCTTCAAAACCAAACCAATTTTGTAATTTAATAGCTCAGTTTATTAGCTTTACGGTCCCCACTTTTGACCTCACCCCTTGCACTGTGTTTGACTCGGTGGTTGTCATTTCAGGTTTCTACACGTGGTAAACTGGAGTCTAAATGGCATAGTTCCTATTAAAGAATGGCTGGATGGTGCTGGGTTTCCTCTGCCTGGGCTTTTTGCCTGGTGCTTGCTGCATGCTCACACAGCACAGCATCAAGGCCAGGTTTTAAAGGAGTTCTTGAAAATGTCATGTAAGATGCAACTGCACAAATTACCAATTCAAAGGTTATGGATAGAAAAAGAGCTGTCCAAGGAAAAACTACATCATGTTTGAAATCTAGACTGACTAAGTGGCTTAAGAGGGCAAAATTTAATTAAATGCCTGGAGCCAGGCTGAACTGTCGGGAATAAATCTAAATTAAATATGATTACAAAGTGATCTAATAGAATGAGATAAGTTATACATAAATTAGACATAGCTTGCGCGACAGAAACAAATCAACAGAAAGTCCTTGGGTGTATATCAGTCCTAGTACATTTTTATGACACGGATCAAAATAGGATGAGAATTCCTGACTGTACAACAGAAAGGAGACTATAAACATGATTGACAAATCTGCCAACAAAAGTTGAGTCTGTGCAGGGGGGAGATGGATCATGTAGTGGTTTCTACATAACATGCTCTTAGTTGCTGAGGGGGTATAAATTATTACAAAAAGGCTGGATTGCTCTGGTTCTTTTAATAGTAGAAATGGTGGTAGATTTAAAGTGGAGAATATTTGATACAGAAATTAGATGTCATTCCTGCAGTACACTTAATGGTTTTACCTTACTTTCTGCCAGGGAAACATGGCTTGCAACCACAAAGATAAGCTGGAGAAATTGTCCACTGAATTGGAATACTCTTCATGATTGAGCCAGGTCACAATTAACAGAGTAATCCAAGTATTTGATTGCTGATAAAAAAACATTTCACAGCATGGTTTTGTGTTACAAAAAGGAAACTGTAATTAACTTGTAGCCACTGCTTGAGTAGAGCCAATAAATAAATTAAGATGAGGTTGGCCGCTTAGCAAATTGCATCATCAGAAAGATGAACCAAATCAAAAGACACTTCTTCGATGACAACACCAATATTATTACAGCTGGCAAGTGTCACCTCTTCCCCAATTAAAACTGCTTCAGAGAGAACTCCAAGACTTCTATTGTGAGAGAAACAATCTTAGAAAAAGGGTATGTGTACAAATACAGCAATTATTGTTGGTCAGCCTATTGCCCTATGATTATTTGTGTGTTGATTATTATTTTTATCAGCACAGTGACACACGTTAGGTTTGGGGGAGAGAAGCATGTGAAGTGCAGACCCAAGGAAAAAAGGGCCAGTGAAATAAAATGTTTGAAATTTGACCATATGAATGCTTTGGTTTTAAAGGGAGAATGTGACAGAGGAAATGGCAGGAGTGTCAGGAGGCAGATGAGGCTGCCCGTGGAAACATGGTCTCAAGGGACAGCGATGTGAGAGTGTCTGGTTCTGGACGGCAAAAGAGCAGAGTTTGGTGGTTACAGGCCACTCACTCCTCAACAGATGTCAGGATGAAAAAATACACAGTTTTTTGCTGGTATTTTCATGGTAGGTTTGGAGGTTGCCCAGAGGCAGGGTAGCCTGGAGTGCTGTGTGCTTTGAAACGGTCCTTCGAAGTCAGGAGCTGGGTGCGTTGCAGGGCTGCAAAGCCTCTCCCTGGTGGTACCGTGTGTTGTGCGATAGAAGAGAGGATCTTGTTCTCTATTCACAAAGGAAACTCAATGTCTTGCTGAGATAAAGATGGCATCTACTTCAAAGACAGATGGAAAAAAAACCTTCTTTTTTCTGGTCTAGAAGTGTCACATTGCTTGTGAGAATCTGTACCGTGGTCCTTGGAACAGAGTAGAGGTGCCTGTCATGTTCTTACCATCCCAGATATCTGTGCTGAGGGTAGTTTTCTCAGCCTGAGCAGTACAGCACAGATATTCAGCCATTCTCTGCAATGGACTGGAATGGTGATGGGGAGAACTAGACCCCATGCTTAGCTCTAAATCTTAGGGCAACAGAGGGTTAATTTCTTGTGAAATCTAGGCTCTCGAAGACTGCATTTCATTAGCTGGTTGCACAGCCTATTGCAGGGACTGGTGATCAGCAAAATAAGACTGTCAAGTCCCCCCAAGCTGTCCCTTTGTTTTGGGTAGAAGCACAATGTTGCCTCTGATTTTTTTATCTTGCTTTTTTTAGTATGGTGTGAACCAATGCTGGCATGGAAAAACATGACAGTTCCCTGACTCAGCAGTCATAGATTTAAGAATGAATAGGGCTTCTGGGGGAAATTTATTAGGCTTAGAAATAGAATTACAATGTTGGCAGATAAAATACAGAGGAACATAACCATGCACAGAGAAAACAAAGCAATCTTCTTCCCAGAACTGCACCTGCTTTTCAAAGCTGACTCCGTATGATCTTGAACAACTATCTCTCAGCCATCATTTTAATTATTGTTACTCTTATTAAAGACCTTTCTCCATTTTGCTGCAACCCTGCCTCTCCCATGTCCTCAGTGACTGGGTGTGCTTATGGCAATGTTGCAGGAGTAGTGTCTGTAGCTTCCCTTAGTGGTAGAGACAAGTGAGAAAGAAGCATTTTTAAGTAAGGGTGACAACTTGGTGTCCTCTGCAGGATGGGTAGAGGGGAGGGGATCCAGGGCAGCTGGACAGTCAGCAGTTGTTATATAATTTCCCTTAGCAGGCTAATATGGAGCTAGCTGATGCTTGATCTGAGCAGGAAAAATGCCTTTTGGGAGAAGACTTCACAAATCACATCCCTGTAACATTAAGTAGGTTGTAGCCTCAGGACCAGAATTTGTCTAGTAAGTGTGACTTGATTTGTGACTTTCCTTGCACAGCTCCTCTTACTCTTATTTTAAACACCAGGCTCAGTCTTCAGTAGGTCAGTGTTGCTTTGCTGGTGGTTTTACACTCAAGCCCCATGGCTTATCAGGACAGTAGGAGGTGTGGGTGGAGGCACCTCTCTGCACCCATGCAGCCTGCCAGGCTGGCCCCAGGCAGCGCTCACCAAGATCTGTGCTTCAAGGGTGCAACCAGTTCTTCAGGTACAATCCTCTTCTCTCTCAAGTGCAAATTATGGAGCTGAGCTGAGCAAATACTTTCTAATAGCTCATTTATTTGACAAATGCAGCGTTTTCCTCTGTATGGGAGTCCCTAAGTCAGCTGCAATTTGAGTTTACGCTGTGATTGGCCATTTGATGGGTAAAATTTGAAATTGGAACTGTGGTTTGGTGATTGCTGGCAGAAGCACAGCCTCTGCTGCTCAGCTGCACCAGTTCATTTCCTACCATGGGGCTGATGATTTACAGCTTGCTTTAGAAGCTGGTTTGGTGCTTTTTTTTCAGGAATATTTGATTATATCTCAGTTACATGAATACCGGAGGAGGGAAAGTAGAGAACTGGTACAAATGCAGCTGATACGAACTCATTCAAACAAACATTTGCTGAGCCACCACAGGGTCATTTTTTTATTGCTTTCATACTGGAATCCCTTTCCTGAGACAGCCTTATTTGTTCAAGATAGCCATACATGTAAAGTTCAGTACAAATACCCTGGGTCAGATTTACATCTGCCTTTGCTCTCCTGCTTCATCTGGGGATTTGTCCTTTGGTACTAAGGCAGAGGGGAGTTATCCCTGGTCAAAATGCAGGAAAACACATTCATAGATTAGATGTCGAATGAATTTACTCACAGGACATTAGTCATTTCTGGTACCTAATGTTGTTGGTGAAGTTAACTATCCTTAATTCAAACCCGGAGAAAAGCCAGGATAAGTAATTGGTTTTTGTTGGCATCTTAATTTTGGAGCTCAGCTCAATCTATGTGGTTGCCTGTCTCATGGATCTAATAATTACTTTATTTGATATTCCTACTCTAGTCTGTAATTGTTCTGTAGTTTCATTAAAGAGAACAGGATATCAAGATAAATCAATTGGCCTTTTCTCTTCATCACAGGGCAAACTCTTCATCCTGCTCTTTGTTGCTTACTGCACTTTGTCATCCCTTAACTGATGGTTTCATTACATCCTGAGGTGCCACTGCAGTGCTAACCCACAAAATCTCTCATCTTGAGAACAGAAGTTGGTGAAACTTGGCAGTGCTGGGTTAACATCTGGGTTTGGTGTTCTTAAAGGTCTTTTCCAGCTTAAATGATTCAACGATCCTCAGAAGCTGCTGCATGTGTTGTCAGAAGAAACTGTAGCTGCTGACTCTCCTAAAAAAAAAATCTTGTGCACTGGTAGAGCTCCTGACCCTTCATAAACCAAAGGGGACAGGCAGAGCCTCTCGTGCCCTGCGCTTACTGATGCTAGAGGGGAGGATGCCCGGTCACTGCCGTTGCCCATCCCCGATGGGCAGGCACTGGGCTCGGACAGCAGCGGGAACACTGCCCACGTGGGCTGTGGCTGCCAGCATCACTCAGCTCTGGCCAAGTCTTGGCAGCAACTCTAGTTTTGGACTTGATTTCCATTTTTATTACTGCTGCACTTAAAAAAAATCAGCAAAGTTTGTTATATCTGTGTTCGCATTCGCACCTCCATTGTCAGCCATGACCTAACACACCGTGTTTTGCTGTTGCAGCACCCAAGTGAAATTACATTTCTTAATAAGGAAACTCGGCTACATGGAGTTTGGAAGGTGCTCTACAGAAATGTAATAACTGCTTGTTCACCTGTCAAAGTGGAAAGTAAGTTTGGTTGTTGCTTTGAGCGCAATTTTTGCTGCTTCTGTGCCATATTTGACTCAGAATTAATATTAAAAAATCAGAATTCATTAAAAAGGCTGCTCCTTTTTATAGCATTAAATGGATTTTGAATACTGCACTGAACTGACAAAAATTACACTGAAGGCAATGATTGCACAGACTGCAGACCTTTAGACTACATTTGAAAAGGATTTAAATACATTCTAAAGTTGGGTTTCAAATATTTGTGCATTTTCTTACCCCTTCCTATCCCACCCTCCCTCTCCCCCCCCAAAAATCATTAATATAATTTCAAGTATCTTGGGAAAGTTTTGGCATAAATATATGTAATTTTAAAAGCCGTTTAAAGGGATATTGCCAAATATTTTCCTTTAAGTAGCTTCTGACATCTTTGTTTGCTTCTCTTGCTTGCACTGTCTGCAGAAGTGCAAAAATATAATTCTCCTTGACCCATTATAAAGCCCTTTTTCCATTTATCAAACATTGATTTCTGTGTTTCTACTAGAGCTTGAAATTAACAGAACTGTGCTGATAACTAAAGTACAAATGATCAGAGCAGTAGCCTTTTCATATGTAGATTACTTCATATAAACATCTAGATAGTTATCTGTAGCTGTTCTGTATCATTCGTATTTACACATAAAAATGGAAGGAAACTTGCTTAATGTAATTGAATGTTGTGATTTTTTTTAAATATATTTTATTATTATTGTTATTGGTTACAGAAAAAAGAAACATTATTTAAAAAAAAAAAAGTATTTATCAGTGGGATGAAATACTTGGTTCCTTTATTCCATTGGAGTTGTTGCCCTGCTGCTGGTGACCCTCTTGGCAGCCTTTTTGGTGAGGTGAGGACAGTCAACACCTCTCTCCTGCTTGCCAGTATTGGGTTGGGATGGCAAAGCAGAAATAGGAGGAGCTGGCTGCTTCCAAAGGCGATGCCTGCTGTCTGCTCTGGCACTCCATGGAAAGGCTTCACAGCAGCAGTGCTGGGCTGATGGAGACCAGCACTCAAAACATGAAATCTGTCCTGCCAAGTGACGCAGGAACAGATCCACTGTTAGAAATGGAGGGAGAAAGTGCACCCTTTCCTCCTCTGCAAGCTGACAGACACAGGCAGTGTGGAGATTGTGTGAGAAGTGGTTCTGGCAGGCTGAGCAAAGGAGGGATGGAAGAGTCCATGGGATGGCAGCAGTGCAGGCAGTGCAGAATTCGTCCCCTTGCTCCTATCTATAAAGCAGATGAGGCATAGGAGATGTGATCAGATCTTGGGGTTGATGTAGTGAAAACCCCCCTCCCCTCTGCCTGAACAAAGTTCCTCCTGGGATGGTCAGCCCTGGAGAGAGGCTGGTGGATGCTGAGCTCTGTTGGTACTGTCACTTTGTGATGTTCCTGCTTCACGCAAAGCAGAAAAACCTTTAACTTTTCCAGAGTGAACATTTGTAGCTGCCTTGCTGCCTCCCTGTTCTCAGCATGAGAAACTCTGCCCCAGCCAGGCAAGATAACTTCTGCTGGTTTCTAAGGCAACCATCACTGGGCACATCCATTCTGACACATTTCAGGAAAATGAAATGAAGTCCTTGCTCCAGCTTCTCCTGCTTTTCCAGATCTGGGTTGTAGAAAATCATGCAACGGTGTGTGCACACACGTCTCTTTTGCCTGAGAGTCTTCAGGTGACTGCTGCACATGTTTCCAACAGTGTCCAGAAGATGCTCAGGGATAGAGGTGAAAGTAAATATACTGAAAATCGGTGTTATCAGTTAAGAAGCAAACCAAAATTAATTTTTCAGGCATGTGAATGGCAGATTGTCACTTGATGTTAAAGGAGCAAATAATTTCTTGGTACATGTGCTCTTATCCAGTGATATAAGCAGAGGCACAAACCCCAGTGGTGCAGATGGCACTGCTTTGTAGGATTCCTGCTGGAGATTTTAGATTTGAGTCAGGTTGGGAATGATGTTCACTCTGCTTTGGCAGTTGACTGTGGTGAGAAATATGAAAGTTTTGTGCATAAAAGCTTAAATGACTCTATGGCTCCATTAAAAATAGAAGAAAAATAATTTGGTTTAACAAAAAAATCTTTATTCAAAATAGGTAAGCAGAGGCAACCTTCTGTCCTGTTATTTTGCCTCATTCCTTTATCAAAAAAGTACTTGACTATTTCTTAATGAGAGGTGATAATGCAAAAAACTTGCCAATGACTCACATAGGAAAGCAAATTTGAGGGGGGGGAGAGAAGGAAAGAAAAATTCTATTGGGTTGTTAGTGGTCAATTGCTTTCTCAGGCAAGCAGTGAGTTTCTTTGCCATCTGTAAACAATAAGCTTTTATCCATTTTCAGAGTCACCCCGTTGTTCGGTGTGTTGTGCCCCGATGAGAAGCAAAGCACTGCAGGACGGGTGGGTGGGAGCCTGGCTGCTCCCACACAGCAACATTCCAAAGTATCCAGCAGCTCCAGTGGAACAGAAGGGCAAGGGGTGAGTTTGTGACACTGCTGGTCTGGAGGGAGGACTGGTGAAGCTCACAGGGGTGGCTTCAATTAGAAGGGCTGGTTGTGGTGGCTGCACGCTGGGCTGTGCACGCCACTGGGGAAGGTCACCGGGCTGAAACCCTGGGATGATTGTACTGCTGTGCCTTGAGTAAAGGTTAAAGAAAAAGTTTTGTACCATATGAAATGGGTATTGATTTCCTGGAGGCAACTGGGAATTGCAGGATGGCTACACTTTCTTTTACTGAGATAGTGTCATTTTTTTCCCTTTTGTTTTGTTTGTTTTTTTTTTTTTAAAGGGCCATGAAGTTTCTTTAAGCAAACTCTGCAGTCTTAGTGGTTACTTCTCTGATTTGTGAGTGATTGAAACAAGAGTATGATTTTAATGTTCCCTGTTGTACCACCCACCAGTTCTGCGTCAATAAGATTTCATTAACTTTAATGATACAATAAAAAAACAACCCCTAAGTGTAATAGTGCAGTCATGATAGAAAGGGAGTAACTCAGAGCACTCCTGTTGTCAATGAATTCCATGTGAGATCTTGCCTGTACGAAATTCAGAAAACAAAGTTGCAAGATTCATTTGATTTCTTTTGGTACCTCAAGGACCAGGATTACAGAACTGTGTGTGCAAACCTCTCTGTGTGGGGATAATTTTGTTTTTCAGTCACTAGACTTGTACACACTGACATAATAGATATATATGTCAATAAGCAAATATCTGTCTGAGAAGATCAAATGACTGTGATTGAGCTCTTGCAGAAAATACTGGGGTAATTAGCACGGCTGTGTATCTTGAAAATGATGAGAGGCACCAAGAGTGTACCAATGGTATAAACTGAGCTGTAAAGACATGTTTTACCCCCTGCACCCCAAACTTTTAACTTTTAACCAGCAGTGATGTTTCTGATTCAGGACACAAATGCTGACAATGACTTTTTTTTTTTTATTCAGCAGTCCAAGGCAACAACAAAGTTATTGCATGCTCTCAAATACTTGCAAATAAGGTTTTGACATTACTGAAATCTAACACTTAATACAGCTTTGTCTTGGAATTGTCTGGCCCTGTCACAAAACCATCACAGATGTCCTTTTACTGTGACCATTCTGTAAAGAAGATGATGATTTGTAATTTATTTCTGCAACAGAATTACTCACTTCCTGTGAGTGGGGAGTACAATTTTGCAAGGCTGATTTAACTTGTTTTCTTGTTTCAAGGACAGATATAATCCTATATTTACAAAGTAATTACATGGTCTTTCATGTATAATACTTAGTCTGTTTGTGGAAGCTATTCATCATATAATTAAATGAATGGTTACCCTTTACAACTTCTTATAATAGGTAAAAAGTCCTCCAAATTTGTGAGGTACCGAATACATCTTTACCCAAATTGGAGATGCTGGTTAAAGTGACCAATAGCTTTGCTACATTATAATTATGTATTCTTTCCGCTTCTTTTATTTGAAATTAGTTTAGGTGCATGAGTGTTTTCATTAGCTGGTATGCTGAGGAGAGTTATATCTGAAACCAAGGGTTAGAAAACAATAATTTTGCAACCTCCTAAAGTGCCCACGTCACTCATGTCAGTTCCATAATGCCCAAAGCCTTCGCCAGCTGTTTAGAGCGTTGAAAATAATGATAACAATTTTTCATTCATTTAGTAAAAGAGGGAGAAAATGGAGAAGAGAAACTGAAGTGACCTTTTGTGGTGAGCAGAAATGTGCCAATATTGAAACACAATTATCTGAAGTGCCTGTGGGTACCAGCTTCCCGTTGATAACCTGTGGTGCTAATTACCTGCAAGAATTCAGGGCAGATATCTGTGACTTGAATTAATTGGTGCTCGGGAAAGACAGCACTTGCAGAGGCTATGGAGAGAAAGTAATACAGAGCAGCAAGATGGAAAAGATGCTGGTGATGAGGGTGGGGCATTCTGTTTCTGGTTTCTGCTGTTTCTCTTCTACGTGTGCAGTTGTGTGGCAGCCCGAGTGCCTCTGCTGTGTTTTATTGCACTCCTTTAACCTTCCCACTGATTAGAAATGTGATTTGGTAGCTTTCCCACCTCTTTGTCCCTCTATAGCCTTGCAGACCTGTGGGGCAGAAGCAAGGTGGCCAGTTAATCAAAATACAATGTACTGAAAAGGTCAAAATAGTAGAGCAGACTCAATATATTTTTCTAGAATGGAAGGCATTAATATTCTGTGTCTTCATAGACCACAGTGTAATGTCAAGGACTGCAACATCTGAGCAGAAAATAGAAAAAAAAAGCAATAGATTCTCTTGACAAAGATTTTAATTAAAATGAATAATGGCACAAAACTAACTAGTGGGGGTTTTGCATGTCTCATTTTGGAAGATGCATGGAATTTGGTGAAGTGGCTCGGAGGATACTTCATTTTGCAAAAATCCAAATGATTTGTACAGCACATAAAATCAGCAACTTTGTTTTTGGAGAAAAAAAGTGCCTTAAATGCCCATTGATTTTTAGCAGGGGTAGGACAGCATCGCTTCTGTGGCAGGAGGTGCCCATGGCAATTCTGTGCCTAAGCCTTTCTTGTTCATCTTTTACAGCTGAGCTAATTTGCACATATCCTGGTGAAGAAGTAAATTGGCGTTACATTTTAAAGGAGATTAGGTGGGATCAGGTTTTTCAAAGAGCTTGGTGCCTACCAGCATGTTAAAAAGCCAGCAAACTTTTGTGAGGACTTGAATCCTGCTGCCTCTGAGCATCTGGCCATGGAGAGCCCCAGAAGATGATGCATAATCTAGGGAAAATTTGCAAAGCCAATTTTTACTGCCATGTTGAAAAAGCAGCTTGGTTGCTTCCACATAGCCTCTGAGCCACTGAAGACCTGCTTTAAGCTTCAGAAATGCTCTACTACCCTCTGCTCAGTCCCTGTGAGGACAACTGACATCCATACATAGCAACAGCAAAAAGAAGGCATCTAATTAGGTACCTCTGTCTGTTTAGTTAGTGCAACCTGACCATGTCCTAAGTGATATTCCCAAGGTCACACAATGAGCCAAAGCCAGCATCTAGCTGACAGTTGCTGACACAGCCTTTCTGCCCCGTGACTGCTCTAAAAAGGTGTATTGTGGCTCCTGCTCCCCTGCTGAGGTCCCTCTCCCCTCACAGGGGTGCAGCTCAGCCAGCAGCACTTATGCAAGTGGACTCTCTTTTTCTTCTTCCCTGGTGATGGATGTTCCTCATGGAGATGTCAAAACATGTTCTTTCTACTCCCTCTCTCCTTTTCAGGGTGCGTTTTTATTGATTAGTCCAGGCAGGTAAATCTGAGCCTAAAGTAATTACCTTAGCTTTGTTTCATAAGGTCCCTGGGCCCGGTATATTTTAATGACTTTCTTCCCCTTTAATGGATATCAAATGACTCCTCATGATGTCCATCATTTCTCCTCAGTGACACTGCTGGCTGGTTACAGCTGGTTCAGACAATTCTGGGCAAACAGGCTTTTTAAAGATAATTAACATTCAAAAAGGTCAGTTATCCTTGCAGGTCTGCATGCTGATGTTCAGCTGTGAGTAAGAGAGCTTAGCTACCCTTTATTATAAACACCAAATTGAAAACCTTAAGCGTAGCCAAGCACGTGGCTTTCGCTGCACAGCTTATGAATATTGAGCTTTTATTTTTTATTTTTTTTTTTCCATTTCTTTTACTAGCAAACTGCTTGGTTATTTCAATTCCTGGAAAATGTTTACAAATACTAGCTTCTCCTGCTGCCTCCTGCCTACCCTAGCACTCACTTGCGCAGTGTCATATTAGCATTTCTTTGTCCCTCGACGGCATCAGTGAACATTTAATTAGGGCTTTTGGAGCACTAACATATGAATATACTTCTATGCCCATCCCGGCCTACCTCCATGTTGCTTGCTTAACGAAGAGCACTTGATCCTGCCCTGCACATTTATCAGCCCTGGCTTGGCTCCTTCCAGTTGTGATTTATGATTTTATGTGATTTATGGGAACATGCGCCCAAAGGAGATGGCTTTGAGTGTCAGATGGGAAGAACAGTTGCAGCTTCTCGGGATAAACAACAGTTAATGCAGTACTTTCATATCCTTTCTTGTCTGTGCATACATATCTATATATTTAGATATAGATATTTGGACTTGATCTTAAAGGCCTCTTCCAACCAGAATGGTTCTATGACTTGCTCTATACATATATATACACATACACGTGAATACATCAGCATAAGAACAAGCATTAGTCCAGCGAGTGCAAGATGCATGGATGCTTTCCTGAACTGGAGCCATTGCAAGGGGAGTAGTGTGTGTGTTCTTGTGATACAGTTTATTTACCAGAATACATTTAAGGAATTGCAAGGCCTAAAGATGGTGATTAGGTGGTAGGGTAGTTTTGCAGATACTATCTTTCTGTTTTGGTTGAAGAAAATGGCTTGGTCTTTTTTTATTGCATTTTTAAATGAGATAGAGACAGATAAAGATGTAACCCAAATTGCTGAGGTGAAGGAGTCCCAGGGTTGACTGTGTGGACAAAGCAGCTTTCCCAGAGAATGATGGCTTACACAGTTATGCATCTGACCCAAATAAAAGTGCCCATTGGAAACTGCTAATGAAAGCACTTTTCAAATGCACGTCTTCCTACAAACTGAACCTGAACTGAGATTTTTCTTTCTTGAGAAAGCTGTGTCTGGAAACAAATGTTTTCTTGCTCTTGCTTGCAAGGGTAGTTCATTAACACTGAGCTTTTGTGCTTTATTATTCCAGCATTACATGTTTATCTGTCAGGTATTTGTCAAAGCAGGCTTTGCTGTGGACAAGGAAAAGGAAAACAAAGCGAAAGTGTAATTGTCAGCAACAGTCGTGAGTTCTGGCCAGCAGTTAAATATCACCATGTCCACAGTAGCTTTGATTTCCTTACTTTTCAGCCTGTTTTTCACTTTGCATGAAACTTTTTAGTTCTCGTGATCCTGCATCCCTAGGATGGCATGCCATGCAGGCAACTGTGGGGGCTTCAGCAGGGGCAGAGAATAAGCAAACCTGGGGGGGGAGGGCAATGGGGGTGTAAGCCACGAGCAGCTTGGCAAGAGTCAAATGGCTGTTATCAACCTGGTTAATATCTAAGTTTCTGAGCTGGATGATTAATGCCTGAGCTTACAATACATAAATGATAAAAAGAGGGACAAAATGGTTTTGGGATCAAAACATGCCATTTATTTCTTCTGCTTCTGTCACTTCTGTAAAGACAAAGCCCAGGTCCTGGCCCCACCATAGGCCCTGACACCCCCAGCCCTGAGGTCAGCCCCTTGCCTGGCGTTGGCAACTTTTTGTAGTGGGGCTGTAAAGAAACTCAGTTCCAACAAGAGGTACGTGCCTTGCCAGATCACAGTGGAGGGCTCAAGGGGTTTTAATTTTGGGGCGTCCAGATGGTCCCGGCAATTGTGAGCGTCATGGTGAGGGATGATCGTTTAAGAAACAGATGTGGAAATTGTTTTATTTCACAAGATTGAGCAAATTCATGAAAACATGCAATCTCAGCCCATTAAAAACACGCTGTCTTTAAACTACTGCTAGAGGTAATCATTCAAAGCTGCTCAAATTGGACTGGTGACTTTGGGAAAGTCACTGCTGGCACCAGCCTGGACGCTGCTGGACAATATGTTACAGCAGGAGTAGGTGTCAGTTCTCCAGTTCCATTACTGCTGATGGTTATTACTGTCTTCTGGAAATCTCCCTCCCACTGCTGGCTAATCAATGATCTCGGCATCGCTCCGAAAGAAGTTGTAGGTCAGTAGTATAACTGCAACAATTAGCAAGTTTGCCTTTTGCACCAAATATTGCAGCATATTTCCCCACCTCCTCTCCAAATAGTCTGCTTATTGAATTGTTACTTTTTTGACACTAACAGATGGTTCCTGGTGGCTGGCATCTGCAAAATTTGGGAACAGATTGATGAAATTGATAATGACCGGTTTCTGCAGCAGATGGCTTATAGACAGATTTTGGTGTAAACTGACAATGTTGCATTTAAAGAGAAGTTTCCAATGAACCCACACGTTACAGCTCTGATTACAACATTATTTAGACCCTGAAAAATGGAGCTAAGCTTACCATAAGTGCGATGTAGTGTCTAAGACAAAGGTTAAGAAAGATTGATTAGATAATTAGCATCGCTTTATTAGCCTTTCACCACATCTGCATGATGTTCTTACATAAACATACCCTGCCTAAAACTGCAGCGATGATGTTTTAATATTTATTATGCAGATAGGAGAGAACTCTATTTGTTTTATAAAATACAGTTACCTCAGATTTGCAAGCCTCGTGTAACAGAAAATGATACACAGCGAAGTCATTAAATAGCAAGAGTGAGCTCCATGCCGTGATGGGATGGAAGGAAGTTAACTGCAGCAGTGGCTTTTCAAGCCTAATTTCTCTCATGTGAGTGGAGCTTAGCTCACCTTGCAGTGTAGACAGGGCTGCAGTGTTGCTGGGGCTGCAGAATTACTTGTGTGTCATTCTGCTTGCCAGCAAGGTTCTCCACAGCCTTTCAGAACAGCTAAAATGTGCCCCCCCCCCCCCTTTTTTTTTTTTTGTGTAGCAAATGTAACAATGTCCTTGTGATGTGGCAATGCTATCACTTTGACAAAGGGTTTTGTGTTTTCCATGACATGAGAGGAGTCCGGGTTTGCAGAACCTTGGCAACTTCAGGCATCTGAGATGTGGCTCCTAGTGCTTGCTGAGCCCTGTGACATCTCTGTGTGGTGCAGTGCCAGACTGGGGTTACTCCTGGATTTGATGGTGTCATTGCATATCCTGCATCAGAGCCAATGCTCTTTTGCTTTTATCACCCCTACCTTGGGTGAGGACTGAAGATTTCCTTCAACTGTGCGCCTCTGTCTTGTTGTTTTATAGCCCATGTGTTAGTCAGCCACAGAAAATGGCTTTGGGCAGTCTGTTGGCTAAGATAAGTGTCAAAGTCCCAAAGCAGTGTGGATGAGGCAGAGGGAGTGCTGCTGTGCTGCCAAGTGGCTCTCCACAGCTCCAAGGCTCTTTCTTGCCACTGAATATGAGCGAGTTTGTACAGGCAACATCTGCATGACTTCAAGCGAGGCCCGCAGGAGAATGGTGTGCAGCACATCTTCACTTGTGTTGCATGTCATTTTCACTTCTGATGCATCACTTTATTTTTCTCCAAAACTACCTTGGCTTTTGCTATCCTCCCCATTCCTAGTTGCCCATCACTGCAACAACTTATTGTCATGTCTCTGCTGACACGTGCCACCTCTGAGATGTTTTCCAGCGAGACGGCTGCCTCTGTTGCTTTTCTTCAGAGACTCAGGCTGAAGCACTTTGGGCTGTGACCAAAGCATGAATAGGCTATGGCCACTCCTGGGTAAAATCAGGGCATTGAGGCCAGAGCCTTGTTGACCTTTGAGTTAGCCAAGTATCTCTGGAGTAAAGGCTGAAAACTCTGCCATCAATAAAGCAGTGACTGCAGGTCCATCCATCACGGGCTCCCAACCCAACAGAAACCCTGTGGTGCAAAGGACGTTAAGTAGGAGTTGTGTTAGGACGCTGCCTTGGACTGTTTTTTCCTACCTCGATCAAGGAGTCTTGACACTGTGAAACAAATTATTCAGAGCTTACCTGGACACCTTAATTTGTCCAGAGGGCAAAGGTGCTGGAGCTGTGAGGCCAGTCAATGAAGATGTATGCAATGTGTGCTCCTCATAAATTCTCTTTCCTAAAAAAGCCCTGTTAGGGTTGCCTTGGATAGATGGGGACAGGGACAACTCTCCAGAAGGACTGTATTTGCATCTTTACCAGTAAAGCTGCTGACTGCTACCTATCAGCGAGAGAAGTGAGATACCATAGAAGGTACGGCCGCATGAGGAATTCAGCTTTTTGTTGGTAAAATTGGCATCATGGGGTGGTTTGTTTGTTTCCTGCAACTGTATGTTTAAATCTAAGTGCTTTTCCTGTAGGCAAAATAGAAATAGTTTAACTAAAATTAGTGTAAAACCAAATAAAACTGGAGCAAAATCCCTGAGGGGAACTGAAATCAGTTCCTCTGCTTGAATTGGACAAACAGACTTTAAAACTGAGCTGCATTAATTTAAATAGGTAGTCGGGGAAATACGTGTGTTGTTGGTGTCTTACAATGCATAAGTGCAGTTAGTAAAAACCCTCTGAGCATTCAGCCCTGCAGAGCTGCATGTCTGTACTCTTTCTCCAAAGAGACTTTTTAAAAAAAAAAAAAAAAGTTGTTTCTTCTTATTTTCTTTCTTTTTAAGTAAATAAAAGGGTGGGGTTTTTTTTCTTTTTCTTTTCTTTTTTTTTTTTTTTTTCTTTTTAAGAGCTGCAGAGGTACAGGTGAATAGAGATGGTGTTAGGGTCTCACAGGGGTCACGGCTTCAAAACTACCTTTTTTCTGAGTAGCAATTTCTTGGGGCTTTTTCTAAAATCTTCTCAGCTCTGGCTCCGATACAGACATTGTGATTGATGTGCAATTTTCATCGGGTTTGAGTAAATCTGATGATTTGATATCAACCTGAAATTGCATTAGTAAACACAGAATTGATCTTGGCCCTACTGATTTACACCTCGTATCAGACTGCAGAGAACAGTTGTCTACCAAAGAAGGTGAAATATCAAAATTCTTGAAGCCCTTTTATCCTTCTTGTTCTTATTTTCTTTCTCTTATATGAGGTTCCTTAGATGTAGAAAAACAAACCCCTTGTGCAATGCAAATGCATCAAAATGCTAAGGTTAGTTTATTTACATAAATGCTGCTTTCACTGTCTTCCCTAGATTATTTTCAGTGCAAATCACTGTTGCTTGAATGTGCAGTGCTTATAATGATTCAAAAGCTATTATGGCTTCTGCTCTGAGGTATGATCTACTTCTGTAGCAATGCCTAGAGAAATGTTCTGCTTCCTAATTGTTGCTCAAAGGCAGCTAATTTGCTCTTTTTCTGGTGTCAGGAAAAATGAGACATGCTTGCTTTATTTTTTATTTATCTGGATGACTTGGTCTAGGCAGAGTGAGGGAGAGGGGGGTGGTTGGTATGAAGGAAGAGATCTACCAGCCCTTCTTAGCTGCAGGCTTGTCCTCTCGCATCTCTTCACTGTCGTTGGGAGCATTTTCGTCTTTCCTCCAGGGAAAGAAAGTCTGGGAGTGTTTCTGCACTTGCTGTTTGCAAGACTACTCAGATCGTAGATGGTTTGGGTTGGAAGAGACCTTGAAGATCATCCAGTTCCAACCCCTGTGCTGTGGGCAGGGACACCTCCCACTAGACCAGGGTGCTCAAAGACTCATCCAATCTTGAACACTTTCAGGGGTGGAGCATCCACAGCTTCTCTGGCCAACATGTTCCAGTGTCTCATCAACCAACCTCATATTAAATAATTTCTTTCTAGTACCTAACCTAACTCTCCCCTCTTTCAGTTTAAAACTGTTACCCTTCTTCCTATCACTACACTCACTGACAAAGAGTCCT
This sequence comes from Todiramphus chloris collaris, assembly GCA_025345505.1. Taxonomy (NCBI): domain Eukaryota; kingdom Metazoa; phylum Chordata; class Aves; order Coraciiformes; family Alcedinidae; genus Todiramphus; species Todiramphus chloris. The sequence continues at coordinate 8,653,063 of JANVCC010000040.1, forward strand.
TCTCCATCTCAGACAGCAGCCTGCATTTGGGCTCAGAGGTATGTTCAGGTCTCTGTCTATCTTCCTGAGCATGAGAAGGTCCCATCCTGGGGTTGTTAGAGTATATTCCTGTTTTGCTTTCTCACAGGTTCTGGCTTCCCAGGCACTTAGGAAGGTGTTTCCAGTACTTGTCTACCCTTGATAGTGTAGGCTGAGATGTTTTCCTAGAGTTAAAGATAAGTCTTTTCCCAGTCTATTATCTTTTTTACCAGGCTTTAAGGAGGCTGTGTTTTATCACAGCTATGATGAATCTCCACATCTCCCCATTACTGATCAAACACGGCTGTTCTGGTGAGGGATCTGCTCATATACACGATGCAGTGAGAGGTTTTCTGCCAGCACGTGTCAGGGAAGATTATTCTCCAGTTTGTTGAGGTAAAATAATTCCATACAAAGATAAAATGGAAACCAACTAAAATAGCGAGAGTATTTTTCTCATGTATAAAAATGGGAGAAGCTGTGTGGGATTTTACATTCTTTATGAGCCAATGATCTAATGTCATCTTTGCAGTACAGGATTAAACACTGACGAAGGTGTTTCTTCCCTTATTTTAAGAGCCTAATACTTTCTTTCTGTCTTTATCAGAAGACAGTTTCCTAGGCTGGGAAACTCATATCTAGAGGCAATGGGAAACTTGGGTTGATTCTCAGGAATAATACGGGGACTTCTGACAGTAATAACTTGATGTTGTAGAAATAAAGAGGGGGGAAAAAGAAAGGGGAGGGGGGGGGAAGCCTTGTCTGGAATATCAGTGATGGTTGTAATGGTTTTGCATACTTGGAATTTTAAAGGAAAATACACAGAGGAAAAAAAAACGCTACAGGTAGAACCATTTCAGGAAATTTTAACAAAGGTGATGTTGAAATTGTGGCTTCTGCACAGTGATAGTGAGTACTTCTTGTGTTGCCTGGGGATCACATAGGTACAGATAGAGACACATGGTTACCACACACAAACATTCCAAGGAAGTTCTGTGTGGGTGCTCCCTCTCTCATGTGCTCACGCTCCTGTGCCTGCCCACACAGTCACTAGTACACAAAGGAGGTGTGAACCACGGTAAAACATCAACAAGAAAGCACATAAACTCTACTGCCTAAGAAATCTGGGCTTCAATAAAAATTTGAGGCATGCAGCTGTAATGAATATTGAACTGCATCCTGGGCTCCTAATAGACACCTTAAAAGGGGTATAGTAAAAGGGTAGCCAGCTCCTATTACTTCTAGCAGATTTCAGGGACTGTTTTCTAGATAGTGCAATGAATAATAAAAATAAAATATTCATTCTATTTTCCTATTTTCTTCTTCTAACCTACTGAGTCCCTAGAGCACTGCAGAACTGAAGTGCATCTCTGATTGATAGCAGCAAGAAAGCAATTTTTAAATTGCTCTAAGTGTAAGATTTACAATTTAAAAAAAAAAAAAAAGGAACATTGTTTCTTGTTAGTGACGGAATTTATAGTTTTAATATGTAAATGGTAAGTAGCAGCCCAGCAAAATAGAGCAGGTTGCAACAGCAGGCTTGCCTAGATTTGGCTGCAGGCTGAGGTCCAGGCAGATTTCATGCAGGCTCAGTAATGCCCCATTGAATGAAATCCCATGACCAAGGGTGTTAAGGACAAATAAGTTGTTTTACTTTTGGTTGGTTTGTTGGGGTTTTTTTGGGGTGGGTTGGGAAGGCAGCATTGTACAGTACACTTCAGTGTAACAGCTGTTCCAGCAAAGGTTCAAGAGACACAAAATGGGAACCAGCTTTTCAGTGCTTGGTGGTATCACAGTGATTTCTTTCCACCTCTGTAATGGTCTGGGTAGGTACCAGACATCTCCATCTTTCTATTGGTGTAAAAAATATGTTCACATCCAGAGCCAAAAGGACTTAGCTAATAACAAAGTATTCCAGTAATTCTGATTTCTCTTTCAGATACTGCTGGCAAACAGCTTCTGAAGGGGCAAGAGAAAAGGCACCTTTTCCTCTCCAGTGCCTTTGACATGCATAGTCAATAAATGATATTGGCTGCACTTCTAGTGTCTCAAAAAGGGATTTGCATGAAATCTATTAGGGCAGTGGTACTTAATTAGCAATTGATTATTAAGAGATTTACTGATGAGTAACAGCTATTTTATATATATGTGTAACTTTATGTGGTTCACATGCACTGAAATGGTTTTTTTATAGCCCTCTCTGGAACGTAACATGTTTTGTTTCAAGCAGCAGCTGCACCTTTCAAGGTTGTGACAAGGCACCAGGACGTCCTCACAGCAGTCCTTGGCTAGCGTTTGCCACAGCTGATGGATGATCTCTCCCACGAGGGATAAAAGGTCCTTGCAGGGATGAGCCCTGGCTACGGGGGATGTAGCAGGGCTCTGCCTCTCTTCCAGCAACCAGTTCCAAGGTGCTCTCACCCCCTGTGCACTGTGGCACTTGCTCTGGGAGCATTGGCAAACCGGTGTATAAAAACCACCTTTCAGATATGGAAAAATGCAAGGCTTGAGTTTGGGACATGTAAATAAGGCTTCTCTGGCTGCAGCTGAGCAATGAATGCAGTGTGTTGCTGCCCCCAAACCTTAGTCTCCTCCATACTCTTCCCATGATGTCTGAAAACAGGGCTGAGCACCCCACAAACAGCGCTCTGGTGTTCGGTGCCAACCCCTTGCAAATGTTATGTGGGCTCAGCATTGTGTTGGCCCATCAGCCTGCTCTAACTTGTGTGTCCTTCACCCTCTTATCGACCAGTTTGGGTTGGAGGGGGCCTTTAAAGCACATGTAGTCCAACCTTCCTGCAGGGAGGAGGGACATCTGGAATTAGATAAGGTTGTTCAGAGCCTCATCCAACCTGACCTTGAATGTTTCCAGAGATGGGGCATAGACCACCTCTTTGGACAGTCTGGGCCAGGGTCTCACCACTCTCATGGTAAAAAATGTCTTTGTTCTATCTAGTCTAAATCTACCCTCTCATGGTTTCAAACCACCCCCCTTGTCCTGTTGCAACAGACCCTGCTAAAAAGATTGTCCCTGTCTTTCTTATAGGCCCCCTTTAAGTACTGAAAGGAGGTCCCCCATCCTATTGCTTCCTTTGTCAGAGAGCTGCTCAGCTCTGGCCTCCCTTGTCTCACTCTACTAGCACCATGGGTTTATTTGGTTTATGTGTGTGTATATACATATATATATGTATTTTTTAAACTGTTTTGTTTCCATCATTTTGTCTCTCAGGACTGCATTTATTACTATCCTGCTCCTTTCCTACATCCTGAATTGCTTGGTAAATCACCGAATATCCCCCTGTCACTCTTTGCCATACACACTTACTGCTGCCACGGCTTCAGGCTGCGGTTGTCCCTAAACAAGCAACCTGGAGGGCTCCCCTCCTGTCTCCCACAGTCCCTGGGCTGTGCAGCATCACGTTTTCCCTGGACTTGCAATGGTCTTTTCCCACTAGGGGTTGTGGTACAATAAAGAAGGTGCTCACAACAGAGTGGGCTCACAGTAACAGAAAACCCAAGCAATTTACCTACTCAATCTACTTTTTTTTGTAACTTGTAGCTTCTCCTGTCGGGGCGGGGTGGGGGGGAGAGTGTTTTGACTTTATTTCTGGATTATGCAGTGGGGCATCAAACACAAGTTTTGACTTGATAATCCCGTGACTTGAAATAACGTGACAGGAGGAGCAAAATGACAAATTGCCCTTTAAAATGTGTGCAGGTGTCACTGAGAGTAAATTGGGCACAGAAATTGATTTCATGGTGTTTGCCTCCGATGTCGAGGTAATGGCCTGAGCAACTTGTTCAGATTGTTGGTAATTTGGGGCACCTATGCCTCTCCCCAGAGTTGCAAAGTACCAAGTGTATTTTGTAGGCAACAGCCCTACATCCCCAGCTCTTGGGAACTAGTGTGCTATTGCTGCCCATAACCAACAACATTCTTTAAAGAGGATAAAAATGGCTATTTACAGTTCACATTTACACTTTGTGTCATGGTGCCCGTTATCAAAGACAGCAAAGATTCATGAATAAAAAAGTACTTTTTAAAGATTTTTGGGAGGAAGTAGTAACTTTATATGGTAACACTCAGGTTCAGACATGACGTCCAGGTGATCGGTTGCACCTCTCCAGCCCTGGGGCAGCTTTTGGTACCCTCATGTGTGCTTGGGAGAGCAGCAGCAAGGGGTGGTTGTGGGGCAGGGTTGGTCCCCTTCTTTCTGCTTGCCACTGGGCTGAAGGCATTACTTAATTCTCGGTGTCACTCCTTGCTCTGAGTTTAATTGAAATGTTTGGAAAATGAACAAGTTTAATCAACATTTTGAACTTTTGTACTGACAGAAAGAGAAATCAGGCTTTACAGCTCTGGAATATTGTCTCCTGATTTCTTTGCTGTTTGGACTGTCTTTGTCAGCAAGTTTTTCCCTAGATCAATACTCTTTCACATATTGCCGTGCTAAATAATGCACTGAAGCCTTCTAAACTAATGAATAGCAAAAAGGAGACATATGGTACCAGCCAGCTCTCCATTGCAGGGTGATGGAGTTGCACCTTCCTCAGTGACATTTCTTCTGTCATGGTTCAAGGCAGTGGGACCATCTGCTCAGTAAAACCTCTCCCATTGGTTTTGGTGTGCCCAGTGCAGGAGCAGAGCTCCTGGGCAGGGGTTGCTGTTCCTTGCTTTAGTGGATAGGGATTCTGACTTTGGGTCCTGTGTGGGCAAAGCCAGGCAGCTTTCCCAGTGACATTGGTGTTGGTTGTAGCATTGAAAAGTTAACTGTGCTTCTCCATCCAAAACAGCTACATGTGGAGGGTGGGAAACAGGCTGAAGCTGTGTCCTGGCATGGGTGTGTGTGGTGGGGAGCAGGCTGAGGAGGGAGTGAAGACAAGGAAAACAGCTGCGTTACCACAGGGGCTGCTAATCTCTCTGAGTCTTAGATAAGCAACTTCTATGACTTTAATTTCCCAAATGACAGATTTTCCCCTCCCTTGATCACAAAAACTGAAATAATTTAATTGATTCTGGAGAACAGAAATCATGATCACCAATCACACACTTCTGCTGCTCACCTACCCTCTAGGTGATATTAAAGAAAAAGAGACATTGGCATTTCTCTGCGTAGGTAACTTTGAGCACAGAGGATGTTTGTGCTGTGGTGTTATGGCAATCACAGCAGAGCAGCAGCTTTGATTGTCAGGCTACCTACGAAATGTGGCATAACTCCTTTTGCAGAATTTGATACTGTGCTAAATGTATCTAGTTGATGGGTTTTCTGCAGTAGATAAAATAGGTCATATCTTTTCAAATGGTAAAGGGTGTTTTCATTTGTTAAATAGTGTTTCCTTTTTTCAGCTATTTAAGAGGATTTTCATTACACAACCTGGATCCTGAAAAAAACCCAAAGCCCTCACATAATGAATTTATCTCTGTAACTACAATAAAATTTTCATTTTTGCTCAGTTTAACATAACAGGTTTTAAACAACTATTTGGTATGACAAGGATAAATCTGTGTTCGCTATTCACAAAATAGGTCAAATGTATTACAAAAAACTCCTCTGATGTGATTTAATTACCAGATGATAACTTTGCTGTATTAAATACCCAGACCTCTTTAGAAGAAGAGCCTAGAAGTGAAAAGTTTTACAGAAGAGCTGCCTCACCAATGATGCCCTGTGTGATTGGTATAACTGACTGCAGTTATATATATTTGTCCTTTTCTGCACGACCTACAAAAGCTCTCATCTTCCTGAAGTAAAATATCTGGGGCAGGAACAAATGTGATGATGTTTGGGATCAAAACCTGTGGCTCTTGCCATACCTGGAGGTTGCCCTGTTGCGCTGATGCAGCCAAGAGCTGCCAAGCTGCAGCACTTTCCTACGGCCACATTTAGGGATGCACTTAGGCAGGTGCTTGACACAAAACATCTCATTGACTCTCTACAGAGCTGAAAAACACTTGGGCAATAAAGTACATCACCCTGTTGGCTCAAACAATGAGAGCTCACGCCTGGCTCTGAGAGGTATGAACATCACAGTCAGATGAACTAGCTGTAGTGCAGCAGTTTCATCTGGCTATGTATGATATTGTTATCTTAAAAGCAACTTTATCTGGAATGTGCTTGTTTTTGGAAACAGAGCCAGTGTACTAGGAGCAGCTATCTGACCTTCGCCTGAAATGTAGCATCGTGCTGCAACTGTTTACTAGGTGGTGATGTATTTAATTTTTGCTTGTTTTGAAGAACTTCAACCTAGACTTGAGTTTTGTGGATGCAAAAATGTTGGTTTCATTTTAATCCACCCACAGCCCCCCCCCCCCCCCCAGCAGAGCTTCATCACCCCATCCCATACCTACAGAAGTTAGAAACCTACAAGTACTTATAGCTATAAGCAAAGGAGTTGGGATTGCTCTGATCCCTGCCAGGGGGCTCCAGGCTGTGCTGCAGGGCTGCTTTGCTTGAGTTAGAAATGTAGGGTGTGCAGAATGAGAAATTACCTCCGAAAAGAAACCCTCTTTCCGTCTGAGTACAGAAGGCAGGTCAGAGAAACGTCTTCACTCAAGGTGAGAGCGGGTTGCAAGACAACTTACAGCAAAACCAAACCAAGCCCACGCTAACAGAAAATGGGATTTCTTCCGGAGAAAGAATGAGGATGAGGTGCTGGGAAGTTGCAGGGCCATGCTGAGATAAATGAATGTGAGTTTGGCAATTACATTTGCAGCTGCTTTCACAGTTGTAGACATGCAGAAATGGAACTGATGGAGTTTCTTTTGCCTGCTAAAGGAAGCATGAAACAAATTATTTTATGTCCAAAGTTTGTAGTAGAGCCATGAGGGACTTATAATTAGAGAGCTAATATGCACTTTCCTAGTGATTAGGTAAACACATTTTTTTTTGTTATTTATAATAGCTTCCATCACACACATTCAACTAATTACAAAAACATCCCTTGTAGAAACCATTTACAATTTTAATTCCAATTATTTTTTGGTAATTCAGAAACATTTTTCCTACTATTCATCAGAAAGTTAATCCATTCATTACTACACAGAATGGCTGATTTGAAACCAACCATGGATTACAAAGTCAGACTGAAGGTGAAAAACAAGACTTTGCTGTGCAGAAAGTTAGTATATGTGAAAACAGTAACACCTTGCTGAAGAAATGAATCCTTTGCAGAGCTGAAGAAATGCAGTGTTAAAGTTGCAGCTTGAACACTCCCATGTTGAATGAGCCCTTCTGTAACAGCGGTAGCAGAAATTCAGGTACACGTGTTTGCCAAAAATACCCTCTCTGAAATTTCTGTAGCTTAAGGAAACTGGGGGACATGAATCACCACTGACTCACGTGGGGGCTAAATGAATGTGGATATGAATAAAAACTGCCTTGCAGGTGAAGATATGGGATGCAGTGAAGCAGAAACTTTGCCCACTGGTCTGTTTTGCACTCTCCATACTCAGCTACGTTTCAGGGCTGGTGTTTCCCAGTCTCTTATAAGCCCAGGGCCAGTTGGGTGCATTGAGCTCCTAAGTGCAAACCTGGCACTTGCAGGGCAGGAGATGGCCCTGACTGTTTGTGTGCCAAAACAGAAATGCTTTTGGTTTAGCTGGTTTTGCATCAATTTTAAGGAAAGCAGTCATGGTGGCAGAGAACCCTAAGGATGCTGGAGGATGGGGCTTGTTGCCATTGCATCTCAGAGACATACCCCAGCTCCCACAGCAGTCTTGGAAATTGCAGGTATCTGTCAAGCAATAGCTTTTCCTTCAAAAAATGTTAGTTTTAACTCAAAACATAAAAGGACAAAAGGTTCAAAGTGCCTTCATAAGCTCTGCGGGATGACAGTGAATCTCCTGTGATTTCTTCTGATACAAAAATTACAGGTCAGGTCCTCCCTGGTCTGCATCTCCTGAAGATGCGTGTTTTCTGCAGAGCTGCACTGATTTACAGCCCTGGCCAAGGAGCGAACACGTTTCTTTTAACCCAAATGAACTTTTTTTTTTAATGTACCTAATCTAGGAATTAAATCAGATTCCATCTGTAGTTTTATTATACAAAGCTGTAAGATATATACAGCTTTTTTTCTCTAAAAAGTGGTTATGCTCTTTGTTACATAGAGTCATATAAAATCCTAGAAAATTTGCTTCTGACTCCCAATTTTGTATACCAAATTCCAAATTTAGAGCCCTATAAAACTAGTTTATTGAATTCAGTATGAAAAGCTTTGATTTCTGTACATAAATACCTTAAGAAATGTACTCTTACAATCTCTTCTCCAACTATTTATTTAGATATATGTTTCTAAAGACAATTTCATCCTTCAGAAATTAATTGCTGCCTAAATTGAGTTTGGCATGCCATGAAGGCAGTGTTTAGGTGAAAAAATTCAAAATGTTTTAGTTTTGAAACATCTTGCAAGACAGCTGCATAGCTTTTGAAGGTGCAAACTCAGAAGGTCCAGCTCAGCCTGAGCTGCTTTTCTGGCCAAAGCTGACAAATGGTATTTGGGAACCATCTGTCCTGACAGTGGGGGACAAAAAGGGCTTTGTAGGCAACAAAGCAGAGACAGTGAGGAAGAGGAGGGGTGTGAAGGATGTCACATGTGGGCACAGTGGGAGCAGATTTGGCCTTTTGGTCCTTTAAAGACATGCCTTCAATCCCACCCAGCTCACCTTTTATCACAACCACTGTAACCAACTTTACTGATGGCCTCCAAAAACACAACAACAAAACGTGAGGTCTCAGCCACTTCTCTGAGGGCACCAAGCTCATCCAGAAGCCTTCACACCCTTCCTGGACATAAAAAAATGGTTCAATGAACATCTGTTGCCTCATCCTCCCCAAACCCTTCCAAGTTCCCCTACTCTCCTAGGTGGCTTGTTAAAAAAATCAGTCTGAAGAGAAGTGCCACATCTCCCTGTTACTGGTACAGCACTGCCCAATTAACTGGGGATTTTACTGAGACAGAGCCTGCTTTGCTTTCAGCAGCTAACAGTCAGACACGGTTGCTTTAGACCTTGTTAACATAAATCCTCCCTTGCAGCCTTGCCGGGGAGAATAAATCGGATCACAGGAGCAAAACACACCGAGGCCATAGGGGTTCAGTGACAGAAACCACAGAGAAAAACAGCTCTCGGGGCTGCAGCAGAGAAACTGCAGCTGAATTTCTGCTGAATGCTGGGCCTCAGAACCCAAGGGTGAAAAGCTTTCCTGTAAGCCTGAGTCACCACTGAGCTGGTGCTTCTCTATATACAGTACTGTGTCCCAGCAGACCACTTGCTCCCATGGCTCTGAAGATGAGCCTCTTACCCAAAGCAGTCCTTTCTTCTTCCTTCATCCTGCTCTGGTGGTGGGATGAGATTAAAATGGGAGGATGACTAGTTCTGTCAAAGCCTGGAGCTGCAGACCAATACATTTAGGTTGACTGTTGCTGGATATTTCCTGGGGGATGCTGGAACCACAAGAGACTTCACGGTAGAGAGCCAGAGCTCATTCGTGACAGGTAGTGAGCATGGAGAGGAGGCCAAATGATGGAGCCACACAGCTGAAGTGTATTCCACCACATCTTTCTGCGTTGAGCTCTCTTATGGAGCTCTATAAAGCAATGGATGTATTGTGATGGCTTACAAAGGGTTGGGGGTGGAGGTGTAGCTGGTCCACACTTTCTAAACTTTGGATGCAGGATAGAGACCACTAGGACAGCAAATGCCAGCAAAGGTATTTGTCATCTAGGTTTTTTGGAGAGCCACCATTCACAGGAAAGGCCAGACTTTCTCTGTAAGTGAATGAATGCAGGTAACGAGTCCTAGAGCAAAGCATGATGGATGAGGTCTTTGCAGGATAGGGGGAGAATCTGTGCTCTTTTGGAACTCATCTCTAGAAAGCAGAGCCTCCTACCTCACCAGCCTGAGCGTGACAGTCTGTAAAGCTCCAAAAGCAAAAGCCAGACAGCAGGAAAAAAAGACCCCCTCACTGCTGTTATTAAGTAAAGAGATGAATGAGGCTGGAGCCAAGGGAATGCACTTAGCAGCCCCACTGGAAAGAGGAGCCTCTTCGTGACAGCACTTTGCTAGAAAAGGATCCATTTGCTTCACAACCAAACCCAGTGATGGGCAGGCAGTGCTCTTTCATCTTCATCATTAGAGATGATTACTCTGAAGGGAACATCATGTCTGAGGTCTGCCAGGGCCGGCAAGGTTCAATGACCTTTTCAGCCCATGGAAGCTGCTTTATTAGCCTCCAAAGTGCCCCAGCAATACTGGCAGGTAGGGAGTAGCACTGAAGGAGCATGTATCATTTCTAAGAGTTTCTAACTGGGAGGAGAGAAACTGCCCCGAGAGCTGAGCTAAAGTGGACTTGGTAAGCAGGTCAGCAAATGCTGCTGATGCAATGTGCATACTGCATATGTACAAGAGAGTAGAAGTCTCCATAGGAAAAAGCTTCACAACTTTTTTTTTTCTCTGCCCTAGAGTCACTGTCATCTTAAAATTCTCTGCAAACATGAAAACAAATCATGCTGTCAAAAAATCACGCATTAGAAACAAATTATGCTCTCTAAATGCGTCTTGGCAATATAATTGATAAACCATGAGTATGAGAAATAATTGAAAAAGTGGGGGGGGGACACGCAGGATAAATGACTAAAATAGGAAAGCAATGAACACGTGTAAATAAGAGCCACAAACAATAAATATAAATTACAGTGTGACAAACTGTAAATAATCAGAGCGTTTCAGGCCTGAAATGTGATCCCTCTTCAGGGAAAACTTGTGTTAGTAAATCTGTAAAAGCCTTAGAGACAAAACCAAGAAGAGATGAGGTTATCAGGGCTCTTTGAAATGGCAAGCACGATGGATTAGCCCCTGGATTCATTACTCAAAAACATCACCAGCAGTGGGGGTGTAAGACATGTTACCAGCCCAATATATGAAGGATTCTGGCAGGAGTGATGTCTCCAGCCTTTCTCCCCCTGCTACAGAGAGATGGAGAGAAAAAAAAAAGAAAAAAAGGGATGCAATCTATCTTCCCTAATTTAGCCATTTAGAAAGGGCTTTTGATGGCTAACTCTTGTCTCTTGATTGACTTCACTTTCCCTCTCCCTTCCTGACATCTCAGGAATCCTTGTGATATTCAGAAATAAATGGTCACTGTCCTTAGCTGCTTCTGCAGATGGATTATCAAGACAGTTTTTTTTGTTTACCGTGTAGGATTTTAACCCATCTCTTTGTTTTCAGGTTCTAAATCCTTTCCAGATTTTCAGGATTAAATTCTCATCAAGACTAGCCCATGCCAAGACCCTTTAGTATGAGCAGGATGGCAGACTGAATTCGGGATGAAGTTCAGCTGCTGCTGAAGAGGTTATAAAGCAGCCAGAGCTCAGTACTGAGGCTGGACCGAGAGGTGTGGGAAAAGATTTGGGATGGGTGAGGGCTGGAGGATTTACACCCTGGCCTCCTGGTTGACTCTTCTGAAAATGAAAGTGAGGGATGGCACTTAGCCCTTCAGGTGCTGTTTCAGAATACATTGCTTTGTCCTGTGATTGGAACTGATTGCTCAGGGCACAGCAGTAAGGTCACAGCTCACCTGCCCTCCGTGGGTTGACTAAATCCATGAGCATTTGGTGAAGTTGCTGTGGGTTTATGCCTAGTTAGATGCAAACAGGCTAGGACTGAGAAAACAATTCCTTACTGGACAGATTTGAGGGAAAATATTGGCTGCTCACTCTGACAGCAGCTCATTTAGAAATCACCCTCAGGAGCAGTGTTTAAGGCAAAGCCTGCACCCCTCCACCTTGCTGCTGGCTTGCAGATGCTATCACGTGGTGGGAATACATCGTGCTCCATGTCTAGGGGTAATAAGAAGAAAAGAAATTACATTAAAATGCAAACTATTGTCAGTGGCTATTTCTGTGGATAGTCCTCTTCCATTTAATAGCACTGAATCCATCACATTACGCCTTACTTCAGCTCTCTCCAAGAAAAGCTGTAGCTCTCATCGTGTCAAGTGCAGTGCGGTGCAGTTTTCAGGTAGCAGTGGGGAGGGCTCCTTTGCCACTTTATTTTATAGCTGTACTGACACTCATGCTTGGCCAAAAGTGCTAGAGAATGCTGCTAACTAAAATTGTCTGTGGGCTGTACCCCCTGTACGACATCAGCGGTGGCTGGACAAAGAGAGAGCGAGGCAGCCCTGGAGCTCACAAATACAGGGAGCTGCTGCCAGGGATGCAGAAGGGAGAAGAGAGGGAGAGCTTTTGAAATTTTGGGGTACAGGTGAAACCAAGGTTCTCCTGATAAATCCTGTGTCTCTACAGCAGCCCAGGAGCCCTGTTAAGTAAGTTAATGCTGTGCCCTGACTTGCACCACAGAGCCTGGGGGAGATGGAGAAGCCAAACGTCCTGATTTCAATGTAACCCTATAACTAATGGTTTGGGACATAGCCTTGCTCTAGTTTAACAGAGGAGTTCATGAGACTCAATTAGCAAGGTTATTAATTAATCAGTTATGTAAAAGAGATGAGCAATCAGATATCCTGTTCTACAGTGATATAGCTCATTGTGAAAACTTAATTAACTGGGGACAAAATAATAAAAGAATAAATCCCCAAACCCTACAGAAGGGTCAGTTAGGAGAGAATGATTTCAACTCAGGGTGGAAACTGGGCTGGAGACCAGATGGGCTGACAGCCTTGCTCTGAGAGGACAGCAGAGTTATTTTGGGTAGTTTAACACCCAGCCTGATGTTTGTCTCTACCACTACAGTCAGCTGAGCCAAATTGTGCTCTCTTGCTTGCCAAAGTAAATCTGTAGTAATTCCTTCTGTGTAACTGAATAGTGCTCACCTTTCAAAGCTACACGACAAGGGAGGAGTTTAGCAGATGTGTTTATTTGCATCCTGTCTCCTCTTGCTATAGCAGCAGCTATTGTAGCACTGGTGTCACTAACACCCACAAAGCTCATTGTAGGTGTCAGATTCTTATGTCACTTGTACCAAAAGCAATGGCAATATTGAGCTGCTTTAATAGCCCCTTGTAACTGAAAGTATTTCAATAGCCTATGTTTATCTGTGAAAAATCTACATCTTGTTACAGTCTCAGTTTTATTTAATTTTACTTCAGACTAGTAGTTAGGTCAATTCCTTGCTTGTTGTGATAAACTGATCCATTACAGGTGATGGAGCAAAGCTGTGCCTGTACGTTCCTGCTTGTGCAGCCTCTTATCTGAATTGGCATTAACTGGATTTTCAGAGATTCAGAGATTGTTAGGGGTTGGAAGGGACCAAGAAAGATCATCTAGTCCAAGCCCCCTGCCAGAGCAAGATCGCCTATAAGAAGTCACACAGGAACGTGTCCAGGTGGGTTTTGAACGCCTCCAGAGAAGGAGACTCCACAACCCCCCTGGGCAGCCTGTTCCAGTGTCTGTCACCCTTACTGTGATAGACAGAAAAAGTTTTTTCTTATGTTTATCCTAAACCTCTTATTTTCCAACTTGCTCCCATTGCCCCTTGTCCTAACACTGGATGACACCGAGAAGAGTCTGGCTCCATCCTCCCTGCACTCGCCCTTTATATATTTATAGACATTGAGATCCCCTCTCAGCCTCCTCTTCTCCAGGCTGAAGAGACCCAGCTCTCTCAGCCTCTCCTCACAAGGGAGGTGCTCCTCTCCCTTAATAATCTTGGTGGCCCTGCGCTGGACTCTCTCCAGTAGCTCAATGTCTTTCCTGAACTGGGATGCCCAGAACTGGACACAGTATTCCAGGTGGGGCCTCACCAGGGTGGAGTAGAGGGGGAGGAGAACGTCCCTCGACCTGCTGACCACACTCTTCTTAATGCACCCCAGGATGCCATTGGCCTTCTTGGCCACGAGGGCACATTGTTGACTCATGGTCATCCTCTTGTCCACCAGGACCCCTAGGTCTTTTTCCCCAGAGCTGCTTTCCAACAGATCAGCCTGCAGCCTATACTGACCCATGGGGTTGTTCTTCCCCAGATGCAGCACTTTACACTTGCTTTTATTAAATTGCATTAAATTTCTCCCTGCCCAGCTCTCCAGCCTGTCCAGGTCACGCTGGATGGCAGCACAGCCTTCTGGAGTGTCAGCCACTCCTCCCAGTTTTGTATCAGCAGACTTGCTGAGGGTACACTCTATCCCTTCGTCCAGATCATTGATGAATATATTGATCAATATATTGATTCAATATATTGAATATATTGACCCAGCACTGACCCTTGGGGGACACCACTGGTCACAGGCCTCCAGCTGGACTCTGCTCCACTGACCACAGCTCTCTGAGTTCTGTCCTTCAGCCAGTTCCCAGTCCACCTCACTGCACAATCACCCAGTCCACCCTTCTCTAGCTTGGCTGTGAGGACACCGTGGGAGACAGTATTGAAAGCCTTGCTGAAGTCAAGACCACATCAATACCACATCAGCTGCTCTCCCCTCATCTATCCAACTACTTGTGCAATCATAAAAGGCTATCAGATTAGTCAAACGTGATTTCCCCTTACGGAATCCATGTTGACTACTCGTGATAAGCCTCCTTTCCTCCACGTTCTTTGAGATGGTGGCAAGAACAAGCTGTTCCATCACCTTTCCAGGGATGGAGGTGAGGCTGACCGGCCCATAGTTACCTGGGTCCGCCTTTTTGAATATTGGAATGACATTGGCCTTCCTCCAGTCCTCAGGCACCTCTCCTGATCTCCAGGACCTCTCAAAGATTACGGAAAGCAGCCTAGCAATGACCTCAGCCATCTCCCTCATCACTCGCGGGTGTATCCCATCGGGGCCCATGAGCTTGTGGATGTCCAGTTTGTTCAACTGATCTCTAACCCAAGCCTCTTCGACAGAGGTAGAAACTTCCTCCCTCCAGACTTCCTCTGTGGTCTTGAAGGCCTGGGGCTCCTGGTAGCTGGCCTGAGAAGTAAAGACCGAGGCGCAGGTGGCATTCAGTAACTCAGCCTTCTCTCTGTCCTCGGTCACCAGGGCACCCACTTCACTCAGCAGCGGGCCCACATTTCCTCCAGACTTCCTTTTACATCCAACATACTTGAAAAAGCTTTTCTTGTTGTCCTTGACTTCCCTCGCCAGGTTTAGTTCTAGAGAGGCCTTAGCTTTCCTTGTTGCATCCCTGCATCCTCTGCCAGCCTCCCTGTAGTCTTCCCACGTGGCTTGCCCCTCCTTCCATGTTCTGTACAATTCCTTCTTCAGCTGAAGTTTCTGTAGTAGCTCCCTGCTCAGCCATGCAGGTCTCCTGACTCTCTTACTGGATTTCCTGCTCTTTGGGATGCACTGATCTTGAGCCTGGAGAAAATGGTGCTTGAATATTAGCCAGCTTGCTTGGGCCCCCTTGCCTTCTGAGCCCCTGTCCCATGAGACTTTTCCAAGCAGTTCCCTGAGGAGGCCAAGGTTGGCCTTTCTGCAGTCCAGGGTGAGGATCCTGCTCGTGGCCCTGTGCCCACTGCCCCTAATTCTGAACTCCACCATTGCATGGTCACTGCAGCCAAGGGGGCCTCCCACCTTCACACCCTCACCCAGTGCCTCTCTGTTTGTCAGTACAAGGTCCAGCAGCGCTCCCCTCCTCCTCGGCTCCTCCACCCCCTGCGTTAGGAAGTTACCATCAGTGCTCTGGAGGAGCCTACTGGACTGCCTGGCTGTGTGGCTTTCCCAGCAAATGTCAGGGTAATTGAAGTCCCCCATGACAACCAGAGCCTGTGATTTCAAGGGTACTTCCAGCTGCCTGTAGAAGGTCTCATCAGCTTCCTCATCCTGACCAGGTGGCCTGTAGTAAACACCTACTACAGTGTCCCCCATACTAGTCTCCCCCTTAATCCTAATCCACAAGCTTTCAGCCTGCTCCTCATTGCCCCCCAGGGAGAGCTCGATGCATTCCAATTGCTCTCTCACATAGAGAGCAGCTCCACCACCTCGCCTTGCCAGCCTGTCCTTCCTGAAAAGGACACAGCCATCCATGATGGTGTTCCAGCCATGTGAGCTGTCCCACCATGTCTCAGGGATTGCAATGACATCAGGGTCCTGAGGTCGCACGCAGATCTCTAATTCCTCCTGTTTATTCCCTATGCTGCGTGCATTGGTGTACAGGCATTGTAGCAAGTTGGCTGGCTGAACCACCCTCTTATGCGACTCCCCTTTGACTCCTCTGGGGTGTCCCAGCTCATTGTTACTGGCTTTCCTCAGGGTACCCAATATAGAGCCTTTATTTGGATTCCATTCCTTAACCCCCCGAGGTTCTGCCCCATTGTTCATCACAAGTAGTTGACAAAGTGAGATTACTGACCCCCCCCCCCCCCCCCCCTTCAGATCTAAAGCCCTATCAATGAGCCCTGTGATATTCAACATAGAAAAATCAGTGTCAAAATCCTGCAAGTCTCTCAAAAACCCTGCAAATAATTTCAGTGGTAGTAAGTTTTCAAAGCGTAAACCGAAGTGCTTCTGGACCTTTCTTCTAATGATATGCTCTGGAGTCGATTTTCCCACGGTGTAAGGGCCAGATTGCAAATGTATTGGCTGGGAATGGAAGTAGAGTCATGGTCCAGCAATGATTTTTTATTGAGTAACTATAGATGAAAAAAGGGCAGTTACTACCTGGCAAACACTCTGCATTTTAAGTTTTCTTTCCAAACTCTCTCCCCCTGCCCAAGCCTTTAGCGTGGAGCTGCGGGAGTTTACATCCTCAAGCCCAGTAGCTGCTAGACACTGTATTTCTTCCTAAATCATCTGTTGTCAGCAGAGGGGTTTCTTGCACAGCTACAGCTGGCAGGGTGGCTGCATAGCCATTGAATGCACATATGAGCTTTTCACTTACCTCTGTCTCATTACTGGGCTGATGTAGTGCTGGTAAAATCTGCATTTGCTTCTAGCCTTGCTCTTCCCTTCCTCCTGGAGAGTGGTTTGTGGTGTTTTGGTTTGTTTAGTTTTTTTCAATCCTAGTTTTCAGGGATTCGTTTCAAGCAGTTACTTGCTATTGCACACAGGGGACAGGACCAGCCCATCTTGCAGCAGGAACTCTCTGCAGTTTGTGGGGAGTGATGGGCTGATCCTGAATGGCTCAAGTCAGTGCAAATTTTCCACTGATAAAAGTAGGCTTTGTCCTGACACCAGCAGGTAGGATGGCTCTGGCCATGCTCAGTGGATCTGTCCCTCCCATTCACAGCTCACCCAAATCTGGTTCATTCTTTTATTTTAATTTTTTTTTCTATTTCCAAGGCAGCACAAAGCCTGCTCTGCACTCTGCCTCCTCCCCCCTGCCCCCCCTTCTGAGAAAGATGGTCTAGTTGCGAAGATGGGAATGCTCAGAAAGTCAGAAGCTTATTAATAGCTCTCTGCCTCTTTTTAACCTAGTAAAAAAGCTGTATAGTGTGCAAAGCTGTTGTGATATGTTTTTTTTTTAATATCTCACCCTTTGACTGTCAGTATTTAAGGAAAAATGAAACTACTCATCAGTGAGGGCTGTAATGCTACTGTTTTATAGCTAGTGTGGAGCACAACAGAAAATTTTGCAAGCGAGAAAATAAAAGATGCTCTGTGTGTGTGTGAGAGATGTGTATGCATACATCTCACAGGGGAGGTCTCACAGACCCAGCCAAGAGTAGTGTAGTCATTAGCAAAATAATATCAGTAAGAGAAGGAAAATAATTGTGTATTGGAAAACTGGGGGAGGAGGGTGAGGGGGGAAGGTTATTTCCTTGTAAATGGTGAATTTTTTGCCTTTATAATGTGTGCCTCTTTCTATGCAGCATGGTACTGGCTGGTCTGGTGGATTTTACCAAGGACACAAAGTACAACGTTTGGGTGCAGCTGGACTCTGCTGTCCTCTGCTGTCCTCCAGGTAAGAGCTGTCCCTTCTGATCATTTTACCTGAAGCCCAAACTGACCTTTTGTCATTGCTGAACAACATTCCAGCTGCAGATACTCTTCAGTATCGCTAGGGAAGCAAAAGCTGTATCCCTGGACAGGTTGTTCAAGAAAATTAGTCCAGGATCCTTGTCCAAAACGGACAGAATCATAGAAAAGTTAAAGATAAAGCAATGCAGCTTATCAGGCCGTGAAAGGCGGGACACGCTGCTCTACTGTGCATATGTTCATGTATGAACTCAAAGTACCAATTCCCAGCATTTAGCCCAGTACGCATTGTTACAGAGGAGATCAGCCACAGGGATGAGAAAAAACACCAGCTCAACCCTGTATGAGGCATGGAAAGAATTGGCACAAGTGGATGTCCCAGAACAGGAGCCCACAGCCAGCAGTGACCACAGCAGGACAGTGGTACTGGGAGGGACTGCTGGTTTTCTGCACAGCAGCTCCTCAGAGATGGCAGCGATGCTGCCGGCCGGGCTGGGCGGGGGGGCAGTCCCCATGCACACTGTAAGCCCTCCCCACAAATACTCTTGTACTTTTTGGCCTTGATAGACACTTCTCAGGGCAGGTGATCATAACACTATAGTGAGAATAACACTAGTGTATTCATATATATATGTATATTTTAATATATAGTTTGGGTTTTTTTATATATATATTTACATATTCTCTGTGTGTGTATACACATACACACATGTTATTATCATGTATTATACACACACATATTTGTATATAGAAAAAAAGGGGTTTGTGCACACATAGCTATGATGTGCAATACAAAACAAAGCTTGCAAGATGCATGTGATTTTGAATCTAGAAGTGATATTAAAAAAAAAAAAAACAAAACTCCAATTATTAACCCTTCCCAACAACTGAAATCTCATTTGCAACTCACATTCTGAAGCTTTGGCTTGGCTTTGCTTGCCTTCAGGAGCTGACATCTGGCACAGCTGGATCACTTAAATATGAAAGATGAAACACTTCAAAGAGTCTCAGAGCGGTTTTGGAAAGGGAAACCCCATTTGTTCTCAGTGTCAGGTAAGGCAACATAGTGGAAGTAATGTGTGGTACACCCAGTAAAACTAAACTAGTGAGTGCAGTCAATTTAAGTGCCAATTCAACAGTCAATTCAAGTCAAGTTAAGGCACATTCTGACCCTAGATGACAGAACTCAGCCAATGGTGTACCAGTTATAAATGCGTTACCTAGTGAGATGATAGTTCCACACATGCTTGAAACTAGGCTTCATGCTTTCATGTGATACTTTAATATTGCACATACAGAGGTAAGGTGATGAAATTGCATTTTAAGTTCTGTAATTAGGCACCGTAATAATGTTGTCTATTTAAAGTAGTTAATATTAAAGAGGAGCTCTAATTTAATAATACCATGTATTTCTAAGTAAGCATGGCTTCACACCAATTGTATTCAATATAATTTTGTCTTCAATTTATACTGTGGATAATGGCCACTGTAGAATGTGTCTGTTCACAGAATTGCCCTGGATACCTTCAGAAGAGACAGAAAAACATCACAATTTGCAAACTGGGGAGGAAATAAAATGGAAAGCTCCTCACCATCCTGGCCCTGCTAGGTACTTAAAAATCAGGTTTAATGTAATTGGAAAAGTTCTGATTTTGGTACAGTTATTACTTACATTTTGGTTTCTTTTCTGCTTTTAAAAGTCAGCTTTCTAGAGGCCTTACATTAATATCACAGATTACAGCTGTCATTGAACAGAAGTATAACCCAAATACAAAAGACCATCCATGTCCATGCATGATTAAATGTTGACTCAAGGTACTGCAGTACTTTTGATCCTCAAAGTTTAATAAAATTTAAGACAGGCAGTAAGGAGTCGCAGACAAATTAAAATTTATTGAGACAGACAAAAATGCAACTATTTCAGACTACAGTTAAGCATTTACAGTTAACCAAAGATAGCAAAATGCTCACATTCCACTTAACTCCTTATGGAAAAAGCATTCAGAATTCACTATGCAATTCTACTTACTATGATAGTCTACATCCATCTACAGTAGGGACATCAAACTGAAACACGTAATATTTGGATCTCTCCTTACAGAGCTACACGTTTAACAGTAACAGACATCAACAGCATTGAGAAAAGTATAAAAAGACCAAAACCCACCTGCTGTAGAAAGGGCCTGTTAATGTATAGTAACTGTACAAAGCAGTCTATGTATTAAAGGAACTGGAATGGCATACAGAAGGGACTACAATACAGGCCAACAAATGTAAGAAGCTAAGCTTGAGCGATCTGGTGGCATGTAGCAAGTGGTGACCTTAGATCTATGTCATTTGCTGCTTGAGGGGAAAAAATGCTACAGAACTCCTAATATCAAAATATTCCCATGCCAGAAATGTACACTGAGACTAAGACTAGGCTGGAGAGGCAAAGAGAAGCATTCACTAACAAACAGTGTTGTTTTAAATATAAACTTTACATTTTCAATATAAACTGTAGAATAAATATTAAATAAACACTTCAAATGGTTTAAATTAATAGTACAGAATAGCTTAAAAAAAGGCAAAGAAAAGGAAAAGGATTCTTTGTGTTCACAGCAAAGGCCAGTAATGACCCAAAAAACCCAACTGTGCTGAAATCTGAACTCAAGGACATTTTGATTTAACCACAGTAGTTAAAAGGACACCTTGAAAGAAAAAGCAATGCCTAACAGTATTTCATAGTCTCCAATACGAAAAGAAAATGAGATTAAAAATTGGTTTGCGTCTCTAAAAGAACAGGACAGCTCTGATTCAATGTTTCACAATGAGAAAAACATTTGGAAGGCCAATGACTTGATGCAGATGAAGCCCTGCTTTGGGAAAAGAAAGAAAAAAAAAAAAAAATGAAAGGCATTACATTAAGCTGGAAGGAAATTAAATCCTTTACAGAGAGTGAAGACTGGAAAGGGTGTGATCTGGAACAGCACTGGTTCTTGGTAGAATCGCTGGTTTCTTTTAAAGAAATAAAGTAATTTCTTGCTGTATCTTCCCAAACTGGACACACATGTATAACACGCACATATATGTGTATAAATGTATATATACAGACACACATTTATATACATACGTATATATAGGCTGCAGATCCCCCAGCCACTGGAGGATGCCAGTGGATCACAAAAGGGCTTTGCTAAATAACATTTTGATATTTGGGAACTTGCTCTTGAAGCCATCCACAGTCCAAGCTGCCCTTGCAAGCACAGCAGCCTGGCTGCCCTGCTCCTGACCAGGTTCTCACACCTCCTCACTCAACTCCACTCACTTCAGACTCCTTTGTACTTGTAACCAACGGAACAAGGGAATGAAATGCTGCTTTTCCAGTGCTGGCCCCCATTCAGAAGAACATCTGAACTGAAGCAGGTGACTGAATGATCGCCTGGCTAGGGGTGTTTTCCTGAATCCAGGCCAGGAATTAATCTGGGCTTCAAATGGGCACGTGTGTTTGTGTGCACGTGTTTCTGGGTGGAGGGAAATGTGCTACCAGGGCTCAGCCAAACCAGCCAAGGCACCTGCCCTCTTGCCTGGCGATTTTGGGCACAGAGCCATTTGATTGGGACCCACAGCAGGTCTGAGAGCAATTGTTTTATCATTCAAGAGAAAGATATAAAACCTGCTAGCTCTGATTTGGAATAGTTGCATGTGAGAGATTAGAGCTCAGAGAGGATCAGTGGTGTTGAGAAATGCATGGTGGTGGCATGTCTGCTCATGTAAACTGAAGGATGCCAACATTCCTTTTTAAAGGCTCATCTTAACAGCCTCTATTTAACCATTTGGGATGTTTGCACGTGACACAGAAGGGCTGCAAAGTTGGACCCTGGAGTTGCCTGCAAGGCCCTGGTTTAGCTGGCTGTACCCTGATGAGGTGATGGGCAGGATAAGAGATTTGCTATGTGGCCTTCGACGTAAGGCCTCGTTCCAGGATAAGCTGCTGCAAAGAAAAAAATCAGTTGTGTGTGGAGATGAGTCCAGTCAGGAGGATAAGCATTAACTCTACTTTGTGGACCTCAGTTTTATGTCAGCATGAAATGGCAACTCTTTGCCTGAGGCAGGTCTTGCAAGGGACAGCTGAGCTACACCCAGAGAGCATGGGAGTAATTAATAAAATACCAAAAGGAAACCAGCCACGATGTCTGAGAAACACGCTACTGATGGCATTCAATTGCTTCTCACAAAATGATACTATTTAGGGAAACAGAAATGCTGCTCCTCTGTTCCTCTTGCAAGTCAGCATTATTTTCTTTGAAAGGCAAGTAGAAAAAACATGTGTGTGTGTTCTGTGTAGCCCAGGGACACTGAGTTTAAAATACATTTTCAAAAGCTGTAGGAAAACCAAAGTGATCAGAGGCAGGGCAGATTGCAGGCCTTTTGCAAATGACTGTGATGGCAGGTTTTTGGGAGGATGCTGGGACATGAAACAACACACAACAAATTTCTTCACGATTTTACACATCCTTCTGCATTAATAACAATTATGTAGCCTTGCCCTTTGTTCTCGGGTCATTGATGTAGACAAATAGAAAATGAATGAGGAGAAAACAACTGATCCCCTGCAACACATGGTGCCTGAAGGGAGTTCCTCTTCTGTGTTGCTCTACTGATCCTGTCTGAAAACAGAGGTCCTACACAGAGGGGAGAGGGGCATTGGTTTTGGAGAGAACTGAGGACCACAGCTCACAGTGCCCCTAAAAAATTGTTCCTTCTGCTAACCAACGTGGTATTTTCCTCATTTTGGGTGAATATGTAACCAGCCATGTTTTAACTCCATACTTGTTCCCCTTCTATATCCAACACTAACTCAGAGGAAAAAAACCCAACATGATCTAATTAGTTTTCAGTGTAATAAGCACATTTTTCATTCTGCAAAATAACTCAGAGACAAATCACAGTCACTGCTAAAATATCTGCATTCTAACGCAAGAGTTAAAAGGCGTTAAGGTACCTCTTACTGTTTCTGAAAACACTAAAAATAATAAAAGGTGACCACTGCATCAGAGAGCTGCAACAGGAGAGGGCACAGCAAATAATTTAATGTCAATATGCTGTGATACGATCAAAGAGCTACAAATATAGGGGAGATGCTGAGGGAATCACAGATTGTAGTTTAATACTATTTGCTTTTACGTGTGTGTATTACAAGCGTGTAGCTCACCCTTGTAATACACACTGAGCAAAGGGGTTATGTTTTTGAAATATAACCACCTAAAGCTGTGGTTTTGAACAGCCCCTCAAAATAGTAATTATTTAAATTAAAGAAATGACACCTTATTACTTTTGATGCTTTGTAACTTTGGAATGAGGGATTGCTAAGAGTAAATGAAGAAGAGATCCATAGCATGTGAGCAGGAAGCAGAGGCTGCCTGCACGAAGTGCCACCCTTAGTGCAAACAAGTTCAGAGAGAAGCTGAGGAACAGCTCTGCAGGTGGTTATGATGCTATAAATTCACAAAACATTCTGAAAGGCAGATGGACTCTTGTTCCCTGCCTGTAGGGCTGGGTCCATGATAGCTGCAGGTTCTCAGCACCTCTTAAGATCAAGGCTGTGTTCCTTAACCAAATAAACAATGCCAGTGAGCAGATTTACACTCTGGTGGGAGCTCTGCCTTCAGCATGCGTTGGACTAAGCCTGTTGGACTCATTCTCAGAGAATCTAGGGAAGAGAAAATCCTGGTTCCTTTCTGGTTTAGACCCCTGGTGCTGGGCAGCCAGAAGTCACTATCCAAAGAGACTCTTTACTGGAATGTAACAGATACGGACTAGAAAATGAGGCACCTACTTTTCTTTTTTCATGGAAAGAAAAATAACTGTGATATGATCCAGGTAACAATTTATGACACACAATGTCTAAGATGAGAAGGGCTTCTAAACCTTGTATTGGTTTGTTGAGCCCTGTCTGTGATTCTTCTTTCACAGGATATATTTCATAAGCTGTGCAGGTGAGGATTAAGACATGAAATGTTTCTGAAACAAAATTCATTGCCCCTGTGGATAGAACAAAAATCCTCCAAACCAACTGAACAAAAGCTGTATTCTGAACAGTCCTTGTTGGAAAAAAAAAGTTGTCTTCCAAATTAAATAGACTATAGAAAATAAAACTCAGTAGAGAGGGAATATTTGTGCCAGGTACTCTCAGATACAATTGCAGAGATATGATGTGACTTGCAATATTGTGCAAAACGTGAGTCCTCATTATGATGGGCACTACCATATATAACCAATTTCATCATCCTTATCATCATCCTCATCTTCATCATCTTCATTAGCTGCTCTTACATGAATCTTCAGTTTCCCTTCTTTGTCTTTTTTTGCTACTTCAGGTTCCTCTTCCAAATCATCCAACAATACAACGGATCCACCACTGCCAAAATCCCCTGAGGTTTCTTGCTCTTCTTCTGAAAGAGGTGAGCAGGAAAGGTCATTCCCTCATGTGACACCAAGTCCCTCATTCATCACTATCCCTGTCACTCAAGCCACTGTCATCTGCAATGTTACTTTTTAAATCCATTGCTTCAACTATTCATGAAACTCTAAATTTCAATTTTTATCCTGGACTGGGATAAATATATATCAATTTACTCTGAAAAATTTACTTGAATAAAAAAAACTACGCATTGCTTTCCTCCTAGAGACTTGACTGGAGAGTCTCAGTTCACATGTACACAGGCCAGAAAATCATTACTCGTTTGTAAATACTTTTATCACAACTCTGTAAACCAGGCTAAAAATATTCCACAAATATTGATTTTATTTGAGCGCATAAACCACGCTCTGCAAATGTAGTTATTGAACCTAATCTGTGATGTGATTCTGGGCATCTCAGACCTTCGAGGTCTCTGCTTTTTCTGTTCTTTCTCGGAGAGGCAAGCTGCATCCAAAACCATCACTGAAGAACTCGGAGTACAGCTGAAATCTTGCTTGCCTAGGTATAAGCCCTAATTGGTGATTTCACATATCTACTAATATTGTCCTGCCAGCAATTCTGTTGGGTTTGGTTGTTAATTTATAACATCTTACAATTTCAGGCCTTCCTTCATCTGGAAAGACATTATTCATGAGGTCCCAGTAAATGTGTATTCCAGAGTAAACAGAACAATATATTTAATAACCATGCATAGCAATCCCATAGCTTAATTTTAATATCAATTACTACATTTTCCAGGCTGGTAGCAAAAACATCATCTTGTCACTGCTTGTTGCCTGTTAACTTCTGCTGCAACCAACCCCCTCCCCCGAAGTCCAAAGGACTGATATGTACATAAGAGCCCCATTTATAGTCTGAATAGGAAAATACAGGAGCACTTTGAACACTGGTAGTCGTGTTTCCCTGTTGTCACTTTTGTTATCGAACTCCATCGTACAGCAATGGCAGGGCTTACGACAGTGTTAATTCCTTTGTTGTCTGAAGAAAGCACATCATTACTCACCACAACTAACTGTCCCTTGCTTTCTTGAGCCAGCTATCTCATTCCCGTACTTATCAACACACCAGCACTGCCCTGTGCTGCCATGGCACTGAGTGGCTTTGTAATAACCTTCTTCATTGCACCGTGGGATGAAAGCACCTGAATAAAATATAAGGAATAACCAGGAATGTAAGACTCTGTAAAAACAAGCAGGTATACAGAGTAGTATGAACTTGTCACTTATTTACAGGAAGATATTCACAACGTTGGCAAGAAAACAGATGCGATTATCTGGTGCTGAAAAGGGAGCAGAATTTAGATATTATTCACTATTTTCAGCTGCCACCATGGTCACTGCACAGTGCATAAATGTCTGTGCATATATAGCATGTGGAGGGCGGTGGTATACGGTACTAGAGAGAGACTCAGTCTGTCCCTGAATGATTAATATTCCCCCAGAGCCCTTTTCAGATGCAACTCTCCGTTTTAAACTTTTCTTCCCAACTGGATTATTACCCAACTTCATTAATTCTGCATTTTCTTTCCATTTGCACTCTTTCAGTGTTGATCATATAAGTCTTTCCATAACACTGTAATTATCCCTGGAAGGTATCTGCCATCTGCTTGCCATTCATACTAATCTCAAGCACAACTTCCGCCTTACTGAGAGTTCCCAGGTATAAAATTCATAAGCTTTACTGAGAGGACAACAGGATTTGAAGTCACTAAGTGTTTGAATTTGAAGCGCAAGATTTGTCTGATGGTAAACCCAATATGTATCAGCCTTGTTGAGTGTGGTTTGTGCTGGCTCCTGTTGACAGGGATCTCTCAGGAGAAACCTGTTTTATTGTTCCCACCATTTTCAGCAGATGCAGCAAATGTATCGAGATGAGTTAGCTTTATTCCCAGGGGAGGTCAGTACAGTCATTTTCCCTTCTTTGCCAATTGCTTCAATTTGAAACATGGCAGAAACCCACCCTTGCCCCCAAATTTCTTGTCTCAAATGATTTTTGAGAAAGTGTTTTTCTCTTTTGTCAAAGATACCAGTGATTTATTGGTCACAAAGTAAGCTTTTTAACTAGTTCCATGTGTATAGCGTCTCTTCAGACAGTTCATGTGTCAAAGGGGCTATTTCCACTACATTTCTTACAGAAAAAATGAATGAGAAGGTGCTGCTCAAACGACATGAAATTTCCTATATAAAAGAATAGAAGTGGAAGTCAGTCAATCTCATACACACACACTTCTATATAAAGTGAATCCTTGCATTTCTAAACTCATTGCACTGCAGATCTTGTCTAATGTGTGAATGGCTCTAATGTAGGTCTGGAAGATGAGAACCGAAACCTTTGAACACATACAGAAATCTTTTGTGTATCGGATCAGTTTGGAAGACCACTTCACATCCATTAGTGAGAGCATTTTAAACAACCTCAGAGCATGACCTTATGGCAGGTTTGCTTATAGGTACCATTATGTTCACATTCCAACATAAGCATACTGATGACTACCAAAGACTCATTTTCACTATTTATAAAAAAATGGTTCTAATATCCACGTTTGTATTTGTCTCCACAGGTTTTCTTAAGTTAATGCTCACTGTTCAATCCTTTATTCCAATATTGATCAAGAAAGACTTTTTAATATTTATGCTCATGCCCTCTCTCTGTTAGGCACTCCAGGTGTTTATCAGACTATACCCAAACTTGCGATAAGTGCTCAGGCGCTGATTTTGAGCTGGTGTAAACCAGCACAGCTGTACCCATGTTACATCAGATGAGCATCTGGCTCCAGAGAAGAATCAAACAGGAAACCTCAGAAGCATTACAAGGTGAGCAGAGAACAGCCTCTGTATTTTAAACTGTCCCGCTCTATCCCTCTTCCTTTCCCTTCTTTGAAACAGGCCTTTTTGCATAGTTTCATTGTGTTTCTTGAAAGGTATTAAAATGTTTCATGCTGCCTGGAAAAGCCATAGATTTAAAACTAAATTATGGCCCAGGCTTACTGCCAACATAACTGTGTGTGGAAAGGATTCACGCTTTAGGTCACAGTGAAGAGAATAAGGTACTTTTCCTTCTGCATGGGAAATTTGTGCCAATTTGTATGTAATGCTGGAGCTTTAAATATTTAGCTACGCACACTAACACCACAATAGCTGCCAACCACGGGGGGAAGATTGCAGCAGGTTCTCTCCATAGTGTCAGGTGCAGGTGATAATCTGGTGAGGATAGAGAACCACTGGGCACAAGCGTTGTACAGTGTGATGGTTTGTCCTGTAAATCCTACACAAATCAGCCCCTTTGTTCATTAGAAATAAGCTCTGGCTACAGGCTCTGCTATACTGGAGTGCAGCACCCAGACAGCCCATTTAGTGGGAATATTTCACCCCACAATTTGGTTCGGTATTAGAGAACATCTGCAGACTTTGGAAGGAGAAAGGACTTTTCCTCTCCAGAGGTTCTTGCACAGATGGTGTGAGAGGACCACTGGTGGACCAGCTTTACTATTAAGCACTACAAAATGCTAGTTACTCCCCACTGAACTGCCTCAAGCTAGTGAATCAAGTTTTCCCCATCTCTCTTTGTCCCACGGAGTATTTAATTATTCCACATAAACTTGAACAGCAGTATTGCATCTCTATACTCTTTATGGATCCAGACCTGTGTCTTTTTTTTTTTTTTTGGCATCATTTTCTTATCTATGTAATACTCCCCTTCCTCAAAGGACATGGGGAGAATAATTATATGCTAAAGATAGAGAAGCACACAGGTAAAAAGCCTGACAGAATTAAGTGCTAGCCGGCACACAGCTCCTTGCATTAGCTTTTATAGTAGTTGAATTCGCAGGGCTGATACAGAAGAAAATACTGACGGGAGCAGAAATTTATTACCTTAGTGATGTGGGAGAAGCATTATCAGGCTGCACAGTTGTATGCTCTAAAAGTACACTCTCTGCAGTTAATTGTACTCTAGATAAATCTGGTAGGAAAAGATGAATAGTGCTGTTTACTTTTTAATTCAGTCTCCTGGGATGCTAGACTTTATTTGAAAGCCTCCAAATTCAACATATCTAATAGTAATGGCTTTGAAGTACTTTGTTGGAACTGTCACGAGTTTTGAAAAATATAGAGAGAACAAAATATCAAAAGTCATCATTTTTTATCAATGGATACAAGTTAACAGAAATCTTCACTCTTACTGCCCAGCCTGCAAATGCTGTGCTCTATATGGCAGGTATAGAGATGGAAAGAGAATAATTAAAGGCTAGTTTATCTGAAAATATTAATCTCTCTTTTCAATCTATTGCTGCAACAAGCATGTCTTTTGTCACATGTATGGTTTGGTTTCCATTTGCATGATTTTTCAGTCAGTGAAGAGAAAAGACAATGTTTTCCGCTGTATAAATAGCTAAGAGATCAGATTAAAATCTCACAGACAGGTGCCATTATGCAGGCAGACTTTCAAGGTAGG
This sequence comes from Todiramphus chloris collaris, assembly GCA_025345505.1. Lineage (NCBI taxonomy): Eukaryota > Metazoa > Chordata > Aves > Coraciiformes > Alcedinidae > Todiramphus > Todiramphus chloris. Next base: position 8,681,845 of record JANVCC010000040.1, read on the forward strand.
TGAAGCAAAGAGCTCCTCTCTATATTATAATTTTCTAGCTTGTGGAACAACCTATGCCTGACATTTCTTGATTTGTGGAGCTTAGGTACTTTCATCCTTCATTTTTTTAATACAGTTGACTACAAGTTATTTGTAGTAAGGGACCATTCTTACGGCTTTTACTTTCCCATTTTACTCCTGCTATTGTGATCAGATCCCAGTGACATGTGCTACAACTGCCTGCATGTCGTACTACCTGCAATATAGCCATCATTTTTCCCTGCACACTGGAATAAAACACTTATGTTTCAGCCTAGATGACATTTATTGCATATAGCAAATAACAGCAAAGCATAAAATAAATATGGGATAGCCAAAGCTATCTATTAAGAACTGTGCTTCTTATTCTTTTAGGTGGCTTTGAAAATCATGGCACCCCTGAGATAGAGAACCCTGTGACTTCCTCTGCCACAAACATGCATCCGAACACAAATGCAAAATGTTTACTGAATGGAGCACACATACAACTGAGCGATCAATCCTCCCTTTGCTCCCACAGCTATGAACAGCAGGAGCTGTAACTCTGAAACATCTTAATCTTTATGTGAACTTGCTATGAAAGGATGATGGAACTAAACCATATTCCCTGTGGCCTTTGGGAATGTTTATTTTTATTTTAAACCAATGAATCCATAGAATAGAATCATAGAAGGTTTTAGGTTGGAAAAGACCTTTAAGATCATTGACTCCAACTGCTAACCCAGCACTGCCAGGTTACTGCTAAACCATGTCCCTCAGCACCACAACTCCATGTCTCTTAAACCCCTCCAGGGATGAGGACTCCACCACTGCCCTGGACAGCCTAGGAATGGGATTGTTCATAAAGTACCTGACCCCTGAGTCCAAATGGAAGTGGCACCTGGGACTGGCAGAGTTTGGTAAAAGCTTTGTTTGTAGAATCTGATAATGAGTGTCTACAAACATCAGAATAAACCTGAGCAGCACTGCAGAGGAGCTGACATGTATGCTCTGTGCTGCAGTTAGTGATGCTGTGATAATCTAACACAGGTTCTCAATGATGGGTCTGAGGTAAGGCAGACTCTTCAAGGGTGAAATGCAGAGCTTTCTATAAGTAGACACTTTAATCTGTACTGTCTGCCTCATGTGATTTGTCTACAAACATGCTAGGACACATGTTTCAATCACCACATATATGCTGGGCTATGTAACACACTGTGATTTTAGAGTATGAAATTACTTACCTTAAATTTTACCTGAATATTTAGCAATTAAATGGGAAAATGCCATATAAGGATTTACTGAACCTAATTTTATATATCTAGTGCAGCGTAAATTACGAATTAATTCAGGCTCCCAGTAGTCAATAGAGAGAGGGATAGGCGTTATCATATCTTACGGCATGGAGCATCCTGCAGGGCTGCCTAAACCCAGGCATGGTGTGAATTCCTACTTTCATATACACAGACTATACTGAAATAGTTTTAAGGATGATTAGGCCAACCTGAACGCCAAGAAATGCATCCATTGCCCCATAACTGGGAGAGGAAGTGAACCCATTGGCTATGACCTGTGGCACCTTCAGTCACCCTTCAAAAAGGGGAGACTTGAGTATCAAGCAGCCTCTGTACTTACTCTGACCTGTAAGGTGATGAAGGCTCTGTGTAGTATTAAGCTCTGTGTAGACAAGGCTTTGAGTTTCTGGAGAGCTGTAAATTAGTTCTGAACGCACTGCCACACTGACACCTGTTCTGTATGTTGCTATCTCATTATTTGTTTAATTTCATAGTGTCAGGCCCACACTCCATGGTGCATATTCCCGACTCAAAACATTAGTCTCTAATTGAAAAACCATTACTGCATATAAAGTTACAATAATCACAGAAGCTTTAATTAGTTGAGCAAATGAATAGCAAGTAATCGAACTTACCCAACAGACTCTTCCCTCTACTTAGCTTTTGAATTCTATTCATTTCATTCTGGCAAGGAAGCCCTAAAATATAACGTACAAGAATCAGTTTCCAGATGGTACAGGACAGGCTCTGTAATGACTGGCTTCACTGCTGACATGAAATGTAGCCTACTGTACACCTGGGAGCAAAAGAAGCCCATATGCTGGTACTGTACTGCAAAACAAATTCATGTCATTAGCTCCACTAATAAAAAAAGAACGCCCCACCCTATAGGTTGAGAATAGTGTTTGGAGGCTGTTTTTATTGTTAAACCATTTCCCTCTTTTCACCAAACTGACATGATGCTAGCTCTCTAATTTATTATTTACTAATTGATTAATTTCTGCATTAATAAAAGGTAAGTTCTTGATCTTTCTATCAGCAGTAGAGCTTATTTCTAGACTGTGTGCACTGGCACTTACTACTACTTTGCTTGTTTTAATGATCAAGGGATATTAATATAGTTCATCTGTGACATCAAACATTGTTACACGATGCCCTTTTGCACCAGTGCTGCAGATGAAGAGCTTTTTAAGGCAGCTAGCTGCCAATTACCAAACTATCTCTATAAGCAGGTCAATCAAACCTGCAACACGGACAGACCCAAACAAGTTCTCTTTGTACTACAAACTGCACAACTCACCGCCTGGCTTCTGGAAGCAGTAACACCACTCGTTGTTTGAAAGCTTCCCATCTTTGAAGGAGTCGCAGGAGTTGAAGAGAGGCTTGACGCACGGCTCGTACTTATCCAGATAAATGGCACTGATCTCCGAGGGATCCAGCAGCAGGTCATAGTTCATGTCAAGTTTGTTGAACATCCAGCCTAAGGAGTCCTTACAGATTGGGAGTATGCTGGTGTCAAATCCTGTAAGAAGATAATAAGTATCCCCAGGTGAGCCCCAGCATGCCCCCTGCACAGGAATCACTGCTAAGCTGAAGCCTCGCTAATTTTCCTTGGCTGGACTCTGAACAATGACTTGACTTGCCCAAAACAGAACAAAATTCTGAGACACAAATGATTGTGTAAAGCTTCAAACCCAAGCACAGCTACAGACTAGAGCACTACTCGCATGCTTTAGGAGAGGTGGAGCGGGGAGGGCCACAATTCATAGCTGATTACTGTAATTCAAAGTTATTTCTACTAAAAAAATTCTCACATTTTTTTGCTGTTCTCATCCCAAGTGCATCAATCTTGTTCCAAGAAACCGCAATGTGATGAGAAAAGGCTACAGCCACTGTATTTTAGAACTAGACTGCGTCTGAACGTGATTTAAATCTTGTTTCCCAGACCCCTTTCTAGTGCCCTGATCCAATTCTTTCCCTACTGTGCTCTCACCTTCCACCTCTCGTCCTAGCTTTTCACTCTTCAAAGCCCTGCTTCCTGCAGTGGACAACAAAATGCTTTGATCTGGATTGAGAGCTGTCTGGGGGAGGCGGGGAAAGACAGGATGAAGCATCTCTTTTGCTTGAAGAATTCTGAAGAATGGCACCTCTTCAGCTGGGCACTCCAGAGAGCTGCACATGCTCTTGCATGCCATGCCAGCACTATGCCTTCTTCTGGCCTCCAGGATTGTACAGAAACACAGGATTCTGCTCTTTCCAGTGCTTTAGAAACCATCATCATCACTCATTTTAATAACCCAGACCCTTAAAAGGCTGCAGCGGCGGTTATCACAGAAAGACCAAGTCATGCTTAGAGGTACCCACAATGTATATGAGATACATTCCAGTATTCTGCAGCCTCCAAAAACCAGTGGCATTGCTTTCTTTCACAAACAAGATGGGGCATTATAAATCCATACTGCCACTGTATTTTTTCACGCCTGGTGCAAGCATGGACTAGTTTCCAAGTTACCTATGACGTAAGAAAGTGTATTTGTAATGAAGAGCTTATAAATTTGAAAATAAGGATGTTGGTTTCAACAAAGACACAGGAACATGCATACGTTGGCTGGGGACCAACAGAGGGTACCTGAACCCCACAGCACAGGCACCTGGTGCTCACGCTGTTTCAGCAGTGTGCCATAACCTGCCTGTTCATGATCCATTCTGCTATGGGCCACGTGGAGAAGCCTGATGAGCTTTTTCCTTTTGCTGCATCTTTCATGGAAGGAGGTCAAGCTTAGCCTTATTTGCTGTAAGTGTCAAGTCCCATTTTGGGATGCTGCTTTGTTAAAGTGAAACCTAAGGTGTTGCTGGAATCACACTGACAGTTTGTCCAAGCTCTTCAGCCAACCTGCTATTTTAAGCACGAATCCAAAGGAGGGCAGTGCTTTATGCTGGAAGCTGTGCTTCTTGTACGCAACTGCAGCTGAAGGTTGTCAGTGACATAGAGGAACAGAAGAGTTAACTAATCAGAAGGGTTAACTAATGGGAAGGTTTATGTCATTCATAATACATGTTTCTCTAAGAAAGAAAGAAGGAAACACCATTTCCTCGGGGCTAGAAGCAGCTCAAGCAGGGAAGAGAGAAGTCACGCTGAACATTTCATCACATTTTTTTGCTGTTATCTCCTCTCACATTATCTAATCGAGTTTGAGCATGGTGAAAAAGGCCATGTGAATAGATGTAGGAAGGAAGCTTGCTTGCCTTGCTGAAGCAATTAGGGACTATTGACTTAAATTATTTTATTCATCTGAAGAAGACAATCAGGATTTGGTCACTGCATCTCTTGTTGAGTGAAAGGATTTAAGAATCCTTGACTTTGCCTTTACAAAGCACCACAGAGCAGGGGACACAGTCCTGCCTTATGTGGGTGTACTGCTGTTCCTGATTCCTCACCACAGGGCAGGTTAAAAGCAGACGAGCAGGCAGAGTTAAAATCAGCAAGCAGTTCAGTTGCATGGTAGAGCTGGGATCAGTACAAGCTTCAGCTATCCCTGTTTAATAGCTTCTGGGGGAAAAAACATCTGGGTTCCTTTGGCTGCTCTTTTCCTGGCAGATATCCTCCATGGTGATGGTCTTCATGCCCTGTCACAGATTTTACAGATGCTAAGGTAATTACAAGGTCTGTTGTACAACCAGTTGAGTGTTGTACATGTTGCTCAGGCCTGTGGGTCTCTAAAGGTCACCTCCTAACTGGCAAGGACCAATGCAGGGAGGAAGAGATCCTGGGATGAACGTGCCTCTGACAGCATCTGTGGATTGTTTCTGAGTCTTGTATTCCTCCCTGCTGGGAAGTCTTTATCTGTGCGTACAACATGCATCCAGGGATGCAACAGCAGTGAGCCCACAGTACTGATCTGTCTGAGCAGATCACAAGATAGTGACTGATGTGAATAAGAGGCTGCTCTGTGTCATACCATCAAGGCTTGGATGCAAGATACAATCATGAATGGTTACTTATGAAGACAGTTAATTAAATTAGTTGAAGGGTTTTGATTGTAATTTCTTATAAACAAAGGAGCTTTCACTGTTGTGACCAGAGTTCTAGATTAGGTTTATTAAGAGGCTGTAGTGTTAAGCAGTGCTAGACTATTAGACAGAGTGCTCTGGAAGTCTTTAAATGGTAGTCTTTAAGTGGTAGGTGTGCCAGAAAGCCTGTAGCTAGATGGTTATCAGCAAAAAGGCCAGTTCTTTAATTCTCCCTCGATACGCGTTTGAACGTGAACAGTGGTATCTACCTCCACTTCACACTGTCTCCTGGTGAAAGGTATTGCCTGTAAATTACCTTTTGCAACATTGCACCTTCGGGCTAAAGCCAGCAACCCTGGATGCTCTTGGCCCTGAGCAACAGGACTGAAAGCAAAGTGTGCCCTGAGCTGGCAACACAGGCTCTGACTTACTGCATGACCAGGGCGGCTGCTGGAAAATACTTCATGAAGCTCACTTACCTTCACTGGGAGGTCACTCTGCTCCCATCAACTTGGTGAGGCCAAGTGATGCTGAACGAATTAAGTCCTTTTTGGAGTCTTTTGATAGACTCGCTTATAAATATGATGCAATATGCCGGGTGAAATAAACCACATACTGTAATTCTGTAATGAATTAATGCTTGGTTAATAGGCTGGACTTTAGCACAACAGACCTGGAGTAACAGTAACCTCAGTGACAACTTTTATGCATCTTTCTGTGTGTCAGCTGAGTGCTGCAGTGCCTATGCTGAGAAGCAAGGGAGTGGTGCAGGCTCCATATCCCTCCTGCTCTCGTCTCCTCAGCAGATGCTGCCAACACAGACGCCAGTTAATGTCAGTTGTGGTGGTTGCTCTCATTTGGACACCAGCTCACAAGGACCTGGATTGAGACCATCACATTTCTCATTCCAACTGACAACTTTCATTCACTACAGATCTGGAAGGAAATAAAACCGGTGACCCACATGTAAAAGTCTCATGTTCCAGTAATATATAAAATGCTCCACCTCCTTTGAATTAAAATGGAAATAAATTTTAAAAGTCTTTAAGTGAAAATCCTAATTAAAAATAAACACACCTTCTGGCATATAGAATTATTTTCCCCCTTCAAGAGTTGACTTACGTGAGTCAGTTTTATCTTATTAAAGTATACTACAATTAAATTAACAGGGGAATAATTAACCTAATTTCCCCCATCACTTAAAATAAAGGAAGGGGAAGAAATATTCCCCAGAAAAAATCCTTTCTACTGCCTAGATCTCTAGTAAAAGAAAAACAACTCCCACTCCAACCAAAGAGACTATCTAGATACAATATGGGAATGTTATGAATTATCAACTGGCTCAGGAGCAATTTGAATCTGAACTTACTACCTAATTAGTTTTATTATTTCCTTATGTCAAAACACGTCCCCGAGTTGCTTATATTATTTACTGAGGAGATTTCAATTGTACAAAGCCTGCAGAAGACAAAGTTCCTGGCCTGTTCTGCTTTGCTGGGACCTGTCAGATAGCTCATTGAATGGTTTGAGATTTCAAACACAATTGACTTTTCCTCATTTTTTCCTTTCAAGAGAGTTAAAAAAAAAGTGTACTTTTTTCTTCACCTGAGGGTGAACTTAATACACTCAAAAAGCTTATTTACACTCACAGTAACATCTTGAAAATTTAATGTAGCATAGAGAAATCTCTGCTGGAACACCTTCTCTAGACAGCTGATGTGTCCGAGGCATCATAGTCATCGCATCCCACCATCTGTTCCTTTTATTGCCACAGGGGCATTCCCAAAATGGATTACTTTGAGGATGTGCATGCCTTTTAAGACTCCACGGGCATAACCAAACCAGTTCAGTTTAATGAAGTGATCAGGCTGGTGAGGAGGGCAACACATGCAGAGCAGTAAGAAAAGGGCAACGTGTACATCAGAGCCTATTTCCAGAGCTGCATGTGTCCTGTTTGCCAGAATTCACACAAAATTCTTTTTTTCAGCTTAGGTATGTGAACTTTGCTTTGATTTCTGAGCCCTGTTTAAGATCTCTTTCATTTTTACAAATGTTTGAAGTTGAAGTAAGAGGAAGCCAGATACTGGTGTATTTTCAGTCCTACCAGAGATAAATGGAGCCGCAGAATTTGCCACATGCAGATGAATTCATGAATACTGTTGCAAACACTTAGAAATGAAAACAGACACGAGTTTTGTGGCATTCCAAAATGATTTAGGCACCTTTAACTCATGAAGTTTCTTTTTTTTTTTTTTAAAACGGACATATAAGAAAATGTGCCAAACTAAGTCAGCGGTCTAAAAATGAACGTTGTTGAGATCAAGTGTTTAAGATCATCAAGGCAGCCTTTCATATAAAAGCTGCCAGGAATCAAACTAAACTAAAAAGAGATAACAGTTCCTCTGTGAATCAGAGCAAACACTGCAGAATTACTGGGAATGTTTTTCTCACTGAAATTGCTTCAGAAAAAACCAAGACCCAACACCTTTAGGAAGTAATTTGGTCTTGGGCCTTTGGTAATGTCCTCACGAGCAGCTCACAGGTCATCTGCATGAAAAACATCCTTTTGACAGTCTGATAAAATGACATTTCATGTGGTTCTGGGCCTAGAGGACTTCAGACAAAGTCTTAAGTCTCTGGCGTTCTCTGCCATGGGGTCTGAAATGAATTCCTATCTCGAAGACATGATTAGCAGTACATCCAGTTGTCTTTTTGCACCATGGTTCAGCTTCCTCTGCATGATAATATCCTTCTTTTGAGTACCATTTAAGAAGTAAGCAGGACACATGGTTTTAGAGAAACTGTTGTAAATACTAAGGAAAGTAAGGGGCATATGAAAAAAGTAACACCACAATTTATGGCTTGTTTCACCATGGAGTTTTAAGATACAATTACTTAGCATTAATGAGGTTTGATTATAGTTTTGAGGAATACAACCTGCAGTATATGCCATCTCTTTAGGAAGTGGCAACCTATTGCTTCACAAGCTCAGCAGTAGTACAAAAGAGGAGCAGCTGTGGAGACACAGACCAATAGTAAATGCCCATCCTGATGTGCGGGGGTCTATTCTACTGCACCTTTAACCCTCTCCAGTCCCACACTACAGAGAAACTGGGCACTGGGGTCAGAAGAGCTGTAAAAGGGAGCACTTGCCTGAACTCTTTAAATTGTGTGTGAAGACCCTGGCCTTAGACAGCTTGTACCAGAGAATCAAGGCAGTGGAGTGATGGTGAATCACATACCTCAATAAAACTTGTGCATCCTACTTCACAATTCAAGGGCCCACATGCTTTGGGACATAAAGATTAATGAGTCCTTCCAGAAAATAAATGCGCATCTGCTCTCTGATGAACATGATCTCTATTGATGCTACCTGAATCTTTCTCCTCCCTGGTTGGTAAATCACATCAAATCAGTCATGTTGGCTTAATCCACAGAGAGTAAATGTTCTCCAAACTGTTAATTTTCTTCCTTTCTTAAAAAAAAAAAAAAAGCCTCAAAGGAAGCAAAGATGGTGTCATTAAATACCTGGGGCACAATAGATTCCAGCTTTCCACGCCATTTAATTATTTCAGCTCTGTGGATAAACTGGGGGGTAAGGAAACACCACTGTCCATCCCCATGAAGTGATTCGGATGCAGCCACGCTGAGTTGGAGGATCAGGGAGTTTAACTGTACAGACACGAACAAACCTCAGGGCTTGAGAAAAGCCCCTGAGCCATTTTATTTGTTAGTATGGATGTGACCTCCATGGCCTTCAGACAGTTATTTGCCTAAGTTGTAAAGGTCTCTCTGTCTCTGGATGGCAGTTTTGAGAGCAGTGTGGGCCAGAGAGAGGGCTATGGAACGATAGGAGCTCCTTTAGAAAACTTCAGACATTCAGGTCTCCCGCGTGCCTGCTCAACTGTTGGCACTGGCCTGACCTGACATTGCAGCACTAAGACCTGTGTTCAACCCTCACTGTTCAATGGGAAAGGTATTTTCTTACTTCCTTGTGCTGTCTCCGAGCTTGTTGGTTTGATAACACGATTCGCATCCTCGTGAAGAGCACCAAACCAGTCTTTCAGTCGTGAAGCGAGATTCCTCAGTTCTTTGTCCGTGCAAGCTAGGAAAAGAACAAAGCACCAGGCTAAGTCAAGAGCACCAGTAAAAAAACCTTTCTCCAGACAGTCTATTAGGAAAATATCATTTATGGTTGTAAAATCCTTCTCATTAAGAGCTCTGAAGTAAAGGAGAAGGGTAGGGAAAAGGACGCAAGTTAAAAAGAAAATGTAAGTCATGAATGCTTAGTTGTACTCAAGCACTTCCTCGGTAGCTGACATGATTTGTGATGGAAGAAGTGACACACAGAGCTACCCGCAGGTTCTCAATTAGAGCTGTGTGACTATTTAACTTAAATGCTTTCACCTTTTAGTATTTCAGAGAAAAATATCAGTCAACCAGATGGGGAGGAGGGACATACTTGCCTAGACAAAGTACTCAAACAAGACGCTAGGAATAATTTATAACGGCGTTTGCCATAGTGTAAGGCTATTATCACAGTAATGGGAAATACATATACTTACTTATATACATCAAAAAGAAAATTGTTATGTTGCTCTAGTTCTACTGCAAATGAGACTTTGTCACCTCTGAAGGTTGTCAGTTCTATTTTGTTAGCTAAGTAAAACATTTCTTATAAATTTTCAGTGAGAAATATCTAATTTTTCCAGTAATTTCTGCCAAGAGATTAATGTCCATCTGAAGGAAATACTTTTAAGCAAGAAAGCTGCATTAGTCACCAGCTTCTGTCAGAAAAAATATTCTTGTTTCTATATCATGTTTAATGCTTAAAATTCACATGCTTACACAATTTTGTTATTCCTGCTGTGTACACATTCTACATTTTAAATGACAATTCTTGGAATACAGAACAAGATTTTATGCTGCAGAGGCAGACATCCTTCTCAGGGCAAGCCACAATACGTCTTCTCCAATTCACTGCACATTATAATATTCCTCCTTCCACCTTATTGAAGAACAATTGAGTCCCACAGCTTGTCTTCCCAAGTTAAACTCACTGCTCCAATGACTGCAGTGAACTTGCTGATATCTCATGGCTGTGGTGAATACGTGTTTGTTCACACACGTTTTTTTTGGGTCAGAAAAAACTCTGAAGTTAAAAATAAGACATTACAGCTTTTCCTAAGTGGAAAGTTTTTTAGCATTCAGGGGGTGGGGCTGAAGAAGAAGAAAGATTTTCCCATTTTTCTGTAATGCTCGAAGAGTGAGATAGATTTTCCTATTAAAGATAAAAATATGAAGATTACTATCCTGCTAAGGCTGAGTCCAGGTAAGGAAAAACTGAGTCTTAAAAGAAAAAACCCAATAATTAATGTAACATAAATGGAAGACAATACAATATTAACTGTAATGTGGATTACACTACTGAAAAAGCTTATCACTTTATTTCCTCACTTAAATGAACATTCTATTTTACTCATTGTAAACTATCTTATCTTTGCAAGACAAAAATTGGATTTGTGAGCTCACCATACTGTCTTTCCTATAAGGAACACCTCACACTGCTGTTGTTCCTTGACCGTTGCTCACAAAGTCTTTTATCAGAGAAAAATCACAATAAAAACAGTAGCAGAACAAATTCCATCATCTTGCCTGTAACAAGCCCCCCATCAGGAGATGTTGCCTGAAGGAGTGAGCGGGTAGGAATAAAACTAATCTTACAGGTAATAAATATTCAGGAATGAACTAGCTCTAGACAGGCATGAACAATTTCTTATTTTGTGAATTTAGACCCATGAAGATAAAGAAATTTCCATCGTGCACTAATTTCAACAGGAGTTGGGCACCTAAATTAATCACAGAATGTTAGGGGTTGGAAGGGACCTCTGAAGTTCATCGAGTCTAAACCCCCTGCCAAAACAGGACCAAAACTAGGGCAGATCACTCAGAAATGCATCCAGATAGGTCTTGAAAGTCTCTACAGAAGGAGACTCCACAATCTCTCTGAGGAGTCTGTTCCAGTGCTCTGTCACCCTTACACTAAAGTTCTTCCTCATGTAGAGGTGGAACTTCCTGTACTCAAGCTTGAATCCATTGCCCCTCATGCTATCACAGGCACAAGTGAAAAGAGATTGTCCCTGCCTTCTTGATGCCCAGCCCTCATGTATTTACAGACAATAATTAGATCCCATCTCAGTCTTCTCCTCTCCAGATTAAAAAGCCACAGGTCTCTCAGCCTTTCCTTGTAAGGCAGGTGTTCCAGTCCCTTAACCATTCTTGTAGACTCTGTTGGACTCTCTCAAGTAGAATTGTCCCTCTTGAACTGAGGAGCCCAGAACTGGATGCTATACTCCAGGTGAGGTCTCATTAGGGCAGAGTAGAGATGGAGGAGAACCTCTCTCAATCTGCTGGACACACTCTTAATGCACTCCAGGATACCACTGGCCTGTTGGCCAAAAGGGCACATTGTTGTCCCATGAATAACTTGTCTGTTAGGACTCCAAGGTCCTTCTCCATGGAGCTGCTCTCTAGAAGATGTTAGAAGTGATGGGGATGCTTCCTTTACATGGCAGGGGAGATACTGGTCCTGCATTCCCTGTTAAATTGTCATCAGCTGATTTTCATCAGACATAATTTTTGCCAAAATATTCTGAGGTAACGACAACAACACAAGAGCTCGTAACAGCCTGCTTTCCAATAATCTGCCTTCACAAATGTTTTCTGAGAAGAAGCTTACTGATAATCATACCATCTTTCAGAATTAAAAGCAGGCAGTATCCTTTCTTTCCTCCTGCCGAGTAGCCTTTGAAAGCCCTGTTCTTTGAAAATCAGTTTTGCAAAGGAAAAGCAGCAAAATATATAGTGCACGACAAATAGGTGTTTAGCCAAGACCTCATGCATGACAGGTTATTCACATGTTCAGAGTATTTCACAAATGCACCTCCATTCAAAACTGCACATACAAACACAGCTTTGTCTACTGACTATGCCAAGCCAGTACCCCGTACCCTTTTGTACCAGTGTACTGAGCTTCACAGAGTCAACAAGTCATAGGGGGAAAAAAAAAATATTACAAGAAAATCCCCTTCTAGGGCTGTTTCTCTTATTCACGTTTGTGAATGTCTGTGTATTTCTGCACACAAAGCCAACTCTAGAGACTGCAGGAACCGAAGGTAAGGCAAACGCTCCGAGGGACACAGCGTTCACTCTCAACCTCGCAGTTCCATCCTGCTGGTGCAGAGTGGAGGGCAGGAGCCCGGAGCACACTTGCCTCCTCTCCCTGCCCCAGCACCCTGCAGAATGGCCTTCCCAGTGAACCACCAATATCGCTCAAAGAAATTTCACAAAGTGGTCATTTGGTCAAACGGCACGGACTGAGGTAATTTGAATCCATGCTTTTAAACTGCTATAGAAGACAGGATTGAATATACAGTGTAGATGGAATGCAAGTACCTTAATTAATGGTAAGTCATACTTAAAATTATTTCTCTGTATAGTCCAGCCCGTTAAACATGTCAGGACCTCTAAAATACCATGCATAATGAATTTGTTACCTTTTTCCCTACTTGTCTGCAACCATCTTTTACCATGAACATGTTCCTTGGCAGTGCTAAGTTTACGGTTGGCCTTGATGATCTCAAAGATCTCTCCTAACCAAAACAATTCAATGATTCTATGCACATTCTACCCATATCAATTCTCTGCCATTACCCAAGTGCTGCAGCTCATGACCTACAACAGCTCGGTTATATCCTACAGCTGCTCAGACAGACATAGGACCTCTGTATCCTCTTGTCATTCCCTAGCCATATTTCCACGTCATAGCTTCTCTGAAGACTGCATCATTCACTCAGGCTTGGGTCAGTTTTTAAAAGTGGACCCTGGATGTTGCTTTCTCTTGTTTCCACCAACGAGTCTGCAAAATGCCACAAACCCTGCAGCTTTTCTTTGCAATTCAGCTTGAGGCATGACTGGACCGTAAGCCCAGACTGGAGTTTTCTGCATTCTGGTGAGGTTTTTTTGTGCATAACTGAAACATTCCTCAAGTATGTCGTGTAATGACGATTCAACAATGGATATTATGTTGAGATTCTCCCTTAGCACTGCAGTCTTTCTTTGGAAAAATAACTGTGGTTTTGTGAGTAAATCAGGAAACAACTGTGCTGTTAATATGTAGTGAATAATAAATTTCTTCATAAGATTTCAAAAAATACTCAAGTATTTCATACCCTCAGTCTTACTTTCTCCTGCACATTAAAGCAGAGGATGTATTAATCTACATTTTTTGTATTAAATTTTATTTTAGTGCTAACATGCATGGTTAAAAAGGTTCTGCCTCCCGAAATGGAATTCTATTTTATTTATTTTATTTGAACATCTTCATAAGTCTCTAAGCATTCTGAATTTGCTTGTTTTGGGACATGTTATTTTAGACAATTCAAAGTGGACTGACCTTCAGAGGGCATGAGTTTAATACCCATGAAGTCAGGCCCAGACTCCAGCTGGGTACCCAGGAGCCAGAGCACTTAACGATTTAATTCTGGTGGTAGAGACCATTAGTTACATATCAAACAGTTAGGAAGCATAGCTCTGAGGAGCCCCAGATCTGAGATCCTCGTATATAAATTTGAATTAGTATGAGTTATAAAGCATTTTTAAGAACCCTCTCCATGAAATATACAGTGCAAATGTACCTCTTTACTATTAATAGAAGTTTCAAGTAACATGTCTCAGATGAGAGGAATAGAGCTGTATAAGGAATAGATAGGATAATGGGTCTCTAGATATTTGAAGGTCTATAAGAAGAGAACACCTAGGTTGCAAACAATATGGATAGTAACATGACTTGAAGCACTGATTAAAAAATCTGGAATGAAGAGAAATAGCCAGAGAGGAACCCCTCCAAAGCCCCTCTCTAGAAATCCGGACTAGAAATCTGTCCAGTCAACTGCCAGTGATCACTTAAAACTCTGCTGCTGTGAAAAAGACACAAGAGCAAAGATGTGCAAATATTCATTTTCACTTCTCTATGTATTTTCTTCAAGATAAGAGAACATGGCTTCAATTAATTTCCTACACCTTTCAAAAAGGGAAAAACCCACAAAACTTCATCTTTGTTATTTTATCAATGTCACAGAGTTCTGCCTTAGCAGCCCTCTGATATCAGGTCACATAACATTAAGGACCAGGTTGGATGAGGCTTTGAGCAACGTGGTCTAGTGGGAGGTGTCCCAGCCCATGATGGGGGCAGGGGAGGACACTGCAACTAGATGATCTTTATGGTCTCTTCCAACCCAAAGCATTCTATGATTCTATAAATTCCTCTATACTTCACTGCTGTCACACTTTGAAGACATCACAGCCCATGACTTCCCTGTGTGCAGCAGGTTTGTATTGCTGCTGGTCCAAAGGATGCTGGTGAGGCAGGCTGGTTAACATCCAGCTCAACCACCTCATCGCAGGGTACAGTGCCCTGCATCTGACATGGCAGTGCGACCGTGAGCCGTGGCAGAATCTGTAACTTCTCTGAGTCACAGCAATGCCAACACAGGAGGAGGATCTCTCTGCTGCTGGATCCAACCAACACCCTCTGCTCTGAATCTGCAGATGTTATGAATCATCCTGCAGAAGTGATTTAATGGCAAGCACCGAAAGTGCAAATTTAGTCCCAAGGGTGAAGCAATTGGTCCAGAAGTTATTTATTCCTAACAAACGGAAAACACTGTTGCTAAATACCTATTCTCACCAAGCAGAAAACATTAATCTAACTTAATAGAAAGCCATTAGCATGCTGTAAAGGCTCAGGCTTTTATAGGCATGCTTCCATTATGGACTTTTTCAGCTCTACAGATACTAATCTAGATACATGGGTGGTGAAAATTAACAGCATAATATTTAATTTCACTCTTTTGGGGAAGGACTTTCAAAAGTGGTCAGTGCCAGAAATCAACATTAAAAAAGAACTTAGCAGTAGAAGCATAAGAATAAATCAATATTGAATGTTCTCTCACATCCCCTTTTACTCCAGCCTAACAAAACAATCTTGTAAAATCTCCAGCTGCTAAGAAAACAAGCCTTATAACTCTTCATGGCTTCACAGAATGGTAGGAGTTGGAAGGGACCTCTGGGGATCACCTGGTGTCACCCCCCTGCCCCAGCAGGGTCACCCAGAGCAGGGGGCCCAGCAGCGCAGTGTCCAGGCGGGTTTGGAATCTCTCCAGAGGAGACTCCCCAGCCTCTCTGGGCAGCCTGGGCAGGCTCCAACACCCTCACAGCAAAGAAGTTTTCCCTTATGTTCAGGTGCAACTAAGCAAGCTATGCTACCAGACTCAGAATGTGTGTAACCTGGTTTAAATAATTAGATTTTTCTGCTATCAGTCATCTATTTGGCATGTATCTGTTGCCTTATCATTTCTATTGTTATCATTCTTACAAACACTACTACATTACTACCAATTACATGTGGAGAGACCAGTTGTTTTGGTTCATGTTTCTATACAATACTAAATAATCTCTTAAGTAGAGATTGAGGACCAAATTCCCTATTCCCCAAATGCCAAAGGGGAGCATGTGAACTTTCCTTGAGAGCTGGGCTAGTTTCAGCTATTCCAGTACTGTAGAGGAAAGGAAATTACAAATGCAGATAAATGAAAATAAAACCCAAAACCACAACCACTAAAATCTTTAAAAATGCATATTTAGCCACTGAGGTTAGTGCCCTTTCCATCTGCCATGACAGAACTCAGCTTAGGAACACATCACCAATATTGTGTGACAAATGTCCTGCCATGGAGCAGGATCAGTGTGTTGTGATCAAGGTGACCAGCCACATAACGTGAAGAAGAAATGGGAAACATTGCAAGGGAGCCCATCTGAATCCAGTCTGCAATTTCAGGCTTGGGAGTTCCCCAAGCAGCAAGAGGGAGTGGATGCATCACTGGAAACAAGCCCTGCTTGCTGCCTGGCTCACAAGCAGAAAAGCATCTGTTTTTGTAAGACACAGTAGTTGTAACAAGCAGATCAGTCATTTGTCCTGTGAGCCTGGAGGACAAGTCCATTTAGTTTTGATTAAAATGTGATACAGCACAAACCTACGTGACATTGCCCAATAGTGATATTACAGTCCTCCAGTTACAAATAGGACTGGCATAGTTTGAACAATTCAGATGGGGGAAAAAAGGTGTCTTTTTTTGTATAAGGCTAACGTGACAAAGTTACATGGTATAACACATTTAAAAACACTGCAGTAACACTGTAAAAAGATTTGATGTAAATTTATCATAGCATAGAAGTTGACAGGAGATAAAGTTCATTGTTTGCACTAATTTTTATATTATTCTTTGCATAAAAAGAAAACGCAGCAATTTTAATCATGCTTCCTCTGGCAAACATCACTACATTTTCTCTCTTGTAGGTAAGTCAACAACTTATTTCAACTTGCTATAATTGCTTCTATATGTGTGTGGATTATCACAACAGGCTTTAAAACTAAAGTAAAAATAAATGTATCAGCTTTCAGGCTTCAGGGAGCAGGACGGCTCCCAGTCATGCAAAATACAAAGCATGTTCTAAAAACTGCTGCTGCAGGAGCTGATTTGAAAGTTAAACATCGAGATAAATTCCATGCTGTCTTAACCCTTCGCTTTAAATGCAGCTACACACAGATGCATATAAGCACACACACACGTATATGCAACTTGTGGGTGACTGCAAGTGGGTTATCTGTGATCGTTTGGTGATGCAATTGAGGCAATGATTACCTTCTCAAATATTTCACTGTTCTTGGTTGGAAGAGGCAACACTCTAATTTGCTCTTTTCATTCAGGCCTCAGGCAACTTCTTATAGCAATAAAAAATGAAGTATTAGGCCAATAATTTTATGAAGTAGAAAGGAATGGACTGTTTACTGTAAGGAAAGGTATTACATTCCAAACATGCCTTACTGGTTCGATAACTGAACGCCTTTCATTTAAAGTCTCTCCTGTAATTGCCAACGTTTGACGACAAAGTTCTATGTGGGTATATTTGTCGTACTGCATTTTTGGCATTCACTGGCTATTCTTCCACAGGGATGACACCTATGCTGAGAGCCACCTCTGATCCTTCTGTCACTTGTTTTGCCTTGTCTTATAAATACAGCAGCAGATGCCAAGACCCTGCAGTTCAGACTTTGAGATGATTACAAGAGCAGCTGAGTTTCTGGGAAGACAAGAAATGCTTTGATCTGAAGCTTCCTTAAAATGGTACATTTAAAATACAAAGCTCAGCTAGAACTGTATAAAGAAAGATTGAGAGCTACAAAGCTCCCTCTCTAAAGCTGTAGGCAAAGCGTACATCTGCTTTCATAGTACTTAATGCTAGTTCCTTTTGTGCTTGCATTAATTACGAAAACCCTGGAAAGTTCATCTTCACCAGGTGCTTAAGAAGCCTAGAGGCTTATTTTAAATGCACCCAAACTGCAATGATGCTGGGGGTCTACTGGAACCGGGTAGGAAGGCTTGTGGGAGTAATGTCCCTTGGGATATTTTGGTCATGTCAAGTACTAACTACAATATTATCTCCTGTGTGGTTCTTAGCCTCCCAAAATTAATTTGCCAACTTTCCCTAATGTTCACATTCAAAGTCTGTTGTATCACCGGAATGAATGAATAGACAGACTTATATCAACCGAAAACTAAAATAGAGCAGATAAAACCATCTAACTGAATGGACTTTTCCAGAAGGTTTGTGCTGTGCTCTGGATGAAAAAAGCCTTAGTAGAGTCGTCACCTCCCCTCTCGCCTCCCCACTCTGCACAGATGTCCTTGACTCGTCAGACACACGTACGCACCCCGCGTCTTCTGTGCTGCGTCTCGGCAGCCCCAGTTAGCTGTAGTCCAGCACTGGCCAGTCTTTCCAAGAGTACTTGGAAAAAAAGGAACATTGGTTAAATTTTAAAGCAGTGTTTAGAGCAGACCCACAGGTTACAGCCCATGGGAAGTTTTCACAGGTACCTGATTTTGCTGATAACAGCTTAGCAGATGCTGGACTCTTGAGCATTTGAAATAATAAATAAACAAAGCTGGACAAATAAGAATAAAACCAAAACTCACTGGGGTTAAAATGCGGGAACTAAGGGGTGATTATTTTTAGGAAAACAGTACAGGCTACCAGAGTGTGCACATTTGAGATTCAGATGGAACTGTAGCTTCCAAAACCACAGCTGGAAGTGTTAAGCCAACCTGCTGAACCTCTCCACATCCAGGAGGTTTTTTTGCTGAACTTTCTAGGGCTGAACAGTGAGAAATTTTAGATTCCGATCTTCAGTAAAGACATTCTGAATTATAATACTTACAAATAACTTGAGCTGTTGATGATAAGGGCAGCTGCTGATTTCCAAAATTAAAATGGCCTTGAGCTTGAAAGAGCAAAACTCAGGTAGTAAAATTAGGAATTTGACAGTGTTTGAGAAGAAATGAGCATATCTATTTATGTGCAATAAGAGCAGGAAAGCAACAGCCAAGAATATAAAAGATCATATATAGAGAAAAAAGTGAAAACATAAGATGATTTCACAGAATGCCTATGTTAGAGCATAATCATGTGCAACTCTTCTCAAAAAATAACTTGAAAATATGGCTATATATGAAACAAAATGTAGGAGACTTCTAAATTTTACAGTTCCTTGTGCAAACACAGATGGATCTAAACTGAATTAGGAAAAAACCCCAAAGGCAGTAGTAGATCATTTTTGCAAAGTGTCATAGTAAACAGGGATAGTCATTATTCTTTGATACCACTCTTTTAAAATGCATGAATTTCTGAGTGGTTCATAGGATAAAACTGCTTCTTTTACAGAGTTCTGTTCTTCTGACACTACTCCATCTCTGTAAATTTGTTCCAATCTAAAATTCATGAGCTTCCAGATAGTTATTGGGGTTTTTTCTGGTTTAATGCAAAAAGGTATTATTTTTATGGCTAGCAGGATTTAAATGCCAGTGTGCGCTGGCCTGGTAGACACCTATTCTGGAGGTGAAGTTTGGACTGTCTGCACTTACAGTAACAATCACTGCTGCTACCTCAGGAAACTAAGTTCAGAACGTTGTACAGAAATGCAAAAGCAACATCTATATTATGCAGCCTGTGTGCTCCTATCACAGGGCATTTCCAGAGGGCCAGTGTCATCCCATATCCTTCTTGAAGCCTCTGCTAAGATTATTGGTACTGCCTACAACCTGCAAAAGGGACCCACCCAGGATTTATTAGGAGGACTCCCCTTTTTGCCAGGAACTGATACTCTATCTTACCAAAAAAAAGAAAAAGGAGGCAGTTGAATAGATTCACTTCATTTTTACTGGACTCTACCATGTTTATTCACTTCCTCAGGGACCCTTGAAAAGTAATACATAAAACCAATTTGCCCATGCTTGAGCAGGATGGAGAGATAGATACTTGTGAGTCAGCATATGCCAGCAGAAACTATTTTTCCCCCTCATTAACTTTTTTGCACATCAGCTGATTTTTATTTCATACTGTGTATATCCCTGTACCTATTTTCTGTGTTCCCTACTGAATGTTATCACATCTGATACCAGCAGGGCTTCATTAATGTAAAATGTTGTCATGGGGTGAATGATTCCTAAATGAGAAAACACAGACAACCCTGGAAGAGAAAATGAGGAGTTGTTGGACAGCACAGAGATAGGGGCATTTGAAGACATCCCAAAGGAATTCTTCCCAAATTGTTAAGAAAACTGATTGAAATTCAATAAGTGCAAGTGAGACAACATAGCTCCCTGGTGGATTGCAAAGATCCCCTGGAAGAAAATCAGAACTATCCCTGGACTACTGCACCTTGCAAAATCAAGAAATGCAGAGATCCCACCAGGGAAGGCAGGATAGTAACACAGCGTTTGGGGCAATGTGGAACAATCAAGTGAAGGAGCAATTTTAGTAAGGAAATGCAACCTATTTTGAGAATCAAATTTGAATGCATTTAAGATATGAACAGGATTTTATTGGAACCTGTGTTACCCCAGTGAAGTGTCATTAACTTCAGAGGAGCTGACAGCAATTGGTTCATTGACACTCAAATACATCACAGGAACAAAGGCATTCAGAAATACACATCTCGCTGTAGGTGACTTCAAAGGTGAAGGAGGTGCATCACAAGCAGAGGTTTGGCTTCTGGTTAGACAGCTGTCTCCTGTGGTGTGAGCAATGGGGACTGTGAAAACTCCTCAAATGATGGGACCTTCACGGGGTGTGAAAGGAGGGAGAATCTCTTCCCTCACAAAACCAATGCCCAGGAGCTTGCTTGGATTTACACTGACAAAGTGGTGGAATGGCTTAATCTTTAAGCAGCTTCAGGGCTTTTTGGCTGAGGTAGTCACTGATGCTTTAGCCATTATGGCCTCTGATTCTGGGTTGAAGAGCTGGGGTGCTGCTAAATCACAAAGCAAACTTCTCTGGGATTAAAAAGATGGTAGTTAAGCTAAGCTGAGTGTCAGGGAGGGCTGCAGATAAATAAAGGCTCAAAACCCCACTCTCTCATTGTTTACTTCCTGTGACACGTACCTCCTATAGCTACAAAACTTTATTTCACAGTACAAAGTATGTAAGAAGCATTTGGCCACTTCGATGCTCTGACAATCACTAACTTCAAAAAGTAGGGAACAGAGTTGCAAAAAATTCCTACTAATGCATATTTTGAAGAATCATTTAAAGAAATGTCAATTCTTTCTCAGCCTTTCATGCACATTTGTGTATTTTTAAAGTCTTTTACAGGGAGGGCTGAGTTTTGTGTATTCAAAGATATAATTTATTGAAAATGTCCTGACTTTTTTTTACTATAGTTGCACTATTAAAATATTTAACATCCAAAAGATCAAAACCATCCTGTTGCACTATAAAAACCATAAACTGAGCAATTCTGAAAAAGATAAAAATGGTGTGTGAGAGGAATTTGTTTTTTTAAAAAAAGCACACGACAGATTTGGAACTGTGGCTTTGAAAGCTTTGAAAGCATCCAGGCTGACAGGGTGGATTGTAGGGTAGTTGTAAGCCTTCGTAGAAGCAATTATTATCAGCTCTCCAAAGCACCGACAAGTCTGCGAGCAAAGAAGCGAAGCAAAGGAGAAGAGGCTGGTGGGGAAGTAGACCCCATTTCCCAGGCCTGGGTGCTTTAAGCCGAAGTGAAACCAACCTGAATCTAATTTAAACTTTAATCATTCTGCAGAAAATTAAATAGGTGGAACTGTAGCTACTGAAAGAAGGGGTGAGGGAGGAGCACCATTGTGGGAGGGGGCCTGTGGCACTCCTGGGGCTGGAGATGGAGTGCTGTTCTGCCGGACCCATCGCCTGGCAGCCCTTGTAACTGTTCTTCAGAGTAATTATTTCATCAGATCAGCCATGGATCACTGCTCTCAAAGCGTTTGCAATTAACAGATGTTGTAAAAGGTCCGGCAAGGTATCCTGTAGAACTGAGGATTTGGAGCTCCAGAGAAAATTTTCTGCTGTGCAAACATCAGCAGCTTTCCAGCGGCAGCTTTTTAATTGGCAACACCAAGGCCATGCTGCTGACTGGTTTCTCCTACACTGTGCAGGGCTACCTGCAGGAATTCATCCTTTAGTTCAACCAATCTTTTGCCTAGATGGTTTAATTTATCAGGCTGGCCAGTTCATACCCCACACTTCAGAACATGTAGTCCATACTATTAAAATTAGACTATGGGCCCAATTCTGCTTTTCCAAGGTTCTGAATTCTCTTGGCTGAAACTGCAAATCGAGTCTGATTTCTCCAGGTGCAGTACGCTAACAAAATTTTTGAATATATTATTCACAAGGGTATCTTTTCACACACTTGCCCTTTTAGTTTTGTTATTATTTTTAATTCACTACAGAGCTGGAACCTTTCCCATTTTGCCAAACTAAACTTTTTAGCCAAACTCTGTGGAAGAAAGCAGACAGGAACTTTGATTAAGTTGGTTACTGTTTTATCAAGACTGTTTGCAAAACACAGCATTTCTTTTATTCCATGGTGAAGATGAAATGCAGAGAAAGAATTAAATTATCTATAGATCAAGTGGACTAGTCAAGGCTTGTATAAAATGGAATAGTGTAGATTTCAGCTCACCTTATAGTATTTTCTTGGCTAACTGGTTATAAAATGCATTTGGAAATCACCTCAAAATTTTCAAACTAAGCTGCTGCAGTCCAGCCAGTGGGATTATGCTCATCACAGGTATTTCTCCATCCTGGTACTACATAAGAACAGCACAAAGCCTTCCAGTGTGAGAAATTAAAATTTATACTTGTTTTCAAGTGTAAAGTTCTCAAATATTTTTACAAATGTCAGTTTATCAAAGCGTTATCTTCCTTTGCTATAATTCTAAGTAACTAAACAAGAGAGAAAGGCACTTAGAATGCCAAGAAAATCTTAGAGAAGTCACTAGGAATTTTTTTTTTCTTCCTGAATCCTTCACTGACAGCAACAGGAGATTGGATTTAAGTACCTCTGTAACAACAGGTGAAGGACACATTCACTCTTTTGCATAGCAGGCAGAATCAAGAGCTACCCCCATACAAGTAATAATGCAAGAGGAGCCTCCTTCAGTTGTCATAAAGGAAGGCAGTAAAAAAAAAAAAGAAAAAAAAATCACCCTTGGATTCATATCCACCTGTCTGTACAAAGCACTGCTGAAAGCCCAATTATTTTGATGGATACTGAGGAGAGACAAAAAAAAATAAGGACTTATGTAAATTACAATGAAAAACCTCAATGTATTTCTAACAGTATCTCAAGAATTTAAAGTAAATAATGCTTTCAAAGAAAATGGTAATCTTTCTGCATTGAAAGCTTCTGATCTTACCATCTTTACTTCAGATCATATTAGTACTGTGCATCATTACAAGAATGTGTTCTTTGAAGCATGTGTACTCTATCTTCCTTCTATTCATCATAAAATACCCTCTTTCTGAAAGTACACTTTGCCACTGTGCTCACATTTTTCTTTCTAAGATTCATTTCCTAAAGACACGTCACGCAGAAATCAATCTTGCCAGTACCAGTTCACAAGGCCTGATTCATTTAACAAATGATTTATTGACAACTGCGAGATAGAAAATAATGGAATGTTGTTATTAAAAGAAACATTACACATTTCCAACAGTGTATATAGAGAGGGTATATACGCGGGACCTTAATATTCTTTCATGAACAAGTGATACATTGCGAGAAGAAAGAAGAGAGTTCACCATGGTTAATGGCAGCCTTCCAGCTTCTATTCCAGCTCCCTCTTTGTGCTCACAGCTAGTGCTATTGCATAAATGCTGACCTTTGCTGCTGTTGGCTTCACTGACAAACAGTAGCTCGTAGAAAAAGAGATAAGAAAACAAGAGTCCTGTTGCAGAAAATGTAATTTTGATTGGTATCCAAACATAATCAGTTCTTCAGAAAAAAACTGAAGGTTCAACCAAACCTACATATGTAACAGCAGATCACAACAGAGTGCAGTAGTTAATGGCTTGATAGTTAATGTGGGAAGTATGCATCTAAGCAGTGTCACAGATGAGGATTAAATATTTCTCCTCCTCTCTTTCCTTCCTGCCTCTTTCTCACCCCTGTGCCAAAGGAACCAGTGTTTACAGCTCTTCAGGCTCAACAGATTTCCTATATGGTGTAGATACAGATCTTTTTTATTTTCTACTAAACAAGACATGGAGAAAAGAAATAATTCCCTACACTACACATTTATCTATATATTCCACAAGCATGATCCAAGGGTGTCTCATAAAAATAAAGACTTCCCTCAAGCTGTCTTCTGGTCTCATATCCATCAAGACTAGAGTGATCAAAAGTGACCTTCGTCATAAGTACTTTGGTGTCCCCAAGTCAGGTGTTAAATCATCCAAATTTTAGCTCAACGGCTTCCGAAAAAGAGTCCATGTCAGATGCTTATGCTTTTGATTCAACATACCTGCTCACACCCTGGGCAGAGGGCACCTCTTACTAGACAGAGGCACGGAAATAGTTCCAATACCTTGCTTGTGCCTGAGGACCAAGGAGTTGGGGCTGTCCTGGCAGGGAAATGTTCTGTGTGCTCCAGATCTGAAGCCCAGAAACCTTATGAGGAGCTTGGCACAAGGGGCTTCCTGCAAAGGAATGTTTCAACTCCTGGAAAGCAGCAATTAAACATCACTGCACTGAATTAGAAAGCAACCACTTCTGAGCAGTCTGTCCCACCAGACTGGTCC
Organism: Todiramphus chloris collaris; assembly: GCA_025345505.1. Taxonomy (NCBI): domain Eukaryota; kingdom Metazoa; phylum Chordata; class Aves; order Coraciiformes; family Alcedinidae; genus Todiramphus; species Todiramphus chloris. The sequence goes on from JANVCC010000040.1 coordinate 8,706,384, forward strand.
CTGAGAGACTTTGGCCTTTTGGCAAATTGCTAAATCCCTGCATTGCAGTTGAGAAGTTGGTACCTCCACCTAACCCGCCATGCTAGGCATACTATACAAACACAGGAAAAACAGCTCATGCATGAAAGAGAGCATGTTCAGATTTTCTTTTGGAAAAATAAACCAAATCCACAGTCCTTCTTTGTATTCCTGAAGAAATTATCTGACAAAGAGCAGGAAAATAAATTATTTTTACAGATTTCTAAAAAAAGGTGTAGAAAAAGGAATATTTGGCATGCTTCAAACACAGATGAAAATAAAAAACCTCCACCATTCAGAAAACACATACAGTGTTTAGGATATAATATTTCCACAGGAGTCCAGAAGTATAAAATAAAAAAAGGAATATCAGTATCTGTTCCAAGCAAGATAATTTAAACTCAGAGTAATACATTCCCTCCCTAGGAATCAGTCTGCAAATAGGATGATTTAACTGACACCCTCAAAATCTCGGTAAAAGAAAAGCAGGAAACCCTGAGGAATTCTATTGTACTATATTGCACTGTCAAAACTATAAAGTGAAAATGTTAACTCAGCTTACAAGGCCTTTTTACTGCGTAACAGAATTTCAGAAGCAATTAAAAAAAAAAATCAACCCCCAAGCACCCCTATTTCATGAAAACAAGTCTCTATTTTCCTACAATCAGAGGTACACTGAACGGGAAACACAGGAGATGTGAACTCCAGCGCTGGTGCATTAACAGCCAACAATCACAAGGTAGCAGCACAAAGCATCAGTCCAAAGGATTTCTTAAAGACACTACAGAGGTGGAGGTGATGTGGCATCGGTCTCCAGAGCACAGCTCTAAGTGTGAAGGCAACATAACTTACTGCAATTAAGTACTTGGTGGGGACTAAGTTCAGCACTGGGGTGGCCTCTGCTGACCTTCGTGAGCCAGCAAGCACAAGCCCACGAGAAAAGAACAGACTTTCTGGATTTACTGCAGACACGAGAGATGTGTTATACGAGTCAACATCTGGGCACAGGAAGACCAGGGAACAGAGAGCGTCTGGTGGGGTCGTGGAGGGGAACCTTACATCCAGCAGTGTCTCACGGGTTACAAATTGGTTGCTCAGTTCCTAACCTGACCTGCTTGCAAATGAGAAAGGATTGTTTTCCCCTTTCAGCACCCTCTATATGCACTTTTTAAAAGAAGCAAAAGGAAAAAGGATATCTATCAATTCTCTACACATTACATCTCCACAGTATGATGGAGCATGTACACACATACAGTGCCTCGGAATTCTCAAAACTAAATCCATATTCCAGGAAATAAATCTACAGGTCAATAGGTCAAGAAAGTTTAATAATGTCACTCTCGAGCTCCTGTGAGGGGAAGAAGCACTCACAGAGATGAGCTGAGATCTGTAGTGTAGTTGTAGATGAACATTCAGAGATATTTCAAGAGCTGGATTTTTTTTTCCTATTGATCTGTCAATCACTTCTTCTGTAAAAGGAAATTCAGTTACCCACATCTCAGTGCGCCTTTTTCACCTCGTTGCTTTTGTGAGAGTCGTGTTTGTTGCACATCTCCATCTTTTATGGTATCTCAGAATAAAAAGTTCAATAGCTGCTGTGTTGAATTCTAAAGATCATTATTCTACTTGTTTAGAAAATGAAAATGATACGTGCTTTTCTCACCCCTTGCTCTCACCATCAGTTCACTTTCATATTGGTTTATTTTACTCAATTAAAAAAACCCTATCTTTTGTTAACTGGTGTTGCCTGGGCAAATGGTACAGATGTTCCCAATTATGTCATTGTCCCTGTCATCAGAATAGATTTGTAAACATCTGTTGATTAAAAGCTCCCTACCATAGGAATCACTATGATTCCTCTCTTTTAAAATGGGAAATAATTTTTCATTACTTACTACAGTTCTGACATAAACCCCAGCAGCCTTCCCATTGTCTGGAAATTCACTGAACTCCCCATCCGGTGCTGTGGGTCCCTTCCCAAAGCATCATCAGGATTTCTTTGCCAGCTCAGCATCCACATTCTGCACATCAGTAAAGCCAGGCTCATCCATTTCAAATGGCCTGCGTCTGGCTAATGTTGATGGCAACTACTCTGTTTCTTCAGCTCCCAGTGACCTACAATGCAGTTTTCTCAAGAATCTTTTTCTCCCCTGGCTCTGACTCCCACATTTTTCTGCCTGCCTTCTACAAGTCCCATTCATGCTCTCTGTAGCAATCTGGGAGGGGTCCTTTGTCCCCACCCTTCTTTTGTCCTCCAGAAACACAAACAAGGTTCTGTTTCCAACACATGCATGTGAAACACCAATTGATTAACTTTTCCCCATCAAGTAGAAGGTTTTGCCCACATTTCATACATCTCCTCACAAATGTCATCTTAAGATCCCCACAGAACTGATTTGCCCCTCCTTCCTCTCCACTGTTCAAACACCTCCACAGATGATCTTATCCCACCCTCTGTTACCTTTAAGTGGAGCTGTAGCCTTTGCTGGGACTATCTCAAACTTCAGCTCTGATTATTTTTTTTTTGCAGTCAGTAAACAATGGTTTATAACATGATTTTTTCAATGCATTCTCACACATAAGCAGCTCTCACCAGCCCTTTCCCTTAGCCTTACTGAGTCCCACCATTTCCTCTTCAAGAAGCTTCTGCAAAGATAATACAGCCCAACTCCTCATACTGACCATGTCATCCTCCACTGCCTGCATTTTTCCACTGGCCTCCCAGTCCCCACTGCATCATCCATAAGCTCTGAGTCTCTCTTTTCAGGAACCTTTACGGTTTCCATTTTACTTATAATTATACTTCTACTAAAGCATCATTGACTTCTCTTTGTTAATGATGACAGCCTTTATTACCCAGTTGCTAAATTTTGAAACAAATATCTTCAGGTTTTCTTGTCATACCTGTCAAACTCTCCGTAAACACCTGCAAAGTCATGTTCAGAATACTTCTCAAAACTCGACTTTAGCACGATGACTTCAGAAACCCAGAGAAATGCATGATAATCAGGCTCTGAGGCATTCAGTGTATGAATGCCCATCCTGCTGACCTGGAGCATCACATTTTTAATTGGCATTACCAGTATTGATGCTTCTCTTTGCTTTATGTAGGTTGTAAACTTTTTGCTTAGAAACCATCTTTTTATTCCACATACTTGAAATGGGTACAGCAAATATTTGACTCCCTTACTATCTTAGGGAAGTATTTTGTTAAAGGAAAGCTATCTTAAAAGAGAGAACTATATAACCCCCTTCCAGATGTACAAAATATATTTTGCAAAGGATAAGAAAATGATTATAGCAATTTGGCACAGTGTCAGAAAGAAAACCCACTAACTGAGATGAATGATGAGGAGGTAAAGAGAAATCCAAAATTCACGTCATGATTTACTTTGCTATAAATCTGGAAAAAAACCTAGTGGTATCAGTGAAACTATTCCATATTTGCTCAACAGAGAGGCTGTATGGGATGCAATTCAGCCATCTGTGCTTGGTCCATCTGTACTTAGAAACGTACCATACTACTGTACTGTACAGTACTACTACTGCTGTCAAACTTTGGAGACATTACAACATATGCCACAGAGTCCAGAATGGTAGTTGACAGCACATTCATTAAGATCTCTGTCTCAGATCATTTTCTCTCCAGTCACTTACAGACACCCTTCAAACCAAAATCACTAAGTAAATCTTCCTAAGAATTTCTTGAAGTTGCCTCTATATTTCTATATTGTGCATGTATTTCTACTCTCGCAGCAGAAAGACACACTACTACCAGCAGTCAATAGTTACATATAAAATGAGAAAATAAATAGTGCTCTAAGTAACAGAGCAAACAAAGACTGCTATGCTTCAGATTTGTTTCCTATGTCCCAACAGCTTAAGTCCATATAACTCCCCAACTCCACACGTGCCAAAGCCATCCCCAAACTCCCCCTTCCCACAAAGTTCATCTCTGAGGAGCAGCTGCAGGACTTTCCTGCTGGATGTCTGACCAGTAACAGGCCAAGCAGCCCAGGGAACTGCTGAGCCCTTCCCCTGCGTCTCTCTTGTCAGCCTCTCTGTCCATTTTGTCTCAAACCAGATAGCAAAGACGACGTCAACTACTCTGTGAGCTTATTTATAGGGTCAACAGATACGACAGGGAGTTCAGCAAACAGGCTGTAGAGCCTTTGTTAAAAACACCTGATATATCTCAATACAACAAAGGAAAATTGTTCTTGATGCAGATAAATCCTCTCTGTGGGTTTAGTTTAAAACTGGGAAAAATTGTGTTGTAGCCATTCCAGTGTAGATGTTGAAGCCCCCTCCCTCCTCTGTGATGGTCGTGAGGAAACAGCACTTCTGTATTTAAGATGACATAGGGACAGCACGTGCAGAAGCACTTGTAAGTCTTCACCATTGGATGTGATCTTTCATTAGTTTCTGTACCTCTGGGATGCATCAGTAAAGGTAAAGTGAATTCATTTCTATATCTTCAGAAAACATGGCAGTTAAGTATGGGTGGTCTGATGCAAAGCCTTACTACCAGAAGTCTATAGCTGCACTGCAAAGGAGGTAGTAAAACCCACTTAGCTGTGAATTAATACATAATGAGCAACAGACAGTTATTTCAATAGTGTTCCTGACCTTCATCAACACTTCCTTTTCCTCTAATCACCTTTTTTAGAAGATTTTGCACTTGATTTCTTAACCACAGAGGCACTTGGTAGCCTGTATTTTCCATTAATTCTCTATATAATAGCAAGACTCACTTCCCTGAGAGACAGAAGTGTAAATGATCGACTCTTTTGTTTTTGGTTTTTTTTTTTTTGGGGGGGGGGGGGATGGGATGCTGTTCTTAATGATGAGAATGCAAACCTTGTGACTTAGGGCTCAGCAGAGCTCAACACAGCTCATGGACCTTTACTCTGATAAGACTTTACTAAAGTGAGAGAATTCAGTGAAGTGTGGGAGGTGTAATTAAAATTGTGTTATGCTGCTGATCCAGAGGCAGATAAATTCTAAAAGCAGTAAATTGCATTGGTTTGTTGAAAAAAAAACCCCAAACAACAAACCAAAAAAACCCCAACAAAACAAAACACAAACCTCTGGCTGTTGCTTCCTAGTAAAAAACTACATCAATTTAAAGATAGTGAAACTATAAATCTGCAATGAATTATATCAGTTCATAAGTTTCTCAGAATAAAGAGTTCTATATGCTCCCCTACCAAGGGACATAACACTTTATGGAGGGTGCAGTGAACCAGTTTAATAACAATTACAAGCAGAAGGGATCTACACGCACAGATTGCTGACTGGTGGCATATTAATCCACTTTCTTCCATGCAGAGTATAAACTTCGTAATGGAAAACAGAGATTTTCTGGGAATGAAGGTCACAGGTTTAAATCAAAATGTTATGTTTGTAATTTTTTTACTTGCCATTCATTAAAACAAATTTGATTAGGTGAAAATCAGCCTGGCATCAAATGTCATGATGTGGGCAGATCTTCTGTTTGCTGGGATTTGAAATAAAATTTCTGGCTATTTTCCTGGTGCATTAATGACAATATTTCATCATCATTAGGAATCTAATCACAGTATGTTCCACATGGAATATTATAAATCAAGAACCCTGTTTACGTGTCACATGGGCTTGCAAGTTCAAAGAGCCTGGCCTTTCTGGAAAAGTTACCCTTTATCACATTTATCAGGCTGAGAAAATCAGAGTAAAACAGTCATCTGTTACAATCTTGTCTAACGAAATATTAACGCGCACTCTTTCACAGACAGAGCAATTACTCACAGGGCTGTAGAGATAATGGGAAGAAACTAATTGAAATGGCTTTACACATGCAAGCAAATTCTTGAATTAAAATCAGATGCAAATCAAATAAAACTGCACTAGGTTTTAAGCTGAAGCCATGCACAAAGTTTTTACTTAATGGGCCTGCCTTCATTCTGAAAAGAACATAAGCTCATACTGTGGAGTATCCATCACAGATTTACCTCTAAATGTTCAGAATAAAGTGAATAATATTTATTCTATAGTCTTTTCCTCAAGTTATGTGGTTAATATGAGGAATAAAATACAATGAAGATTATAGAAACAGGATGAAAGGTCAGGCATGGAGAGATGGAGTAGCTTATAAATAGAAGAGAAGCAGATGGACATTTGCCAGAGAGAATCTGTTTATCAAGTCTTGTGCTCATGAGAAGTCAGGATCAAACAAATGGATATGGGGAAAGGAAAGAGCCAGTTCTCCGAAACTGTTGACCACTAGGTTTTATGCAAATACCATAAGGCTTCTGGTGAAAGTAATTTTGTGGTTATTCTGACAAAGGTAACACCTTCCAGTGACAGAGGAAAACACAGCACTATCACCGCAATAGTTGCCTGACTTTTCACTTGAAAATCATGCAATTCTACTGGGTCAATGAGGTCATTTCAGATCATCCACATTACTACGTGCATCTTATTCTCACCCCCAGAATAATGTAAGGAGGGTGCCAGCGTTCAGTCCCTCCTTTTCCCAGAAGTGAACAGAAACCAGAATAAGCAAGGTAGGTAACAAGAGTGTGCAAGTAACGCAGGCCTGCATGCAAGCTGCATTTACATTTTATTCTAAAGCACGTTCTAAACTAGACTTATTTTTTTTCTGTTTTCTCCAACTATGAGACTGTATGGATACCAACACACAGAGCTTAACAACACAGGAAACAGTAAGGAACATTAAAGTCACCCAGAGAGCCTAACATGGAAGAAAATTTGGTTTTGCTTTGCTTCCAAGTACAGTTAGGAGGACCTGTGCTGGCAATCCTGATCAGGCTCAGCGTGATGAACCTATTGGTTTGGCTTCCTTAAATATACATGCTGAAGCTCTTTGTTCCCTCCTGTAATTGCAAGCACAGGTAAGATGAGTGCCAGTTCCTACATGGGGAGTGCGTGAACATGCCGTGAATGCTGAAAACACGAAGCAGCAATGGCACAATGGTAGACTGTGTGGAAAAAAGTAATATTTGAATATTTCCCGTTCTTGCTACAATCATTACCATAAAATCAATTTCTGTTGTGACATTTTCAGTTCTCATTATGATCTCTGTCACTAAAAGGAGGGTTTTAATCCCCCATAAAGACTTTAAGAGACAGCAGAATAATATGCACTAAATGCATTATACATTTTCTAATATGACCTTTTCATCGTTCTTCACTTTGACTGCCTGGTCACTCCTGTTCTTTGGCTGCCTTGGCAATCCAAGAGGAACAGGTGGAATGGTAAATAATTGAAATGCTGAATCTTTAAAAGGTTAACTTCATACTGCAAGTGACTCTCGTAGGTTTTATATACTGTATGTTCATATTCTGCAACCAAGAAAAAAGCTAGGAAGAAAAGTAAATGGCAGACTGTGACTGTTATCATGACAGTGATAAAAATTATGCAAGAAAGGAGAAAGACAGCCCTGTGATAGGTACTAATTTTATTCAGTCAATAGTTCACATGCATTTATGCTGTGTGAAACAATCCGCTCTTTATGGAGATGTGCGAAGCTTTAGTCACCCTTCACCCTTAAAAGGTTTGAGAGCCTCAAATAGAGAACTGTTTCAAAATGGAAAGGATATTATGACCCAGTGCTAAGCCTCTTCCTGTTGTTGTGTGTTTGGGTGTTTATTTTTTGTTTGCTTTTTGTTTGTTTTGGGTTTGTTTTTTGTTTTTTTTAAGTGAAACTTAAAAAGCAATAAAAGTCAACCCAGTACTGGCTACTTCATAAAGTAAGTGGGAGGTAATCCTCTTCTCTCACTATTATTTTAAACTATGGCATTAACTGCACAGAGACCTAAGGTCATGAGAAAAACAAAGGGATTGCAAGCGCTGAGAGAAAATGGAAAGTAGCCAACATATCCACTCAAAGAGAGCATGGACCAAATGTGGAGGGTATGACCTGGTATCTAGCTGTATTAAAACTAGAGGATCTCCTTTTGACTCTTTGATGCTGCCCTGCCATTATTTTCCCATAGCAAAGCATAGGAACTCTCCCAGGAAAATGGAGGTCAGTTCCTGGAACAAATTCTCAGAAAAAATACCAAAGGGCTGGACAAGGAGTTCAAAACATTACACAGAGTGATAATGTACCCCCACAAGGCACTTACATAGAAATCAGGGACTGTCACGATAGGTGTCAATTAATAAAAAAATAGGAAGGCTCATATAAGAGAAAAATGCAAAACTTTCCTATAGTCTGCCTTCCTTATGATGACGACAATGACAACAAAAAAATTCAGAAGAGGGAGAAAACTCCTTTAAGGGGATTTTAGAGAGAATCCCATTATATAGAGAAAAGTGCATCTCTGTCTGGAAAGGGTTGTTTGAAAACCAATATCCTATTCCCCAGTTTAAAGGCATTCACATGCTTACATAGGTATCTGCAGACCATTCAGTGGAGACAGGCGGCCTCCTTTTTTCATTCATTCCTTTTCCTACCTCTGTCACAAAACTGAGATCTTAATAATGTATGATCCAAGCATATGTATTTTGGATGTGGGGGTTCAGCAGTTGAAACATGATGATTTGTCTCTCCTTTGTGTGGGCTGGGGAGGAGTCACCTAATGAGGTACTCCTGAATTTGTCAGAGAGCTTTCTATGAAGCTCTAACACTATATCCTAGTTATTAATCCTAAAAAAAGGGGGATAGGGTTTTTCATGTAGTTCAAAGTCCTACGAGAATGAACTTTCTGCTCCTGTGTCTAGGAAGACTTGCAGAAAGGGAAAAAACACACAAGCAACAAGCCAAGAAGCTACTTGTTATTCCCTACTAAAATGACAATAATCTCTATTGCTTTGTAGGCTACAAAGCAATAAAGAGCTGCTAAGATTAATTAAGCTCTGAAAGGAGGCTGAAGTGTTTAATCAATCACCAGTGCTGTTGATTGCCACTATACCATTCATAGAGATTATTATATAGCAATTCAAATTACAAAGCAAGGCATCTGTAACATAAGAAGGGCATTGCTAGTCAATTGTTGGGCATCTAGTTCCAGCTATTGAGGATGTGATTTTTCACAGTATCTGAAAACTGTTAACGAGTTCACTTCACACTGACCATTCACTTCAGTTGTGGGTGCTCAGCACTTCTGAAAATTGAGCCTCAGAGTTTCCAATCAGGAACCTGGAAAATTAGAAGATGCAGCTAGCGACCCTTCATGAAAAATCTGGCTTCACAAGATGGGCAGCATTACAAAGGAAATCAGCTCCAGGAGCCACACAAGAATTAATTTCTCTAGGGCAGCACACATCAACTACTCTGCCTATGTGACTCCCCCCCCCCCCCCCCCCTTTTTTTTTTTCTTTTTCCCCTTTCTTTTTTACACTTATCCTTTTGCTGCCTCTTGTGCTCTGCAGCTTTGGAGAAATACTAGGTAACTGCTGTCTCCTCTACTATTCAACCTGGGATACAGTCAAAACAAGAAGATTCCATACTGAATGGGAAAAATGATGGCATGGACTAAATGGTAGACAAACATGCCATTACAAACTGTATTATATTGCATACAAAAAGGGGTTGATTCATCTTATCTGAAAGATGGACTCAGTAATCTCTCTCACTTCCAGGTGTACTTTGAAAGTCAAACAATTATCTGAGAATGATTCCAATTATCAAAGGTTTTCAAACCACATTCAGGAAGCTCCAAAAAGTACTTTCCTTGGAAAAAAAAAGTTAAAACATGACCTTGCATAATTCCCAGGCTGGTGACATTCAGATGCAAGATGAGGAGAGAAAGATGGCAATAAACCTTTAGATACATGCACAAATCCTGCATTTGTTAATAGCATGTTTGCTCTTGCCTTCCATTCTAATAGCACTTAACATATATCTTTAGGGCAGCTAGGGAAACCTACCACCAAATCATACATCATTCTAGTTTTCCAAGGTGGCCATTTACAGAATCCAAAATATATGTAATAGCAATGGGAAGGGTCACACTTCTGTGAAGTGGTTGTGAACTGAACTGCTTTAAACTGCTTTTTTAGGTTTTTTTTATTATTATTATTATTTTTTTTTAGATCTGACTTTATTTCTGTTGAAAAGAGGAGGTCATCAGGCTGTGAATACTCCAGGACAGGCACTCCACTGATAAAAATTAGTATTGAATTTAATGGAACTATGTGGATTTACAGCAGGTTGATTGTCCAGAGTGTTAAAGCAACTGACAACTACCATTTGGAGAACTCCACCAAAAATACATATTCCCTACAACTTCTGATTTATGGTGTCTGCAGGTCTATGTGTATGGTACAAGTCACTACTACTGAAAGACTTAAATTAAAGTCTGTTTGAAGTAGAACAATCATGACAAGGAAAGACAGAAAGCGAGTTTACTGTAATGATACTGCTTACTGTATACCATCTATGTTAAGTACTTAAAGCAGTTTAATAAAAACCCATTCATTTCCTTTCATAACATGGTCGAGCAGGATACCTAACACTCAGAAGTGAGGCTGTCACTGCAGCTTTTTGGAACTGATTACCACATGCTTCAATAGAGAGAAGCAGCAAATGCTATTTCAGGAGTCATTTGAATCACTGATGTGGTCTACGCAAGAGCTGGTTACATCTTGATACGGAAGGAGTTTGTCACAACACTGACAATGCACAGGGCAACTATGAACTATCCTTAGATTTCTTCAATGCAAAAGAAGAGAAAGGGACTTTTGCTTCCATGTCCTTTTGCTGGAGCTGTCTCCATTTTAGCCAGGTGTCAAGGACATTTGCACTTACATTTAAATGGCATATGAGCATCTTCAACCTGAGCAGAATGGAAAGGAGTAACAGTCTTATTCTGAGACCTAAGGAGACAGGACAGGATGCTAAGGAATAAAAGAATATGGGATGATCATACCAGGATCATTTAGCCTAATGCTCTGTGATGATGGCCAATACCCAGTGGCAACGTACAGTCGTGCCTCTCCAGAATGTTCTTCTAATTTCCCATAATATTTTCTCTGTTTAGAGTGCAGATAATTAAAAATGTGAACAAGAGGTGAAAATACAGATGCAATGACAGTGTCTCTGAAGTATGCTAGAACTGAAAAGCTTTCATAAGCAAGTCTAGTTACACACAACCAAATCATCTCTAACAGAAAATACCTAATATCATGGGACGTTACTGCACTCCTGAGGAGAAAAGGATGACTACTATTATTGTTATTATTATTATTTGGCATACAGTTTCTGTGCTGGAAAATGGGGTTTTGAGACTATCAAAATAATTTACAAATTGAGATCGACAAGCTGAAGCACTGAAATGTTAAAATTAAGCACATTCATTTCAAAGTGATGTGTCTGCTTCAAAAACTGTCAGATTTCATCACTTAAAGAATTTTTTAAAAGGTCTTTTTCTTTACCATGAAGAATTATACCCTCAAATCCTGACTTTCCAGTCCAGTCAGTAAACTGAAAAATCAATTATTTGCACAGTACTGGTTTTGGGGAGAAAGGCCATAAGAGAAGACAAGCACATATGAAAGTCAGTGGGGAATCAAATGGAGAGTAAGAGAGAATGAACATGTAATCTATCCATAGGGTTGACAGAGCCTTACAAAAAGCTGACTGCTATTCCTAGCTTATATTTAGAAACGCATGGGCAAAGAGGAGAAGAAACTTTGCTGAAAGTGGAAAAGCTGACAAGCGTCACAGACACATACAGAACCCAAGTACTCCGACTTGGCAAGAGGGCAGATGGTCTCTGCAAACAGTATTAACACTTCTCAGCAGAAGACAGACACTTAAAAATGTGAGGGAGAAGTTGGTCTCCAAAAGCTGAACAGAAATTAAAGGCATGTGTGTGACACAACAGTCCCTGAAGCAAGGCAAGTGTCTGTGCAAAAAAAAGGTGTGAGCAGAAATTGGAAAGGAGTCATCTGGCAGTCCAACCAAAATGTCTTTGGAGGAGAGCAATTATTGTTTTGGAACGATGCTGAGTCCAGCAATTAAAGGAAGAGCTTTAAACCTCTGCTAGAGTTTTCCTGAAGTATGTTACATGAATCATAGAAACTGTGCGTGCGTTTGTTTCCCTGTGCATAAAAATGAATGTCTAAGGCAATGGAAGGTTGAATCCATTGACATCAGTAAAGTGCCTAAAGAATTCAAGGGGTTTCAATGTCATAAAGTGTTAAAATGCCCACAGCAGGCACGTTGCTTAGTATTTAATGTCAGCAAGGAGAACTGGATTAAGAACACATACAAACAGCTAGACTATGCTTACTTATATTATTATTATGCAGGTTATCTGAGACAAGTAATGTGAGGGAACAAGCACTGCTCAATAAACATAATTTGTAAGGACTTTCTCTAGCTAGGTCGCATGGGATCTTTCCAGCCCAATTTCTTTATGCAAAACAAAAAAATTTGCATAAATTTGCATGTTACTGACACGAGAAGAGACTTTTTAACAACACGAATTATGTCTCACTTAGATTTCATTTATTATCCTGATTTCATTTATTATCTGTTTGTTACCTGGGTCCAGAGGAGGTAGCACAGATTATCAGAGGACTGGAACACCTGCCCTAGGAGGAAAAATTGAGCATGTTGGAGTTGCTCAGCCTGACAAAGAGAAGGCTCTGAGAAGATATTATAGCAGCCTTTCAGTACCTAAAGGGGGCCTATAAGAAAGATGGGGAGGGACTCTTTCAGGTAGTGTAGTGACAAGATGAGAGGTGACAGTTTTAAACCAAAAGAGGGTAGATTTAGATTAGATATTAGGAAGAAATTCTTCACTGTGAAGGTGGTGAGATACCAGAATAGGTTTCCGAGAGAAGCTGTGGAAGTGTTCAAGGCAAGGTTGAATGGGGCTTTGATCAGCCTGGTCTAGTCCCTGCTCATGGCAGGACAGTTGGAAATATTAAGGTCCCTTCTAACTCAAACTATTCTATGATTCTGTGAATTAGCTGGTGAGTGACTATGTTTCTGCTTTATCTCTCTGTGTAGGCATTCACAGACCACTTAACATTGTGACGTTAACGCCACTCTCCACCCTTGCTCTAATGCCTGGGCTATGTATTCAGAACAGTCATCTGTGAAATAGAGCAAGTTAACTTTAGCTTTGGATCTGGGTATTCTGAAGGAGGAAAAGAAGTCATCTGCAGAAGCCCAGGGCATTCTGTTCTATTAAAATAAATTTCCTGCAAGTATCTAATACTGTAACTGCTTTGCCCTACAGCATTAAGACCAGTATTTTCAATAGAATGTGTACACCCAACTCCTTTGTAAACACCAGTCTAAATTTGAAACCAGTCCTTAACAGCCAGTCTAACAATCTACCCATAAAACCAGCCGGCTGGATGGATCTTTTCTGGCTACTTTCTTCTCTTCCTTTTCATTGTGACCTACAGCTAAGGACATTTTTCACAGTGCAGACCCATGGAAAAGACTCATAATCTTGTTAAGGTCTGGTATACTTGACTTGCATTACAGAATCCTGCATTTGTCTCCTTAGGGAAATAAACACTTTTAAAGAGTCTTCAGACTTCTAAAATGACTTAACCATACACAATGGCCACACTAGTAATAACCACAACAGTTTTCTACATCTGACAAAAATGTCTACAGTGCAGAACTTGGATTTTATGTGTCCTTATACAAACTTACCTACAGCTTTATTTTTCATTGCTCACATGTACTCAAGGGAAGCCAATTTCTCTTTCAAGCAGCAGTGACTTTAGTAAGTCAAAGCATTCAATTGCTAGAGGAGGGTTTACTTTACCTCATCACCGAAACCCTGCTGTGGAATAAAATCTGTTTTCAGAAGAGCAAAGAGGTGAAGGACAAAAACAAATGGCAATTACTCAAAGACTGTGAAGAGCTTGGAGACTGGTATTCTCTCGCATCTGAATTAGGGTAAGAAAATACACGGGTCAAAATGTTGCTCTATCACTGAGCATGCTGAAATTTGTCTTGCTGTCATTTATAATATGAAGCTGTAATATAATGGTATATAATATCTGCATTTATGGCTGCTTTTTAAGGAAGATTGCACCGATTTGTTAACTGCCCTTTAGGACAGACATTGGGCAAGAACATGATAAATACACTCTCAGTTTGCACAGATAACTACAATTCCATTACTTCTTGACTAAAAACTTCCTTACTGCTCTCAATCCCTTGCCATACCAGTGAAATACGCTTCTGAACTTCCCCCTTGACTACCTACTTGAAAAATAATTGCTTTTCAATCTAAATTCATGCACCACCTTTCTTAGGGATTCTATCAGTCCCAAATATAACACATTTAATATGTATTAATGTATTTGAAGCACCACAAGAAATAAAACACAGTATTTTTCACTATCAACGTTGCCATCATCTTTAGCATTAGCAAAAGAGTTGGCCATACAATAGTTTTATATACACAGCACCTCTACCACACTGAAATGGTTATTTACCCAGCCACATTTTGGGTTTTCCAAGGGGTATGCTGTAACACTTCCTGAGGTTATGAAATAATCAGGGCAGGCTTGAAAATAAACCATTACATCATGTGTAGCCAAATCTTGTGCAAACTACAGAGGGAAGAAAAGATACTCAGCAACCCTCAACTCACTTCTAGCCACCTTGCAAACATACCTTATACTGAGCAATGTCACACCCTGCATTTTTTTATTTTTTTTACCCAAAATTTTCAAATTACACAAATTTGAATTCCACTAATAATTGTAATAGTATTGTGGGTTACTTACAGACTTAAGATGTAAATATTTACATATTTAATCAGTTCTTTGACATACACTGATAAAAATTATCCCAAATCAACCAACTAAATACAAATGTGTTTGGAACCTTGTAGCTTTTTGCCATAAAGTAAGAAAATATTCTCTCTTTATACGAAGTTAAATGTAGGAGCTACTCTGTGGCCTTCATGAGTTTAAGAACATGATATGCAAGTCCAGGCTTCCTTAAAACATAGGCTGCTTTAATGTAATTCAGTTTTCCAAGGTCAGGAGGAGGAGTTTATTTCTAAATGCTTCCTCTTAACAGCAGGGTCATGCAACATGAAATAGCATCACCACACATAAGCAGGTTCTGAATTTCTTTTGAAATGCAAAGACCTGCCAATGAATCTGCTTCTCAGGAGCTTAATATATTGCTTTCACTTGCATCTTCTTTATTGTCAGTCTTTTATACCTATACCTCAATAGCATACAGCATCTTTCTTTTACTGAGGGCTGCAGTTAATCAGCTGGTTCCATAAAGCACCACATAAATTCTGTTTTATGAATTCTTTGTCACAAGAATGTAGCCAGATGCCTTGTGCCCCAAGACTCAGCAGTAACACATCACCTTTGTACAGCCTTGCAGAACTGTGATGGAAATTACAGCAGCTCAAGACCAGAAACTCTCCAATCACCTTTATTATGGTAGTGTTGGTCACGAAAAAATAAAATCTAGTGATGTTTAACAGATAGGTCTCAGAAAAGACAGTAAGAAAAAGAAAGAAAATCAGTCTGGGTACGTGAGTGGATAGTTGTCTGCAAGGTTGCCTTTGAAACAGAAGAACCTCAACAGTGTGAAATGCTGCAATGAGCTCATTTAACAAATCACTTGCAGATAGCAGATGTCTTTTTCCCCTTCCTCAAATTCCTCATTTTACACCTTAAACTACATGACTAAGAAAACACAGAAATCTATAAAATTAAGTGCCAAAATATACTCTTTATGAGTTAATGCATACTGAAAGAATTGCCTTAAAGCTATAATTATACTACAATTTAAATACCTATACCAGGCTAACTCCTCTAAAGTGGCTGCAACACATCTTTTCAATAGTCTGCAGCATTAACTTCTAGGAGATAGGACTTTGTTTTTGTACTAAGCACAAATAAGTCAGTGACAGGAGCAGTTTAGATCTAGACTGAGACATAGGAATAGAAAAACTCACTCCCGTTTCATCTTGAAATCATCTCTGATGAACATTGCTGACCCACATTTAGAAAAGACTCCAGAAGAGCTCTTACCAGTGCCCTGTAAAGTATCACCAATACTCCTGGAAATGCTTCTCCTGACATACCTGAGGATTACTGAAGTCTTTTTCACAGCTCATAGTTATTCTGTGACCAACCATCACACTAAGGTCATTTTCTCCTTTAGACATTTCTAACCAAAGAGATCTTAGATTATAGCAGATGTTCATATTATTAGACCCCAAGTGTATAATTACCCACTTTGTACTAATGAACTTCCCATTTCTATTGCTCCAGTTCTCAAGGACATCCAATTTAAAATACAAAAGGAACTTTTTAAAAGAAATATGAAACACTGTCTGGTGTTTTTGCAACCAACTTCTTTTCATAAAAACAAACTGAACAGATAGCAGTTCTTCCCACTTGCTTCTTTATTGAAAAATCTATTTTAATTATTCGTTGCCTTCTGGGTAACAGCATTCTCAAATGCAGTTACTGTATATGCTATATAGCAGTCACCATATGGCTTTCCTCATACGTTTAAAGAAAAAATATATCAAACCACTTAATTATATTCTCTACTAAAAAACTGTGCTTTAAAAATTCTGATCCATTCTTTTATTTTGGTTGAAAATTTATTTTTTCCTTGTGGGATTTTACTAAATTGAGAAAAGTGATTCATATATAAGCTTCATTTAACAATCTTAAATGTACCAGGTGAAGATTGGTATAAAAGTTTTTTTTTTTTTTAAATGTCCAGAATGATAGTGTTAATATATAAAATGAAAGGGAACCATGAGGCATACTTTGTAGCACTGTTCAGTTCTGTGCTTTCGGCAATTTTCCTCAAACTAATTCTCGGCTGCTCACCAACAATGTAATTTAGAGATAAGGTGCTTCATCTATGAGACACTTTTTCCAACGCTTCTCCAGTTCACCAGGCTCAGAAGAAAGGACTGCAAACGAGTTTTGCAACATTACACAGGTCAATCCCACTGTGCTTTGTAAGTGGAGGATCTCACTTTTTTTGGATGGGATCTGCTAGAAATATACGCTGGGCTCGATGCAAGAAAAGCTCAAGGGCTGCAAAGCTTCCCTGTGACTTCACTATTTTTCAGGCCTGTGAGCTCTTACTAGGAAAGGTGCTATACTTGTACCTTGGCATTTGCACTTAGGGAGACAAATTTGTCTTTGGTGTTTGTTTGTTTTAATTTCGACTGAACACACCTCAAGCAGAAGCTAATTAATGCCTTTGTGCAACCACAAAACAGAATGAGGCCCCTTCTATACAGAACTATTTTCTTAGCCACACCTGAATACCATAATCTTAACAAAAGATGCATTATGCTTGAGAAATACTTAGGCATTCCTTTTTCCACAGTGAGATATTACAGCTATCAAAGACCATGCACCATAATCACAAAAATCATGTTGCAGACAGAGAGATACATATGGGTTTTTTCTCACTTTACAATCCCAAATGAAGCCTTAATTCTGGTTCTCTCAACTCAAATGTTCAGGGAACTGTTTTTCAAAAGATTGTACCCCCTCTGGTTTTTTTGCATCTTTGACTCTCCAAGAATATTTGCAGCCTTTCCAAGAACCTTTCCAAGTCTAAACCTGAATTTCAATCTTGAAGGATTGAGGCATTTGTAACATGCAACTTGCTGCCTGAAATGTCTGCAACATGATTTTGTTTTACCCAGTTTTCATCTATCCTGTTGACAAGGATTGCCTGATAAGTGAGTACTTGCTGTTATAGACCATACTTACAATTTACACAGGAAGAGAATCTGTCTGTTGTTTCTGCCTGATAACTCTTAGGCCCTTACTATCACTGTAAACAAATTGAGAAATAGGACACGAAGATACATAATATTACCTTCAGACAAGCAAGACAGAGACAGGCCATAATTTATTAAATCCAAGAATATAGCGATATAATTGTATGAACTATATTCTCATAAAGGAAATGGAACTGTTTTTCCATAGGTATACCCTTCTAAACAATTAGTCATAAAATTCTGCCTCAGTGGAACACAATATTAGAAAATTGTAATTAAAACTAAGCTGGAAAATCATCACAGAGTAAATAGATTACTTGTACATAAGCTTAGCCACTTTCTATGTTACTAGGAAATAGAAATATTATAAATGTACATTTGAATGCTTGTAGGCGACTAAGGCTTTATAGTGCAGCTCCTACTACAGATCTGACTGTCCCAGTTAGTCCCAAGAGGATCTCCAGCGAGGCTGGATACTTGCAAGGAAGGAGAAATTGTAATTTTGAGTGATCAATCCCAATTTTCAGAGTTTGACCCTATACCTGAAAAAATAACTGATTAGATACATGCATGTTTTAACATGTGGGACATAAAGACCCCATGCTGGTTGCCTAGAAACTTCTCTAATACTGACATTTATCTTTTTGTGTTACAGGTTATTTTAGTAAGTGTTTTTTCTCTGTGGATGATGGACTCTTGTATGAGAGAGATGGACTTGAGACAAACTGTTCAGATTTTAATAACTCACAAATACAGACCCTGATTCTTATTCTAGTCTATCTCTATCTCTATGAAGAGACATCTGCTTTACAAGAAGCAGATAACATTATTCTTCTTGATTTACAAAGAGTCCATTAAACTGAATTACAAACAAATGCAGTTCTTCAGACAAAAATGAATGTAAAATGTCCCTTTTTGGGACAGTTAAAGCTGTAAAATACGTAAGTATAGATTTGGAATAAGATGGTGATATCTCAAATACCATCTCCCTTCTTCTGCACTAATAAACAGGGAATTAGAAAAAAAAATCAGAACTAATTTGTCACAATGCTGCATGAAACCTAACAAACTTTCTGGAACAATCAATTAGTTTCCAGTCTATGTTAATTTATACTATTAGAGACTCAGAGTAACTTTACCAAAGTCCTCTGGCTCAACATCAGTGATGGAACCGCTCCAAATTTATGATGGAGTAACCAAAGAAAGAATTTAATCCTTAAGATATCAAAGGAAAAAACCCACCAAACACAAACAATGAGTAAAGATCTATTTGAAATTTCAAGTCTTATTTTCTCACGTATGTTTTTGAAAAGGTTTAATTATTTTTTTCCCCTCCCGCACACGGGGGATGTTTTAGCTTTGCATTCCAGTGATTAGCACTCTAATTTATTTCACTGTCAGGTTTCTGGAGATTTTATAAACTTTTTCTTGCATTAAAGATTAGGGAAATATTCCCCAAAATGCAGAAATCAATATAAATGAGGAAAAAAACCTGTATGAAACCAATCTTATTTATTTGGTTTTGTTTATAATGATTTTATGAGATTTTAGTGCTATAATTATCATTATCAGCACACAAACACCTGCTGTTCCTAGACTGTGTTTCTATTAACCCCATGTGCCACTTCAACGGTTTCCTGTTGGCAATTCAAAGCCAAATTATTTCTTGTCTGAAAACTATTGTTACTTGCTGGTGCTAAGAGTTTATTACGTCTGTCATTTTCTAACCTTTTCTTTATGGAGGGGGAAAAAAAATCAATAGTTATTTTAACATTGTGTTTAATAACTGTTTATGAAACTGATTGCCATTAAGACATCTAAATACATTCTTAGTGTGTTTTGTGAGTTTATACACACCAGTGACATTTTGTTTACAGTATTTCCATTTTAGACAGTGACCGTTCCTGGGTAAGGGATGAAATCCAAACCCACTGATGAGCCTATGGCTACACTAGAGCTATAAGTGAAAACGTAAGGACTCACCTCAGCCAGAGAGCTGCCAGACTAGAACAGCCTTAAAAGTTTTTCTTCATAAGATTTCAAAAGAATTATTAAAAAATCCTACTGTTTTTAATATAATTACACTATGACAGTTATTTTTATGCAGTTCTTGTCTCCCACTGGTGTCTGGGATTAGTCTTTATTTAGCAATGATGAGGAGTTATGTCTCATGTCCTGGTTCAGCCTTAAAAAAAGATGACAGGCATTCTGGCTCAACGTTATTCTATCAGCATGTTACCTTGCTGAAGTGATGCATTTTCTAAAAGTGCAAATGCTGCTTACAGTGGTGTTGCTGCTACAGTCAACATCCTGAAAGAAGCAAAGTGAACAGCATGCTGCTCCTAGTGCAGCCTTTCCCCCTTCTTCTGACACTTTTGCCTCTAAAATGGAAGTTGTCTGTTATATTTTGGAGCCTTCTGTAATTTGATCAAATCCAAGGAATATTATGCCAAAGAAGTGACAGTTAGTCAACGGATAGTATCATCTCTAACTTGATAACTGTCCAGGGTCTGGGATGATCAATGCTTCTGTAATGAGTTCCAAAACCTTAGAAGCCCTTGCTTTCTTCAGGGAAGTACCATATCGTAAGCAGCTATCACATGTTAGAAGACCTTACAAGGTCTGTCCTCATTTGATAACAAAAACCTAGAAGATTTTGCAAGTGATTTATCTACAAGGGCTTTGCAGTACCTGAAACTGTTCTGCATGATGACTTGTTAATTGCATACCATGGAAATTCCTTCCACCTCACTTCTGCAATACAGCAAAGTCATTACAAAATTTTGGATGTTTCTGAGGTTAAATTACATTGATTAAAGATGTTTCACTGAATTTAAGGAGAAACGGTAACTACTATTGATCACCTCATTATATGTAGCTAGCCTACAAATCAATGCAAAGAAGATGCGTGATTTGATAGGAACATGATATTTCACCATGATACAAACAGCAGCAGTTTTTATGTTTCCAATTCAGCAACATCTATACCTCAGTTATAAACACTTTAGGATGATCAGTGGACCAGAAGGAGCCTTATATGTACTGAGCACATGGAGGATGCCCTGCCCAGACAGGGAGTTGAAAACATGTACGTTTGCTGAGCAGTCCTTTTTGGAGCAAAATTATCAGATCCTGCATAGTACAGAGCTAATAATCCTACTTTTTAATGATGAAGTCAAGAGAACGATCACATCCGTGTCTGGAACATAGATCACTTTTTTTCACATCCTTCTATCTGCCCTGCACTGAAAGTTCAAACACTTTGGTTTGAACAAATATAATTTCTCCTCTGCAAAACAGGAAAAAAGCCCTCCTAGTTTTAACAAAGTATACTAGAGTTTTAAAAGTCTTGTTAATCTTCATTTTGGAATGTTTTTGTTTTACCATTCCCAGAGTTTGAGCCTCAAATGGATCATTTAAAAATCTACCTTAAAATTCACTGTCAGAAGGAGACTTTTTTCCCAAAGTTAAAGCCACAAAACGAAAAAAAAAATCCTGGCAAATCAAAGCCAGGAAACAATTTCAACTCAACCATGTTCATGACTCATACTTCATCTTTATAAACTTTAAAATTATGTACGCTGCAGTCATGAAAATTTGTGGACAGCAATTTGAAACCGAAACGTTTGCTGGAAGTGGATTTCAAAGAAAGACTTACTTCCAAGACTTTAAATTCTTTTAGCTGTCAGTCATTCAGGCATAAGAAGCAATACAACTCATTTGGGAAACAAGACTGTGATTTCTTTGAATGAACTTTATGCACTGAGTGTTCTTCTTATAATGGAATGGAACATTAGACCACATCCATCACACCCAATAGGACTGGTAGTTAAATGTAACAATTCATATCCTAAACTACACCCTAAACAAGGTAGATACATGAAGGAGCTTGCCAAGACCTATTCCTGTAACTTTAAATTTCTAAAGGGAACCAAGAGAATGTTTTAAAGAACACTCAGTATAATTGAATATATTTACTTCTTTCTATTGACCTTACATTTCCCTTATCAAGATAACAGCATTGTTAGAAGTTGCCTTGGGCATTTCTGCAAGGTCAAAAAACCCACAATATACAGATAGGGATAAACCTACTTTGAATTACTGCATCCATTCGCGCTCCAGTGGCTCTGCAACCCTGATGGCAACAAATCAAGACTAGTATGTTTGGAGCATAGCACTCAGCTTCTTCAAAAACACAAAAAGAGAGCACAGTCAGAAAGAGCCCTGACATGCTGTTAAACATTCAGCATCCTGTCTGGGCTACTATACCACTAACACATGTAACAAACAGGAGTCACACGGGTATGGGGGAAGCCGACAGAACAATATTATTGCATCTACAAGCTCACATTTGCCAAGAGCTGCTCCAATCATTACACAAGTTGTCTTTTTGATAGAGTGAATGGAACATACAGTGCAGGGGAAAAAACATGTTTTCCTTGCCAGTAGGTTCTGGAGACCTACAACTGGTTGTTTCTCATGCAAAGTCCTTTGTTTCTTGAGGCGTTTTAGAAGCTTCAGCTAATGTCAAAATAAGTTATGCTTGATGAGAAGTCTAATTAATCATAGAATGATTTAGGTGGGAAAAGACCTTTAAGATCATCAAGTCCAGCTGTTATCCCAGCATGGCCAGGTCACCACTAAACCATGTTCCTCAGCACCACATCTCCATGGCTTTTAAATACGTTCAGGGATGGGGACTCCTCCACTTCCCTGGGCAGCCTGGGCCAGTGCATAACAACCCTTCAGATGAAGAAATTTTTCCTCGTATCCAACCCTAAACCTCTCCTGGTGCAACTTGACTCCATAATATTGCAGATCCTTTGGGACGAAGTACCTGAAAACCACGAGCAGACAGGACTCTGTGTCTTAACTCCTGTCATCTAAGTGCCACTGAGTCAGTTACTTGTCCCTTTCCCTGTTGAAACTGTAGCCTTATTAATTTTATAGTATTAGATAAAAGCACACATACACCCTGAGAGGGCAGCTAACGTCAGGGCAGATTAGAGCTCAACCCTTGTTTCCGGGTAGCAAAGTTGAAAATCGGCAGCTATCACCAAAGCATATTGTAAAGATGTGATACTTCTGTGAATAATGAAGCATAACAAGGGTTTTGATAAACTAAAGGAATCTAAATGGGCCTCAGAAAGAAAAGAGGAAAAGCATTAGGGCTTGTCTTCTTTTCCAAAATCTTCTATTACATTACTAATGTCAAACAGTCCTGTTTACTAGCTCTCAGACTGTGACTCAAAATTCTATTTAAGAAAATGAAGAACATGAGCCTGCCATCTCAAAGAAAATGAAGAACATGATCCTGCCATCTCAAAGATTTTAACTTTATGGTAGAAAGACTTTATTGTTGTTATTTGCCATTAAAGATAATAATTCTGGTGCAGTTTTCTTTTGTTAGCATTTGTGTTATTTTATTCACGTCTCCATAGTACCAGTTAGCACTATATAAGGAATTCCAATTTTTAATGATTATTCGTCTTGACTTTCATCCTCAAAGCAGACATGTTTTTGAAGGAGCCCAGGGAGGAGGAAGAAATAAGACTCAGACACTTTATTCAATTGTTACCTCCGAGCACATACACTTAGATTGCTTTTCTTTGATGCTGCTGCCAGTTTTATTCACAAGCGTATAAAAAAAGGTCATGACATTTAGAATTACAGTACTCTGGAAATTAAATCTTCCTTTACATTTTTAATTTCTGAAAGTAATTTCTTATGGAATAATATTTGAATATGATTGAATAAATGTGTAAAGATTAATGCAAGCTGTCTTCATATTGGAAGTTCACAACCACATACATTTAACCTTGTTGTATAATAGGCATAAAAAAGTTTATGCAGTAGCTCCAAGAGCTGCATTTCCATTTTGCTGGAAGCAATTGCACTGTAATTCTCCTTAGTATTTTTCCACTGACATGTCTGTATTAGGCATGAGGTTTAGCTCTCTATCATTTTCTACTTAAGATTGTGCTGCATTTGAATGGATTTCACAAACCTGGCAACTAAATAGGGAGCAGAAATTGAGTCCCAGCTGCTTACACAATTCTTTTATACAAATTTTTATATGAGAGATCAAACTACTGATTTTTATACTGAATTCAGCAATGTTAATGATACTATCATACTATATCAGGAAAAGAAAATAATTTTGTGTAAAGACTAGAGCACACACTAAGGCACCAGTAACCAAAATGCCTGTCAGAAGTCCCAGACTAAGAGGTCTGGAGGTATGATGAAGGGGAGATCACTCAAGTGCTGCTATGACCAGTCTGCAGGGGACTGCCACACTCTGCCTTGTACATCTCACATGTCACCTCAGATCACTAGTCATGGCTCATTTCTCCAAAGTCAGGTGACACCACTTGTTGAACAAATAAAGGAATCTTAGGAAAGGCAGCGCTATGGAAATTTCTGTGATCAGAGATTAGAATTCATAATTCTCCCATAAACCTAAGGAAAGCTGCCTGGCTTCTAGGCTGTAAAGGACAGACATCCACAATATCTAATCCCTCTTCAGATGCTGCTAAAACTGCACTTCAGTAAGATTTATACAGGCATACAGAATTTACTTATGCTTTCTAATGGAAACTCCTGAGCGCTCATTGTTAAAAGACTGACAAACTCTAAAATATACATTACACTCATTGGATCAACTGAAGAGAATGTCTGAAGAAGAGACTGAGAAATTTAGTTAAAGGGAGTGTTTAACTGGCATCTCACAAGCATGCTCAAAGATCCAGAAGAAAATTTAACATAAATCAAGTTAGAAATCCTGTTTGCTATTATTTGATTCTCTACACCAAATCCTTTTGTGGGCATTTCAGCTTGTAACCCCATGACAAAACAGACACTGAAAAAACAGAATCACAGAATGTTAGGGATTGGAAGGGACCTCGAAAGATCATCTAGTCCAAACCCCTTCTGGAGCAGGATCACCTAGAGCAGGTCCGACAGGAGTGCATCCAGGCAGGTTTTGAATGCCTCCAGAGGAGACCCCACAAACCTCTCTGGGCAGCCTGCTGCTGTTACCATCACTGTGAAGAAGTTCTTTCTCATGTTTGTGTGGAACCTATGTTCCAGCTTGCACCTGTAAAATATGATACTGTAGATGGCAGAATTGAGGCATTTAATATCCTTGTCACCAGGGCAATGGCAGCAGTACTGTTAGCTCAAGTTTGGCATCTTGAAAACAGTCTTCAGGAAAGTTGCTCTGCAGATCACCCAATCCATTAAATTAATGCTTTGTTGGCTGAAGTTAAAGTTTTGAGTCAAGCAAAACAAAAGCCTGGGTTTCAGGATACATATACCCTGTCAAATTGCATTTATCAAGATAAGGGTTATTAGAATCTTCTCTCTCTTGTGTGAATGAAATTGTAAGCTTAAAATGTCACTGAAGATTTATTAACCTGATACTCTTTCTGATAAGGGCAAAGAAATAGAAAGGGCAAAGACACAGAAATATTTCTTGTAGCCTGATAAGGGTACAAGAAATAGAAAGTATGAATAAAGCAATTTATCTGTGTGTATACTGTAACCAAAAGACCCAAGCCATATAAAGCAATATTACAATTATATATTGATTTCAGAACCTTGCCATCTAAAATAATTCATCTAAGTTTTATACCTATGCAGAAAAATGGCTATGATTTGCAAAAAAAAAAAAATAGAATAAACCTGAATTTTCAAAATTCATGACGGAGAACTGCTTCTTGTTCTGGAAAGTAGATGAAGTCCCAGTGTGAAAACCGTGTAGAGGAATCAGCACCACGAGCAGGACCCAGCAGTGTTTTCAGATGAACTAACTAGAGAAAATGGTGTTTGAACTTTTTCTTCTGTTTCTATGCCTGTTACTGTCAGAATGTGGCCATAGTGGGGAGTGAAGAGAAGTTCTCAAATATTTCAGGTCAAACAGACCATTGTTAAAACTTCATCTTTTTTATACTCCATGTAATAGACAAGGCAAATAAACACATTTCACTGCTTAACATGACAGAGTAAACCCTGAATAGGTCACTGCTTAGGCTCTCTCAGCTACTAATACAAGAGCCCTCTTAGCACTTCTCCTAAGACAGGGGAGACAACCCTGTACTTAAACCAGGCTGGTATTCATATTGCTACTGATGAATGAGCACATCTATGCTCATATCAAGAAAACACAGTCACAAGTAGTAACTATTCCTTTCCAAAAGGCTTTCCAGATAGCAAGGTGGAAACTCTTAGAACTTGGCTGTGGCACTTGCCCTGCTGTTGGTCTTCTGCTTTCAGTCATTCTCTTTAGCAAAAACTAATTCCCTTCGGATGAGGTCACTGTGAGACAGCTTGTGGTTACTTCCTTGGAAAAGACCTCAGGGAGTGAATTAGCTCACCAGGCTTTCAGACCTAAATAGAGAACTCTCAGCAGAGCTGGCAGGGAAAATTGCCATTTGTGCAGAGACTCGAAACTTCAGTTTTATATAGCATAATTTGCAATGTTTGCTCTTGAAACAACTTCATATATAAATACAAACATGTATACCTATTTAAAATATATTTGACTTCTAATGATAATGTTAATAGCAATAAAGACAGAAACAATAATTCATATCCCATGTAATGTATGTGCGTGACTTCAAATGATTTTTTTTGGCTACCGATTATTTTCTTAACTTACAAAGTGATGAATTATCGAGTAGCATTTTTTCTTTTCTATCTTCTTTTGTAATGATTCAATATTTCTATTCAAATTATTTTCACGCAAAAATGAGAATCATTAGCCAGAACTCAGTTTTCCTACGAAACACTATCAAGCAGGTGTTACTTTTGCAGCAGTTAAGATGTTTGATAGCACTACATCTTTAGAAAAGGATTAGTTGTACTTCTGCTTTTTCTTCGAAAGCATTACATACAAAATCTACTAGCTGAGAAATTACTTTCTTACATTTTTCTCAGAATGTAGCAGAAAGGAATTAATCTACTATAATTCCATTAACAGCTCAACTTACCAGTCTTTTCTGTCTTGTGATTTGAACTTTCAGGTCCTGAAAGGCAGGGGCATGGCCCTTCACATCGAGATGTGATAGTTTTGCCAGAAGTACAGGCATGAAACTCCAACTTGCACTAGAATCGTAAAAGAAAATTTTGAATTAGGACAAGATATAAAAGTAGCAGCTGTGGATTAAATGAGAAATTGTGTTTAGCAGCAATGGCATTTGTACAGATTGCAAAACTTCAGTCTGTTGAAAATGCCATTGTTCTCATCATTGCAGATAACAATAATAGCTTCTTCCTAAGTAGAGTTTTGCACAGCACTTCTAAATGGGCCTTAAAGTTTTGTTGTTATTTTCTACTTAAATATATGGAAATGGCAGCATAGAAAGTTGACACTATTCCTTCCAGGTCACCTAAGAGATCAGTGTCAAAGCTGGGAAGAAAACACAAACCTCCCAAATCCCATGTGCTTCCTACGCTGCATTACTATGTTTCTGGTGTGAAAACATGCCATCTATCACCTGGTACCACTAATGATTTATTCATTTGGTCTTTTTAGGAGCTGAGAGCTCTCAAATTCCACTGCAGTCAACAAGCTTGGTCTGAGTAACATCCATGAAAAGACACCAATCCTCACAATAGTGAGAACTAAAAGAAAAGAGCTCATCAGCTGATGAGACTGGTCCTTCAACACATCAGCTTCTCTGAACAAAGAGCAAATTTTAAATGACTCCTGCCAATACCTATAAATTGCCTTAACAGTTAACAGCACCATCCCTAAAAATAGCCATCCATCATGCAATCAACCCCAGAAACACAACAAGGTTGTAAAACTGAAAAGTGAAGATTAAACAACGAGCAGTATAGTTCTCTATTTCTGCATGTTGTTACTTGTTCCTTTCCCTTCCCTAGAACATCAGGAGATAGGGTTTACATCACCTCTTGACAGTCAGCACATTCAAACCATTTAGGGCAGCAGGACATGTGCAGTATTGGATGAATGAGATAACTCAGAAGAATTAAGATTGCAAAAGTGTGCTAGTTAAAAAGCCCTGATTTATGACATACTGACTATTCATAGCCTTTGCTGTTTCCCTTACGTATATTTTAGTGCTGACTTTCCTCCAAGAGGTCTGTGCCTGCGAAGTTGTCCTCTCTGCAGTTACTGCCCCAAGGGCATTTTCCCCAGCAGCAGTTGTTGGAGACTGGACTAACTTACTGATGGTGTGAAAGAAAACAGCACACAGAAACAAAAACACACATCCTCTTTGTCTTGACACCTAATGAACTGAATTCAGTTCCATCTTTTGTCTTCAAGCACTGATTTTACCAGATGAGAACCTGATGGCTTTCAACGCAAGGGGGAGTTTTGCCTGCAATGCTCCTCTCTGGAGAGACTGCCTCCTGCCAGGGCAAACTGCAAACTCTGGGCTGTAAAATCCTTTTGATAAGTCCGAGTTTTACTATAGATGAATTCTTTTATCATTGAAAAGTTGGCCAGCATGCTAACACAAGGTGTTCTGAAATGTGCAGCTTTTTTTGAAGGCTGAAAGATGCTGAACATAAGACCATGGTGTTACCCAGTGAGGATGCAGCGGGCAACTGGAGCTCATCTAGAAACAGCCACTGATGAAAATCACAGTATCATCTTATGTTATTTTGGTAGAGTAGAAGCCAAGAGAACAGCACAGGATGTTGTTACAAGATAAATGCCTCCTGCTTTGAAAGTACTGCAAATATCTTGGCTTTGCCTCTGTTTGTTTTTGTTAAAAAAAGGGCTCCTCTTTGCCCAGGCTTTAATCTAGCAGCAGGAGACCATTATCCTGTGCCTACATCCTATTCTGTTGACATTATCTCCCAGCCATTCTGAACTTCAATGGACCCTGGTGACTGCATGCTCCGTGTGATGTTCTGCCCTTCTGATTTCAAAAACGCACGGCCACGCACAAACATGTGCAAGCTTTGGCTTGTGCTTTATGCTGCCTTCTTGCAAGACTGAAGGGAATAGAAGTATTTATTTTTCATCTGTTTGCTCCCTAAATACACTTGCTTAATCTGTGTTGTTTGGACAGAACACGAGCACAAGAAGGAAAGAAGAACACTCCCTGAGCACAGTCCTGAAGGCAACGACTGGTTCTGCAGCATAAGATGCTAGGCAATGTGTTATTGAGAACAGAGGCACAAAGTTTGCTGCAGCTGGTCATTTAACCCTTACAGACATTATAGATTAGTATGCATAATAATTGTAAATTATGCATCTAAGCACTTATACTTCAAATGCCACCTCTAAGATGGCAAGACCTATTTTAACCCCATTATGTGTAGTTAAGGGGGAAAAAGCTTTATACTTTGAAACAGCAATGTAGGTTTTTTCCTCACCTTTTCTTAAGATTAATAAAAATGATGACTGAAAAGCTAAAAAACCCCCCAAACCTACTTAAGAAAGGCAGTGGCTGTGATCTGAATGTGCAGGGCAAGGAGAGCTAAGCTTGAAGTTTACAAGGGTGCAGTCATATGTGAGTAAATTTACACCTGATTAAGCACATTATATTCCAGCCTTACCAGTCTGGGATGTTGGTTTGTGTATACGTAGAACTGTGGTGGCAGCTTCATGTTGGGGGAGGATGATAAAAGAATTCCATTGTTTTAAATATTAAATTAGGATAATACTGATTACATTTCAACACCTAATCATTGTAGATAGCTGTTTTTCCCTTCCTGAAAGAACATGGAGGTATCACACTTTACAGTGATTAAGAACACAATCATGTGGAATAACCTACATGAGTAGCTCAACTTCAGATTTAATGACATCACCTCAGCCAAACTAAGTGATATTCAGAGGCAGAGCAGCCACAGAAGATGTCTTATGGATCAATAATGAGGTTTTTGGATGACTGCCGCTTGATCTACAGTCTAGAAGGAGCCAGTTGGCTTTCCCCACAGACACTACATTTTATTTTTCTATTGGAGAAAAATCAAAGGCCTTCTTTCCTTTAGCCATCATCATCTCCTTCTCACATGAAAGAAAAGAGATACACAGTAAAGGACGAAACATAACGAATGAAGCGACGATCCAACGTATTGGTGTTTAGCACCAAGAGGACATTACAATTTCTGCTGACATGAGCCATGAGGTTCCTTGCAGTCACTACACAGGACTCACTGGGAGTTTGAGGATGATGCTTCTGATTTCAGGGAACCCATCTCACTGGTGATATGACTGCATATGCCTTGACTCTCTGCTGAGCTCTTCTAGCACAGCTCCCTGGGTCTTGCCAAGCTTTGTTTCTCTGCTACCTCCCTGGTGTTCGAACCACATTTGTTTACTACGAACCCCAAGGCCCACATAAACATCTCTAAACTATTTTACTGCAAATGGAAAAGTAGATCTGTTATTTGTTGTTAAATGTATATGGAGATCAATAAAATATATGATGGGAGAAACAGTTGAATGTATTCAGGGAAAATTCATAAATTAATTTATTCAACTAAGATGCGGGAAATTATTGCAGTGTGTGTTTTGTCTAAAGTGCTCCCCTGAGAATCCACTACTCGTATAATGATTCCCTCTTTATTGTCAGTGAATCTACAGCAATGTGTTTTGCATAAGCATTCACATTTGAGGGAGAAAGAAAATGGCTACATAAAATTTATTCTCAGCTATTTTATTCCTGTGTGTCAGTCTCTAGCCTGTAGTCCCTGCTCGAGTAGAATCTCGATATTTTTTTAATGGTGTAATAAAGTAGTGTATCTCTGTCTTTATACTGGCTTT
This sequence comes from Todiramphus chloris collaris, assembly GCA_025345505.1. Taxonomy (NCBI): domain Eukaryota; kingdom Metazoa; phylum Chordata; class Aves; order Coraciiformes; family Alcedinidae; genus Todiramphus; species Todiramphus chloris. The sequence continues at coordinate 8,736,877 of JANVCC010000040.1, forward strand.
CAACTTTTGGCAAGCAGTTTTTGATCTAAGCTGGAACTAAGTAATATTGTTGAATAAGTTACTGTGATATTTTACACAAGGGTGTATATTTGATTAAAGAATATCTACGTAGACAGCTTAGTACAGCCTCTAGACCACATTAATGCCTTGAAGAGCTTTGCATCCTGACACAAGGAACTCGTGTATTTGGTTAAAATGCAGCCAGGCAAGGCAGCAGTGGGGTGAAAGAAGGGCCAGCAGTGCTCAGGTACCCAGATGCGCTGCCTACCATCTGGAATTGAGTGATGCACACACTTGTGCTCTGCTGCGGAGTTGAAACTCCCTCAGGCAGTCAGGAGGCTACAGGTGAGCCACTGCTTCGGAAACTTCTCCTTCCACCAGTAGATACCCAGACAGACCCTGCTGAGATCAGCTTACACTCCTCTGTCAGTGGGGAACAGGAAGGGAAACTGCAAAAATGAATGCTTCCCACAGCGGAGATGGGCTTTGGTGCACTAACTGCACATGCTGGGATGAAGACTGACAGCTCACTCAGCAATGACATAGCTGTGCATTTCTTCATTGTGATTCTAATGACACTATATAGGATAAATACTGCCAGATCCCGATAGCATTTTTCAGTGGGAAGGCAGATGTTACTGAGAATCTGCTGCAGGTGCCCCAGATGGCTTGGGACATACTCGGTGCCTAATGCTGCTTCTGTTCGTAAGGCCACAGAGGACAGACAACCAGAGCACGCTGCACAGGCTCAGTGTCCTGGGCCATCTCACAGCCCCAATGAACACCAGGGAAGGGGATGAGGAGAGAGCACACTTTGTCCAGGATTTGGCAGAGGGGAGGCTCTGTGAGACCCTCATTTGGTCTTAATGGATGAATTCATAATATGAAATTTATCATGTACAATTTCTTGTAGTTATACTAATAAAGGAGAAAAACATCAGCTCCCAAACTTCTGTTGCTTCTGCCATGAATTGAAGTGTGAATCAAAAAGAAGAGAAGCATATTTTTGTTGGTGGGAGTATAGGAATTACAGACAACACACATGAAGTATGATGAAATCTTTCTCAAAAGACTGAACATTGGAATAGGAGGTTAAATTTTATAGTATGCCAATTAAAGTGTATGTTAAAATCCTGAAATATTACATCCTACTAATAGCAGTGGCTCTAAACCTGTTGTTGAGCACTGCTCTCACCTGGGAGACTCTGCAGCTTCTTTAGCTCCCTGCAGCTTTTTACAATTCCACTGAGAATTACTTCAGTGCAGTGTTTGTTTTATGGTGCATCCTTTGTTCACTCACAATACGTCTCTTCAAAACTTCCAATACAAATAACAAAAGCTCATTATTTTCTACCTTACCTTTTACTCAGTACCTGCCACTGACAGAAGCTAAAACTCCCTGGAATTACAGCATATAGTCCAGTGTTTCTTTATACCGTAGTTTTCTGTACCTGTCTTAGCAGGTCATTAGAATCCATTGGAATTCAGACATCCATTTGAGCAGCATTGTTTGTTTACACGCTTTAGAGCAGTGCTTGCCATTGCATCCTTAGCTAGGACTCTTAGCAGTATTTTCCTTATAAGCCTCTGTTTCCAGTTTCATCAGATAGAAAAAAAATACTATATTTTCAATATATTGAGACCAGGAGACTTTTTTTTAATCTTGGCACAATAAAAAAAGGTTCAGTACCTTTTCTCCAAATCCCAAAATAAATGTCATACGGTGCACTCCTATTTTATCCTGCTGAACCTGCACATTAAAATAAGAATTCTGCAAACTTTTTAGGCTTTGCAACACCTGAAATCCCTGCAACCACTGCCCATTTGGGAGACAAAGCCAGTAATGTGAATTCATGTTTGTAAAAAGTTAGACACTAGGGTGAAGTCTTGGCATGAGTCTCAAATTTTGGGCAATGTGCTATGGTTGTGTGGTCCCTTAGCTCTTCTCCTCCCTGACACACAGTTCTGCTGCCTTTACTGATCTGCAAACCAGTCTTGCCCAGGCCCTGCTGTCCTGGGCTCTGGAGAAGGGCTGTGCTGGGACAGGGCAGAAGAGCTCCGTGCCTCAGAAGTGGCACTGAAAATACAGATGACGCTTTGTCCACAGAACTGTCCACTTGGGTGGGCTTTATGTTGACAAAAGAGGTTGTTCTATGACCAGACAAGCATTTGTGCCAGCCAGGGTAGTCATCTCACTTCTCTGGGCACACACTTGCTCCTTCTGCTTGCCCTCCCTACAAGCAGGGCTTCTTGGGACTGGCTTTGTTTTCTATTAGAATAGCTACCAGGCAAACATACAGCTCTGTCTGCAATAAAAGCTGTACAAAGATATCTTAAAAACCAAGAGTACTAATTAGGAGCTCTGTTCTCCTTATGAGAATGCATAGCTGCTGCTGCTATTAATGGGAGTTATGCATGCATACCAGCAGTGGAATACACTCTAACACAAACCATCTATTGGATAAATACATATTGAGCCATTTTAAAAAATGTGTGCAAGCTGTAGCTTTGAAGCAGCTGTTACAGCTGATTGGCTCAGAAATTCCCCTTTCTGCATGAAATGACATAAAGGACCTCGTTATAGCTCAGGTAAATAACAAATATTTGAGAAAGTCTCTCATCGCACACTTAGCTGACAAGCTCATGGTTCATAATCTGCTAGAAACAGAGAACAGCTTCCAGGGGTGTTGGGTCAAGAAGGAGACGACCCAGGTTCCAAGGCACTGATATTAAATAGGCTGAAAAGATTTTTGCAGCTGAATGCAGTAACACCAAAAGGTCTCATGCAGCAAAGCTCTGAGGACCACAAATTGCTCTACGCTCCACAGCTCTGCCCTCTGCAACCCTGCAGCTCTAATGAGAGCGCGCTGCAGGACTTTGCCCTCAGGGTAAATTAACGAAGGAGCAGAGGGAAAGCATGGAGACCCTCCAATATTTAAATATCACTCTAAGTCAGGAGGTCACATCATTAATATTGCAAACCTTGGATGCTCCAAGCATATGGCTCAGGTGCCTAAAATGAAGCTTGTCAAATTGAAGATTTTGAAACAATTTTTCTGGTTTTAAAAAAATTAAAATTTTCAGCTGCTCTTTTTATTAGGTCCCAGCCATACGCAACCAGTAAGTTAGTTGTTTTTGACTCTTAGAGTGTAAGCTTAAACAACTGACTGCCAACCCCTGAGCAACTGGAAAGGCAGAATGTTTATCTTCCAGGAAGAGACAATTGGTTCCCAGCCTGGGCTCCAGAAAAGAGCACGCTGTGTTGCAAGAGACAGATATCATGCAATTCAGAATGGCATTAATTGTGTGGTTTGGGGCTCCGCACTATAATTAGAACTTGTGCACACACCTCTAAAAATAGGTTTCAACTTCTCAGCAGTAGAAGAGAAGAAAGGGCTCTGCATTTTCATCAACCGAAGTCAAAGAGCTGTTCTAGAAAACAAAGAGCCTGACTGCTCAGTAAAAGGTCAGCTCTGCTCCTAAGAAGAGTTCATGCCTCTTCTTTAGCTTCGAATTAGCGCATGAGAGATGATTAAAAGAGAGCCTGTGACCGTGAAGCACGAGTCCTGTGCGCCACAGCCAGGAGCAGCCGGGGCAGGGCCGTCCAGGCTGGCACCATGAGAGGTCAGCACCTGCAAGTGATCCCTGGGGGTGCGGAAACCCATCTGACCACACTGACATCAGTAGAAGGATTTCCAAGTGCCTGGCCGTTGATTTGTTTCTAAATGACTACTGGGTTGATCCTTCCTATTTGTGATTGGACTCAAAGTAGCCAAAAGCTCTGCATTTAAATGTTACCCTAATGGATAAAACTAGCCAAAGAACAGACTCAAAAAAAAAAAAAAATATATATTTTCCATTTCCCAAACTGAGACCTGAAGAGTTAAGTAGGGCAGCTGCTTGCAGGCATGTTGAAGCTGAACATGTTCAGTGTTTGAATGGCAAGGCTGCTAACCTAGGAAATAATCATGTACTGCTGCAAACTGCCCTTACAGACAGAGCAAACTCGGCTAATTTGGGGACTTCTAGACAGACTAGTGAAGGACAAAGTTCTGTTTTAATACAAAACAAATCGCCCTGAGGAATAGCTGGAAATCAGGAGGATTTTTTAAAATGCAGCTAATTGCATCAGCTAGATTGCATGGCATATAAGGTCACAGTGCTGGGTACGGGAGGCAGAGGACACTCGAGGGACCATTTATTAATGCAATGAAATGATGAAACTCGAGGTCAGGCCTCACCTCGAGTACTGTGTACAGTTCTGGGCTCCTCACTTCAAGAAGGATATTGAGGTGCTGGAGCGGGTCCAGAGGAGAGCAATGAGGCTGGGGAAGGGACTAGAACGAAAGTCTTATGAGGAGAGGCTGAGGGAGCTGGGGTTGTTTAGCCTGGAGGAGACTCGGGGTGGACCCTGTCACTCTCTACAACTACCTGAAAGGTAGAGAGTAAGGTAAAGTGAATTCTCCTGAGTAACTAGTGACAGGAGGAGAGGGCATGGCCTGAAGCTGCTCCAGGGGAGGTTTCGGTTGGGTATCAGGAAGCACTTCCTGACAGAGGCGATCAGACATTGGAACGGGCTGCCCAGGGAGATGGCAGAGTCACCGTCCCTGGATATGTTTAAAGAAAGGCTGGATGTGGGACTTAGTGCCATGGTCTAGCCGATGTGGTGGTGTTAGGTCACAGGTTGGACTTGATGATCTTGAAGAACTACTGAGGCTGGAAATGACCTATTCTAAACCAAATGGTTGCCATTTTGTGACAGAACATGAAAAAAGTTTTAGGCAAAATCTATATTGCCATACAGAAATTAAATTTGTTTTTACAGGTAATTTAGAAGCCAGTTCTGGAAACACTTAGGCCAAGGAGGGGGGCATATCTCAGATGGTTTATCATCTAGTAAGAAATTCCAGTGATGGGTGGAGCACCCAGGGCCAAGAAGGGTTGGAGCTTGATACAGAAGAATCAATTCCTAAGTGCAAACGTTCATGCAATCCTCATTTCAACTTTTCCTTCACTGGCTGGAGGGACCAAGACAAGTTAAAAGGCAAATGAAGACACAGCACTTGTGTCACTGTGAATGGCTGAGCCAAAGACACAGAATCACTACAGTTGGAAAAGACCTCCAAAATCATCAAGTCCAACCATCTATCTAATATTAGCATGATCACTAAACTGCATCCTGAAGTGCCACATCTACAAGTTTTTTGAATGCCTCCAGGGATAGCGACTCCAACACCTCTCTGGGCAGCCTGTTCCAATGCCTAACGACTCTTTCGGCATAGAGATTTTTCCTGACGTATGCACATCCTTCCTTCTCCCTGAGAAGCAACACAAAATACCACCCTGTGTTAAATCAGCAAAACATCCATGCTTCTCCAATGATACACCTGCTAGTTACTACACAACGGCTACTACAAGGTAGGCACACAGTCCTCTCTCCAGCAGAGTCACAGTCTCAGATTGAAATCCAGGCTTCAGCCCAAGGTTTGATTTTTTTGCCTCTGCAGACATTGAGTACCAAGGTGATGCCCATCCTCTGGGCCATGTGACCTGGTTCCTGTGCACAAATGCAGGAGCTGAGGTGTGGAGGAGACACTGGGAAGTCATCCACCTCCACCGGACAGACAACCCGGGCCGGCAGGCAGCCCAGCCAGAGGTGGCTCTGCAGCTGAGCCTCTCCCACCGCAGGGACCCGCTGCCCAGGTTGGCACTACCTCGGGGTCTCTGCAAGGTGTAATCATGCGCTATGCCCTGCTAATTACTGCTGTGAAGTGTCTTTGGACATGCTAATTCTCTTGTCAGGAGCATCTTCAGGATCAGAATCCAATGCAAATGTAGGCAGCAGTGCTGGCTTATTTGAGAGGGGGGGGGAAAAAAAAGCTGTATCTTATAGCCCATATTCTGGATTCACATAGAAAAGCATTTCCTACCACTAAATGTCTACTTTTCCTTCCTGCAGAATTTACACTATAGCTCACTAATGATGCTCATTTTCTAGCTACACATTGGGAGTTTTTGCTTTCCAGTAGACTAATCTGCCACATCCCAAGATGTGGACCTTAAAAATCCCTTTCCTACTGCATTGGTTTTCTTTCATTTCTCTGTAGATATTATATTGCTTTTGTCTCTGAAATCATTCTCTATTCTAACCCTTCATAATTATGAGTTATGAGTTCATAGCTAATAGTGTTATTCAAAACGGAAAGAAGCTACGCAGTTTTTTTTCTTTCCTAAGGCCAGAGTCATCTTAGTTTAAAAGTAAAGATAATCACAGAAAAACAATCGGAGATTTGGAACCATCAATGCTGCTTGAAATGTATTTGCCATGTAATTGAGAAATATTCTTGTTCCGTAGCCATTTACTGATCACATGAGAACGATGATTTGTCATTTTTACTTGCTTCAAATTACTAAAGGCAATCTAATTTCTCTCATGGAGATGACACATCAGATAACATGAACATAATCAAGAGGTAATGATCTGTGGCTCTATTCACAAACAGATACTCCAGTTACCAGCTAAACAACCGCCTCCATATGGCGGAGGGAAGGCAATGCAAGACATTCAGATCCCCAAGCACAGGGTTTCCACCCAGGCAATGACATTTTAAACAGAGCAATTTAGCTATGCCATGCAGCTCTATCAATCTAGATTTCAGATGAGGCAATGCTCCATCTACTCATTCATTCTCACATCCATCTGCCCATACCTGGGCAAAAAGCAGCAGCTGGTGACCACTGTAAAGCGTAGGCATGTCTGCTTCAGGCTTTTAAGCAATTGGTATGATGGCAATGTCTTAGCATCCCAAAAATCTCTCAAGTAACTCTACCCATCAAGCAGTAACTGCAAAGTCACCTGCATTCCACAGGAGAACTATAGCACATGAGGAGCTTAAAGGAAAGAACTGGGTCCTGTATTTACTACTGTATTTGCAGCTACTTTAAAGGTGTCTGGTGCATCTGACAATATGTTATTAGGGACAAGATTCTGACTACAGCTGTAGAGGCTGAGAACAGTTCAGAGGTCATTTAACCCCCTCTCCAAAGTACATATTTTTCAAAAGGAAGTTGAAAAGTTGCTTGAAATACTGGTGAATTAGTCTACTGAATTTGTTCTCTAGCAACCTTGCCATAAATAACATGTAACATGTAAACTACTATGTCATATTCCTAAAATTTTGTGCTTCCCAGAAGCTGTATTATAAAATTATTGGGGAGAAGGAGAAATATCTGGAAACATCTGAGAGAACACATGGATAAGGGTCTGCAGAGCTTCGAGGAGAAAGAGGACAAGAGCCAGGCTAGGTGCTGTACTCTGGACTTTGCAGCTTATAGATCCTTAGCTAGCAGTGATGTCTTAATCACTGCATTTTTGCTTCTATAATGAGTAAAAAATGCTGGGAGAAAAAGAATACAGATACGCTGAAAGACTCCCCTGGCTTGATAACTTGGCAGTGCAGCAGAGCAGCTAAAGTATATTCTTCTGTATTACCACACTCAGTAGTTTACTTTTGCTACCAGGCATATGGCAAATACACAACCAAGTCCTGAAATGCCCCTGTAAAAGTGGCAACATGAGCTTTTACAGCAGGCATGCTTGGTTTTCAGAAGCCCCATCATCTGTTTCGAATCAGTTTGTCTTTGCCTGTGAAAAGCAAAGGTCAGTCTGAATTTTTCTGTTTCCAAATAACATCAATGACAATAAGTTTCAGGAGGCCAATCCTCTCCTCCAGAATAGTTATCCCATTCCTTTCCCATCAAATTTGTTAAATGAACTAGTTCAACAATAGGTTTGCGCTGGTTTCACTGACCATGAGGTGGCTGTACCAGTGTTCATTCCTTGTCACCAATGTATGAAATGTACAGTGGCAAAGAAACTTTCAGATCCTGGACAGAGCTTTTGCTTCTTGTTTATGCACTAATATAAAACAGGTAGTACTACTGCTCTGGCTGCTTTCAGACTAGCAAGAAAAGTTAAGTGCTAGGAATTTTTTAATTGATTTCTCAGAATTTTTATTTTATGAAGAATAAATCAAAACAAAAGCCAAACTGAAAGCCTCAATGCTAAGAAGTGCCGAAACAAAACATTTGGCAGTTACAGTAAAGAAGCTTCAGGAATATATTTTGGAGCATAGCAACCAATAAAGAGTAAGCTGGCTTAAGCTTTGAAGTTAAAGCTTTCGGCAAGGCTTCTGATTTCTAAAGACAACAATAGAAACAACAACAAATTAAAAAAAAAAAATTAAAAAAAAGGAAAAAACACCCCAAGCAACAACCCCAGGCCTGGTTCTGTGCTCAGTAGATGGGCTCACTGTGAAAGACACCCATACAAAGACAGCAGATTTAGTCTGTTTGCTGAAAAATCAAGTAACCACAGCTAATCTTTTTGCACAGTATTATCCTGTTTTGGCCTTTAATAAATCTGCTTTAAATTAAAGACGTACCCAAGCCAAGAAGTGCCTCCTTTGATGTTTTAAATGGCTTAAATAAGCTGTTTGCTCATAAAAGCTCAAAATATGAATTCTGAAACTTGAAAAATAAGAACCAAAACTCTGTTTTTCTGCATTAAAAGGGCCAGCACCTCTCATAAGAAGGTCAGAACACAACTTTTAAGCACCTCAAGCATTAGTGCATCTTAGGCCCATATGTGAAGGAAAAAGATCCTGGAATACAAGTATCTTACAAGCCAGTTACCCAAACCCAGCTAATCCCTTGTTTTACAACCATTATACCACATCATCTGGGCACTGGAAGAAGGAATTTTACATTTTAACTGAAAGCAGGCATGGAGCTTGGAACAAGGCAACTAAATTAGCAAAAATGACATTTTTATTTAAGCTTGTATAATTAGCTATGAGTTGGCACAATAAACTCTATATGATTTTTGTTTCCTCTTCCTGTCAAGAACACAACTTTCAATGCTTGAACTTTGGCAGATGATTCATAACATAAATAACATTTTTTCCCCCCTGATTTGACTTGGGCTGCAGAAAGGAGAATTTTAAAAATAATACTGGCTTTACACATAAAATATACAGCAGGCAAGCTGAACAACAACAATATTCAGGTTGTCCTTTACTGCAAAAGTAACTGTAGACAGAGGATTGTATGCAATTGTTGGATTTTCAGGTTCAAACCATCGCATGCCAATTTGATTTGGCAGTCACAACTGTGATTCTCATCAAGTCAGAGAAGGAACCCTGTGATTACCATCATCCAGATTGGTAGCTTTCCCAAAAAGAACAAACACTGTATTTGCAATCCTTACTTATTGCTGACTTCTCTTCAAAGGGTGTTTTCTTGCTCAGTGCAAAAGCATTCATTGCACAGGGCAAATCATCAACCAGCCACAGACTGCTCAAGAAAAGAAAGCTACTCAAACTTAGTCGTTTTGTGCTTTGATCATCCCCCTCAATGGAAATTGTTGCAGCCTTAGGAGGCCTGGGAACTTCCTGTAATTTTCCATAGCCTGTATAAATATGCAGCAGTGCGCCGGTGTCACAGGTAAGGGCAAGGACACCGCATGGCTCACTGTCCCACGGCCCCTCTCAGTCCTTGGAGTAACGGGACTAGCTCCACGAACATAATAACAGAGGAAAGCCAAACGGCCATAGCACACAGCAGGATGCGACCAGGACATTTGCCTTCATTGACACTTTTCCCTCTGCCATTCTAGCCATACGATCTTGATCCTACGGAGTCTCCGCCAGGCAGAGGCGCCAATCCTTCTCCCTTTAAAGCAGGTAGGGCAGAAGATCCCCGTCTCTTACACATTTTTGGCAAATTAATTCAGCCCAGTGGGTAGCTGCCTTCTAGGTCCTACTGCAGTGAATATTACTGAAGGAGGGAAATGCTTAAAACATTTTTAATTACATTCACTGTAGAAGAAATAAATACCTCCCATTTAAGAAAAGCTGAATTACAACTTATTCTGGTTCCTTGTAGTTTTCACCTGGAGCAGTACATATTATTCCCCTCCTTACTTCCTTCAGAATTCTCATTAACCTTTCTGTCAAGACTGCATTAAACATGTCTTGTTAATTCACTATGTTCTTTAAGAAATCTGACATCAAGATGACAAATGCTTATCTAAAAAAACCCCTCTGGTTTAATAAAGCGCATTAAAAAAATTCTAGTTTACAAGGTGGGTTTGATTTCCGCTTTGCTACTTCAGTGAGTTCAACAGCAAGACTATCTGAACAGCTTCAGCATCTGTCCTTAAGGGAAAAGAAAAGGTCACGGACCCTGAAGAAATGGAAAGGCTTCAAGAACCTCCTCCACTGTTGAAGCATTTTTACTGTTCTAATATGACATTCTACAGCACACGTGCCTCCTAAAGAAAGCAAGCTGCACCATTAACATACAGCATTCTTCCGCTCACACTTAACGCAGGTCAAGGCGCTACATTTCTCAAGTGAGTTTATGACCTTGTGGGCATTTCTATTGAGAAGCTGTTGCAATCTTGGTGCAACACAAGGTAAGGAAAGAACATTTATATTCAGGTAGTTTTGTCAGAGAAATACTGTATGTTCTAGAAACACCAGGAAGCTAACAGACTATTTGTTAATCCTCAGAAGGGACCCCAAAGCAGTTTAATTGACTGGTATTGATGTACTACATCTATCTTACTAAGTATTTTTTAAAAAACATTCAGTAAGACAATTCTGCGATGAAATTACCATTTATATGGCTTTCATCCACAAAGGAGTCAAAGTCCTATGTATATGTGCATAATTACTACTGCTCAAGCACAGCCAATTCTGCACCAGGAAATATCAAATGCTCTGCACCAGCACACAATATAATGGGTTGCATGAAAGGAGCAATGATATTTAAATCCAGAGAGATGACAACACCCAATTAACCAGATTAGAATACTAAACATACACTCTAATACATGGGAAGATTTCAGATTTTTATTTACTGGCTTCCAAAAACTCAGTCCACTCTAGCATAGCTTTAAGCCTTCTAAGAATAGCTTTGGTTTTTCTTACATACCTTTCTTGACCAAGCAAAGTAGTTCACAGACCCTAGAGCAAGGAAAGCAATTCATGGACCCCTTGTCAGATGCCCACAGACCGCCTGTTAGAATCCACTGCTTACTTGAAAATATAACCAATGTGGCAATCCTTCTACAGGAACTCTTTGGTTCAGATTACAAAACTGGTTCCTGGTAAGCTTCGTGTTTGTACCTGGAAATAGGAGTCTGCTTGTATTGACCTAGCTTAGTCTTGAGTGGCACTAGATCCAATAATAAAAATAAAACTTTTCTCTGAGCGAAAGGAATAGTTGGAAACAAATTATTTCAAGTTGGAAAAGTCTTTGCAGAACAAATTCTGTAAAAAAAACTCCAACAAATCAACAAATCCAACCCTTACAACTGAATGCTACAGGTTTTTGAGAAAAGTAAAATATTTTTTTCCACTGATTTCTGCTAAAAGTTGCACATAATAGGGGATACCAACTAGACAAAACTGCTCAGCTTTTCACCATTTAACAGGCCAGCTTAAAATTACATTAAGAAAACTGTAAGAGTAGAACTGCAGATATCATCATAGTCTGGGCACTAGCAAAATTACTAATTCTTGGGATTAATATATTTGTAGCCTCCAGCTGGCCACTGTGCTGAGGTTTGTGATATATATCTTATTCTCAAATATAAATTCATCAGGAATGAGTGAAACCTATGAGATGTACGATGACCTCAAATATTAGTAGACCTTTTGAACTGGAAAACGCCATCTATTCTAGCTTTTGTGCAATATTACAGGACTGAGTAAAATGGAATACAAGCAGATTCCTGCAAAGGTTTACTCTCGTAAAAGCTTAAATAAAACTGCAGCTTGAAGTCCTATTCGCATGCTTCAAAAGTCCATAAAAAAAATGCTTGCAGAACGCATTTACGCTTTTGAAGAGGTTTCAGTCCACTAGGTTAAGATATTTTCCTCAAATATAGAAAGCTCAAGAATCAAAAGATTTGCCTAGGTAATAAATTAGTATTTTTCACATAGTATCAAATAGCCAGCTATACACCACTGACATTTGAACTAGTTTAATCAGCAAGAGATTTTTTTTTTAGCAACTCCCTCTGAAAAAGTTACTTCATAGAATAATACAGCAAAGCTCTCATGGTTAATACTGCACATTTTGTTGACCATTTATTGATATGTGCACTTATTCCCCATTTACAGAAACCTTACATTCATTCCAAACAGCTGAGCTCAAATCTGGTCATGCTGCTGTGATGCTCCAGACTAAACCTCCCTTTTCCCCTCCTCATAGGTCTGAGGCATTCCTGCATATCCCCCAAAGAGCTCAGAAATTAGCTTTCTAAATGGCAATACATCACCCTTCCTGCAGACTTTTGGAATAATAAAACTGTAAATTAACTGCAGAAGCTTCACCAAATTAGAAGTCAAAGATGACTGCTTTTTTGGAATTAGTTTCTGGAATATTTCAGTATTAAGCCTTGAAACCATTTCTTGCAGTTGAAAAAGACCTGCACGTGGTTTCTGCCACAGTACCTGAATTGTCCAGAGGATGTCACCTTTGAAATGCAAGGAATTGAGGCACCTTTGCCCAAATCCTGCTTCCACAATTGAAACTCAATGCACAGAGTTAGCCCTGGCTCAAAGGTGAGGCTGGAAAAACCAAGTCCTAGAAGCAGTATTAGCCAAATACTGCAACATGCCTCAGGCAGATGCTACAACAGCACCTTTTCTCATGCGGATTTGGAAAGGGTTTAACTCCCACCAGAATCAATGAGAGTGAAGTTAATCCCACTGATGACTATTGCAGTTAGTTTGCCACATAATTAATGCCTCCAGTGACTAAGAATAGGTATTTATAGGGCTGACACCCAAATGAGATTTGATGTACCCCACCTGCTGACATTTAATGCCTTAGACACTAAGTTCTCAGGTTTGATATCTACATGTTTGCCACACAGACTTGTCCTCTTGGTCTTGCAGTGATACCAGCTATCCTTTGAGCTGCTGCTGGAAGTACGGTCTTCAGAATTTAAACATTCAAATGTTATTTTAGCAGCAGCATTTTTCTCTTGAAAATGAGTGAGACTGGGACTATTTTGATGGGTGTCTTATTTTAGCTTTTGACTTACTTTAGCTATTCATTAGCTTACACAATCACTGGGAAGAGTATATACATATACTGAAAAAATATTTTTATTAAAATGCTTAGAGTAATGCAAATGTATTAGTTGCCACTATTTGCTACACTTTCTGAAGGTACTATCAGAAGATGTTGAAATGAAGGGTTGTGTTGATTTAAAGCAATACACTTCAGAGATTTTAGAGTTTGTCTTACTTTGTAGCACCTGCTCCTTTGCCCTGGATAGCATGGTTAGGGCATCCAAGTCCCCATTTCCATGAGGAGAGATTTCATAACATGTGTATTGGCCTCCATCCCTTGGGAAAGGCATTAGTCCCTTATTCTGACCAGCCACATGGATAAAGCCTCACTGCTTTTCAACATTCTACTAGTCTCTCAGTTGTCTCATCTCAGCAGGGAGGGCTGCCCTCAAAGTCCTGAGGAGAAGAGGTAATATGGATCATTTGGTTGAAGAATGAAATGAGAATGGGTGAACTGTGCAGTTGGAGTGATGCTGAAGGATGACAGCAGCATGCAGAAGTCAGCTGCAGCCCTGTGCATGGGATCACCAGGGAAATCTATACCCCAAGCAGTGCATTGGCTGATGGTTAGAAACTGAGGGAACACTACTGATTTGCACAACTCCCTATGTAGAAAAACATTTAAGAAAGATTAGATTGTCACAATTGCCCCTGACAAGAGTGCCTGTCTAGAGAAGCCTTGAGCCTAATCTGTGGGCTAGGACTGTGCTCTAGCCAAGACCTTAAAAATATTCCAGCACAGGCTGTCACCAGTGGTACATTTCCTTGTCACTCTCTACGTGTGACTGATTTGCCAAGATCAAGACTAAATTCATGATCAGCAGCAAGGGCACCTAACATGAATTATACAGCTGGCTTTCCTTCCTAGCCTCCTGGATACGCTAAAGAAAATGCTTTCCCTGCATACACTGTTGCTTTTTATATCCACACCATATTCTCTGGGTAATGATGCATGACAGCTCAGCTCAGCCCACTGTCTCCTCCCTGCTCCCAAAACAAAGATGATGCTCAGTAACAAGAAGGCATTTGGCTATTAAATATCAAAGCCTGTATTAGAAAATGTATTGGTATCCTGGCAGAGCATCTTATGCCCTGTGATAACCTGGTAAAAACAAGAGGGAGTGGCAGAAGTGGTGATGATTTTCTGAAGTGAATTTAGCACTGAGGAAAGTGATGTTTGCTCAGTGCAGGGGCAGTGCCTCTGCAGAGAGCTCCTTCTACAAAGACAGAAGAGCTCTCAGTGCAGATAAGGGGCAGTAAAGAAAGCACAAAAAACAAGGAAATCAGCAGATTAGAGGAAAGAAGGACTAGGAAAGGTTCTTTCCTTTCTCTTCACCTTCCCAGAAATCATGGGTACAAAGCTGAAGCCACTAAACAAACAGTGCAACCAGTAATAGTCTGTGAATTCAAAGGAACAGCGTTTAAGATCTCTAACAGTGATATCCTGGAGCTGACCAGGAGCTGGGAAATGACTGTCGGGGAAACAAAGCTTATAAAGTATCAGATTCTGGGAAGAAGCAAATTATTCTCCTCCCAAACACAGGATTCAGCCCAAAGCTGAAGTTGTAAAGCAAGGGAGATGGAGATGAACAATGAACAGAAAAATTCAGAGAGTGTTCTGAGCTTTCGCAGTAGTGAAGGATGATGTCTTGAGCATATTAACAAAGCAATAAATCCCACGAAGAAATCTGCCACCTTTAAAGCACAGTGTATGCTTAGTCTTGAAAGTTTTTGCCCAAGGGAAGATGATACTGGAGTTTCAGTGTCAGCTCACATCTCAGAACCTCTTCTAAAGGTATCTTTAAGTAGGCTGCTCAATTTACTGGTATCAAATCTTGCAGTTTACCAAAGTGGCACAGTATCTTCTCTGAAGAATTAAATCATGAAGTTTTAGACTGATGGACTGGGTTTCGCTTGCCATGCCAATGCAGAGATAATCAGTGATAATGAAGAAAGCTTTTTTTCCTAAGCCATTTCTACAGAAGTTTATAAGCCTCACTGCAGACAGTTATTTGGAAGTCAACAGGCTTATTCAAAGCTTTCACATTCTGTTCTCTGTGTGGGCTCACTCCTCCACTGAAGACACTGAAATCTTTTGATAGTGCATCAAAGAAAAACATTAATTAAAATGATTCTGATTAATTAAAATAGAAAGTGACAAAAACTAGACTTAAAAATCAAATTTAGATTAGATATAAGAAAAAAAAAAAAAAGCAGCTTTCCAGTAACTGTCTTACTGACAGAAAAGAAATTCTATAAACTCTACTAATAGAAGACCAGAACAAATGACAAGATTTAAAGGTTGAAATACCGGTAAAGTATCACTGATTATCATTTAAATACTCTGCTGCATGAACCTGGGGGATTGTTTCACAAGCAGATAAGTAAATTCTTATTTGTTTTTCCAACCAATGCAATCACTGTTGTTCAGTGACAGATTAGCATGGGCATTGCTCATAGTGACCTCCCACTACTTTGTAGTTACAATTTAGGTCTGGAAACTACTTTAACAAAAAACATAAGGAATCAACAAGCTGAAGAAGAGAGGCTGAAATTTAGATAACAGTAATGCCAAATTTATCGCCACAGTAGAAATGTGATTCACTTTCACCAGTAAATCTACAAGAGTTTTTCATCCCTTCATCCCTGAATTACAGCCATCACATCATCTAAACCCATATATTATTCATACTTCTCTATTATTGCAGTAATCTCAAAAAGATGACTAAAAACCCAAACAAACATCTTACCATGGATTAGACTGTATTTCAATATCAGACAGCAAATTTATGGCAAATAATAGCGGTGTGTTGGAGCCTTTTTTTTGGCACAAATCATTGGCCTTTGTGCCCCCAAAAATCCTGACCAGCTTTCCTGCTAATTGCAGAACACTAATTAAACAACAAAGATCTTCTGTTATCTATTTTTGGATGCTGCAAGCCTCTATCACAGATGGAAGGTGTTTGTTGCAGACTGAATTCAGACAGGTCTTCTGCTTAATCCTAACCTGTAGTCACAGTCATCAGTTTATATATTATTCATTTTATTAATCTAATATTTATCTACTATTTCACTGTATTTGATGGCAAAAACTATCTCTGTGTATGACCATATGAGCTCATAATATTCGTGCTCCTTAAACACATCCTGAATTAATCTTTACATGCCCTATTTCCATTTCCCAAGGAACAGCTTTTTATTATCTTTTTTCATTATTAATCCTCTATATGGTCCTAAGCGAACACAGTAACACTTAACTACCCTCAACCCACAGTCTGTACCTTTTGGCACCAGTAAGAACACACAGCTGGAGCTGCAAGACAAGATGCAGGATGTCCTATAAGTAAAATTACTGCTGAAAAGAAAGTAGAAGGAGGTCTTTAAAGACTGAAGTGTCCCCATCTAACTCCTGTGTTAAGCCCCAGGAACTACAGGATAGCTTTATCAAAAGCATGGGTACCAAAGCCGAACAATGTGTGCGTATAGAAACCCAAAGGGTGCAGAATCTCACCCCACTTCTGGTGCACAGTTGAAATGGCAATCCCCATGTCTGGCAAGAGTAACTGGACAAACATTGCTGAATTAGTAATACCAGCACCTTACGACAGGCAAAGCTTATCTCCAGTTGAAAGTACACTGCCTGCAGATCTTAGCATTGACATATTCCTTGCCACCACTCACAGTGGTGCATCCTACAGCAGCACAAGCCTTCACCCTGATTTCTGTTTGGCTATTTGCTATTTGGGCTGACCACATTCTTTGCCTCCCAGTTGCTTCTTCTGGGCAAGCTGCCTGTCTTCTAGGCAAAAGGTATGTCAGAGAGCCTCTAGATGATGTAACTCAGACTGGAAATGAAGGATCTGGCATATCAGGTAATTGCTCAAACTAAATGCAACAAGATTTAAAACATGCTTTTAAATTTAAGGAAAAATGTAGTCTTTAAATGACTGCTCTAGAATTTAGGGGCTTAAAATGAAGCGTTACTGCATCCGATCAAAGAGTTATATAACTCAAAAAAAAAAAGTTATGTAACTGCTCAGTGTGGCCTTTGCACAATATATTTAAGAAATAAAAAGCACTTCTGATACTAACCCTCCTATCCAGGCTCTATAATGACAGGTTTTAGTTTTGAAAACACAGCAGTCTCTGTACAGGCTTGCAGTCCCCTTCTATTGTCCTTACAGAGGCTTCTGCTGGTTATTTTCTACTGCTGGAGGTTGACTGAAACTGAAAGGGTTTTGAAACCAGCTGCAGCAGAAGCTGATCATGATGTGCAACCCTATGGTTCCAGGTTTGGCATCCAGCACAAGCCAGACTGTATCCCAGCCTAGTGCAGCACATCAGTTGAAACAGCCTTTCACTGCAGTCTCCTTACAATTTAAATTGGCTACAAACAATCTGTTAATGTCTTCAGACTTCAAGCTTCGCTGTAGGTTACAGCATTTAGCCCCCCTGGGTGGCAGGTGCCTCTCTGCCATGGCTCTCTTGAGAATGTTAAACACAGACACTTCACAATTGGAATTTCTAGCAAGCAGCCTTCATTTGTGTGAAAGGCAAGATATTCCTGAAATAACTTGAAAACCTGAAGTTAAGAGGGAAGAAGTCCATTAACAAGTTGAAGCCTTGATCTACAACAAGGCTTTTAGCACTTTATCTAATCTAATTTGTACTTAATAAGACAGCTTTTCTCAAAGAGTGCATCCACAATCCCTGGTAAGAACCCCTGTGAACGAAATTAATGATCTCATACTTTCTGCAGAGTTCAGTTTTATATCATTAGATATTCTGCTTGAAATTTATAGATAGTCCTGGTGCTGCTTTTGCCTTATAATGATGTCATTTCCACAGGTAATTAATCCCATTGATGAATTCTATTTGTTACTTTT
The DNA here is from genome assembly GCA_025345505.1 of Todiramphus chloris collaris. NCBI lineage: Eukaryota > Metazoa > Chordata > Aves > Coraciiformes > Alcedinidae > Todiramphus > Todiramphus chloris. The sequence continues at coordinate 8,754,914 of JANVCC010000040.1, forward strand.
AGAGAGGCAGCTGAGAGAGCTTCCACTCATAACTCTATTAGAGTTAGGTCAAAATAAAAAAGTTGCCCAGAAAACCAAGAACAGGCAGGTGATTACGACCTGGGTCGAGAAGTCTTGCAAGTTATTCATTCACTGACTCTTAACCAAAGAGTGAAAGAAGTATACTGTAAGTCATGCCCAAACATGACTAAAAATTTGAGGATTTGACAGGCAAAATAAGTGATTACACACTCATTTTAGGTTTAAAATATCTGGGGACACAGATAGTTTTCACATTTTCATTTAATATCCTATTTCACTGCAGGTTCATCTCACTCCTATGTGCTATTGGTGGCTATAAATATGCAGAGATCACCTCCATCCTCAGACTTACCATCACCTTTTATCCCAACCACATTCTGAATCATACTAAAAGACAAAATAATGTCTCACATGTGACAGCAGATGTCACAAGTCTATTCCTAGCCATTGGAGAGGCATGTAGAGGTTGTGTGATTGGTCACGCTGATCCTCTTCACTGCCTACTAAGTACTGGTGAATGTAATAGAGCAAAAATAATGGATACAGGAATTATAGGAGGCAGTCTTTCACATTCAAGAGGGAATTAACTGTACCATCTCCTATAGTATTGTTTGTTTTTTAAATTTCATAAGTAGTACTGTGCATTTCTGGATATACACCCTTGCCAATGCCTGTATTTGAGAGCAGCTTTTCTTTATATTGTCTTTCTGAAAATGTTACTGGTTCCACTTCTACCTTAGGTCAATATTAAAACTGAAACATTACAATCAGTTTCTGCTTGGCAGGGTCAACAGCATTGGTCTGTACATAAACCCTAAAGACTGAGGAAGTGTCTTTTTGTTGATAACCTGAGTTTTAAATTTAGGGGCAGGACAAACTTCAGCCTCAAGACATATTAGAAAGGGGAAAAATGAAAAGCATTTCAATGACTACAATTACGCTTCGTTAATAGTCTCATTTTGTGAAACAACATTGGAAACTCTACCTTTTGTCTTTTGTTCACCCATGCCAAACATTTGTATTAACTGTCTTTCTTTCAAGGTGAGATTTTGAAGGCGAATCATTTGTTATTTATTCTCAGTCTTGCGTGCAGTAGCAAAACCAGGAAAAGCTGCACACAAAATTCCTGATGCTATAGTAACACTTTGAACTAACCAAGTTAACTCGGATCACATAGTTGAAAACTAACCACACAAATCTAAAAACCAGTGAAGTTTCTACTACATCCTGGTGAAGTGGGCACGACTGTGGGTGCTGGTGACTTCAACTGTAAGACAAAGTGTCCTCAGATCTCTCTATTTGTCATGGGCCCTGTCTGTGTGCCAACTGTCTGAGAGCAAGCTCAGCTGCAAAGGCACCCCACTCACACCAGAACACACACACTGCAAAAAGCACACTGCTGAAACACAGAAGTGTGTTACACAAACCTGGCCTTCATTTGAGCAAATACTGTAGTACTTTATGTAGGTCTTGAATCAACCCAGCAGCCAGCTTCTCAGCAAAGCACTTGGTATCTATATCTGGTGGAGTTGAAGGTGCTAAGCATTCCCCCAGCTGCTCAATAGAGCTGTACTGCCCAGGGAGAGCATCCTGCACTACAACTGCGTGCTGCTTCAAAGAGGGTTTTTTGGGTTTTTTTTTTAAAGCTGCTATTTGAAATCCAACTATGGATTTCAAGTCTTGAAATCTGTTTTCTACTTTAAGCATGATGAAGAGAATGCTTCAGAGCATTTACCAACAGAACAGAAACAGGTTTTCACAGACATTATGCTGTGTCATCCTAGGCCAGGGATGTGTGAGGAAACTGTGGAAAAGATGCACTTTACCACGTGCAAGAGAAGGATGCAGCTATCAACTAACTAAAAGGTCAGATACCATCTCTTCAGTTAGCTGGACCTAACACTTCAGTTAGAAACTTCTAGCTAGTTTCAGTTAGAAACAGTCCAAATATAATGCAGAAGATAAAACCCAAAAGATTCACTTAAAGCCCAACCAGTATATGGTAGCAGACAAAATGTAGTTCATAATGTGCTTACATTTCTGTAAGAAAAGAAATTCTATGCCTCAACACAAAACACTAAGACCACAGGCCAGTTCTCAAGAACCACACAGGGCACGGCTGCAGACAGACACGCAAGAGCAGGACAGAGATATTCCCCTGCTGAGCCCCATCACCAGTTCCAGTCCAGCACCCCAGAGCTCAGGCGGGGGTGGATGCAACCTGCCCAAGACACACAATCAGACAGGGAGGATTTGCGTGATGCTGCCATGCATTGCCCCAGGACACAAGATCTATTTGCAGAGTAAACTCTGCAAGGCTGGGAAGAACCCCAGATTAGAACTGCATCCTACACAGTTTTCCTGTCTTTTCTATCACAGAAATTGGAAGAGACAGCTTCAGTAACAGTGCCACCTCCCCTCTGAAAGCCTCTGCTTTTCTATTAATAATTTCTTGCATCTCGCTCTCATCATGAAATGGATTACAGTGTGATATCTCTGCCACTGACCAAAGAAAGCCATCACCATCCCCATTCAATCTCTTAAGTTTCTAAAGGCTCTTTACTCTCTTCATGCTACCTGAGGAAACTTTTCTTTAAAAGACATTTCAACACTCTCCCCGTCATATCACTCTTATTAGAAAGGAAAAAAAAACCAAACTCTTTTGACCTGACAATGCAGGTTACTAAAAGTCTTTTGAGATGTCTGCTCTGTCTACCTGCAGAAATTCATACCAAAAATCTCACAACCAGCATTATTGAAATCTAAACTAGGAAACTTACCTTTTTCCTTTATTTCCCTACCTTTTCATCAAGATCTCCTGCAAGAAAAAGTGAGTAGAGCTGCCTAGACCTATAGTGACCCACTTCACATTCTTTTCTCAATTTGTACAGGTAACAACAATGGAAGACAAGACTTGCATTAACAAGAAAATACCCTCCACTGCCATACAGGCAGAATAAAATACATACCATTTTCTTCTGGGGGAGGGGGGGCAATAGTATATTTGCAGCAGAAACTACTTTTACTGGAATTATACTGCTGCAAACTAGAAGAATGTATTTTTGACTGTGATCCTTTCTCCCTATGTATTTATTTCTGTATGTAACATGTTAACATGGGTAAAAGTATACATAATTAGAGAACAGTCCAAAGCATGTGGAACCAAAAATTAATGCGTATAACATGGATTTTAAACACTTTCTCTGCTTTCCTCTATTTATCATGAAAATATCACAGATGAGGAGTATGCAACTAGTTTAGTTCTCCATTCCCATTTTGTGCAGTGAATCAAAGAGCTCCACTTGTATCATCTAATTGCCAGTAACTGGGCACAGTCCCAGTATATGTAGGTTGTTCTGCAAACAATGAAGCTGAGCCCAATTTTATTATGAATTCTTGTCCCCTACATCTTCCCATCCCCACTAAAATATTCTCAGCATTCTTGTGTCTCAGACTCTATCCTAAGACCCTCAGTTCCAAACCACCTTCTACACCCTCTGCGGTTAATCACTGCAATGCTCCCAGGTCCTTTCCACAAGCTAAACTCCCTCCTGCCACTTCTTTTGTTTGGATGGAGTAAAGACCTGAATGCAGATCACCTGGAGGTAGAAGGAGGGGAAAAAAATGGAGAAGAGGATAAGAATAGTCCTTGACAAGAAAACATCATCTAGAAGTGGCCAACTTCTTATAATACCACCAAAAGATAAACTGGATGACTCCATATTTTGAAGATTTGGAAGACTCTGTCCCCACCCCACCACTTCTTGCATTTAAAAAACCCAACAAACCAAACAAAAAACATGACAAAGAGACCCTGCTCCCCATCTCCTCAGGAAGAGCTGTCAAGCTGCAAGTTATCATTGAAGAGGTTCTCAGCTGATTTCCAGACCAAGTTATTGGTATTTTGAGGGCCCATACAGGTTCTTCTCCAAATTCTGCCTTTGATTCAGTGAAAATTCACAGTGATTTTGATGAAAACACTGTGAGCTCTGACATTTTTCTATAAAATGCTTTCATGGAAATACTTGTATCATTCCACTTGCAACAACTATCACAATATCTCCTCAATACTATGTGTATAAAAACAATGTGATTTCTAACAATTAATATGATGCAATTACTCTGTGCATTATTTTAAAAAACTCAATTTATTTGTACATCTATACTGCACAGATTTTTTTCAAATAGAAGAAATGTGTTCAGTTGTGCACTCTATACCATGCTGACAACTCATTGAGTAATGTCGACCTCAGAATGTATTTTCTAGTCCAATTATACTATAGGGGCATATTTGAGCATGATGCATAATACAAAGAAGATACACACATAAATCCCATTATTGTTAATGGAAAATATGTGCCTTGCACCTCCCATACGCTGTTTAAAAAACTATGCCCCACAGAATCATTTTAAATAACTCATATTCTACACAGTATGAACCTGTTATCTAAAAATCTGCTCTATTATCAAGGGACAAGAGACAGTTTACAAAGAACAAGTCTTATGGTTTCAGTCCCTTTGAGTTTCTAACATTTTCTTTTGAATACTAAAAACGTAAAGCAGTCTGTATCATTCAAATAACCTAATTTTCCAATTTACCTTCATTAACATTGCTGGCTGAAGCCAATTACAAATGCCTTAAGGCTTATAGTCTCATCAGCATAGTGTGACAGGTCAAATTTTATTGTTTGCTCCATCCATCATTACTGACACAGTAATTCAAAGTACAGAAGGCACAGTCTACTCACTGATTCTTCTTCCTCCCTGTGCACCTGCTGTAATTTTAATATAGAAGCTTACTTATACAGTATATTGTCTTCTGTCATTCAGGGCAGGCTTCTTTCACACGTGCAAGAAGAACAAGCCCCATGTTAGGCTTTTCTTCAAGCAGCATCCAATGTTCTCTCATTTGGGGAAAGGTGACCGAGCAAGTCATCACTGGTGATGCATTTCATCAACAAATACTTGTAATAAATCTAATGCAATATGATAATGAAAATTAAAAACAAAAATTCAGCCAGAGAACAACCAACAACAAGAAAACAACAAAAAGGTTTGAGTGATGTAAAGAACTAGTCGAGATGTCAGTTTACTGTGAAAAACATCACTGGTAGGCCTACATCTCCCAGCCTAAAGATGGGCATGTAACTTGATTTTTCAAGACACTAATGAGATGCAGTCTCATTTAATTCAATGGGGCTTCAGCACATATATTTAAAAAGACTCCTTAGGAGAAGGCTGATTTTCTGAGGTTTTGGAATACCAAGCAGACAAGAGTGGGAGTGTTACATATTTACACTTCTAATTATTGGCAGTAGTTACCTAGGCACCTAAATAAAAACATTGTCTTCAATGCTGTAGGAACTCATAAATGGGAAGGAAAAAAAATCAGGGACATACTAAACATTGTTTCATCCCCCCCAAATCATGTGGGCAAATCAGAAAGGCACAGGGAGCAAATGTTTCCTGCAATGAGTTTCCCTTCTTCAGCATCAGTCTTTGCTATGTAAAGGAAGTCAGTATCCTTCCTCTTTAAAAAAAGGCCAACCAAACAACCCTCACAAAACACCGAAACCAGAACGAAACATGAATCTAGATTAACATTATTTTAGCATGTTACAAATTGTCATAATGAAATCCCAGAATACTCACTGTTGTTTGACAAACCCTTGGCTGAGTCCTTTAGATACATATGACTCAAGCACATACCCCATCCTCCACTCCCCCCACCCCTCACGAGTTTCTTTGGGTGATCTGGTAACAGCTGACATGTAAACAGGAGACGCTGCATTATCATGCAGCAGGTCTAATTACTAAGAGACTAATTACTGCTAAGAGTCCTCATGACTCTTGGTGGATAAACATAAATATATCTTCCTTATGGATATATTCATTTTAAGTGAATCCTATTAATTGAATTCTAATCAATTTAAATGAATTCAATATTTAAAAAAAAGCATGTAAACACTCCACAATGTTCTAATTTACTTTACTTATTTATAATCCGGGGGGGGGGTGGGGGGGGAGGTACTGGTGAAACAAGACAACCATCAAGAAGCCCTGTACTTCCACAGCACCAGAAAGAGAAGCTCTTTCAGTCCCTTTAGAGAGCTGTACAAATATTATCAGAGCCATTTGGGAAAACTGGCTTGTAAAGAATTTAAGGGAGTTGGATGTGAAAGAAGCAGCCTTATGCTGCCTGAAGCGTCATCTCTTCCTGTCGCTCAGTGATAGTGCACATTTGTTGGAAATCTGAAGGTTATTCTATTCTGCACAGGTTCTTATATTGCATTTCCCAGCATGGTATTTATACACTACTGCTACAGCTACATATTGAGAAAGTTCTTTTTAGGGAGTTTAGAACAATGTTTTCTCTGTATTAAAGCTACCAAAATAATATGAAGAATGAATTACTACTTGTAACAACATGCCTAATAGAGACATTTTAATCATGATTTCCTCCAGATTCTTTGGGCTTAACCTGATAATTAAAACACTCAACTCTAACAAGCCTTATCTATGGTAAAATAGATTCAGGAATTAAAGAAGGAAAAAACCAAGGATTTAGAAACTGACAAAATATGTTAATCAGAGAACCCAGCCTGTGCAAAGCCAAATTGTTTTGGACTGAGCAATGTTGGACTATGGAGAAACAAACTAAAAATACCATTTCCCTGCTAGGCAAGGTTAGAGAAAGGAGATAACACTGCCATTCCCCAATTAGACCAACCTACTCGTTAAAACTTGGAGATACAACTTTGGATAAATTTTACTTTCCATCAGGGCCTTTCGCTCACTGGCCACAGTAGAGATCAAAGTGGCAGGAATTTTAAGTCATGTCTCTTAAAGGAAATTATATCAAAGTACAACAAAACCAGGCTGTGATCCATCTAACTTGGTCCACAGAATGCCTCCAATATTTCTCTGTCCTGCCTTTACACAGAAAAGAGTACCATCCTCCTGTAGAGCCAAAGCAACCCCCTTCTATTTCTAACCCTGACCAGTGGCTTGAACAGTTTCAAGTAGGCAGTTTCTCATACCAGTGTCCTCTGTATAAGAGGATTCTTCATGGTATTAAAAAGTTGTTTTGGTTACCACCCCTCCCCCCCCCCCCCCGTATTTGCAGAATTGCATCAGAGAAGACTCCTTCTGCCAGGACTAAAGGAACAGCAACAAGCAGCCTCTGAAAGAGCATCATGTCTTGGTCCAGAGCAATTTCTCATTAATTCACAGAATCTCAAATGCGACAATACAACAACGCAGCCTTTACCCCGTAAAAAGTGCCCAGGACTCTTTGTTTTTCCCTTTATCTGTCGATTGAGTGCAAAGCCTCTATTTCAGCTGTTCTCACAATTCATGCCATGCCAGGTGAAGTATCTCGGAAACACATATACATTCACAGAGTTTAGCTGAGAAGCTGTCACAGAAGTATCCACAATGCACAGAGCAGTGGTTACATAGGCTTGGTTTTTCCCAGTTAGCATATAAAATTGGTAGAGGATTGCCTGGGATTTTGAATTTACTGACACCACTGAAAAAAGCAAAAGCATCTCCACTTCAACATGAAAACTAAATGGGATTTGAAAGGAAGCTCAGGAATTTGCTGAATTGCATGGTTATTTGAGCAGAGTTCAAAAATTGTATTTCCCAGCTCCCTCAGAGTTTAACAGAGGGCTACTCTAATCAGAGGAAAGCATAGACCTCTTTGTCCTGGATTGTTTATTTGTGGCCAAAACACCCGGGCAACACAGCACTGGAAAGAACATCGAAGACAGAAAACCATTTTTTTGAGGACAATAATAAATGAAAAGATAAATGTTCTCATAACACATGCAGAAATACCCTTTAACCTAACCACCTTAAGACCTGGGCAGGGATCACAGGGTACAGAAGAGCCCATATCTACCTTATTCCTGATTTTCTGCACACTCCTTCAGACTGTGCAGAGGAAAAAGACCACACGAGCAACAGGACTGTCTTTAGGATAAACAGTGCTTCGTAACATAACACTGCTCACCTTGTGCTTCAAGCCACATAAACTGTGCAGCTGCAACAGGCACAGTAGAAAGTTCTCTGTGCTTTGCCTTCCGAGAGACAAAGTTTCTTATTTTGGACTTGGTTATGCACTAACAGCTTCAGAGAGTTTATGGATTATAGGATTTGAGTCTCACTGGCTCAGGTTGCAGTCTCAGGGAATATCTACCTTTTGGAGAATACAGTAGCCAGATGTGCCCTAGTCAAATGAGTGATCTACAAACATACTTGGCATTGGGCAAATTCTAGCTCTCCAACAGTCCTCTGGACTCTCCCTGTTGCTATTTGTGAGAATAAAGTCACTAATACTGATAGCCTCACACCAGATATACTGCTACAGTTTGGAAACCCCCTGCAGCAAAATTAATCAAGTAATGAAATAGGAATGAACATTGAAAACCTACTACTGGAGTAAGGAAGTAGTAATGGCTCTGTAAAACATTCTTACTGTAGAAAACTCCATCAGAACAATCACAACCCATGAAACCTATCAAACATTTGAATACTCCATCAAAAATCCTGACCGGTTGGATCAGAAAAATCCAAGACACTTAGCAATGGTGCTGTCATGTCTTATACAAACACATTCAATTTAACACAAACAGCAACCCCTAAATCACACAAGCTTCAAAGTAGCTTTCGAACCATGACTTCAAATTAGCTCTCCCAGTGTTTTATTAAGGGAGAGGGTCCATATTTGTCCAAACTACAAACAAGGAAAATGTGAATTGCCCCAGGATTCACCCACCTTATTTCCTTAACTGTCCCTTACAAAACTGAAGCTAAAACTTCATGCAGAATTTAATCCAACTCTTCATCTAACTGAGGAAAGGGCAGGTCTCAATGTTTGCTAAACCTCTGCCGAGTATCTTCTTCACCATCAGGAAAGCACAAACCACAGACAGGGAAAGCTGTGCAACAGCACCTCCAATTTAGAGGAGAGGCAAGCCAGTTCATAACTGGATTATGAAAAACCAAACCATGTTGCACTAAATACTCAACACTTGAACACTAACAAATATTTGTTAATCATGATTCTGAATACAGACTCCTGGAAATTAAACATAGCAGCCCACGCATTTAACTAATAGTGTCTTGTTATTTCGGTCATTATTATTTTTTCCCCATTTGAAAACTGTTGAAAAACTATTTCTCTTGCAAATCCCTTAATTTCAATTTGTTACATGATGTCGTGACAACAGGAGGTGATTTTTTCCAAACAAAAAGAGACATGATCATGGACTTAATTAGTTTGCAATGATTTAATTAAAATTTGCAGAACAACAATGTATACCTAATTAAAGCATAATAATTACACCAATGTACCTTTCCATCTTTGATGGGACCATTAGTCATTGAGGTGGTATGTTTCGTAATTTAAGATCATCCTTATTTTCAGTTTCTAATTAGTTAAGTGCAGCCATCGTCATGTTCAGGTAATTGCTTTATTAACTAGCTTAATTAAACTTCCTGTAAAACCAACAGCTAGAGTTATTCTTCTTAATGTTTTCCTGACAAAAACATTAACTAATTACATAGTACTCTTTATATGTCTTTCTCACCTCATAAGCTTATTTTGTTAGTACTTTAAAGAGCTTTGAAAACTCTGACTGCAATATATTATGGAAGTGCTTTGTATTGTCAGAGAATTAACGAGAGCTGTTATACCCAGGAAGCAGCCATTTATCTTTACAAAGCTTTATAATATGGGAGAGAGCATGCACATTTAAAAATATTTGTATTTTACGCAATAACTAAAGACTCAGTGAAATTTCTGACAAATCTAAAGCTATTGAGTTCAAAGTTAACAAGAAATGGTGAGTTTAAGTTTTCAGAAATATAATCATCATGAAAGTCCAAAAAATGCTAGGAACAGTTGCTGGAAGCAGGGTACAAGGACTGAGTAGATACATGCCACATCTGTGTTCAAGTTCTGCATGTACAAGCACTGAATTAGCGCTGCAAATAACGAACCTCACCACTGAGAAGATTTAGTTTGTCACCTGGAAAACAAAACAACAACAAAAAATCCACCACACACCACAGCCAAATATCTTTATCCCCTTCACTTTGGTAAAGCAGGTGAAAGAACAGATATCAACAATGGAGACAAGTTTTGAAGACACTTCAGAAAAAGAACCAGAAAGGTTTGGTGCCTAAAACTAGTGGTGAGATTTTTCAATCAGTACAACTCCCACTCATGAAATCAACTTTAGATCCATTAAAGTACTCAGTACCTTGTGTCTGCTAATGCAACAGTTTATGAACTTTATGACACGTTCAAATCCCTTGTAACACCAGATGTGGACATGTCCTCATAATTTTCAACATTTTCCCATTTATTTGTGTTGGAATCGACACCTTTGAATATTTTACAATGGAAGATGAGAGAGATCAAAAGATTCCTTTGACTAGCCCTCAAATTAGTTGAGATGCTAAAGGCTTCCACGTATTCAGTGGAACTGAGAGACCAAGTTAAAAATCCTGAGCCTCTACCTAAATTGACCAATAAGCTTAACCATGGTGGTTTGTAGTTTACTTTTTTACCGTTCTATGACACTTGTGCTATTGAGTGCTTTAGACTGAATCACTCTCCCCAGTTTTATGAAGAAATCCTTGCCTCTAGGTCTATAATGTCTTTCTTTAGGAAGAAAATATCACTAAAGAAAACTAGTTTTGAGGGAAAGCCATTCAGCTAGAAAACCTCAAGAAACTCTGCCACAGTGACTTCCTGAGGATGCTTGGACCTGCTGTTAACCCAATACTTTAACCTTAGTGAGGATGATGACTCTTACACTTTTTTTACCTATTATCAGTCACTGAGCATCTCTAGAGACATCCAGGCATAACACCACATTACAGTAATGGTTGTCAAGAATATGCCATGCAGTCTGTATTTCTGCAGGGCCTGTAACATTTCCTCTGCTGCTTAGCAATCAGCTACCTTCAGCAAGTCCTAATTTCTTACAGTTGAGGTGGATGGGCACAGTCACTTCCTAGAATCACCAGCACTATAATTAACACAAGCAAAATGCTTTAAAATGCAATCTCCACCAACAGCCCTAGACTAAAAAGTGTAACAGTCTGAGGATCATCAAACAGCACAAACCAGCAAGATGATAATGCTTTTGCTATTTTGCTGCATAGCCTCTGTGAACTGAAGATTTTATTATCCAGCGATGAATAAGAAAACATTTAAGAAAACAACTTAAAATGCATTTTATGTTACTTTCCTGGAATTGAATACTTAAAGATTTCTTGAAGTTTTTATAAAAAGAGAATAAATCAAAGTCCTCCACATTCCTCAAGCTCCACTGAACATGATTCCAGATCAAATCTTTATTTTGCTCTGAGGTGTGAAACTAAACTTTGAAAGGGTAGAAACTAAAAATGCCAAGCAATGGTATAAGGAATACTCAGGACCTGTTTAGAATGAAATTTCAACTGAAGTCAAAGTTGAAGTGAAAAAGGAATATTCTCCTTTCTTAAAGAGCAGTACTTTGATGAAGAAGACTATGTAAGCTCCATTATCAGCTTGCCTTATCTAAAGATGTGGATGACTCGACTTTTGTATAAGAATCCAAGAATCACAGTAGTTCAGCCCTGCAATTCCTCAGCCTAGTATCCTGCCAAGGCACGGACTCTTAGAAGCAAGAAAACTACAAAGGAGTAAAAGAACGAACAAATAAGAAAGAGAACAAAACAGTCCTGCTGAACTACTACACCAATCATCCCAGCTTCTGGTCATCACTGGCTTAGGGACTCAACGTGGCAGAGGTTTACCGGCCTGCAGTGGATCCACTCTCCACTGATTCATATAATTCCCATTTATATCTTTGACTTGCACAATACTGTGCTGCAGTGAAGTTCACAATTTTACTTTGAGGTGAAAGAAATAAAATACTTTCTTTGTTTTGAAACCCCTGAAAATTATAATTTCATGAGATCATTACATGAATTAGAACATTCTTTTCCCAATAACAGTCATGGCTTCATGTAAAACATGCTGAAGTCAATTCTGTGCCTCTTTGCAGATTCCACACCTCTGACAACCATTACTGCCCTTCTCTGAGCATTTCCTAGCTCTACCGTGTCAGTGTTGAGATGAAGCGAGGATAACCAAAGGCAATGAGAAGTCCAGGCAATTACAGAGAAACATAACAATGTGTTGTGCTTGTTCTCAATTCCTTTTCTAATGCTTTATTTGCATTTGTGCCTGGCAGTGATCATTACAATGTCTTCTGAGAAAAGTCAGGATTATTTTGAGATCAAGTGGCTAAATGAGAGCCTACAATGTACATATTTGGTTGTTTTTCCTCTCAATGTGAATTACTGTGCATTTACTGACACAAAAATTTAATCTGCATTTTATCAGTCATACTTATGTTGTATCCTTTCCTTTACATTCAGTTTTACCTAGCTATCCCCAGTATAAGCACTGCTAACAGCATTGAATGGCAGCCCCTGGTCACCGGTGAAACACTTTGATGCTGCTCTGCCAGCCCATGAACTCTAAACCCAAGCCCTGCCTCCCACCTAAGCCCCTGCTGCGCTGGTAGGGAACTGAGCCAGGAGGGGTGAAAATGCTGGAGTGTACGTGTATCCTGCCTGTCTGCACGTGTAGATGGCCAGACACAATTTCAAAAGACTTTTTCCCCTGAAATATAGTGGCTACTCTCCATCTTTTGTTTAGCAGCTTAGCAAGAATCCTTTCATTTCCCAGCATATCATGACATGTTCACCAAACAGCCGATGCAGAGCCAAACATAAATATGTACATACAAATGCAAAGCAGCGTGGTATTTGTCCGCCTTTTGGCATTTGCAGACAACACTAGACCACTGCAGTGCCAGAAAGACTTGCCAACAGCAGTGCACATAAAAGAACATTATCAAAGAAAACCTTTGATTTTAGTGACTTAAGAGCAAAACAGAGGGGTCACGTTATCTGGTGAAAACCAACGGTGAGTTTGAGGGAAGCAGTTGTATTCTGTTCATAAAAGATACCAGAAACCTGTGATCATTACTCAAAAATGTTGTTTGTTAGGACATTAAAATATACCGTTTAGTTTTAATGCTCTGCCTAATTATTTTCACCTCATTTATAAAGTTCCACCCCTACCCAAAAGACAATCAGTGAGGTAAAGCTTTTAGAAGAAACTGTAGAGTCAATGATGTTCTACAGGTCGCTGCAGATTTACAGTGTGCTGTATACACTAAAGAAAAAGAGTCCCCCTGTAAGCATCTCCTTGATACTGCATAAAGGTTAAACGGACACATTCTCTCACTAGGACTGGATGTTACAGAAACATTTTCAATTAGCATGACATGGAGGAGCCCTCAAAAAAAAAAAATGATTACAAAAAGCAATTATGAATCTGCTATGCGCTGAGCAGTCACTCCTGTGTCATAGTACTCCCAAAGCACTGAAACCCTGCCTTCCCTGGGCAGGGGGACAGGGACAACATCTGAGGAAAACCTGCTGCACCCAAGGGACCAACAAGACACTGCAACTTTTAGTTGCTAGGATGGGAGCAATTGATAGTCAAACACATAAATGATAAAAGTTGCTTCGGAATAAATACCTTGAAAGCCTCCTTAAAAAAAAAAAAATTATCCCACTCAGAGGCAACCTCAGGGAGGTATATCTTTGATAGTCAAGCATGTCAGCAACAGGAATTGTTAGATGCCTTCATTATAGCTGTCAGGCTTATATTGTAGTCACAATAGTTAGGCAAATTTATGACATTGGCAGAATTTCCAATGAAAAACATTTGGATCTTATGGTAAGAAATATAGAAAGTCAAAAAAAAGGCTCCAAGCTAACAGATGCAGGTAAGATGCACAGAAGTGAGTTCAGTACGCTAACACAATATGCAATGAAAGCTGTTTACTACAGATTTTGTACACTCTCCAGAGTTCACACAGAAAAAGTTGCTTTCAAAATAAACCCAATTTTAATCCTACAGAACCAATGCTAAATTACTGCATTACATAGTTTTAGACATTATTAATGAGTAGATTAAGATGTAACTTGGAGCCCTTTTTCCATTGTCTGTGTGTGAAAGGATGAGAGAGTTTCTGCTGATTTGCCCCTTTGGCTGCACAAATCCTTCAGCCAGAATACAAGAGAGGCTTAAGTGAATTAGCCATGGCAGCATTTTAATATTTGTGTCCATAAATGGATGAAGAATTTAAGCTGCCCAGCTGAGAAGATAATAAGCTGCAATATCATCATGACTGTTACATCACAGGATAGTGGGGGTTTTTCCCCCCTCCATCACTTTATTTTTCTGGAGTTTGAGGGAGTTATTTTTGCAGGTAAAGGGCAGTCTCACTGCCTGTCAAACCTTACCTTGCACACAGGAAGAGAAGGATATCTTAGGGGTATTCCTAAACAACTTCTAGTGCCTGAAGTGCTGTTTTATCCCAAACATAGAAGGCTTTATTTGATAACGGAAGGTATGGACTACTGAATGGATGTGAAGCAAGTTTCTTTTATTGAGTCAAGCCCTAAGGTGATCATACATTCAATATAAGTCAATTTATCCCCACTGGGTTATGGGATTTTTTTTTATGGTACCATATATGCTGCATCTGGCACACAAGCCTATTAAAACTGTGGTTTAAATGAATCATAATATGTTACCCATGCACTTGGGGGGAGGGGCAGGGAAATGAAAAAGTCTACCACAGAACAATGATACTGCAAGGATATTTTACCATTTGGATAACAAATCTTAAAAAAGAACTATCCTCAAATCCTCCTGTCTGAACAAGCCAATCTCAAACAATTTTTTTTCTGTTGCATCTTCAATATTGAAAGTGTTCTACTTCATTAGCAAGAATGAGCTATTTAGAGAAACATGAATCATGAAAGACATAAGATTCTGATTTGTCATTCCAATTTGCTGCTGTTAAATATGTAAAACTCTACATTTATCAGTACTTTTTTTTACATAAAAATATTCCAAAACTGAAGTAGACTCTAATACTGCCTGTTAATTAAACTTATTTCATTGCCATACTACAGCCTGGACAACTACTGCTGACAGGATTTCAGGTAACAAGCAGACCTTACCTTGGTAGTGTATGTATGTCCATCAGACCCACAGACAGGGCTGGCATGTGTCATGGGGCAGGGTTTGCATTTGACTATGTTAGCTGGTCCAGTCCAGTGCTTCTGGGCCACGTTTCCTTTCTTTTGTCGAAGGCTGTAAAAGAAGAGACAACCGGGGTTGGTTTTTTAAACATCCTTGTATAAAACAGAAGAACGAACACTTCTCTGAATAACGCAAAACTGGATTTTTAACAGTATTAATTTAAAGCAAGTAAATCAAATATAGCTCCTAACAATGCTTCTATAACTTGGCACATTACAGCAGGCAATCCATAAAGACATAAATCGGTAGGCAGTCCTAGAGCTACAATACTTGACAGCTTCATTTTGATTTATAACTACAGAAGACTTCACTTAAGAACACAGCATTTTGTTGAACTGCACAGCATTCCAGGTCAAGCAGGCGAGTAAAGGCTACAGCAGGTTGCATTTAGAGACGTTTGCACCAGACCTTTGCTGCCAAGTTAGTGTTAAGGTAGTGACAATTCTGAAATAAAATCCTTTGGAAAATACTGCAATGTATATTAAGCTCATTAATAGGCATAAAATCACCAAACAACCTTGGCATTGTATGTGCAGTAGCCCTCTCCACATGCCAGCTACTGAACAGTTACTATTTTTAATGTTCCTGGGGGAACGTGATTGATCTATAAAGTGACAGAGCATCTCCAAATCTACAAGTGCATTTGCGTCAGGGGAGTGACTGCAGTTGTCCTCAAGTCATGGACCACTCAAGTATTGTATTAAAAATATCTGTGAAAAGATATCTGCTCTAAAAACCAACTTCAAAACACATGCAATTGATCGTGATTAATAGCTCATTTTCATGCCATAATGAACTACTTGACTGATACATTAAGTAATTATCACCAGCCTACTGTTGTAAGCTGCTTAAAAGTTTGCTGTAGAAACCACAAGCCAATGTTACAACGTAGGTTCATTTTGTCCACGTGTACTTGTCTTACCTTGTAAATGCTTTCAAGTGAAAGGCATCACATCAGCTTTGCTGCACAACGTTAAGAAAAATAACTGCCATCTGTTCTCATACCACAGTAAAAAAAAGATATGATGTAACAGTTCAGCTAGAAATACATTTCAATAAGCTGCTGAACAACTTTATCACAGTTTTAGAAAAATATATACAGATATTTTTTAAAGCAATTTCACTACAGCTTGCAATTTACTACACAATACTGGCTCTGATGTAATGACACATTCAGCTGCTAAAATAATAAAAGTTCTATTCTTTCATCTCAGTTCTACTTTTCTTCAACTCTAACCTTTGTCAGTGATGAATAGGACTATTAAGAAGCTTGTGTCCACAGAAGGAATCCAATCATGATATCATAACCTATGAAAATAGCAGCCTAGTATTTAAGACTAAATCCCCCTGTTATTTTGAAGAAGTTTTCTTAATGCACAGAGCAGCTTTCCCTCCTTCCAATGCTTTCTGCCTTGCAGAGTTGCCATTACACCAAATGCTATCTGCTGCAGATGGGTGGTTGCTTGGCTCTGAACCCCCAAATACAACTCTGCAGATGTGATCTCTTAGGCTACACAAGCCACTTATTTTGAGTAACTGACTTTTCTGTAGCCCTCTCGCCTCCACCACTGCTTTGTTACTAAAAATGTGCTTATCTTATTTTCTCAAGCTGTTTCAATCACAGTCATTTCTTTTGTCTTTTCAGCTTGACAAAAAAAAATTCCTCATTCACTTTACTCAGAGCCAAAGACACATTTGGGTGTAGTAGTGGAGATGCTGATGAGCAGAGACTGCAAAGAGATGCAAAGGGTGCTGCGCTTCTCCTTGGACACCACAGAAGTCTGGATCATGGCACAAAGCAGCTATTTTACCTTTTCACAGGCTTTGATTTCCACAATCTCAAAAGACAGACCCTTGCCTATATGTCAAATTGTTAAGAAAAAAGTTTTAGGATTATTTACGGAAAAACATCTAAGAAATGCTAAACTTGAAGTGTATGATTTAGTGCCATCGTCATCAAAGCCATTAGCTGCAAAGCACACAGGATGGAGATGAGCGACTCAACTAATGAGCACCTCATCAAAATGAAATGTACTTGGAAGTTCTTTGCTAGACTGCTGCCTAACAAATCACAGGATCTTGTGGCTCTAAGAGGCATGTATAAAATACATTGTACAGCATTTGTGGACCAAATGACATTCAGGTATTTTACACTGTAATCTGAAAAGAAAAGCCTACTCTGGACATGGCTGCTTGTCCCTCTGCATAGCCTTACACCTGCCCTCCTCTTAACTTCTTTAATCCTGCCTTGGTCTCTTCAAGATTCATATTGTAAAGCCAGTTTCTATTAGAAGGTTTTTCTCGAGTAATGTTCTCCACTCTATACTCACTTCAAATACTGTTTTACTTTTATTTGTCCATTTCAAGCCATTTCAGTAGCTCATCAAGCCCAGTGGCCCTTTCCATCATTTTACTGAGAGTAAAAAGAACAAGCACAGCCTTAGGCCTAAGCTTTGGTTCTGCAGCAGCTGCCTGGAAGCCAAGGACAAGCCAAGTGTGCCAAAGCAGAGCCTCCCCCTTAGCCAGAGACTACACTGCTTTCACCTGAGCTTGATGTGCAGCATTCCACTCACAGATGCTGAAGGAAACATTATCATCTCCCTCCCCCTTCATTCATCTTCAGGATCTTAGTTTGAGAATAAGAGGAAATTTATTCTTTCAAAGAGAGTGATATTTAATAACAAGAAGAATTCACAGTAGAGCACATCTCAAAGCATTTTATTCTTAAAAAAAAGTTAGCAATTTTAGTAGCACTTCATAGAATGCATGTAACAAGGGAGGGGATTACTGCAAGAAACCTGCAGTAATTCTAACTTCAGCATGCGTGATGAAATCGGCAGCACAGCCTAGCAACCATTCTGGTTGCAAAAAACACTGTGGGTTTCAAAAAGGAATATATTCTTTTCAAGCTCCGGTTTTGTCAGAAACTACAGCACAAAATGCTGCTGTATTTGGAGCGAGTCAAAACGAATTTTTGAAAGCCTGTCCAAGTAAGCAATAACTGGATGTTTTAATTGGATACCCATATTCCATGCCCACACCAAAAATACAGACAAGTACCCGTTTCCTAGAGAGGACATTTATTTTCCAAAAGTAAACATGTATTTTTCTGGAGTGAGATTTTTTTGAGAGGCTGGATAAGACTTTTGGAAGCTTTTCAATCCTATAACCTCTAACTGCACAACAAACATCCAAACAAACAAATTAAAACCTAGACAAGAATATTGGCTGCCATATGCAGCCAGCCAGCAAATCCCTTCTCAATGGAGCTGCACATTCACATGCTCCGAGAACACGCTTTGCTATGCTAATCATCTTGTTTTTGAATAAATATGTCAGGAGCAAGCCAGGCCAAAGCAAATTAGGCCTTTCTTTTTTCCCTGACAACTTAACCAACTTTAATCCTGCTTTAAAACTCTGAGTTGAAGGGTTCTAATACAAATCATTCAAAAATAACAGCTGTGCAGAAAGAGGAAAGCAGGGGCTCCCCATTGGGGTAAACATCTGCCACATTTATAAGGACAAGAGGGCCAAGTATTCTCAATATTCCAGAGACAGAGACATTAATGTCTTGTTTAAGTATCAAGAGTTACAGGCAAACCTTGCCTGCTTTTGCTGTTCAGACCAGTGACCCACACACCAAAAGGTATAAGATTTAAGGAGTAGTTAAGTTTTAGAGAATTCATCCTTTTAACATGTTAGTGCATAAGGAAACTTTAGTGGTTTAAAACATTCCTACTGCACCACAGGAAGACCGTACACTGACTCAGCTTCATTACTCACTACACAGACACACTACTTACCACACGCTGCGAGAACGCAGGGAGGCTACAGCTGTTTGCTCGCAGAGGAACAGGGAGAATACAGCAGAGCTGCCAGGACCATACACAGTAGCTCTGGCCAGCCCCAAACACCACAGCTCCTTCACACACAGACCTCGGACTGAAGAAGAGGAAGCAGAAGCTGAGCAGCTCTACAAAAGCTGTCTCCCCTCCAGAGCTGAAGGATTGCAGGTGTGTCCCAGGGAGCAGCAGCTTGGCCCACCCAGATCTGATGGGTGCAGCCGCAGCCTGGCCCCAGTGATGGGCATCACCTGGCTGGGAGCACTGGCCATGATGGGCATCACCTGGCTGGGAGCACTGGCCATGATGGGCATCTCCTGGCTGGGAGCACTGGCAGTGATGGGAATCTCCTGGCTGGGAGCACTGGCAGTGATGGGCATCACCTGGCTGGGAGCACTGGCTCTGGCCCTGACACAGCCTGCTGGGGGGGGGGGGAACTCTGCCTTTAATTCAGAACACATTAAGCAAACTAAAGATCTTACAGGGAGTCATATTTTTTCTCAAAAAGCCACACTCTTAATTCCTGACTAAGTCTCTACCGGACACACTGTTCAGGGAGCTTTGCTTACAATGGCACAGAAAAGCACATATGGAAATAACCTCTGCAAAGCCAGAGGCCAAAATAAAGTCACTTGCACAAAAATGATGTTTTATTTGTTTACATTTAATTTAATTTTTTTTTTAAATAGTCCTAGAATTGTGAATAATTTCATTGTAATTTACCTTGGAATAGTCTTAGAAATTTTGAAATTTTAAAATATTAGTATTTTTAAAAGGGAATAATTTATCTTAGAAACCTGGAGGGCATCACCAAAGAGTATCACAATCACAACATGGGATGTCAGAGTGGATATGAAATGCATTAGCTTGGTTTCACCCAATACTTCCAAACCATGGCATAAGGTTAATTTTCTTACCATTTACTGAATTGACTGATAGATTGCAATTAATTTAATTATTGAGAAGACTCTCTGCAGCTGATTTCTCTTGATGGTGGAGCCTCTAGATGAAGCTGTGGTGAATATAGTATGATATGATTAGGTGGTCTACAGACATGAAATTAAAACTGGGACCTTGTGAATTTGATACAGAATGTGCAAATTGAGATTATCAGTATTCAATTTTGAGGCAACAGTATACAAGAAAACATCATATTACATTTTAATAAGCTGTATAATATTGCTACATAAGATAATGTCTATAGTTAAGAAAAAAATGATAAATTATAATGTAATTTAAAATGGCAAATCCTATCAACTTTTTTTTCTTTCAATTAATAGCTGTCTTATCACTGCCAGCTAGAAACAGCCCAAATATCAACAGTTTTATAAGCAAGACCAATTCTGTGCTTTTATGTAGTTATATTTGATTGTCCAAGTGCAAATTCAATTGAAGCTGTAAATGACTTTAGTATTAGTAAGGATGTAAAATGCACTAGAATTCAGAGTTTTAATCCAAAAGAAAATTTACAATATTAAGAGTGTGTTATTTCTCTTCAAGACTAATTATTCCCAAATGCAAATACAGTGAATCAGCAGATTAATCATTGATGGCTTTAGTGCAATTACCCAGCAGGTTCCTTTGAATACAAGTTAGCAGGCTATTATTTTGGACGTCTTGCCAAAGTTTTGGGAGGAAGGAGATAGTAAGCAGAGATTTCTCCTTAGGACTTTAGAACCTCTTTAGTAATTTTATTGGACAAGAAAAAGACACCTCTTCACACAAAGGAGTTTTTGTTAGATGGATTTTCAAAGGTCTGCTGCAAATAACAGCAGAAAGTTTCTCAAAAAAACCCCAAGAAACAAGTTACACTATTTCTTCTAACAGAAAGTGTCAGGTAAACAAAATAGAGAGAATGGTACTGTCTGTTCTTGTTCCTGAAGTTGCTGTTTCAGTGACGATACAGAAGCATAGAATTTGGCTCAATACATGTTGCAAATTACTTGCAATGCTCACTTCTCCGTGTTTCTGCTGCCTAAAATAATACAACTACTTCAGGTTCTATCTGAATTAAGCTGGTCAGGATTTTTTTTTTTATAAAACAGGCTCTATCTACACAATACTAATGTGACAAAACCAAATTATTTCATGGAGATAAATTGGTGTTACTGAACTTTTACTGACATGGCCACTGGAGGTCTAGATGGTGTTGTGCCAGTTTATCTCAGGCTGTAAGTGACCTTGAGGTCCCAAGTTTGGGGCTTTGCAGATGTCTTGATGTGTAAAGTTCTACAGGGAAAGAAACTCTTGTTCCAACTTCCTCTGCTCTAAAACCAGAAGTCTGAAAGCCCTCACAACTCCACTCCTAGCTGGGCTGATTGCATGGAAGACTGTCTCTTCTCAGTGGTCTCTTCCAGAGACCTCTTCCATGCAGCAAAAGCAATCTCACCATCCTCAGGATTTACAGGTCTCCCAGCCATCAGGTTGGAGTTACACACCCACGGGTAAGCCCAGCTACCGCAAAGATTCTCCATATAACATCTTCAGGTGTCTGTGAGTTCTGTGCATTATTTTTCAATTACAGCTCCATGGAGACATTCCTCAAGATTAGGATAAACTTCATCCATCTTTGTTTTTCTCTATGCCTTCTATCAAACCAAAACTCTGTATGTCACACACACCAAGCCCTGTTGAAATAAAACTAAAAAGTTCAGTGCACCAAAGCTGGTACCAAGTATTTGTGTTTCCCGAGAATCTGGAAGGGGCTCTGTCAGGGCAGATTTAAAATGTTTTCCTGAAACTAGAACAATTCGCTGTGGAAAGAGTTTAAAATGTACTGCCCGCACCTGATCTGTGCTTTGTTCACCGTTTGTTCTTGTCTCCCTGAAGGAAGCTTATCACACTAAAGATAAACCCAGCAGTGCCTGGCTGTTTCTATCTTTCCTTTGCATAAGTTGTTTCTCTTGTTCTTGAGGAAAAGAATGACAGAGCTGTAATTTGCCTGTATAAATGGGTAATGCTCTCTTCTCTTTTTGTATCATTTTTGTATTCTGTTTATTAGAGCGAGGAGTTTGGCCTCATTTTACAACCTTTCATATTTTTCACAAGAGCTGTATATACCTCAAGCCACTAACCAGTCAAGCTATGTGAAGAAAAATAGTCCACACATATTATCTTGAAAAAAGTGATACTAAGCTGTTGAATTAGACACAGGCTCCTTATTTAAAACACTGTAAAATGAGAATAGACATAAGATTACAGTAATTTTTCTACCTAGAATTTACACCTTCACATACAAAGAATGATAACATGCAGAGCTGCTTTGCTCATCCCATCGGACTTCTAAACTTCCATTTTCTTTGATTTCATTATTCAAAGAAATGATTTCAACTATCTGATTGTACTAAGGCTGTTGATTACTTTCTCTTGCTGCCTTTCTATCTGCTCCCCCACAGATCTGGCTTAAAAGAGCCATAAGAAATGAAAGGCCTCTACTCACTGTACTTTGGTAGAGGTGCAAAGATTCTTACTGGGCCATGGTGGTAGCTGGGAACCTTTCTGGCTTCTGGCAGAATGAGGCATGTTCAAGATTTCTTCCCGGAGTACATGGATACTCTACAGGGAATTAAATCTGTCCGTTGCTGGAGAGCACCAGGACTAGTCTCAGAAAGTGGGATCTACGCAGAAGATAGAGTTGGAGATGAAAAATTTAGGGAAGAGTGTAAAGGAAAATCCTGACCTTTGAAGTGAAAGTGTATCAGGTGTCATTCCAATGAAATGAAAAATAGGTATTTCCAAGGGAAGAGGAAGACTCGAGTGAAGCATCTACTTCTTAACAACAGTAAGAAGGAAGTATAAAAATAAGCATGAGGGAAAAAATGTACCAGGAGGAAGTTCTCAGATAGATATAGGGAAGGCTGAAAGTTTTGGTGTAGCTATTTGTTTTGCAGGAAAAAGTCCTGAAGCATCTTGGAGAGAAAATGCCCTGAAGACTCTTGTATGGATCCTACTGGGTCCAGACATCAACCAGCTCTTGAAGGAGAACTCAGGGTCTTGGGGCCCAGAGTGCTCAACTTTATTGGTTCTGTAAGATGAAAAAATGTTTTTATTTTTTATTTTCTTAGGTATTTTAAAGGAATGGAGGACTTGGAAAAGCTGACATAGATTTCAAGGACCTAGAAGGCCAGAAATACTGCATTCTGTTTGACTGACTGATTTGATACAACTGCTGCCGGTAATACCTGGAATCCAGCAACACTGAGTTGGAGAGAACCCTCCAAATGCATCTACTTGGGCAAGGCCGTTCAAACCACAGCAAGGTCTGTGTCTAAACACCTGTTAAACTGCCAAGACAACTTGTTCTGAACAATATCAGCATCTCTTAGTACAAGTATCCTTCTGAGATGTTAGTAACTGGCCTTCCTTATTTGTGGACTAAAAATGTTTAAGGTCATTGAAGAAGCACATGGATTTCTGCCTTTGGACACCGTAATACACAAAAATGGTGTTTGAAAGGTCCACTTACATTCTTACGTAACAGATTCTTGTGCTTACAGGAAATTTATCTTTTAATGCAAATTCTTAATAATTTGCAACTTCTAGACCTAATGTACTCCACAGCTGCAGAGATATGAAAACTGGCAAGGTACACAAAGGAAAAGAACCAAAACAAAAACCCACACAAATATACAATCTTGATGTTTTAAAAAGTCATTATGCTTCCTTGAATAAACAACACAGCTTCTAAACTCTGCCTGTTCTCATGAATTTTCATAAGAGAATTATTTTTCTTTTCATCATTATTTTTATCCTAACATAAAAAGGAATCTCAGACACCAAACTATGTAAAAATAAAATGAAGTGCCTTGAATTTCAAAGGAGGAGGGGAGATAGCAGGAAGTTCATAATTAAAGCTGAAATCTTCTCTACCACTCCTTAGCTTGTAGTAATCTTCAGCAGCCACTTCTGAGCCCTGGATTTTGCATGCTGTGTGAGATGCTCTAACTTGGCACAGAGCGCTTCGAGGTGAAGTGTGCAGCAAATTTAATATGTTTGACATTGGCTTTCTTCCCTTCCTTCTATGACAGCCTACTTATTTTTTCCCTGTTACCAGAGAAGATTTTTTAAGAGGATAAAGGTACCTTTTCTCTGCCCTGGAGATGATTATTTTGATATTAAAATACTGTATTGATCAGGTTTGCCTCCTGCTGGCAGAGCTTGCCAAGCTCTCTGAGGAAGCTCAGTTGCTGATGAGGCAAAGCTGCACTGTCACATTTGTTTGGGAAGGAAAGCTGATCCTCACTCACTCACTATGCCCCGTTTTGTGCAATTAGACAGCTTCAAAATGGTTCTCACCAAATCTGGCAGGGCAGAGCAGTCATTTTCCACCAGTTCCCCCCTGCAGCTCTTATTTCTACTTACAGTGTTGAACCCTGTGCGGCTGAGTAGCTGGGAGAACAGAAAGGTGCAAGTCACTAAAACCATGGCAGATTGCTTGGCAGCATTTCGTAACACCAGAAAGTTCCAACATGACTGATGAGCCTCCCAGCAGCTGTGGACAGACAAGCTTTAAAACAGCCCTCACTCTTGGCCAAACACAGGGCTCTGTCAAGTTTAACAGCATCAAAACCCCAACGTCTCATGTATCTGCAGACATTCAGCTGCTTGGCAGAATGAAACTGTTGGGACAAGCTAGTTGGGCTGAAATAGGTGGGAGACCCACAGTGGTACCTTTGTATCAGCTTTATTTCCTTCAGTACAGTTTGTAATCTGGCCTTAATCTGGCGATGGCAGTAGTTCAGTCCCATGCAACACATTCCCTTACTTGTACACTTCAAAAAGAGTTAGTTGTTTTTTTCCGAAGCAAAACGGTTCAGAAATCTTATTGTTGCTTTGCAACTGCAGGGGAAAAATCAACGACCCCCCCAAAGCACACATCCTTAGACAGCTCAGCTGTGTTCTGCTTCATTATGTTGATTTCGCTTTTCCTAAGGCAAATAACATGCAATCCTCACAAAAATTGACATACTGCTGGTAGGGATCAGAAAGTAAATGCATTTTAAAAAACAGAGTAATAATTCCTGCCCTTAAGGCACTAAACCAAATGTTTCTTTTTAAAAATGACTACACAGTACTTCCGTTGTGTGAACACTTGCTACTATGGTACAAACAATCAGTTACAAGCAGTGCTAGCAAAATATTTGCCCCTTCTGACATATTTTATTATGAGAGAGGCTTATTAAATTCTCAAGAAGGCTACAGTAGATTAAGCTGTTGAGGACTTTTACAATTAGCATCCATTACCTAAAAATTCATAAATGATTTCTGAACAGAATTGGCTTGTCAAACAACAGACAAAGAAAAAAAATCAATCCCAAAGCCACATCCAGAATGTAGTCAAAATCTTCTGTTCAAGGTTGGTTTGGAAAAATAATCAGAATGCAGTTTCCTATGTCAGAATAAAATGAATGTTAGTGAAATGCATGCTAACCAAACCAGTTATAAATATTATAAGGAGCTGGGTAAATTTAAAATGCCATCCTTTTTAACATCTAAATAGGCTAATGCTCCTGTTGCTTATTCAGCACTGCTGATTTACAGAGCTCAGTACTATGAATGTCTAAACATTCTGCTGAAATTCTCAACGTATTCAGTGCTGCCTGCCTGGTTATTTGATGCTAGAGATGGAGCTCATAATATCTATACCATTCCCAGCTTCTCAAATGAAGCCATCAAGAGCATTACCCATCTTCTATCAGGCTGTGTCTTAATGAAAGGTGACTAGAGCTTCAGGAAGGTCCCAGACTGATAGAGAGAATTTACATAATCACTTTAATTTATGATAGTAACTGAATGCACGATCCAGTCTAGAGGCAGCACGTGGTGAAACACACCTTTAGGTAAAATTTGAAGATGAATGCAATCGACATACTTGCAGAAACTGCAAGATATACATTTCATGAGATACTTCCACTGAGTTATGAAAATTTCACTTTCCTGTGACCTTGAATCATGAAGCCTAGCAACCATTCATTACAAACCATACATCTTTTCAAGTATGTAGGTCCATAGACTCCACTACACATGTAGGCTCAAGGTCCCATTAAAATGCAGTGTAGCTCTGCATTTACACTTTGGAAAGTTTCAGTGTTTTACAGCAGCTTCTTCGAAAGCGTGTTTTTGCCATGTGAAGAAGTGAGACTCAAACAGTGACATTACCTGGGACTTTTACAGGTTTTGTAACAAAACAGCGGTGAACGGTTTGCTGCTAAGTTATTGAACAGGAATCAGTTTACTGCAGATAAAGGTGGCTTAATATGTGCCACTTAACTTTCAATCAGTCCTTCCCACCTGCATTTCACTTCAACATCTGTTTCTCTTGCTCTTATATTCACTATACATCTATGTCCTCACCACTCTCACTTTGTCCCCATTTGTCCTTTGTGACTTAGATAATGAGATACTAGTGGATTGAACAAAGGTCAACATTTCTTCATCTCTATCAACTCGTTTGGAGTAATCCTGACTTAACTATCTCACTTACAAGAGACTGACACTCTTTTGTCTTTCTTGTGTACTGATCTCCACTCCTCAGCTCCCAGATGGCTTTCTCAACAATTTCTCCTTCAATCCCCCACTCTCCACGGT
This sequence comes from Todiramphus chloris collaris, assembly GCA_025345505.1. Classification (NCBI taxonomy): domain Eukaryota; kingdom Metazoa; phylum Chordata; class Aves; order Coraciiformes; family Alcedinidae; genus Todiramphus; species Todiramphus chloris. Next base: position 8,781,560 of record JANVCC010000040.1, read on the forward strand.
CCTTACTCACTATTGACTCCTTGTATCTGATTCTTACTCTTTTTTTTCTACCATTTCTCTGCTTCTCTGGTGGAAATCTAGGGACTGCATTTTTTTTCACTACAAATTAATCTTATTATTTTTTCCGCAATGTAGTTGCATTTCTCATAAAACATTTTTCTCCGGCAACCTACTGTCTGTGGTCTACCTTGTGCCTGACTGGCATCTCCAACTCTCTCCTCCACCCATATTCTCTCATGATCATGTCAGTTTAAGGAAAATGTTATTAAATTGTGAAAAAATTGCAGTGCCATTTGAGATTCACTGTCGTGTTTAACCATTTTGATTCCAATCTTTCAGCCTGACCACTCTGCTCTGATCTCCTCCCATCTTACCTACTTTCCTTTCACTTTTATCCTCCTACATCTGAAACTTTCTTCTGCTTCAGTCAACCTCAAAAATGAGATCCCTTGAAGGAGTAGTTATTTCTTCACCTACTCTTAACTATTCTTTCCACCTCTGCTAGGAAGTATCATATTAAGTATTATATTATTTCTTGGTGTGTTACCTATAATAGTCTAGTCTTCTTGGCTTTCTACACTTGAGACCTTGGAATTCTGAGAAACTTTATAGGTGTCTTTTCTGATTTACCCTTTTATCTCTTTGTACTGTTACTGTGGTTTCTTCTCAGGAACATCTTATCCACATTAGAAGCTCACTATGTCAAAACTAATCATACAGTATTTCATCTCAGATGAGCTTCGCTATTTTTTGGTCACTGTTTCCCTGTCATCACATTTATCATCAGGACGTACCTATATCCTTCCTTTCCCAGGTGCAAGCCATAGCACATTATTTTTCTGCTTTCCACTATGTCCAAGAGGAATCATGAATTTAGCTATGTCCTATTATCTTCTCCCCAAAATCCTTTTGGATCACTTGAACAATCATTCTCACATTTTGCTTGTTTACAGTTTATTCTCTTATTTTCAGTCTGTATACTGTTTAGGATACAAAAATGTATTTTTACCATTAGACCTATCAGAGTTCTGTGTCATTAGTAAATAGTATATTTTGGTGAGGGAGGAGATATTTGCAAATATAAAATACACAATATGAGTTTATTTGTACTCAGAGCTGGAACGTAATTTACGTGCTTTGAGATACCTTCTGCACAACTCCATTTCCTTACATACCAAGGAAGCAAAAGGCTGTTTAAATCTTACTCTGAGGGTTGCAGTGTAGCACCTGTAAGGCTGTTGTACATATCACCAACTGTGTTTTGGATTCATGCTCTAACGATCCTCATTTCTTGCCTATCCTTTAAAACTTAGCAGAGAGCCCTATAAACAGGTGAACTGGAGTAATCAGAGCACTGAGTATCAGAACACTGAAACTTCAGCTTGTGTTTTCTGACTAACAGCCTACAGACAATTTCTCTCATCTTGATCATGATCCTAAGATGTCAGTGACGAGGCTCTTTGATTAGCTGTGAAGAGGGCAGGGCCTCTGTTTCAGCACTCGATGCATTGCTGGTGTGCTGACAAGGGCTGGGTGGAACTTATGAAATGAAGATGTTTCATCAAAAACTGGAATATGAATTTCTGAAAACACTATGAATGTCAGTTATATAGGCAGCTGGTTCAAAATGAAGTTAACATTTCTGAACTAACAAAGGAACTAAATAAAGAACCCCTCAGACTTCTGAGCTCTTCCTTTGCTAAGCTAAATTATTGTTACAGATGAAAAATTTACACACAGATAAAACACAGGAGCTCAAGAAATTAACTATGGATGAGGTGCTAGAGCAGGAATGACCGCAGCGTAATTCAATTTGGCAGTCTTGGGCTTCAGGTAAACTGGATTAGCTAACACTAGAAAAATCTGCCAATGGACTTGAAAGAGATTTAAAGACAACTGATTGCCCAAAATAATGGAATACAGCATTAAAATTTACAGCAATGAAGAATGTACAGACTAATTTATACAACGAAACTACAAAATGTTCTTTCTGTTCAACATGGACCATCAATTTAAATGCCAATAAGGTACAAAGAAAAGATTTCCAGCAAAGAGGAAAGAAAAAGGAAAGGGCATAGAAATTTCCTGTCTTTCTATCTGCTGAGTTGTTTTCTGAGCATGCTAAACTAGAGAAGCAGCTTTGATTCTTCAGTAGTGTCTTTAACTCTGTTCACTTCTTAACTTATTAAGCAAATGAACAACAACAACCAAAAAATACATGATGCTTTACTACTAAGGTTAATTGGTGTTCCACAGTTGATGATCACTGATTGTAACAATCAACTAATTAGAATGATTTGGTTTGTTTCACAGAAGAAGATGGGTTGGGTGCTGATCAAAGCTAGGGGTTAGTTGAATTGGCAAAGCAGAATTCCCCACTGTCACTCTGCATACATATTAAATAACATTTTTCTAAGTATTATCAGAAGAAAGCTGTGACAGTTACGATAACAAAACTAACATAAACAGATCCTATTGGTTCTTATAAAACTTCATATAGTATGAATGGGATGATACACAGAGAATTCTCTTTAGTAGCTGCATAAATACAGATAAAGACAAGAAATACAGCTACTGACAAGCAATCACTTGTTTGAAGGAGCTGTTTCCCCACTTTTCTTAGCAAATCCCATCAAACTTCAGCAATTAAAAGGGTGTTATAAATACCTCTCAGCTATTTTGACATAATTTTCTAGAACCATCATTTCCAACCTACTACTTTATTTCTTGTGTATTAGGATAATTAGTTGATGACTCTGTGGCCTTTGTCTTGAAACTGAGAATCTGGAAAGTCTAGAAAGATATTTAACATTTTTTCTCAAAGAAGCAAATGCTGACTAGCTGAAGTGGAAAATGGATTTCTGTATCTGTAAAAATACTGAAGGAGAAAAGGGTTAATCTTGTACAAATGTTTTACTTATCCAAATTCAGAGTTATAGGTTAGTTTATGTTAAAAGCCTTTTCTGTTAAAACAAAAATGATTTGTGAAGGTGTTAAAAAAGCAACATCAAAATCAAACTGAAATATTTCAAGATGAGATAAACAAATGCGTGGTGTAGTTTGAGTGAACCTTTTGATTTATCTGATCATGAGTTTTTTCCAAAAGCTCATCTTTTTGTTACGATGCAAAAATGCTAAGACTCCAAAATTGTGAAGAGACAAGAAAAGTTTCTCACCAGTTCCAACAAAGAATACTAATAAATTGATTTAATTAGACTGATTAGATCACATTTATCTTCTGTATTTTATGAAGCCTCTTTAATATAGTTGGAAGGCTCAAAATCATAGCCAGTGAAAGGAGAAAGAAAAAGGGAATATAGAAGAAAAAAATGGAAAACTTCAACATAGTCTGAAGTCTCAAGGCTGCACCCTCCATCAGTGACAGTTTAAATGTTAATTCAGAACAAAATTTCAGGTTTTTATCTTTAATGTAAATTCTAAACATCTTAAATTTGAGAGTGAACAACGTTGTTAAGAAAGAATCTGCAAAGTGTTACTTGCAGAAGTGAAATAAAATAGTTCAAATATCTTCTCCAAAACTTTTACAAAAATATTCCTTTCTACACTGTGCTACATGAAAAAAATTACAGATCATTGATTCAGTCTGGGTCAAAACTGCGACTGCAGTAGAAAGCTCCTCTAATCCCAGTCATAACTGTCAGGACAGTCCTTCCTTGACTCCCTTAAACATTGGTTGCACAATAAGAAGTGTGAAGTATTACACATTCAGTGCAGTGTTGAAAGAAAAATGAGAAAAATCTAAAGATGAGAACATAGTTTAGGCCAGAGGACAAATAAAAATACATATAAATGAACAGGAGATAAACTATATCAGCGAAAATAATTTGGATTCCAAGGAACTGCACAGCATGCTTTTGCCCTGGGGTATATTTTCCCCTTTTTTTGAAAAGTAACATAATTTTGAAATTTTACAGGGCTGTAAAAGAGCCTCAAGGTACAAAAATGTTTCTTTATTTTAAAACTGTGTTATGTTGTATAGGAACATGTTTATTCAGATGTATGAGAAAAGATAAGCCCTCATTAAGGGACAAAATGATTTCTTTTCAAAATGCAGTTCTTCTAGGCAGGAGAAAAGTACGGAGACTGACAGAGAATATTTATTTCATGACAAGTTTTGCTGCTTGAGTTAAAACGTAATATAATCAAAATACTGCAGTGGTTCACTGAGTGATCACATCACTAAGTGTTTACAAGATTTGTGAGATTTTTTTTTTTTCTAGAATTGTACAGGTCTAGTAGCAAGTCGTCAGAACACTCCAAAGCATTTGCTTTTCCAGGAAAGGTGTGAAGAGAGATAATGCTAGAAATTGCCTAGTTTTCAGTATGCAAAGAGAACTATAATAAACACGTCTGGCTGAGGGCTATTGGGAAAGTCTACTTTGCAATATCTACTTGCTAAAGATACTGTCCCAGAAAATGGAAAGGAGATTGGGAATTTTTTTAATAGTTGGCATTCCTCAGAAACCAGTGGAGACCCAGGAAAAAGATTTAATCCTTTCATAATCCAATATGTTTCATCTCTACCATTGTAGAAATAAAATATGAAAGCAGCAATTCTAGATCACTTCCAAATAATGAAAAGAGGAGAGAAAACATTCCCAGACACTTTTCCATGAGTAAAGCCATACTGTGTCTCTTGAGATAATAATGAAAGAAAATGCCCTATTTTCACTAGGTGCAAATGATAAATGAATACTCCAGTCGTTTGGGGAAATTATATGCTATAGACTCTCTTCTCAGACTCAATAAAAAATAAATTCGTGACACAATCAAGACAGGAGGTAGTGATTACATCAATCTGATTTTGCTGCTTTCGCAAAGGCATTAGGCTGGACAGTCATGGGAGTGGATTTTGTTTACCCTTCTGTTAACAACAGCAGCAAAGATTAGTAGAGCTTGTGTCCCAGTTCAGTGCCATAACTATTAGGCTACTGAGTGAATTTTGCATGATTAATGAAATTTTCATTGAGTTCTACATAGACAGATACTGATTTGACAGCCTAGTAACTAGAACACTCAGCTAGGCTGATGAGACAAAATCCCTCTGCAATTAAGACCAAGAGAAAGGAATAAAAACTAGACTTTAGGAAAAAAAACATAAAGAAAAGCCAATAAGCACTTATCAGAAGATCCAGAAGACAATTCTACCTGAGTGACAAGTCTTGGACCTCTCTTTTTTATGTTCTACATTTAAGGTCATTTCACTATAGTACTCATATTTCTGAGGTGAGAGACTTTCTTGTCAAGAACTATTCTTCACATTCATAGAAAATGTTTTCTTGAACTGACAGGAAAACCATTTTGTCAGAAGACTCCAGAATACATCTACTCAATACTCAAAGCTGGAAGCTTGCTTTCATTTTAAACTCATTCTGTTTCCACTTTCTCGAAATGTTCCAGTGTTGAGAAAACTCTCAGCAGGGAGCTGAGTGCAAACTGAGACTTCAAAGAGTATACAAATAATTCTACAAAGTCAAGAGCTAATCCAAGAACATTATAAAAACTACAGTTTTAAGCACTCCATCTAATTCCAATATTTGATTTCATAGAGGTAGCAGCTTTACAGTGGCTGCAATACAAGTTGTTTTTTTGTTGTTTTGTTGGGGGGTTTTTTTGGATTTGTTTTTTGTTTGTTTGTTTTTTTAATTTGGTTTTGGGGTTTTTTTGGGGTGTTTTTTTTTTTTTTTTTTTTAATATACTAATTAGAGTAGGAAATAACTGTGGAACCTGCTAGAGGTTTTAAATTTTTATATTGCACTGAACACTCTGTATTTTCTTGCAATGAATCTTTTAGGATTTCATTGTTAAAGCAGAGAACATAAATCTAATAATTGATAGCAAAATGAAGGCTTGATAACTGTCCCAACTGATTTGAAAACTTGCTAATCTTCCTGCCCCCACTGTTCCACAAAGATTTGATAGCACAGATCTGTAGAAATGTTTCCTGGTAATTTGGCTTCATTAATAGAACAGAAAATATCATTATATATTTGCTATTTATTTTAGTCATTTCTGCACTGTAGCCAGTTAAGTGGGTTAGAATGACTATACAGTCCAGGATGAAAGATACACCACTGAATTTGCAGATGAGAAAGATGAATATGAACCCTCCAAACATAAAATAACCCCTTAGGCTTCCAACTCTGCAGGCATGTAAGTATGAGATGGGCTTTAATGAATCAATATTTTCCTGCTGAGGAAAGTGAATGCTGGAGTTCAACACTGTCTCATGGCCTGCCTGCTCACAGCCTCCAGAACATCAAATCCACCAGGCTAAATCCTGAGGCCCGTGGGATTGTGAAACGATAGTTTTAAGGATCCAAGAAGGGGTTTGGTATGAGATAAAATCTGATCTTTTGACTGCTGGCACTGAGAATTTAGCACTGACTTTCACAGGAGATTCACAGAAGAATGAGGGGAAGAACTCAAACCACAGAAGAGAATTTCCTTCTCTTCCTTATTAGTTTCTGAAGTTCAAATATATGATGACCTCTTCCAATTATTAGAAATATCACACAAGAGCTTTTCATTGGTGATATGGATTGTAATTACAATGCACATTGGCATGGTGTTTCCTTCCTTGACTGCCTTCAAAACCTGGCTGCACAATAAGAAGTATAAAGTACTACACACAAATATCAAGATTTGTTCCACCCCTCTTTTTAAGATACAGAAGATGCTCATGGGAATGAAATTATCATATATTGTAATACGGATTAAAGCTAGACATACAAGCCATATGTCTATCAAAAGTGGGCTAAGGTATTACTCTTTTTGCCTAAAAAGTTAATAGCACAGCATTGCCTTTTTACAGTCAATTTGTAAGTGGAACAGTGATACCCAAAGAGACATATTTAAAGAAGAAAAATATTTTGGGTTGATTTCTAATCATCATTAGTGCTCCCTATGTACAGAGCTTTAAACAGACTGTACTCTGATGGCTCATGTCCATAAATAATGTCATTCGTGGTTCATTGGTTGAATTAATCTGATATAAAATGACTAAATTGAAAATCTGTAGGTTGAGCACTTGATGAGTTCTGGCAGAGCACTAGGCAGGCAATCATAAGCTCGTTAATGAAAAGAGAATGATAGAAATTGAAATATTAAAGAAGCAGGAAGTAATAGATGACAAGTTAATTTTGATAACATAACTTGCACCAAATAAGAAAATGATTGATGCAAGAAGCTCCTTTTTATTATTTTCATATGCTCTTTCTTTCAAGAGTGCCATTAGATGAAACTGCATGGCTGTGAAAGGGCTTAAACACCCAAAACTACCTTTTCCAACTTCTTACAACAGCTGTCATTCATGTCTTTGTCGCTAATCTAGTTTGGAACTGGACAAGCTATGTGGAATAGGTCTCCACGTTTCATAAAAATGAAAGCCAAGATACTTGCTGATGAATTCCTCAGAGTAGTCTTTGGTACAGCTTTATCATTTTTCCTAGTGAAGTTTTGTGCCTCCATTGATGAAGGATGTTGAATGAGAGAAGAAATTCAGCAGAACCCTGCAGAAAACCACTTCCACTTTTAGAGAAGCCAAAGTATCCCACCCAACAGGCTCCTACTTATAAGGGCAGAAAGCTGTGAACTATGCAAAGCATAGTAAAAGAAGAATCTGGCCCAACTCATGAAAATTTTAGCCTATTGCTATTAATGCCTTTCAACGCCAGTGACGGGCTTTAGAAGCTATAACTGGAAAATCTCAGAAGTGTAACTGTTTTATGAACAATAAATATCAGTCTTTGACATGTTTAAAAGTTATATGTGTTGGGTCTGCATCATATTGAAGGCACACATCATATTGAAGACTGTAAAAAGCAGCAAAATGACCAGCATCCAATGAAATGCAGTAATTTTAAGGACTAATTTGCAAATTTCATACAAAATACATTGTTTGTAATATTCACTGCAATTGGAATGTAAAATGCCATTTTTTTCAAAAGGCATATTTTACAATGCTGCTCATTTAATACTTTTTCCAATATAATGGGATGTTGGGAATTGAAGGAAAGCTTTAATAAAATTCCTTTGCTGTAAACATCAGTCCCAATCTTACAAAAGCCTTTTATTAGCACTAAAAAGACTTTTCCACTGAACTCATTCATATCCTGGGGCTCCTACAGCAAAAACCAGCAATAAATTTAGCATATCCAGTAAACAGATTATTGTATAAATAGAGAATAATTTTCAGAGCATTGGAGGTCATTTGTAAACAGAGGTCATTTGTAAACATGAAATAATAATTTCTGACAGACCGGATTACTCAACAGATTTAAGATAGGGATAAACAGCAAAAATACAGACAGGTATTCAATACCATTACAAATTTGCTTCCAGCAATTCTATGGTTAAAATTTTTAGCCTATTGAAAATACAAAGAACTTGAATCGGGAAATACATCCTTAATCTGCTGGGCTGTGATAAACCCAGAAAGCTGCAGGTTCCAAGTCGTGTAAGGATTAACGCAGTCACAGAGAAAGTCGGCCAACAGCTCAAGGCAAAACCACATGCCTGTGACATGAAAGGTGGGTATATTGGGAGCCTGTAGAACTGTCCTCTTGGGTCCCACATCTAACATACCTACCTGCTTGTATTTTAATAATAGTGATAATGATGATGTGTTAAGGTTGTTTGAAAAAGCATTGAAAATCCAGGAATTACAAAGCTACTCCAAAGGCAAAACCTGATGTTTTCTAACAGGACAAGGATACAAGGGCAGTAAGTCCTATCCAGCTTTATTCATTTGTTCATTTTTCCTTTGTTGGCAACTACCTTGACATTTGCCAAGCTGATGACATTTATACCAATTACTGTTTTCATTTCTTGCTCACTTTAGAGTGAGCAAGAGGAGAATTCCAAACACCAAAAAAGCCAACATCCCTTATGCTATAAACAGCTCACAGTCCAAGTCAGGAATAGACAAATGCCATGGAGGAGGTGACTGAACTTTTAACTCAGCCTTCTTCTCAGTATCTCAAGGGAAACACAAGCTTCTGGATGCTAACTTAGCTTTGGATGCTAGCTCTTGACAAGTTGATAAGAGTTGTATCAAGAGGTTTATATATGACCAATTCTGCAGTCAACAAAAGAACCCTCTGAGATAGTAAAACCATTGAAGAACTAACATTGTGTTGCCCTTATTTTATCTGTCATGTATTTAAGTTTTCCTGCTGGCTTTTGTTCCCTACAAATCTGCTGCACAAACTTATATTCACACACTAACTTTCAGAGACACAATTTCCACTGTTGTACATTTCAGTCTCACATTAGTCAGATCTCAGAGCTTTAAACACTGATTTTTTTTATATAGCTTATAGGTAATGCTCAACTAGGTATGGCTCATATTTATTTCAGTCTCCCCCCCCCCCCCTTTTGTTATCATGTTAATAAAAAATTTTCAGAGACAAGTAATTTTGCTACTGTATGTTTCTATTGAGGATAAAAAAATGTAGAACGCTATGAAGAAATCCTTGAAACAGAAAATTGCACATACATCTACCATATATATTAATCCAGAGAACCACAGAACAGTAAAACCAGAACTGTTCTCCAGAAAGCTCAGTTGAAAGCCCACCTGGGATATGAACTTCTGAATTGCAGATATTCTACCAGGGAGCAGGACAACCACAGGTTTAAAGCAGGCATGGATAGTACAGGCACTTAAAAGAGGGGATTAATTTAAGAAATAAAGATTAAAATCATACTAAGCGATGAGTCAGAATTTAATACCTAAAGGTGTGTAGAGTTTAAATAGCAAGACGACAAAGTGATAGTTTGAGTTTCATTTCTTTACTGATCTCAGCAGCCAACCCCAATGAGCTCTGCTACAAAGAAAAACTGAGGCAGTCAAGAGAGTTTTTTGTAAGAAAAGAGTAAGAGCATTTGATAAGTCAAGCAAAAACCACAGAAGGTAATTATTTCCAAATAAATACTGAGGAACCATTTAGTAAAACTCCAGAACTTTTATCTGGATTTCAATAAATTTAGGCTAGGAATGTATTAGGAGGTTTCTAAATGGAAAGGTTTTGATACTGAGGATTCTTGCAAACCGAGTAGAGGGGGCAATAAATCTTATTATCTTTAAGACAGACCTTGGCAGGCTAATGATAAAGTAAGTTTATATGATATTGTTGCAGAGAGATTCGACTTAATGACCTAAGAAGTCACTTCTGTTCCATTTTTACATACTATGGAAAATGTAGAACTAGAAATATTAAGAGCAGGAATATTACAAAGCAATATTCAACCCACTCAATAATATTATCTTTACGCGAACAAACTATTTATAAATGTTAATTAAAGTGCAGAAGATAATAGGTTATTTTCTTATTCTATTCAATATAATAACTTCCTGATGATAAGAGAGATATCCAGAGGTGTTGAGGTGGTTTCCAGTGAGTGCTCTGATACTGGTCTAAAGGGAGTCAGGCAGCAGGAGAAAGTCTCTATAACCGCTGTTTCCTTTTGTCCTTGCAGCATCCTCACAGTAAAGTAGAGCACAGTAAGACAGGAGATGAAGAGTAAAAGACAATGACCTTAGCAGTAAGACATTCACCCCAGCAGTGAGAAGCTTGGTGACTATGAATAATACACAGTAAATCCCCTGTTGATAGCAAGAACAAGTTCATCTATTGCCATTGCCAAAGCAGACAGAGTTGAGGACTACGTGCTCTAAAATCCATTATAAAAGAGCTATACACTATCATATATTTCAAAAATTACTCTTGTCCAATAGGAGACAGTCACCTTGCACTACCCTAATGAACTCTAAAGCTGATGAAGCATGACTAGCAATGGGGAGAGAAGTGCAGAGCGGCTAATTGGCCTCAGGATGCAGAAAGTTTCACATCTAGGCTATTGGTGACAATCTCATGCAATTTCCATGTGAGGTATCTGTGCTCTTGCCTGACTGTACTTCAACACGTCTGCATTTTTCTGTGGAAGTTTGAAAATGCATGGAAATTACATAATGCATGGTGCAAAACTTGGGCACTTTTTGCTTTGAGTCAGGAGCCATATCTGAATTCAGCTTTCAAGATGACTACAGTACTTAAAAGTCAAACAAAGTGGTTCTTTCCTTCTACAAGTTTGCTAGTGTTCAGGGATCTTTTACCTCTGAGTTTTGAAGTCAACAGTGTATCTAGAGCCTAGGAAAGCCAGAAAATAAAGGTGAAATCTGGTCTGCTGAAAGGAGATACCATAGCCAGCTTCCTCCAGAAAATAATAAACTGGAGGATTTTTGTGCAGAAACTCCTGGAGGCAAGAAGGTCACTCTCATGACTCGGGACAGAACTAGCTCGTATCATCTTGCCTGGTGAAAGCCAGTCCCTGCACAGACTGTCCCTATGGTCTCTTTAGTTAAAAGCCATTTACCTTAGGCAGAGTTGAAGTTGAGAAATGGACCACTTGGAGAATGAGACCTACAGTTTACAGATTAGCTTGTTCAGTAGAGTAACATCTGCTTTAAAAACCAACAACTGCTGTTCCAATATTTAAGTATCCCTGGACTTAAACCTGAGCTTTTAAAGATGGAGACTGTCTTGGAAGAAAAGCTGTTGAGCTTTGAGAGTTCATGCTTAGATCATAATTTTCATAACCAGCATTTTAAAAACAGCTGTAATGGGGAATAAAGGATAGTGCCAGACTCTTAGGCTGCCCTCTCTTAATATTCAGTTGTCCCCCTGAGCACTTGTAGATTGATGGCACATCATACCACACGCTCTCTGTCTTTTTAAAAGGCAACTTAGGCCACATAAGAAAAACAAACATTCCTGATTTCCACATGTCTGTTGCTTTCCTGATGCAAAACCCAAAGCTTTTGCACTGTACCAAAGGTATGACTTCATTGTCAGGCAGGCCAGAGATGAAATACTTTTAAAAGCTGACAAGTTTTCTCTAAGGACTTGCACACATCACTTGCACACTGCTTGCACATCCCGTTATGTGTTGTACTTGGCTGTGACCTCAAAGGCCCCTCTCCCTTTGATTTTCTTGAATTCTTGTTTATTTTTCTGGACAAACAGCGTGAGCTACAGTTAAACTGTGCAATGTACATGAGTGATTAGATACTAGAAAGAATAATAAGTCTTTACAGAGTAATGCACTATAGTTTGCAAGTTACAAAAAAAATGCCATTTACTCTGTAGTGTTCATGTCTAGAACTTTCATTCATAGAGGATTAAAATAATTCTCCAAGATTGTGTCAGAGATATCCTTGGGAATAATAAGCCTAAATTTTGGCAATTTTCCCAGTACAATACATTTTCTTGAAAAAAACCTAATGCAATATGTTGTATTTGTTTGTGTGTGTGTTTAATCAAATATTTCAATGCTCTCTTCTGAAGCAAAAATCTATGCCAGTAGATGAGAGAAATCAATGCTCAGCATTAGAGGTGACTAAAATGTATTGCATGAAAGCATTCCTTTTTTTTTAGCAAAAATTAGATTTAGTGATTCCAAAACAGTTAGCAGAGAGATGTAAATATTGTTGTATTGTTACTTGGGGGGGAAAAAACCCAAACCAATATATTTGAAATAGCTTTATTTTTTTCCTAAAACAAAGGTGAAAAATTTTTGGTTTTGCTCTGAACTGAGCAGTTTTCTTCCTTTAATTCTGAAAATGTTAATCAACAGAAGAATTCTACTGTTGCCCATAAAGAAATCTGCATTAAATATTAACTCATAACTGTGGATTCAACCCCAGAACTTAGAAAAACCTCTGGGGATGTGAAAAATAATTTTGATATTTAAGTTTTCTGCATCCTGTGCATACATTAACAATTTAATCCTCATAACTATTTTATTCTAGAGCTGCATTATCCTGAATTATGGAGTGCAGTAGCACATTTCACCATGAAAGTTCTGGAGGCCTGTTACTCTAGGAAGGCCTCGGTGTCTCAGAGCACATGTTTTGGCGTGCTGCCTACATGAGATGGATGAACAAACCATGTTCCATCGCAGCACCAGTCCAAATAACTGCATTTTTCCTCATCTATGATTAAATAATAATTGAAAGAACAGTACTTTTACAACAGATTTTCCAAATTTCCTGCATAATTTTGCCTGTCTTGCATCTGACAGATTATAGAAAAGTATCAAGGCTTAAAAGAAATGGAGAAGAATTCACTCTCTAAGGGAGTTGCATCCCTTCCCCCTTTATTTTAGCACAAACTTAAAGAAATGTAGGGATTTGCAAAGTTAGAGATATTCAGACTTTGGAAATGTTCTGAAGAAATAAAAGCTCACTAAAAAAACTAGTTGGACAGTCTCCATGGAGAAAGACAAAAAAATGCACAATGGTCTTGCTGTATTCTTGTCTGGATTCTCCCATCTTGCTGCTTGTGGCTGCCCTTTCAAGAAAATACATACAAGTAAACCACGTGCAATTAACACTGATAAATATGCTCACAGGAAGCTGAACAAAGTTATTTTGTAAAGTTCCCTTTGGGCTGTGATTTTTTTTTTCCTCCCTGAATTGTACTTAATACACAAATGAACAACAAGTATCTTCTGAATCAGCACAAAAATGAACAAAGCTATGAACAAAACAAGGCCAGTTAGGGAACAAAGGAATGTTATTAGCAGATCCAAAGATCATTAATCATCTCCCAGGTTTGTTTCTGTTACACCACCTCATATAAATTGCTCCTGTATTCAGGCTTCGATAAACATTACCACATAAATCATGCAGAATTAAACATCACGAGTTTAGGAATGAGCCCTCCCTCACATCGGCCAGGCCACCAAGAAGGTGGGAGTCAGCTTTCCAGCGCAAGAAGTTATTGCCACCAAGAGTTCTTGGTGTTGTGCCAACCCTCGTTAGCACTTAGAAGCAAAGCCAGCAACAGAAAACACAGACATGCACGAGTCAGAGGAGAGAAAAACAGGGTTAGGGTTTATAGACCCTGCATTTAGTGCATTTTAAAAGGTAACTGTTGATAATACAAAGACACTGAGGAATAGCGCTGTTTAAAATCCTCACTTATGTGCACAGCTTTTCAGTAAATCCCTAAAAGTGCATTTGCTGTGGCCAAAGATTCTTTTATGGTGCTCCCAAGCAGTTCTTGAAAGCAGGTGGGTCACTAACATTTTCAATTACTAATTTTCTTCATTCATTAATTCCATTTCGGATACAATTTAAAACACACAAATAGCAGACAGAATAGTAGTGGTGTGAAAATGCTCAGTTTCACATATGGGGATGTTTTAGTGGACTTGTTCTCAACAGGGTCTTTCCTAAACAGAATTAGTGTATCAACTGCAGGTTTTGTATAGAAAGAGAGGGAGATTTCTCTGCTCATTGTGGTAAGTGTAGTTGGCAACTCTGTCACATTGGTTGGACCAAGCTTTTGATGTGTAATTTAGAAGAACAGATGTTTTATCTAAGAACTGGTGTAGAGATTAAAGAAATTATTTGTGAGGAACTCAGTAGTGGTCTCTCTTGTCAGCAGCAGTAGCCTCAAAAGTACTGAAGAAGTACTGAGTAAGTAGCTGGACTTCTAAGTCACAGCACAGCAGTAGAGATGTTGCGTGATTACCTTTGTGAGTGACATACACTGCAGTGACAAACTAATTGGTGATCGCCAGTTAAATGGACTGAAAAAAGCTGTAAACCATGAACATGTTAATATGCCCATTATTTTTTCATCAGTCCTCTTTTCTCATTCTGGTCTTCTCAAAAAAGCCCAGGAGTGTCATTGTTCCTTCCCATCAGCTGCACTAGCAACACCAGCAGAGACAAATGACACCAAGTTTTACAGGACTGCAAATGTATGAGAAATCTTTGAGACATATTAACTACTGCATTTCATGCAAAACTGAACTAATAAAGACTCTTTCTCATAGATCATGTCCAAATTGAAAGGTGTTTTAATCCACACAAATGATTTCATAAGGCTCTATCATTAGTCCAAGGACTATTTAACATATAAGAAGGTACCTTCAAATTTATCTTTTACACACTCTTCAATCACTGCCTAGTCTTGCTTTTTCTCTTAATGCCCAGTCCAATTTGCACTGTAAACGCCTTAGAGGATGTGCTGACAAAACACTATTATCTGTCCAAAAGACCTCTTAGACATCTTATCTTCAAAACCCAGGGTTGATCACCAGATGAGGGCAGGGGGGAGGTGGAAGAGGGGAAGAGGAGGCTGCACAGGAGAGGCCAGGCTGCCCAAGGGCAGTGGACTTCTAGCAGGCTCCTTTGGCACCCCTAGGACAACCCACACCCAAACCTGCCAGCACTGAGAGCTGCACTCCCACGGACTCACCCCATGCACCCTGCCAGCTGGGTCAAGGGATCCCACATCCAGCACGTCTACCGTGGGCAGGATCAAAGCCACGGCATGGTGAAATACATGACAGCCATGCTGCCAACTGGGAGAGGCTTAGTCTAAAGGCACAAGACTGAAAGCCTTAAAGGATGAGTTAGTCACCATGGGCCAAGAGTCTGTAAATGTAAAATAACAAGTTTCCATTTAACTCAATTTTAGACACTGTTATTGTATTTCTGCCGTGGTTAAAAAGTGTGTGTTTCAGCACAAAGGCAATGAAAGAGCAACGGCGCTGCATTGTCACTGCTGATTTCAAAGTTAGCTACACCAGCCTGGAAAAATACAGCTTCCTTGGGCTTAAACTCTTCAGTGGGGCAGTTAATCAGGTGATGCAAATCGGCGTAGCTCTGTCTGAAGCCTCAGCAAATAACGCATGTTGCTCTCCTGATTACTTTTTGCTGAGCCTACATGCTTTGTAAAGCCACTACAGCAAGTTGATAATGATGCATGAAATGGAAAACCCTTCTGAGCACACCCAAAAGCACTGTGGATGTGCAAAGCAATCGCAATGGTGCTGTGTTATTTGATGGTTCTTCCTACACATGCGCCCACACTATTATAGTCAGGCTTTCACTGGGTTTAAATAGGTGCAACTCCACCTCTTATAATACATTTACTCCTGATTAACCAGCCTTAAATATGACTGGAGTCAGCCGTACAAGCAGCATTCAGGTCAGCAGTATTCAGCTCAAGCACAGAAATAAAGAACACAATGTTGTGGGACTGAAGATGAAAATCTTTACTGGTGTCACTCCACTGATTGAAATCAGCAGAGAATTTGGCCTAGTTACTTTCATCATTGACAGGCCTACCCTCTGAGGCAAGGGAAGTCGGCTATTTTGAGAATAAAACCACTTTGGGGACATATGTGCCACTATCACACATCAGCAGTAGTTCCTACAGCATTACAAAACTTGCTGGAAATTGTTTGGAGAATTTTCAAAGTAAGTTTTCAACACTTTTCATCTCCATAGTCACAGTGCTACTCAAAGGTTAGCTGAAATAGCTGCAGGCAGTGGAGGAATCAGAGTGATCACATGAAAACACAGCCTGGTTTCTGGAAAAAAAATATTCAGCTCCTCCTCTATACCATTACTTTATACCATTTTGACCACTTTTGGGACATTAAATACTGGAAATAGCTCGGAAAGCATTTGGCTCAACATCTATGTCTATATATCATAAGGATTACCATATAATGCAAGTACTTTAAATCCATCCTAACTAGAAAATATAAGCTACATAATACCAAAAATGTCATTAGAATGGAAGCACTGCACATAGCCATACTCCTAACATCCTTCCAGGGTTCATTCCATATCAAAACCCAAAGATTAAATATACTGCCTTCTGCAGATTGCACCATTAACTTTGTGTTATAAATCAAAGACATTTCTGGGTTCTTTTACTGGATTAGCTTCCTCAACCACGGAGAAGTGAGATAAGATGACAGGTGGTACTAGTACATGGGAATCATCCTGAAATTTAGTTTGGCCTAAAGAGTTGTGGAGCTACAACTTCAGCTGACAACAACGTTTAAGGACCTGAATTGTTACAGGCACATTTTTGCTTCCCTAATAAATAGGGAAAGAAATTGGAGACCAGTCCCCAGATTTATCAGGCAAATGTAATGAAAGCAAGACAACATATTTTTCTTAAAGTACTGAACGACTATTCAGAGTTGCCCATTACAGCAGCACAGTGTTTTTTTTGACATCTGTTGTCAAATGGAGGGGCTTATTTCTCAGTTTTATTCTGAGTCTTGATTCAGAGACTCTGGAGATACTGAAGACTAGTTTCATTACCAGTTCTACTTGTTCTGTTTCCAAAACAGGGCAATGCTGGTTTGTTTTCGCTAAAATTGTTTATAAATTTCTTCATTCTTGATTGTTTGTAGATTATTTCATCCTATGATCAGTAGGCTTTTCTTTGTTTATTCATAACTTTTCTCAGTGAAGCTCTGTGGTCTAATTTGAACATCTTGGCCAAAAATAATATTATATTAGCTATTTCATTTGCTCTTCATTCGGTCATTCAACAATCAGATCTGGAGCTTTCTGTAATTATGTGACTCCCCCAGGGAGGTGCTCTATAAAGTTCAACCAACATTTGTCAGTCCTTTACGAAATCTAAGCAGAGGTTTTGATATATTAAAAAAAACCCCATTAAAAATATTTATTAATCTCTTTTTAATTACTTCTAATTAAGTTACCAGAACTGTAGATGTCTCTGACAAGGTGTTTTCATATTCCAGGTTTTCAGATTATAAAATATATATAGTTACTGCTCTCTGGGATGATAAAACTACTCGTAGAACTAGGAGAGCATTCTGCACTATACACTAGATGGTGCACCATGTTCCAGTTCATCTTTTTTGGAATAGCCTCATTTATAAATAGTAAGACTTCTGTTTGGGTTCTTTTTTTTTTTTTTGCGGGGGGAAGCCAAATTAAACCTTAAAGGAATTTTTTTAAATTATATGGTTTAATGTTTACTTTGAAGTTCTCTCATTTTATTACTTCTCATCATACTGAATATCTATGAAGACACCAAAAGCTCCAAGAACATAAACTTTCCTTACCTGTGTACCAGCTGCTTGCGGCTTACACAAATAGCAGTTTCATAGTCATGAGTGACACACACTTTATGGGGGCTGCACTTCACCTTCAAACATGGATCTTTGGATGGATCAAGAGCTAAAAAAAAAAACCCAAAACATAAATATTAAAAAAAGAAAGTGAGAAATGCATATAAAGTTATCTCTTGGTGAATAGATGACTACTGGTTAGAATGAACACTCATATATCTGAGTGAATAAATACTTTGCCATCTTATCGTACGTGTCATTGTTTTCAGACTTCATGTTAAATACAGATGTTTAAGTAGAAAGATAGATGGAAGAGTTTAAAGAACAGTGATGTTAGTTTAACTTGACATTCACATTAATATTAGACATGATGCTTTGGGATGAAGTTCTGGTATAGTCTATATCATGCTGGTTATTTCACAGGAAAGTTGTAGTGGAATAAAATACACTCACAAGTAACAAAATTAGTGATATTTTAGATGCTATCTAATAACTGATATATCACAGAGTGATAATTAATTTATAGAATCACAGAATTCATTAAATTCATATAAACTGTATAACAGACATACTGTTTTACAGAAATTATTTTTAATTTTTACAGATAAGCAACTCCTGTACTTAAAATACTTCAGCAGAAGAGCAGTAATAATAAAATAATCTTGGGAACAACAAAATAAACCTGGTCTTTTACGTAACAACTTAGATATCCAGCAGTGCTGTTGGAAGAGTGATAAGAGAACATGATGAGTTGCTTTCTTAGAGCAACAAACGCTCAAGGTATTGTCCCTGCTGATGCTCCCCAGGAAAGTTCTTCCTCTAAAAAGTCAGTCCTCTTTATTCTCCTTCCAACACTATCAAACATTCCTCTTCTTGGTGGTAGCATCCCCACTTTGGTGTGAAGCTGTGGTTCCTGAAGGAGTCATCATTGCTGCTTTGTACTTTTCTCCAGCAGCCTACCAGGAGTCTAACAAGACCCAGGGACAGATAGGGACACACAGCACTGAAATGTATCTTCAATAGTTCAGCCATCCCCAGGGTGAATAATACAGTGGTCAGTCTTTCTCTCAACAATTCTTAAGTTGATGAAGAAAAGGACATGGCAGCAGTAAAGGGAGCCTCTCCCTTTTAATGTGATGGATGATTTGAGGCACTGCAGCTGGTTAGGAGTCTGGAAAATGTAGAAGTGGGAGTCTGAAGATCCTCTTAATGTCTTTTTACTACACACAAAAACTGTCTCCTAACACTAAATGAAGAAATGAGGACATGGCATATTACACATATTACTAGAACTGAACATACTTTTTCCCTCTCCTCAAATAAAGGAAAATATTAAAGATTGCATCAGAGACCTAATGTGGTAAAGTTAGGATTTGGTTTGGGATCATCTGTTTAGCACCCAAAGTGAGCAAGAGGACCTGCTCTCACTGGAGGTACAAGCTGCTCCTCCACGGAGGCAAGAAGATGCTGGTGCATTAGGCACTGAAGCAGGTGCTGCAGCAGCCTCCTGGTCCCCGCAGAAGCTCGACACAGGCAGACAGTATTTGCTGGCTTGCCAGTGTGCAAGCTAGCCTGCCAAGTTTCTATAGGCTGCTTCCTTAAATGAGTGGTGGTTTGGTAATCTTTGAAATGAAAAAAGAGAAGCAATACAGTGCTGCGCTGGATACCACTCCAATTAGAGCACTGATCCCACCTGGGAAAATCTCTTCTAAATAACTTCTCTGCAATCAAGTCCCATTTGAAAAGCTATCTATTGAAATTCGTGCTCTTACAAAAGGATCAGCAATAAGATGTATCTGCCAGGATGAATTACAAATATTCAGAAAATGGTTATCTGAATACTTTAGAAGGAGGGAAGTCACAGCCATACAGAGAAATTTCACTTTTGTTTAAGAAGTGATTTTTAGATAAGCTTTTTTTGGACATTATTTTGCCATGGATTTGACTTTCTGTTCCTCTCCAGTGTGTCTTCAAATCCTATTTTACCTGTCCCCTCCCTCCCTACATTATGGGCCGCTCTTGGAAATGGGCAACTTTCATTTCCATTTCTGGGGCTGTGTAAAGCTTTTAATGCACATTATGATAACCAAGTTTCCCACTACTATTGAATGATCAGAGAAACTTTTAATGGATACTATTTGAAGTACAAGAAGTTTAAGTTTGCTATGCACCAGATTTCTTTATATGACAGCAAATGTACTTCCAGCAAGCACAGCATTTTTCTGTTCTGCAGCGCTGAAGTGCTGCAGCTCTCAGGTGTTGGTTTAAACAGCCATATGTGCAGCTCTTACCACATGGACACCCCTTACACAATGGTGATGGATAACTGAGCTTCAATAGTGCATATGTATCTAGTGGACTGCCTTTGGCACACAACACAGGGAAATTGTAAAAGCAAATCAGAAATGTTAAAAGCTTTCTCTTTTAAAACCATTAAAACTGATGCAAGAGGTAAAGTGAGCAAGGAAGGAGCAACAACCGTCTGTTTCCTTCCCCATAAACAACAAGGCACCAGCAACCAATGGCTTGTCCTTAGGAAAATACCTAGCTAGCGGCGTTTGAGAGGCCAGGGTCTGTCCCACTGCAAAGACCAAAGGCTGAAAAGGTTCTTCAGGGGTGTTTTGCTGTTGCCTTTCAGTGTCCTTTCTAAGTCAGACTGACAGGCAGATGAGAAGCAGCCCATCCCCTGTTCTTTCCACTCTCATAACAGCAGGTGAGCTATACATTCTTCATCCTCTTACTTCGCTCTCACTGGAGACCGAGTTAAAGATTGAGGCAGATATTTGACAGGGATTGAAATGGCAATCCACAATTTCCTTACCTCGCTCTCTACCTAGATACTTTTAACCTGCAAAACAGGGTGAGATACCCTCCTTCTACAAAGCCTTTAATAAGTAAGCACCACTTGGAGCGTGAAAGGTCGCCAGACTATAGGCTCAGTGGGCTCATGTAATTCAAAAGTCATATCCACACCGAAAAATGGAATGACCACAACTTTTGCATGCTTGTAGCTAGCTGGCTTTGCTCTTTTACTGGAGCACATGCACGGTGTCTGCTTTTTGCTGGTGAGACATCCTTGATGCAAAATACTGCATCAACAGGAACCACTGTGCAAACTGGCCAGGAGCCCAGGGCTAATAGCTGCCAACACTGCTGGGCTGCTGGAGGAACTCGCTGGCCTTGTGCTCATTGTTTTTTATCAGCCAGAGCCTCCATAAGCAAGGATGTGGGTTTAGCCTTGAAATCAATACTAGTTTGGCATGAATAAGAGAAGCAGGATTTAGGCCCACATGGTCTATGTGACGTAAGGCACAGTTTCAATACTTAGCATTTTTTCGTAGTAAAATTTGCTCTAATTGAAACTCCTTAGGTCTTCTAAGGCAATAAAAATGCAAGCACTGATGAAATATATATGTTCTGAGATAGCATCACACAATACATTATTATTAAAAGAAACAAAACTTTCAAATATTTTGCAATTTAAAATTTGTCTACTGGGGGAAAAAAAGTATTGCTGAATGGTCATCAGTCTGAAGCAAAGGAATGGGAAAATATGTGGTTGGAAATCCTGGTCACTATTTTCTTTTCAATAAGGCCTCAGTGTCTTGCTTCTGAAGTCTGAAAAGAATAATAATGCTAGCAATAATAATAAGTAAAGCTTTTCTCCATCTGTTTGTTGGATTAATTATTTCATTCATGGTGGAAAAGCTCATAAAGATCCTTAAATGGAAGGCACTATAGAAACATCATTTATTATTCATTACAAACAGCCCTTACATTCAGTTCAAAACAGTAGAAGGAAGTTTATTAAATACAAGCAAAATTATCAGGGCTTTGTCAGAAGACAGTAAAAAACTCTATGATGTGGATTATGATTTCTTGAAATTTCTTGCCATTTATGCAGAATGCATGATCCATATGAACATAAGAGGTCAAAATAGGGATTTTTATGTCTGCAAAGTTCCTCAATATGTTAATAAGTTTGGAAGATTGTTCTACTGCTAAGCAACACAAGCCCTAAGGAGAGTTCATAATAAGAAACAATTTCTGAAATATGCTAATCAAAGATCATGCTTTGTTAATCAGATTTCTACATGACTAGGAGCAGATGCTCATCATCTGCAGAAGAAAAGACCCTTGGGAATAAGATGAAACATAACAACCATATTTGTCATCACAGTTCTTTTTGTCCTAAAGCAATAAGTATGAAATTTGTGAAAACCAAGAACCAAAAGTACAAATAATTAAAGTGGGAAGAGGAATAGGAAAAAAAAAAGGTTTTTATTATCAAGATGCTACTTTATCAGCTTGAAAGGAGAATTACAGTCAACCTTTTTCTATGTCAGGGTCTGCACACTCAGGTCTATCTGCACATTAATAACAAAAATACCTTAATCTTGGCTTTAATATGCAAAGATGTTTCAACTTTCACTGATGGTGAAATTGGTATTGTTAGTTAATCTGACCTGACAGTGCCTGAGGACTGGTCCCAAAGTTTTGGAGGGAATATATGTTCAGCCAGTACTGGAATTAAAGGCTTCACATGTACCTAGATTCTTTGATGGAAAGCCACTTCAGTCACCCTGCCTATCTTTTTGTGAGTCCAGGCTTCACAGTTTCCTGCGCTGAGCTTTTCCCATGTTGTTCAAATTTCTGCACACCTGGTCTCCAAGAGAAGAATCCATCCCAAGAGACAGATGGCTGAAAACACAGGGAGACATACTGCTGCACATCTTTCAGTAGAATCACTTTCAGGAGTTTTTTATCCTGGAAAAAATATAGAATTTCTGGCTTTTTATCTTGTCTCAAAAGTCTTTTCTTCACTTAACACCTAGATGTTTCTGCCACTGACTTTTGTTTTCTGCACAGCTGTCCTGGTACTCTGAGCTGTCAAGTGTCTTCCTGTCTAGCAGAGTACAAGTGAACTGTTTAGATGGGGTAAAGTTTCTGCTTCGTTGGACACTACATTATTGTAGGAAAATTGTACTCTACATGTCAGCTGATTGCACTGCAAAGGGGAAAGGCTTTCATATGTATGCAGTGACCCAAAACCTGTGTTAGCCCATTTATACAAAACAGAGATGCAGAATCAGAATTCCATTCTTTGGACAAGCTTTCATAATGCAACCTAAGTTCTCTCTTGAAACTATAAACCTTCTGTTGTGATCTCATAGATATACCAGAATAATTAGTAAACAGTAAACACCAGGGATTGCATCAGGTCATTAACAGCCTCCTAATGGCATGGTGACATCTCTTTCCAATACCAAAAGGACTATAAAAACAGTTACATCTCAAATCCCTTTCCTTCCAAGCTCCACAGAGCAGACCGGAGAACGTTCGCTTATGAACTGTACACACTTTTCTCTCCTCTCCCTGTACCATTCACCAGAGACTGTGAGTTTGCAATATAAATCAGTGTTGGACAAAGATCTAACAACAGTGTTTGAGATACTTTTCTATTGCATTTTGTGTTTTTATATATTACCACTATGAAAGAAGACTTAGGACCTGAAGGAAATTCCTTAGCTCAGACAATGGCAGTACAGGGAGAAGGTGCTGTTCAAGACTGCAGCTGTATATGCTGCAGCTCTGGGTCACTGTGTTAATTACAGCAGGGTAAATTTATTTTTCACACATTTGACTTTAAAAGGATGGTAACAAATAAATGCTTTCACTGTCTTGCAGCAACAAATGTGTAATCCTGCAGAAACTGTACAGCCAGTTCACAGCAAGATTTATGAGCTTGATTCTGTTTTTATGACCATTTGTTTGGGGAAAGAGTAATTTCAAACTCATAGCTGCTTAGTGAAGCTGAAAGAAACTACGCAATCAAAACGAAACAGCATTATGTAAATATTGGGTTTTTTGTTTTCAAAATTGCCTGACAATAAGTACTATGATCACTCAATGACAAAAATACTTCTGCATAATGAAATGTCAAGAGCAGTTGCTTTTATGCAATCCCCTTGAACTGTTCTGACTGTATGAGCAAAGAAGAACATCTGTTGAGAAAGGTATGATGATCTGGAAAATGGGACCTGCTGTCTTCGATGTGGAGATCCTAGTGCATATTTTAAAGCAAAAGAGATTGAGAATAAAACAGTGCCTCTCAATTAAATGGTGCATTACCTTATAGGTGTGCATTTCAGTAATAGGACGTATTACTTAACTCCAAGCGAGCACAAGAAGGGAGCACAGCTCCTGGCTGTACAAAGCAGGGTGCGGGGACGGGAAAGCTGTGAGCATGAGCAGGTCTGGGCAGGCAGGGGTGAAGGGCTGACTCCCCAGCCAGCCTTCTCCCGTGCAGCATGAAGCTCAAATGGCAGCTCATGTCAAAGTTCAGATCTAAGAGGCAAGGTTTCAAATCAGCATCTTGTCTCTGCTTACAGACAAAGAGAAAGTGTGTTCAAAGCAGCTAAGTACTAGGGGGAATTTTACTGTACACTTCCATGAAAACTGTCATATAGCAAATGTGTAAGAAGCCATGCAGACAGTTGAAACCTGGATTAATAAAAGTCTCTACAAACGATGGCTAAAAACAGGTTTGGTTTTAAGATTTCAGTTGTTTAAAGCAAAGCATAGACATCCCCCCAGAATTAGAGCTTCTAATCCACTTTAAAGTAGGTGAAGAATTTATGCTCTTTTTTTCTTAAGGTGAACATGGCCGTCCATATTAATGAACACTCAGGTGAACCGTGCTCTGCTTCTCTGTGAAAACACAACAGTTTTCAATGCTCCGCTGGTGAACTCCAACAAATCCACATGCTGAGGTGAGACTGGCAGTGAAGCTTAACCCAAGTGCAGCAGGACTGCCCTTGTATGAACAAGACACCCAAGTAAGCCTGCGATGGACTTCCAGGCTTGTATAGCCATTCAGAAGGTTTCTGCTTATACCCTTGCCCCAGGTTTTCTGATTTCACAAGTTGGCAAGTGACCACATCCACTGGCTAAGATTAGGTTGTTTACTGGACCTGAGTGTAACATTTCTTCCCAGAGCTGGTATTGCTAATAATTCTGGTTTTAAAAATATTATTCAGTAACAGATTACACACACCTCTCCCGCCCCCAATCAAGTGCAAATCATTGCCAATGGTTCCGATGCTGTTTCTGCAAATCTTGGCATAAATCATTCTGCTTCATTAGGGAGAAAATTGGTGTTAGCCCTCCCCCAAGTCTAGGGGAGAACATGTCTTCGATTAACAAGCTCAGATATTTAAGTCTCTCTTTCACTCTCGCATGCTCCCTCTCTGCATAATTACTCAGAGCAATTTGCATACAGAAATCAATTCAGCTGAAAATTAATTACTGTAGGCCTGAATGTTTCAAACATGTATGTGAATTATTTTCAGTAAATGGAATTTCTCGAGGCAGTTAAACAGTGACATCTCAAACTGTCAGCACTTATTCCATCACTGTGCAGTATTTTTGTATAGTTCTGTTTTGGAGAGCTTTACCATTTGAGGGGCTGGAGACATTGGTATAGTGCACAGAAGGAATTATTTTAATTTGTACAGGTATTTCAAAAACAATTTCTTATAACTGCCATATAATTGCTTTTGACATTGCTGAGGGCCATCCAAGACAAAAGATGCTTCAAAGGATTTCCATTCCCAAGCAAAGGATAAGAACCTGCGTATTTAAATGAATTACTTTGACAAACATACAGAAATACGATGCAGTAAAAATAAGTAGGACTTAAAAAAAAAAAAAGTAGGACTTCAAGTTTGAAAATGTGCTTTCATTGGTGGATGTAATAATCAGTCACAACCATCAGTGTCAGAATTTGTCTGGCAACCCGTGAAGAGATGTACAAGGCCAAAGTTGATTTGCTAGTGATTCATTGAAGAGAAGGTCCTGGTTTGATTTCTGACAATTAATCATTATGATTTATATCTCAATGTACTGCAAATGTATCTCAAATGCTTCCTCATGTTGGGGCAGGTTTTAAATGTTTTGTCTACTTATGTATGTTTAGCTAATACATTTATCTTGTAAACATTTATCTTTACCTTTTGAATCTGAAAACCCAAATATCCACTGGAAACAAGCAGTTGTCCAGCAGAGCTAGGTACTTGCTTTGCTTTTCACCCAGCACCAGAAGCACTTCTCACAAACAACTTTCCTGCCTGCAAGGCAAAGGTTCAACCAACGTGCACCTACAAAAAGCTCGCACTGGTTCAAGAAAGTATGGTCTGGCACCAGTGCCATAATGCTTCTCTAAATTCCAAGCAATTCCACTATGTGATGATTTGAGCCTGTGTGTGTCATACCTGAGGGTGTGTTTCTGCATCTCCCAGTGAGCTGAAGGCAAAACAGGCCTAGAAACCCCACAGACAGAAGAACACTGGTCAGATGTTCCATTCAATTATTAATTCCAGGAAGTAGGGAGGGTACAAAAATAACCCTATTCTCTGAGACTCACAAGGCTGTGGCATATGTTTAATGACAGCAGCTCTACAGCTTCTGTTAGAGTCCCAAAAACTCCTGGGGTGACGCAACTTTAAGCTTCCTGGGATGGAAGTGTTGAGCTTCAAAAGACTGCTCTAGTCTTTAGTTGATGGAACATAAGAAAATGAAGAATCCTCTGCTTCTGCCTTGCAGGAAGGACACCGGGATTATCTGTCTCACCTGATACTCAGCACAGGAGCAGATAAATCCATGCCTGTTTCCTGCCGTCAGCCTCAGCTCTCTGCTTGCTTTTCCAGCGTACCCCATAACAATGTAGTCAAGCATCTCTCAGAATTATAGCCTGGTTTGGGTTGGAAAGGACCTTTCAAGCTCCTCTAGTCCAACCCTCCAGCAGGAAGCAGGGACATCTGCAACTAGAGCAGGCTGCTCAGAGACCCAGCCAAACTCAGCTGGAATGGTTCCAGGGATGGGGCATCGACCAACTCTCTGGGCATCCTGGGCCAGGGTCACACCACTCTCAGCATAAAAAATGTCTTATATATCTAGTATAAATCTTCCCTCTGAAGCAATAATATAATGGGAAAAAATTACTGATATTTAATTCAGATGGCTAGTTCATGAGACATGGAACCCTTTACAATCCTGCAACTTTCCAACTTTGATTAAAAACTATAATGAACTGCAATACTGTGAACTAAGAGTACAATAAATTAAGACTGAAACAATACAGAACTCCTCTATTTTTCATAGAGAATATACAAAAGAATTTTTACTATTCTTCAATAGATATTTTATGTCACTAAATCTCACATTTAATGAAACACAAACATATCTTTTAATGATTATTTTTTAGAGCGCCAGTGTGTCATTATTATTACTGGTTTCATCAGCAGATAGTAAAAAATAAGGACCAAACGACTGTTTTTAAGAATCAGTATTTCAGTATGCACAATAACAGTTCTGTTTGTAACACAGCCTTGTAGAGAGCTAGGCAAGCAATAAAAATTCTGGATATGAATTCTCTGAAAGGCTGGCGAGTTTGCTCTATTTGTCGACAGACTGAATGTCAATGTTGTTACAGTTACAGCAATTCCCAGCCAGGCACCCTGCGTATCTCCACATCCTCGAATTTAAATGTTAAACTAGATAAGACATTCAGCTCTGGAAATGAGAAAATCTCTACTGCTTGCATTAAGTTCCTTTGCTTATTTGCTAGGTTAAATGAAACAGAATTTGGGTCCAAACATTATCAGTTATTGAGCAGAAAATATAGGAGCTCATTCTATGCTTAATTAATAAGGTACAATATGGATAGCACTCTTTGAAACAGTAAGTCATGGAAGGCTTACCAACTTCACACTTGTTCTTAGCATTCTTATCATCTTAGCGCATGGGCAGTGGCTGTCCTAGTCAAGGGGGCAGGAAGGAAAGGATACCCTGATGTCATTGCCTTTTTCTGTCACTGCCTTTTTGTGACTTAGGATAAATAAGTTTGACATTCTACACCTCCCTCTCTTCTTCAGCATTTAAACTGGGGATCATAATATTTTCTGTCTAGAAATCACCCTGGGACTCTTGGAAGGCATCACAGGACACAAACAAAAGGCCCGTGTGAATGAGTTGTAATGTAGTGATTTCAGACCAGCTAAATTCTGCAGAACTAAGTGCTGTTTCATGTTCATTTGTGGCAGTCTGATTGTCTCCATGGAAACATGAGCAAAACACTTCATTTTCTCCATCAACAGAGGAAGATTTGTTTCCATATTACGTTGGTTTTAGTGTGCACTGACAAACACAAAAATAAAACACTTTTCAAAGACTGATTCCATTATGAAAAAATGGTCATCTCAGTCCTATCCCATGGAAGCAGCTCCCATCAACCTGATACCGATGTGGAAAACCTTGCAAGATGGGCAGCATGCTGCAGAACTCTTCTGGATTAGGGATGAAATAGAAAAATCAGAGATGGTAAGTTCACAGGTAAAGAATTTGTTGTCAGAAGAAACCACTAGAATTTATAAAGTTATAGGGCTTTTTAGCCATAAGACACGACCAGAAAAACCTACAGAATGAGCACTGCTGCTACTATATGTGGCTTGTATGTAATCTATCTGTTTTCTATCAGAAATCTACACAGATTTCTATCTGTGCAACACAGAACACACACAAAGTGTAAATGGGTTGGGGGCTGGCTAGCTTACTAAAGTGTTGCCTAATGGAATTTTCATTGCTTTTGAGAGGTATTACCTAAGCAGGGAAAGATGAAGCTCCTCTATGGATATGGATAATCAGTTAGTCATATAATTCATATCTGGAAGAGGCTTAAATGGGAAATAAATGAAAGGACAAACACCTGTCCTGCCTGGTCCTAAAGTATAGTAAATATAAATATAGCAAAGAGAATTCCTTCTTCTAGCATTAAGTTTAACAGAAACAGTGCCGTGAAAATGAGTGCATACCTAATACTGCTCCACAGTGCAAGAGAGGGAAACAAATAAAGATGAAAATTTATAAACTATAAAATAATTTTGTAAAAATTAACTCCATGCTGCTGGAATTTCCAGCAATTGCTGGAATTGTTCCAAAGGCAGAAATTTGGAGACTAGGAGTTTGTAAACAGTAGGAGACTCGTGACTTCTCCGCACAGGATGAAATGAAAAGGTAAAATAAGCAGCTATCCTGCTTAGAAGTGGAAAAAGCAGATTGTCAAATGGGCTGAAAGACAGAAAGTGGTCACAAGGAAAAGCATTAGCATTGCAATTTAGAAGTGTCTAGTGGTATGATGGCAATGAAAAGATGAAGTTGTAGGACTTGTACGGCCCTGCAGAAAAATACATACAGAAAGAAAACCCAACACTAGGTTCTTTCTACAGGGGCTTTTTTTCTTGCTACACTTTAATTGCTACAGAAGTGTGGAAATTGATGATCAACTTTTAATTCACACCAGCTACTACAGTTCCTCTCTCAGTTCTGAGACCTCAGGATTAATTTTTAACAACAAAAGATCATCTCTACAGAGCTGCTGCTAAATCAACACATGTCGCAGTTATCTTTTTATAGTTCTCTGGTAAATGCTAAAATTCTAGTCTCATTAATGCATTCGAGGGCATCTTTATATGTCTTTTGTTAAGTGACTTATAATAATTTTTAAACACACAAACCCAACATTTAGAAGGCTTTAAATGGATTCATTGTATAATTGAAATGCTTTATGTTTCCCCAAAAAAATTATACATTGATGAAGATATCATCTGACAGAGGAGAAATGCTATTTCTCTTGACAGTACTTAGCTAAAATAATTCTGAAAGACAATTCTTTATGAAGAATTAAAGTTTTTACAGTTCCTTGTGGATACTTGAGTAACTGTCTGGAATAAGTAAAACGATGTTTTGTCCTTTTCCCACAGAGAAAGAGCCTCAGGCGATACAACAGCAAATTCTGTAACTTTTGCACTCAGCATGGTAGCTGAAATCCACTTTTACAACAGAGCAACAACTGTTTCTAAAAGAACTGCTTGATTTCTGGAACCCTAGGCAAGAAATGCCTTGAAAAAGAGCAAGCTTCCTGAGTTATGAAGTAAAACTAAATTATTCAGGGTTTCTGATGTACATTTTACTTTTTATTAGAACAAAGATAAAACATAGAATTCTAATAAAGAGGAACCATGTGCATCAGTAATGCTGAATAATTCAAACACAAAGTAGCAATGGAATTGGAAACTGGGTTTTAACTGTCCTTCAGAGAATATATATTATATTTCCAGAGTCAACTTGTCTGGTCTATCTCCAGATATATCTGGAGGTATTGCTCCAAATTTCAGACAAGAATAATGAGCAAGAAGCTGTGCTACAGTAGTTTGGAGATAGGAGATGGGAAAGAGAGAGGACAGAGGGAGGACACTTAACAGGAATTACTACTGTAATTCAAAATGAATTAACTTCATTCAGCTTTGATCTGAAAAGATATAAGTGTTGCCTGTAACTGCCATCCCCTTCTAGCCTTCACCATCCCCAGTGAATGCAGATAACCTGGGATTGTAAGCAGTGGATCTTAGACTGGAGGGAATACTAAATAATACCAGATGCTTTCCCAATTTCAAGCAAGATCCCTGTTGAAAAATAACAGTCAGAAGATAGAAACGGTATAACTGTGACCTTAGAATGAAGAAAAAAACCATTCCCATTTATATAAATGTGTTGTTATGTTAAGGGAACAGAAATTGTATTCCAGGATGATTTATCCATCCCACTGACTTTTCTGCAGAATATATTCCTACTTGCTTTTAATCAACAAATTGACATTTTAATAAGGGTGCATCACTACAAAGAGGTCTTCTCTACTTCAAGGAGAGAGCAGAGCAAGCCATACAGTAAGATGGACTCACAGTGAGGGAGTAAAACTCCGCTCCTTTGGATTCCTCTTCCCTCCTCTGTGGGGTTTTCAACACCCCCTGTGCTACTTGGGCTGATGCTGAACTGGAAAATTAGTTTAGCTTGATTTTACCATAATCAAACATTAAAATCTGTTCAGAGAGAATGTGTTTGTCTGAGATGATGACTGAATTTGCATTTATAATTTGGGCAAGAGCATTTTTCCAGCTGATTTCGTAGTATTTTCCAGGATAGAGTCACTGCCGAAAAACCTAACTCAAAATTTTCATCCACTCAAAGTCACATCAGAGCAAAAACTGTAGACAACCTGAATATGTTAGCTGTTCAGGAGAGGAAAAGCTAACAAAGAGCTTCATGTTCTGTGCTCTCAGCTTTTTACAGAATTTTGGGTAGTAAAGGAACTTTCTTTATTGGGCTATAGAGGTAGGAAGCAGCTGTATGAACCAGTAAGCCTAAGCAGCAACAAAGTTCTAGTCCAATCGACTCTGTTACAAACCTTGGAAAGAAACACTGTCACATCAGCTTCTACTGTTGCCACAGAGGCAGTACCGGTGTTCAGTCCCGTGTAAAAATGTAATTCTGCCCATAATGCTTGAGAGCCATTATGTTATACATTATAATTTGGAAGCAGGGAGTCAGCTTTTCAGTTCACGGTATTTAATTCAGCTGTTTACATAATCATCCCTGGCTCTTTCATACACAATACACACGCATACGAAAAAAAAAAAGGCATTTAAAAAACATAATTAAAAGAGTATCAGTATTTTATTGTATTATTCCATATGCACATCCAGTACAAATGAGCTATGAGGATAGATCACAAGAACTCAGATTAAACTGCAACAACATCCTTTGTCCTAATGTGTAAGACCTAATGAGGGAATTCCTTTCTCTCCTCCTCACACAGTATCAATTTCATGCCCTATAGGTTTTTAAATGGCCCACAAATCTTCATGATTTGTTTTTTTCTCTAAAGGAAGACTACCATATCTGGTCTTTTAATGTGAACTGAACAGTCAATAACAACCAAAATATTTATTAGGCGCAACAGGGTCCTTAACCATGGAAGTATCTACATGAGACATGGCTATTAGTATGCGTGTAGTCTTGACTGCTGGCACACAGTATTTGCTGAAGGTGTACGATGATACACCAGTATCAATATATAGACAGGTTTACCAACATTAATACATAAACAGGGTTTTTTAATGGGCTTGGAAACACTTCAGAACAGTAGGTGTCAAAGTGCCAATATCATCATTTCAAAAGGAACATCCTTCTTCCCTCCTTTCAGTGGACTGTCTCAGTAGCTCCTCCTTGAAGCTTTCTATTAAGCTAATTAATGTAACAGTCTCCCAGGCTGCACGATGATTTGAAACTCAACATGTTCTCCTACTTGTAACTTGTTAGTGTGTCTAAATTTCACATCACTTCTACATTTTCAGGTGGATTTCTGGATCGTTTAGTTTTATAATGAAAAAGGACAAAGCCAAAAGGCTGAGGCTAGAAGGGTTTTTCTGACCCTTGTTATTTACTTGATGCCTGAGAAAGTGAACAAATGAAGAGGAAGCTTGGCAGACTCGTGACTACAAATACAAAGGAGTGATATGTATTTTTACTAGCAGTGGACTGTCACGTCTTTGTAGTGAAATAGATTTATCATATAGTCTCTCTTTTCTGTGAGTAACCTTAAATAAGTTTTTCATTGTGCTTAAAATCCCAGAGTCTTACAGCTGGAGTGCTGATCCTGTAGAATGCTGTTTGTCCACACCTTCCTCTGATGCATTAACTGTCAGCCTTAAAAACTGCCATAGAAGTGTCAACACCCATGAAGAGCCATGACCTGTACTGCAAGTACTAAGTGCCTGTACCACAGAATGCACAAACTTACAAATGGCCATATTTTTACAGATGCTTATCCGTTAATGATAAAACACTGCATATTATCATAGATCAGTGGAAGCTCTGATTTCTTTGGGATCACTTCACTTTCTGCTTTAAAATAGGCTTTGTTAAATGATTCATAAGATAGAACCAGGAGGAAGGTAGGGAAACTCAAGGCTTATCTAAATAGCAGCTTTGGTCACCTGGAGGATTAAAACACTCTACTGTACTGCTGACATATTTGAGAGAGAAATGCACAAACTAAAAAGAAACAAATGGAAATACAAAAACAGTAGACCTAAGTCTTGCCACCGTGGAAAAGCTGATCGCTTGGCAATGTGTGTTACTGCTCAAACTATGTTCTAGAAAATAAAATGGAAGGCAAACATTAGGGAGAGTTTGGGTCAGTGGCCCTATCTCTGCGTGCTGTCAAAGTTCCAATAACTCTGTTGCTCATGCTGTCAGAAAGAGGAGACCAGAATAGCTGGAATCTTTCCTTCTTGCCCATTATGGCAGTTCTCATGTAATGAATAATTTACATCTATGTTATTTGCTTGAGCTGCTGAATGCTGGGACTCACACCACATAATTAGCTAATAAAGAGTAATGGATTTTTTGCATGCTTCACTTGGCAGTTTCTCCAAATTTATGTAAAGATGACAGTGGGCATTCGTACAGAACATATACACAAGCAATGTAGGAAGAAGAAATCCTAACAGCATCACATCACTACTAAAATCTAGAACATGTAACTTCAAAATGATGTTAAAATTTGTTGAAGACTACAGGTGTACCTGTGGATTTGCGATATAACACATACCATTATACTGTCTGAAATGATCCTACATCTTCCTGCAGATGAAATGAGAGACAGAGAAGCCCACAACAGATCACACTGCCTTTCAGAAGGGAAGCTTTTGGCATTCCTCAAGAAGAAGATCAACTGGAAGTCACTTTATTAGATAAGATTACACATTTAATTAGAGCCACATTACCCATCAACATTTAAAAGCTTTTAGACTCCTTTTACTATTTCTTTGAGATTAGCCGTGCCTATTAACAAGTGTCCTAGGTCACACCTTAAGAATATGCAAATGAACAGCACAGATTTAGTGGGAACAGATAGAAAGCCCTTAGGGGACTATTGCTGTCCGCTAATGACATCTCAAGCTGTGCTCACACTCCCATGCCTAGCTGCTTCCTCTCCAGCACCATGAATTTTCCAAATCAAGTATAAAAAACTGGTAATATTTGTCATTTTATTAGAAAGGCAAGAATGCAGGCCGTATATTCATAACATTTCAAAGAAGTATTCAGGACATAATTTCTGTATCACAGAACAGGAGGGAATAAGGCATGAAGCCATATGTCTTCTGACTGAAACTGATACAGGCTTTAATGGGAGTTACACTGGGGATCTGGGTTAAGTGGGCTGGCAAGAGAAGGAAACAAATGCAGAACAGTTAATGAAGCAGAATGCGAGTGAGCATCAACCAGTGGAATAGCCTGTGATGACTCTGAAATAAAGATATGTGCTCTTCTTGTAGGAATTACAGACTCCTGAAGCAAATCTCTAGCAGAGAACACCTATGTGAACATACCTTGGGAAATAAAAAATGCAATGTGAAGAACAGAAGTCTCCATGTATTAGTAACTTAACAGTGTATCTTTCGGGGGAAAAAAACTAAACAAACTAAAAAATATCAATTGACTAATGCCCTTGGAAATGCATGAGAGAGAGAAGTGCTAAGACACAGAAGTACCAGAGATTCTTCTCGAGTGTTGCATCTTCTGCGGGCCCACTGAACCCATCGGTATCTCTAGCACATATATTACCTGAGAACTTGCAAATGCAACTGTAATACTACAGACATGCTGTAATTCCAGCATGTTTTGGTTCGTTAATCTCAGGTGGCACAAAATAATCCTAATCTTCCCCACTAAAGTTTGGCCCACCTCTCATTTGCTAATTCAGCTTGCAGACAGCATTTACTTTATCTCTAGGCTATATACTCATCTTGGAGGAAAGACTTGCTCATCTCACTTGAAACAACTCAGAGGATTCAATAACCAATGAACTTACTGAAAATCTAGTTGTTCCATAATTTTGCTGGTTGGAGTATGTGTTAAATTTACTTATCAACATAATCTTCTTTTATGATAACTTGACATCTTATCTCATCAGCACTGCCTTGAATTATTGACCTATGAAACTACACTGATGTTTAATTGTGGGGACAAGGGAAATGTGTGTGTGTGAGGGGTGGAATTTCATTAATTAGCCACCTAACAAATTACTATGCCAAAAGGGAACAAGTACAACTGACATGACAGTTCCTTGATGAGTCTGCAAACAAAGGAAAGAACTAGCAAGTGTAGCCTTACTGTGATCTTAACTCTTGGACTGTGGGATAACAATTTCTGGTATAATTAAATATCTCAATCCAGTGAAATCTATAAACCTCAGTAACTCTTACTAGCCACATAGAAACCAAAAGCCTCATCTGTCCACTACCCAGGTGAAATGAAGCGGACGATTGTCCTTGCTGCTCCCTGAGAACAGAATGAATCCTTTGCACTGTATGAGACCCCAAGCAGCACACTACCCTTCCCTTCACGCTGTTTCAGCCGAGGGCTGATAAGTTTTAGATACACACAGTAAGTTAAAATGGATTAATCAGGTATCTGAAGATTATAAGAGGCCGTAAGAATGCATGGTTTACCCTGCCCAGTTACTCAGGGCCATAATTAACATTCTTATGGTCAGGTTTGTAATTTGATATGTTTCAGAATTTTGCATGTCAAACAAGACGGCATTTAGAATGTTTAGAATATTCACTAGCTAATAAACTGGAAACATATATTGATCAGATGCTCTTAAGTGTCAGCTTCTAAGCAATACACTACTGCTGTAATGTCCTGGTGAAACAGATTACACCAACTACTATACATTCACATGTATAATTGAAGCTTATATTTAAATATTATTATGTATTATATACTATATCCAAGCAAGCTTGGATTCTACGGCACTGCAGGTGATAGTGACACAAGGGAGGTTTCATCTCAGCAGCTTCCCTTGCCTAGTCTCCTGTTTTTAGCCCTCCATGATGTGTGAGTTCTGTACATAAAAATATGGTACTGGGCAGCGATTGCAAGATGTCAGAATTTGGCATTCAAGGTTCTAAATTATTACAGTGATGATACATGTCATTA
Source organism: Todiramphus chloris collaris (assembly GCA_025345505.1). Lineage (NCBI taxonomy): Eukaryota > Metazoa > Chordata > Aves > Coraciiformes > Alcedinidae > Todiramphus > Todiramphus chloris. The sequence continues at coordinate 8,817,410 of JANVCC010000040.1, forward strand.
AAAGGTAATAAGTACCAAGGACAGTATTTTACGTGATGATGACCACATGCTGAATTTACTGCAAAACTGGGATCGGTACGTCTAGTTCCAACTCTTATTCAAGGTGGCTGGTTGAACACCTGCTTCGAGAACTAGTTGTATGGAAAGGTATTGCACACAGCTTCCCTGGGCAGGGGCTGCCATTTCAGTAACACACCTTCAAACTAAAGCATTTTTTGTTAAAAGCTGAGGCAATTTGAAGTGCGTGGTGTTTATTTTCACGTAAAGGAGTGCAATCCCTTATTGCACCCTGTTCCACATTTCCTTACAGCCTATATAATTCAAAGGGACAAAATACAAAAGTGTAAGATGCTCCATTTGAGAGACTAAAACGAAAATGAAAACATTTATATCATTTCAGTATGATTCAATCACACTTCTATTGAAGTTTAAAAGAATCTAAAATTCTCCAGTGTTTGACAACTACCAGTTGGGAAATTATGTTGATGTAGAAATGTCAAGACATAAACATACCAGGTGGGAAACCATCTCATTTAACATTTGATTCCCACACTGTAGGCATCTAAACCCTAAATACTCCGCTGACTTGTTTTTGACAGCTATTTGAATATGAGATGAATTGCACCCCAGAGTATCTATTTGTCTGTACTAGTGAGAAACAGAATCCAGACAATCAGATCCACAGTAACAGAAACCTAAATGCAGATAGATGAATCCCTGCTGCTGTGGTGATGCACCCTACTGATACTGCATTAATCCATAGGAGAAAAAAATTAAACAACTTTAGGTGGCTCCTAGATTACTGAGGTAATACTATGAAAAATATTTCATTACTAACAATACTACCATTAAAAAAATCAAACCAACCTGAATAAAAACAAGCAAACAAACCCAAAACAAACTAGAGGAAGTGTCACACTGTTTCCTTGTGAAGAATCCACAAATTCTGGTCTTCAGCCAGAATTGTAAAGAGAATACAGCCATTTTTAGAGAGGTGTCCACAGATGTGGAGAAGGACAGTGGTATGTTGCCTTTAGGTGCTCATCAAAACAGTTCCAAAAGCACTTATGCTTTGAATTGAGTCAGCAAATACATCAACAGGTACCACAATTACTTACTAAAGAAGCAGCATTCTCAGCCCTGTCCCTGCATCTCTTTTGAGTATGAAGGTTCAAGAGCCTGGTAAGCAGCATTTGTGGACCCCCTGTTTAGAATATATAGATTACAGTGACTGTCCTAACCGGCTTTTATACTTGAGTTATCTATTAGAGCTAGTAGCTTGTTCTGATAGATACAGCATAACACTATTAGCACCTTCGGAAGATTTGAAATTTCTTTACTAATCCTCCAAGAACCTTACTAAGATTGCAGTAGCTGCACTTTAACCTGTAGGAAAATGAAAGCAAGAGGTTTATCAGTCTTAGGCAAGGAAATATGGAGAATAAAAGGCAGAGCTACAGAGAATTCTGGTATCTCTGGCTGACAGTTCTGTGCCAGTTCACTGAAATCTGCTTCTCTGTCATCATGAATTAGCCAGACTGTGTGTGCTCGGTCTGTGCTTGCAAAAGCTGGAAGCTTCTGGATGCAACTGGACATGAGCAAGAACTCAGTCACTAGGACAGTGGCCTCTACCGGCTATGTGAAGGACTGGCATTGGCAAGATTAAAGGGAGGATTATTTTATTTGTGCTGTAGACAAGAAAAATCCCTGTATATTCACAAAAATGTGAATAGAGCCCTGAATACAACATAGTAAATCTTAGAGGAGATGCAGGCTACACTCCTCATCTCAGAGCTCCCTGCTGATCTATTGCAGAGATGTACTGGGAAGCAATTTCAGAGCATGCTACATCTTGCACTGCCAGCCAAGCGATGAATAGTGAGGTGCCTGCCAGACTGCACTGGGGCTTGGAAAAAAAACCCAACAATGAGGACATGAAAATTTCCTGCACCTGCAATGATTGCTGGATTTGGGGAGAAATTTCCCACCCTCATGCAGAACTCAAAACAGGAGAGAGATCACTTATATCCACACTACATTCCTGACAAGAAACAATGAAAGAACCAGTAATAACAGATGAAAGAATTAGAATTAATAGGCAAACTAGAATTAATAGACAAACTAGAATTCACATGGCATTAATAAATCATTGTGAGGTTTGAATACAATTAGCTTAATGGACATCAGCTACAGGAAGCAATAGAAACTGAATTGTGTTGCTGAAGCCATAAAAAGACAATTTATGCTCTTAGAAGTAAATTGAACATATATTTTGTATTTCAGCTAATCAATACATTTCACAAATAGAAATTGCAAACTTGGGAAAAAAATTCTTTTCCAGATCTCAATCTAAAATCAAATTCCAAACTTCTTCTCCCTCTGTCATGAAATACTGGGTTTTTAAGGTAACGATCCCTTCCAAGTGTGCTAGACAGAGAAATATACTTTCTAACTGCTACTTTTGAAGTCAGAATTGGATCAGAAGATTTTAAGACCGGCAGAAGCACCCTCATATCCCCATGCCTAGTAGCAGGCCTCATCCCTAAGCTCACCTCAATACTAAAGTTCATTATTTGTTCTTTATTTCAATTTTAAACAGAAAAAAAAAAAAAAAAAAGAGAAAGATTCCATAATGCTCTGAATGCTGGCAGTATAAATATTCAATCTTTCTCCTGTTATCCTTTTATTTATTCACTTGTTTCACAAACAAAGAGTTTTTAATGGCATGAACAGTCCCCTTTGGGAAAACAAACGGTCTAAGCACAATGCAAAATGATTTTCAGTTTGTTATACTAATAGCAACAAAAATGTGATTACTGCTGAAGGAGATTTGTGTCCCTCCAAATCCTTCTGATATTTATGCAAATACTCAAAAGGGCTGTGTTTTAACCCTCTGTTGCGGAAATCTTTGTAAAAGCAGAGTCTATATCACCACTGAGTAGGTTAAAGAGCTTGTGAAGCACAGTGTTAAAACAGGGGCATCTCACGGAACAGAGCATACATTAAAGGCAGATGGAAGCAATTCAAAGGCCACTTGAAAACTCCCACAGCAGCAAGGGGCACATAGATATTTATTTCCCTAGGCACAGGCTAGAAGAGAAGTGTACCAGGGCTACCTGATGTGCCCATAGGAACTATCAGTTAGCATGAGGAACCCCAGGAGTTTGCTACGGACAGATCTGCGGCCACCCCAAGTGAAATGGGTTTTGGGAGACGCTTAGTACTTCTGGATCGTATATCGCCTCAGCTGCTTTGTCAAACCTCCCTACAGATTTAAGGTGAAGGAAGCAATATGATTTGCCATAAAGCAGTTTCACACTCTCTGTGTCAAGTTCCCTGCTGCTTTATTGGCTTACTGGGCACTGTTCTCCTGCCTCTTTCCGTGCACTGCCGTACAGTTCCATTACATCTCCACAGTAATCTGTAACAATTGAGTCTGAAGTGAGGCTATTAAGAAAAGACAGAAGCATCTTGCTTCAGAACTCTTTATAAATGAAAAACATATTCCTAATTTCATCTTGGTATTTCATTTATTTTAGGCTTATGAAGGGCTCTTATTCTCTAATCATACAAATAGATAATGTATTTCCGTTTTCATTAAGCCTCTGATGTCAAATTTTTCTTCAATATTGGGGTAATGAGATTTCTTATTATTTTCCCATATGTTCCACCGAGGATATTTGGTCTTTATTTGTAAATAAACAGAACAGTAAGTGAGGAGATAATAGTTTGTACAGAGAAAAGGTCTGCCTAACTATGGGGTTGTCTCTCATAAGTATTCTGGATCCTACCAAAGTAAACCCTGAAAGGTTGTAACTGAAAGCCTCTACACCCCAGACAAGCTTAACACTGATAAAAAGGGCATGATAATTAGTCACTTGACATATTAGAAAGATATGATTCTTCACAGTGATTAAAAACGTCTACGAGAGCTGATAACCTGTTAACTCCTCAGGAAGGCATCTTTGTGAATATGAGACAATAACTACAAGTTATGCGAGCAACAGAATACAGATGAACTGTGAGGGAAAGGGTATTATTTAAACACAAGGTATCCTAACCCTACCTTCAGCTGCATTAAAGGCATACACTAGCAGCATATGGGATCAGCTGGAAAGAAAAGCTCAATAGAAAGCTAAGGCTGAACCCTTTCCTAATTTTATCTTTCCAGTACCATCTCATTTTTTGCCTCTTAAACAATGGACCCACAGGGCTTATTTCTGGACTATTATCTGCTTAATTAATGGTGTCTTTGGTTAGAAGATACACTGCAGTTTCTTCCTCCTTACTTTCTGCTTTATTTCTATGAACCAGGTTATGCACAAGACTGAGCAAAATATGAGACACCTGAAAATCACCTGCTGCTTTGAAACTCTAAATTAAGCAAAAACATCTTCAGGAACATAAAAAAATAAAATAATAAAAAAACAAAAAAACAAAAAAAACCCACAAACCAGAAAAAAAACACACAAAACAAAACATAACAAACAAACAAAAAAAACCCAACAAAGGGTCGTCAGACGACAACAACAGAATTTTTCTGTGACCTAGTGACAACTCTTCTGATGGGTCACAACTGGTATGGAAAACCTGGGTTGCTAAACACTGAATAATTATAAGTGATTCTCCCTTTCTCTCGATGAATCAACAGTAAGAGGAAAAAGGCTGAAGTGAGTAGAGTGCAGAGTTCGTTTGGGGAACACAGAGGCAGAACATTTGTTTCAATTTATGATAAAGATCACTATAATCCCCAGCACAATCACAAATTCTGCCAGAAGTCTGAAAACAGGCTCAAATCAGCACTTCAATGAAGCTCAGCATCTTAACATGGTTAATACTGCCCTTAAACAAAAAACTCTTTTGAGTCTTTCAGACTAAGCAGAAAAACAGTCATTTAAACTGTTGTTTAGTTTGGAATCAATCTGTCTTTTATGACCTGAGATTTTCAGAAATCAAGGCACTGTGAATAAGCCCCATGATACTGCTAAGTAGCTGACAGGCCCCACAGGAAGACTAGAATCAACTTCCAGCTCTGAGAATGAGTCTTCTCGGTATCTTCCTCTCACACCTGGGGAAGAAATGCAACAGGGCTACGCTTGGGATATTAATGACAGGAAACTACTTCAGTTTACACTTTCTGCTGACTGTGACTCATTAGCCTTGTCTGCCCACCCATGCTTTATCTCCTCATAATTTCTTACTAATTATCATCTACATCAAAGCTTTTGGGTGGCTGTAATACCGGGAAATCATCTAATGAAGTACCATACTTCAAATTACATTTTATGTAACAGCAGGCTTTGGGATGGATAAAACATGGCAGGAAAAATGCTCACGTGTTAAACCACTGGAGCTTGCTGTGATGCTCAGGACCCTGGCAATAATGACTCTGAAATATTTAAGCACCCAACTGTTGGTATTTTGTATGAGGGAACGCAAAGCACGCAAGTGTGAAGGGTGGTGGACAGTACCTGCCACAAGTTAGAGCAATGAGTTTTGATTCAGCAGAATATGTGAACGAGCAACAACTGAAAAGCTGTCTCTTAGATCCTCTTCTCGATTCTGTACCCAAAAGCTTTGGTGTCTTTGTCAAGACAGTGTCACAACAAATGTGAAGGCATCATGAAAGCGATGGTTCATCAAAGCTGCTCATTCTCTGTAGCCTTTAATATCAGGCTTAGTAACCTCAAACAGACCTGAACTAGGTGGGCATGTTGCCACCTCTCCTGCTATTGAAGCTATTCCAATGTCAGCAGTTCACCACCTGCCCAAACATGGGATCCCTGCTGGCTGACAGCACGGCCGGCTCCGCGAGCCAGTCAGGCACAGGAAAAGACAGAAATGACATTAAAGCAGCATCTCTGTAGCCACTAAAAAAAAAAGGCCCCATTTGCTGCTTCCTCTGTAGAGGAAGGTGATAAACAAACACTGCAGAGAGCTTTCTCAGCATGACAGGATACCATCAACAGATTTTTGCCTCACCCTGTATATTGGCTTTCATAAGAAAGGTTTTGGATTAAGGTGGGCTTCAACATTTCTTGGCAAAAGCATGGCCAAATCTTATTGGTACAGCAAGGGGAATTTTCTCCTGGCGTGTTTGAACAGGCTTTCCAGGAGCGAAGAAATAATCAGCCCACTTATAGTTCCATGTGTGCAAGATGCTCTTCTGCAAACATGACGTTTGTGCACATGAACACAAACTCCAGTATTAGGAAAACAGTAATTCTTTGATTAGTTTCTCAGAATTCAAAACTTTGGCTGCTGGATGGAAATCAACAGGCAAAGATGCAAAGTGAGTACTTTTTTTCCTGCTGACCCACGCTGAACAGAGCAGCAGAACCGCTGCTACATGAAAGTGATGAAGCTAATAACTTAATGAGGTCCCCAAAGGACTGGACATTTATGCAGACAGCAAAAATACCTAGAGCTATCATAATTAATCCCATGAAGGATTTGATCGCTTAAATGTTTCAAGTCTTACGCCTGTATCTGCAAAAAGTCAGAAGGTCTAATAGAAAGAGCTACCCAGCGGTGATGGCTGACTGTGAAGGTAGCTGTGCGTGGCTTGCTTACTGCTTCACCTGCTCTGTCTCACATGGTGCCTACTGGCATCCCAACCACTGGTGTACTAAGCATCCATGTGTGCTTTGGCTACAGAGGGTCCCATTTTCTCTGTAGCACTCCTGATAGACCTGCTGTTTGCAGCTGCAGGGAATACCACTGGTTCTGAAAGTGGCTTTGAGGTGGCCTTCAAAGGACAATGATGCACATGTAGCAAATTCCTGCCTATTTGCTTATTGTACAATTTTAGCAATTTTTTTTTTGGTGAAATATCTGCCTCCAGCCACTGTGAGAAAGGGAACATTGGAACATTGGGAACATTCATGTCATTTAGGAGAGAAACTGCTATTTCCCTGTGTTGTTTTTTCCAGCCAGATACGCAACAGGCCTCTGCCAACTTAAAAACCAAGTAAGCTGTGCCAGGTGGATGACTTACTCAAAGGGTGAAACTGAACCTTGCAAAGTCAATAAAACAATTTAAAAATAGCAAGTAACAGGTGTCACTGGGCCTATAATTATTTATGTGAACAACTGGAGACCCCAGTAAGAGGTCAACAGTCCACTCAGGCATCAAAAGTACATGAAATGGGAAACAAAACCCAAAAAACTCGTATCCCTTGCAATTTTCAGCTAAGGCCAGCAACTACTGCCTCCCATCTGGGCATAAAACTGAGTTATTACTACAGACATGTCAGTGCTCCAGGATCTCTCTATGTTTCCGTGTCACAACTGTGAGATGTTCCATTCCCATAAGCCAGTCATCCAACAAGTGAGAACCCAAAACATGCATTGGTTATTTGCAGCCATATGTGTGCTGCAGACAATCCATCTGTAGCCTGTTCTGTATGCCAGTTATTTTTGAGAGACTGGACTGGCAGTGGAGCCTATTAGATAACCACAGTTAATTAATAACATTCTCTTTGCCTTTTATCTTCTCTGCCTTTCATCTGTGGATGTTATGCTACAACAGATGCTGATGTACCTTTAGACGCAAGCAGTGTTACAGTGGATTAGATATAATCCCCAAATAGTCTTAAAACATACTGACATGTGGGGGGGTTTTCACCTATTCAGTGAAGTTAATATTGGTAGACAGAGTATTTAAACAAAATAGCTTCTTTTGATGTGCAGATTGGCAGATCAAGGAAACATAATCACTGAGCTAAACCTCTCTGAGAAGCACTGCAGCATACATATGCTCATTAAAGTACAATATTGCTACTTATCTATCCTCTGAGTAATGTTTATAAAAGGAATAAATACAGTTAATGTGAACAGTTCAATGACTCGAATGCCTGGGCAATGCATTTGATGTACTTTAAACAAGAATAAGATATGCCTTAACTTTAATTTATCTAAACAGCTGAAACTTGACAACCTGAGCAAGTACTACAGATGATGGTTGGAAATAGTTTATTGCATTACTTGTTTGCCCTCAGTGGTTTACAACATAGATCCAGTATTTCTCAAGCTAAAAAGAAGTCACGGAATCTCAGTGTGAAGACCTAGTCATGCTAAAAATGAGATTCAGTCATAAGAAAGATGCTCTAGTTAGTGTAGTAATTGAGATAAACTAGAGCTCAGTAACATGAATTAGCATGAGTTTGCCAATTGGTAAATTATGTCAAAAAAAAAGAAACCTCAAAATAAATAACCCGCTTCCCTTAGGCTGACAGGATCTTGAATACAGGATACTGCTATAATATGTTTTCGGTTGCTTTACATTGCTGCTTCTGGATTATCTTGTAACAGCAGGATTATCTTGTTGGCTACACGAGAAAAAAAATATTTCCTTCCCAGTAATTTGTCCAGCTTATTCCCAAACCTTAAAGGTTTGGACTATTCAATTAAAAAAAAATCAAAACAATAAAACAAAAATCAAGATAGTTAAAAATGACAATGAAGAAATTCTTGTATCTCTTGATATTCAGCAAACCCCACATGCAAACACAGAGCCTGTGCAGGCTCTTGGCAACTGAATGAGTTCTCACAGCTACAAATAATGTATGATAATATAAACCTATTATGGTTGGGTAGCTGCCCAGTTCACTCTGCAGAGTCTTATCAGTTGGTTGACTGCAAAGTCTGCCCCCTCTCAACTTTGCTTTAGAGAGATGGAGAGAGCTCAATAGTTTTTGCAGCTGATGTGTCTAGCTAGAAGATCATTTCTCCAATCTTTACTGCAACAGAAGAGCAAACAGGATGTTTCACACATTTCTGAGACTAAGAAGAATAAGAAATAAGTCGAGAAGAATTAGAAATGAGTTAATGCTTCATCCTCTGTTTGGATAGACAAGACTGTTGTCTAACCAGAACCTTAAAATGCCAATTGCTGTCTCCCACAAGCTGCTTACACGCTCATGCACAGATTATAGCAGAAGCTCAAATGAAGGTCTTGGTTTTATAAATCCACAGTACACCAGAAAGGCTAGTACCTGCTGTAAATCTCAGTATAAAGAAAAAAAGAACCTAGTATTAAAAACTTGAAATGAAGTAATGGTCTCATGGCCCTAAACTATTTCATGTCTCTCATCAGTACTTGACCTCTTCATCCCTATACTGTAGGCATGTAGCGATGACTTCTCATCCACCACACATGGAAAATATCATCAATTTATTGGATGCATGATTAACTCTCTTCTCAAACTGGTTTCTTGGTCAGAGAAGCAATGAGAGTAATTCTGCAGTTTTTAAGCATTATAAGGGCACAAAGCTGCCAAAACCCAAGTAGATACAAAGCAGGGTTAAATTTCTTGACACATCTCGCACAGCTTCATCAAATACTAGTGAGAAATTAAACAATTAAACAATGGCCAAGATGACATTTCTTTGTTCACTTCTGAAACTTAAGAAGTGTAGAGAGTAAAAGCACTGAGAAATTTCTGACAAAAAAAGACTGTAAATACATATTTTTATATACTAACAAATGCCCACATATAGCACATAACCTCTTCTTTTGGTGACTTACATCATCTTGTGCTCCCCGTGCCTGTCTGAAGTAGAACAAATTACATACTTGTTCTACTCCAAAACCATTTTGAATGTTCTTAGTCCAAACTGCTGGAGAACTGTCTCTCTCTTGTGTGCTGTGACAAACCAGCTCTAGAAGGATGTAATGTCTGACACTACCATATCACCCAAGTACCTACAGCAAAGGACACAGGCTTTGCCTCCTTGAGAGGTGATGAAATGATGGTTTCAGTTACTTTGTCTCCCTTTTTAATTCATGAAATTGGAGTAGGTGGGTTAATGCCATTTCAAAAAGAAGAAAAGATACCTACAACAAAGGCATGATACAGTAATTGGCACTTGCAAAACCAGAACCTGTTCTGTAATGCCCGTAGACACCTGGGTTTGATCACACTGGTGAATAGAGAACGCCTCCAACTATAGTCTTTGACCAAGAGTAGCAACAAAAGAGCTCTGAGAGCTCTTGTGAAGGGAGCAGAGGAGGACTAAACAAGTCTCAACTCTTACTGGCATCAGTGGGAGTTAAGAGCACTTTGCATCCCCAAGGAGATACAACGTCCTTTGCAGAATCAAAGCCTATAAAAACGTGTTAATTATTATAACTTACAATATTGGACTAGCTACTACAACTGCAGTTACCCTTGACTGCTTACAGAAGGGGGCTCAAGGACCTGCCCCAACAATTCATCCCCAAGCTCTTCTGTCTCCCTATCTGCTACAGCACTGTGCTGTATCATTGCCCTGGCTGTCATATCAAACTCACTTAGCTACAATGTATTTCACAGATAACCAAGGGCTGTGGCTCCTGTTTGTTGTCATTTAAAAAAAAAAAAACAAACTACAAACCTCACTGAAATTCATTAAATGTCTTAGCAGAAGCTATTTCAGAGTGTAGTTGTGAAAACAGACGCCTGGAGAGTGGCGTATTACAAACCTTGAGTGAAAGGACAAATCAATCTTTTTTTACAGAGATTTCTGGGGATATAAAAAACATGACTCTGTGCCAGCAAAGCAATGATGGCTGCCCAGCGAGGACAGAAAAAGGACACAGCAAATCACTCATGTTATACTCAGTGAGAGCCGCCCCTGCCCTTGTCCTCCACTCATGCAGAGGACTCCATGGCAGGGAGCAGGTGTAGTTCTTTGCAAGGGCAGAAGAATATTGGAAAGGTCTGTCGGGAACTGCACTGCCTGCAAGGGATTCAGATCAGCTCTGTACAGGGACACCTTTTCCAGCACATGCAAAATTTATCTCTAAGCACAGTGGGAACTATGGCATTAACAAAACACATGAAGAGGAAGATCCTAAAACTGTTGTCCAACCCCTACTGCTGTTGATGCCAAAACACAGAGATAGTGTGCCATTATGTAGGAAATTATGTTGTTCAATGCCATACAAGATCAAAAGGGGAAAGAGAGAGAAGGTGGGATGCAAAGAGAAAGGGACCAGGAAAGATGGAATAAGAAAAAGGATGGTCAAGGGTTAGGGCTGGGCCAGCCATTAGATCAATGACAGACACTCTCTGTTAACCCCTTGTCCATTCCAAAGGGGAAGAGAAAGGGAATAAGGGAGAGAGACTGATGGGTTGGAAAAGAAACTGAAACAGCTTTAATGAAAATACTACTAATAAAACCAAATAGATACAAACCCAGTATTGAACCCAACCCCTCTGACAGCAATTACATCACCATCACTACTGATGCAGTGGTCAGATGCTGAGGAAGTCTCGGACTGGACTCAGTGGTAGACAGGAGCTGGATTCAGACAGACACACACAAGGCAGAACAGTGTCCTCCTCGGACAGAAAATGAGGCTTGACCCTCATGATCCCTCAGCTTTATACTGAATCTCATGTGTTCTAACTCAACTCAGGACAAAGACTTCAGGAAAGGCTTTACTGAGAGAAGTTATTGTAACTAACAATGCAGTAAAGGATGTCATTGTTTTTTGGGTTATGGAAACCCATCCCCTCACGAATGGTTACACAATGCCATGGGGTGGAAAAATTTGCCTCCAGAGATTACCCACCCCTATAACAGCTATCATAACTAACATAATATTCTTTAAAGTAGATCAATCTTTTTCCAACTGAAACAGACTTCAGCCCTGCGAAGAGGTTCTGTACACACTTAATATATGTAAACTGTCCCTGCTGAAACAATGACCAACTATACTGACATTTAAAATCAGCAGAGAGCTGATTTTTATTTTATTTGGGTTTTTTAATATAGTCTAATATATGCCTGGTGCTGCAATTTTTACTCATACAGCTTCCACCAAATTCAAAACGTACTGTTCAGGCCCACTGCAAACTACACACTTACACCAGGGATGTGTGTGGTCTGGAGAGTACACTCAGGAAAACACTGCAAAATTGGCCCCAAAAGGATCTTGCCAACACAGCTATTTAAGCAGCAAATGTAAATTCTGCTCAAATTCAGCAGAGGATGAAGGAAAATACGAACAGTAACTAAGAAACAAAGACACTTGAATAGGAGGAGGTACAATGAGTAAAATCACAGCGTCCTTCACCCAGCTCCAAAACTTATGCATATTTTCTCGATTTGTTTATTGACAATACACACAAGTATAGAATAGTAATGTAACTCAAGTGGCACTAGCAGGAGAAAATTGCCATGGAGAGTAGCTTAAAAAGCCTTTACAATCTGAAAGAATAGTCAATAAAAAAATAACTCATCTTCAATTTCTTTTCTACAGGTGGAGTTCTGTTGCAGATTGCTTCTTCAAAAAAGCAATAATCTGTGGTGGAAAAGCTAGTAAGGGAAGGAAGGGGGATCTTTTATTTGAAGCCCTACACTGTGTCCTCTGAAACCTGAGTTCTGTCCTGAGCATGCTTCAGACCTATAGATACGGCAACCGAACCTCACTTGTGCACAGGATATATTACCATTCTTTCCTACTTCAAAAATAGTTCACTAAAAAAAAAAAAGTATTGATAGACTGTGAAAGATTCACATATTACAGTGACGGACACCGTAAAATCATCATATGTTAATAAGCTGAAAGAGTTAGTAGCTACAATAGGAATTATTGCAGGTTTCTCTGTGTTAGGAGGACAGTCAGATATGCCTTTTGTGAAAGACATATTTAGGAAAAAAAAAAAACCAAGTAAGTCTTAAGTTCTTGAAAAAACTAAATCAGTCAAACAAGAGACAATAGCCAGTCGTACAGATAAGCTCCTGTGCAGGCATTTTAGGCAATGGTTCCCAGTCTTAATCCCAAAGTAGTACATTTATCCTGTTAGGCACGATGAGATGCAGATGCTAAATCTATCCGCTTCCCCTACATTTGACCCTCGAGTTGATTATTTGGTGATGGCATCTACCCCTTCCAGTCATGGACTGGAACACAATTATTCTGAGAGCTACAAAAAAACTACACCAAGAAGACTCTGCAATTAAAACTATTTAAAAAGTATTAACGGTGAGTTTAATTCTCTGAAATAATAATTTTCTGCAGAAACAAGATGTCAACAATTGTCCACACAAAGGTGTTTCAATGTATAGTAAAATTAATTCATTTACAAATAAATTTATTACAAAAATAATGATTTTTCATACAATTCTATTTTTACACTATTCAATAATATAGTGGTTACATCATCATAAAAACAAATGAAGGTCTATCAAAACAAATTTTTTAAGTACATGTATTCTATGGGAGTTTTGATTCATATTGTGTGGGGGTTTTTCAGAAATACTACTAATTTCCAGAGTAACTGAGTTCTATGTCCTGTGAAATTCAGCTTGCACTTCAAGTTATGATTGCACAGGAGAATCACAAAGTAGTCTGTAAAAGAGAGGCATTGATTTGTGTTTGACAAGACAAATTAATTCTGTTCTAGAGGAATAAGGAAACCATTACATAAGGCTTGAGAAGGCTATTGCCTTACAAATGATCACACATTTTCCTCTCCATCAGCATCCTAATTCCCTGAAGATAACTTCATTTTGTCACTAACACACTGGAAATCCACAATTGAAATCTGCCTCTGAGATTTATGCTTTACTTGCAGTTGTTTTTATTGGTTTGGGGTTTTTTTCATGCTAATTAATTGTTAGATGAATCACGATCTGGACGAACTGCTATCTCTGAAATCACCAGCAGGAATGTGCTGTAAACACTGAGCCCACAGGCTGGGCTAAAATCCTGTATGAATCCACCTCCATTCATCCTCTAGTGATGGTATTCTGCTTTGGAGATGCCTAGTGAGACAGATGAATTCCCTTGTAGAAATGAATGGTCTTTTCTGTACCCAACAGAATAGGACAGAACACATTTAAAACAGAAAATTGATTTGTAGGAGCTGCTAGAGAAGTTTTATTGTTATCCAGTCATGCCTGGACAATACTGAATGGGTGGATAAATACATAAACTGAAACTATACAGGGTCATCACCAAATGCACATATTTTTAAAATGTATATTCACTTGCCTGGGCACCTCAACAGCATTTGAATATGCCTCTGGAACAAGCACAAGTACTTCTTTTTTCTTTCCATAACCACAGAACAACATCACAAAATTCAAACGCACAGAGCGCAGGCCCTCGGGGATTCTGCTGCGTCGGATCGGTCTCATGGGGCTCTCCTCCATGTAGACAGCTTCCCAGCTCCTGCAGCACCTGCTGTCCCCCCTCTGGGCTCTGCTCAATAGGCCAAACTTCTTTAATTTTCCATCTCTGGAGGGGGGACTGAACTGAGACGCTGCTCACAGTTGGCACCACAACTCATACTCTTCTCTAAATCATATCTCCTCTTTCTGTTAGATGTTAAGATAACTTAAAATACCATAAGAGGACAAACAAGAGGCAGCAGAGTGCCAGTCCTGATGAAGAAATTATCCATATTTCAAGGATTTCAGGAAGCTGAAGAGCAGAATGTCTCTAACTTTCTCTGTTACGAGCTTCCTCGCTTTGTACAGGCTGCACTCAGAGAAAAATATCTGAGCTGAACATCTGTATGAATTTTGTCGCTGAAACAAACGGCACAAATCACAGCTACCTGACAGAGTGCAGTGGGGAAAAAAGGTTCAATTCATTCCGTGTGACATCTGAAATACTGAATTTGAAATTGTTACGAAAAGCCAAGTTGACACTTTTTAATGTGTGTTCACCTAGTTGTACCAAAATATGCTATGAACTGTTCTTGTCAAAGCAAGCAAAAATGGCAGAGTTGACTTATTTCCTCAGATATACTTTAAAATATTCAATAATTTTAATAGTCATTCAAGACTTTCAGACACTGTAACTACCCAGTCAAGACGTTAAAGGAGAAAAACCTCCGATTCCAGGTAAAAGTCTGACACAACTCAACTAAACCAACAAAATATTTCCACTGAATTTACTTAATCTTTCCCTTGGTCTGTATGCTCTCATTATGCAGGGAACTTCTACAGCAAATTCAGATTCTACTTATCAAAGATTTCCCCCTTCGTTTTCTGTTGTTTCAGATGCCCTGTTGCCTGCTTCTCTCACCCTCAGTAGCCAAAGGTAAACTCCCTAGTGAATTTTAGAGATTACTTTCTCCCTGTGGCTACTCTAACCCTTTACTTCTTTCTGCAGAACAGCTGACATTTCCTCTAGCAGAAGAAAAAGACAAAATCGCTTTCCCAGGTTCTGTTTTTCTTGATATAAATTTCAGAAAAGCATTTTAGTAAAACATAGAAGGAACTAACTGGCTGTGAGATCTTACACTAAGGTCACTACCTACTATAAAACCGAGTAATCTATAGAAATTCTCCTCTTTTATATATTAAAGGAACATGGGTTTTTTTCAGCCTAAAAGTAAAAACCACTTCAGAAAATAATTGAAGCTACTATAAAGCAGAGCAAATATCAGGGAAGCTGTTACAGTATCAGCTCAGGGATGGGGCTCCTGATTTTCTCATAGGGTTGCAGAAGACATGCTTTAGGGGTTAATGGAGACTCTACTGCAACTCCTCAAAGCTCTTCTCAAAGCATGAGAAAAATGTTTGAAGAATTATTACAAATAGTATTTACTCATCAAACATTAAAGGGGATATTGTGATTCAAGTTGGAAACTTACACATATTTTTACAAAGAGTATCAAGAAGTACAGTACGACGTGGTTGTAGTATCTTCATGAATCTTACCGAAAAGAACTTGCTCAACTTTGACTAATTCAGTAAGGCAATAGCTTTCTTAATCAAAGCTGCAACTGTAATGAATCCTGTGGATCACAATATAGTTCTTTTTCAAAAACTGCTAATTAATCCACTAATCCTGTGAGAAGCTATCACTAGCTTAATTCTTTTGAACTAAATTAAAACATACAACATAACCAGAGATGTTGTTTCTCCCCAAGTGATACTGTGCTTCCAGGTTTCAGTTTTCATTCGTTGTTTTTGTTTATTATTTAACTATTACTCTTACATATATATACATAGCACTTATTATTACATAGTACGGTTGCTACATAGTGGAAAAAATGTTTCAAATACGCAAATGGAACACTTCATTTTAAAAATGTCAAACCAAAACATTCTGACTTGGTTAAGTTTCTCCTATAAATAATAGGGCAAAACCTAACAACTTCAGAACAAGACCATTAATTTGCTTCTGTCACTTTTTCAATAACAAAGAAAATCTCCCTCCTTGACAAATCTTGCTGTAAAAGGAGACTCCTGTCAATTTGACTCTTTTGGCAAATCTCAGAATCTTTGGTGTCTCACTGGACGTGTGTCTATTACAACTACTAACGTGGGATTGCTTTTCTCCCCCTCCTCTGGGGTTTTTTTGCATTGCAGTCAGGACTCAAATCATTCTGCAACTGTCTTGTCAGCTTGTCACATGGGCGTACAAAGGGCAGTTCTGCTTGACAAGCCTGTTATGGGTGTTCAAAATTTAATGAACAAGACAACAAAATGGTAACCAATAGAATACTAATAATTTCATGGAAGCGAATAACGATAATGAGCATTTGCAACTAAAAATTGAAACATCACTAACATTCTCAGAAACACACCCAAAAGAGAAGATGTTTGCTGTGAAGTGCGATGTAGTTATCTGCATTATATAGCATTAATGAGGTTCCCTGCTGTTAGTGAATTAACTTCAAGTACTCTTGCTGTAATATTTGTTTATAAAAAGTGCAATGTTATAGTATTTCTACCTCCTTTTATGGGGATTTTAATATTTCCCTCATTAATACACTTAGCTTTCTTGCAAAAAAAGTCCCAGACAGCTGTATCAGGATCTTATCTAAACCTACTACTGCCCACTTCAGATTTAATCATTTGAAATTCATCTGTGTTACAAGTTGATGTTGGTGGTTATGTGATGTTATATATTGTTATCCCCCAAAACCCCAGTGATTGACTGTGGTAGTATAAAACCCCAGGTAGATTAGATGACTGAAGGAGGCCCAGAAGATTTAATTAATTGAGATACAGTTAGAAACTGTATGACGGAAGCTGAAGTAAGGGTTTACCACAACACATTTAGGGACTAGTTTTTGAAGTGTGGTAGAATGCACTAAAACCCTTCTAACTCTGCTACATGGAAGAGTTTATAGCTGAAGGAAGCACACTCCAAAGCAATGCTCTGGTAAGTACCAGACAGCTCTTTCATTTAATACTAGACAAATAATCCTTGAGGTCAACCTTTTCAAAAGGCTCACACAATTAGGCTTCTTAGAGCTTAGACTGGATTGCAACGTTTCCTGACATCAGGAGATTTCAGAAGAGGTACCTGTTTGTGTTGTGAGTACAAACATTTTGGGTGAGCATGGAGCAGGGAAGAGGAGAAGGAAAGGTAAATAAATCTGCAATACCCCCAATGCACTCCCATCACTCGTCCATATGCCACAGCTCTGCAGCCACTTCCCTGCCACTTCCTGCAAATGGGGCTGAGTGTGGTTAGACCCGAGTATCTGAATGCTCTAGGTGTTTGGAGCCCAAAAGCCAGAGCTAGGTAGATGTCTTCCCTTAATCAGGTGCATTAAGAAGAGTGTGTCCAGCAGGTCAAGGGAGGTTCTGCTCCCCCTCTACTCTGCCCTACTGAGACCACATATGGAGTACTGTGTCAAGTTCTGGGCTTCCCAGTTCAAGACAAAGGAACTACTGGAGACACTCCGGTGGAGGCTACAAAGATGCTGAGGGGACTGGAGCATCTCTGTGCAAAGGAAAGGCTGAGAGCCCTGGGGCTGTTTACCTGGAGAAGCCCAGAGGGGAGCTGAGCAATGCTGAGCAAGAGCTAAAGGGCTCCTGGGGGGCAAGAGGATGGGGCCAGACTCTGCTCAGTGGTGCCCAGCAACAGCACAAGGGGCAATGGGCACAAACTGGAACCCAGGAGGTTCCATCTGAGTAAGAGGAGAAACTTCTCTGCTGTGAGGGTGTTGGAGCCTGGCCCAGGGTACCCAAAGAGGCTGTGGAGTCTCCTCTGGAGAGATTCCAAACCTGCCTGGACACTGCGATGCTGGGACCCCTGCTCTGGGGAGATAATCTCCAGAGGTCTCTTCCAACCCCCACTATGCTGGAATTCTGTCATTGACATTTTTAGGAAGAGTTCTAACACCCCCCAAGCTGTCAATAGACTACACAAAACACCTTGAAGGCATAAACTATGACAGAAATTTCTGCATTCCACGTACTCAGGACCCCCTGGATTTTAAAGAAGAATGAGTACATATGAGAACACCATGCTGGATAGTATTCAAGAGCTTTTTCTAAATCTGAGTTCTTGTTTAGGTACAGCTCTACTAAAAACCTCACAGATTAGTTAGAGACAAGATAGGAAGGAAAAAAAAAAAAAGAAAAAATATATCAAAAGGTTTTTCTTATCACAGACTGACTGATCATCAACAGACACCTACTGAAGGGCCACGGAACAGAACAGGAGATTTCACTTATAAATATGAGTGAATATTCATTAATTGTAAACCCTTCAAACTGGCTGGACAAGTGATTCCATGAAAAAAAACTCATCTACTGATCTGAGGATTTTGATTTAGGAATCTCATACATATTCAGTACGTAGATGTTTCTTAATCAACTAATCAAAACACCTGACTAATTGACTCTTGATTGCTTTCTGCAATGGGGTGTAAGTCAGTGCTCCCAGCCCTGGGTGGTGTTCCTCCAAGAACTGCTCACAGCTAGCTTTTATAGCCAACGTACTCTTTAACAGCTGCATTATCTGTAAGGAAAATACATTTCTTTCGACTTATGACCCAAGTTTGAAGAGAAGCTGACTGTGGCTATCAGATTTCTTTCTAGTTGACTTAGCAATGTTTGATAAACTTCACACACATCTATCTACGGTTAAAACTCGCCAGACAGATGACTGTTTGGGCTCTAGCTAGAATGTTTTGCTGAATGACTTGATGGATCACCAGATGAAATAAAAGCTTTGGGACCTGATAATGCAATCCATTTTCAGGAAAAACCGCTACTGATGTCAGGCTAAGCTTTCTATTTAAGGAGTATTTGAAACCAAGAGAAAAATCAGGCCCTTTTCTATGTCATCTCTTGCAACAAGAAGGGTTTTCTTAACTGTAGGATTTTTCTTCTTTGCTTTCCCAAAGACTGCTTTGAATTTTATTGTTTTCCTATTATAGCAGAAATATTTTTTTAAACACTGCTTGAAAAGTAAATGACAACATTTTTTTTCCATTTTAACACGTAAGATATCAGAAAACATTTAAATTCACATTAATATTTTTAATAAAGCTTTTATGCCAACAGTGAAATTCAACGCAATACTCCAATTTCAACACATACATAAAGAAATAAATACATAAAAATCATATGGTTCCAAGGAATCATCGTAAGTTCTTCCTAAATTATTTAATCAAAGTAGCAGGTTGAGGGAAGAACACTGGAAAGAAATATCTGAAAATGTCTAAAGATATGGAGTAATGATAGGTTAAAAAATTCAAATGAAGTTACTTAAATATTCTGTGGATAAAGCTTAAAGTGAGCGGTGAAACAGGAGGCTGTTACCTGTTGCTTTTCAATTCTGTTCTCCTAGAAGAATCGCTGTCAGATTCTAGAAAGGAATTAAAGACTACTGTCACCTGGCAGCAAATGAACTTCCTCATGGAACTTGCTTTTATTGTTTTGGATAAATTTAAGATCCATAAAGATGATGAACTAGTCTCACAGTCCTGGAAACTGAGGTTATTTGTGAATCCAGACAACTGAACTTACACATTCAAAACAAAGAAACTTAATGTTTCTTGACATTACTATCACTCAACCTCCCTAACTTAAAGGGCAGTATCATACCTAGATCCATTTAAACACAAGTCCAGAGACTTCCAAAGTCATAAGCAAAGAATTAAATTTTTCTAATGGGAATATATTCATCCACTGAAAACGATATGTTGATATTCTTTGGCATACAGCTTACATTTTCAAAGGGGGTACATGTGAAAAAAATAACAATCATTGCACCAGAAGGTTTATAACTCCTGAAGTCAAACACCAAAATTTTGGGAGAAGAATGTTGCTCAGGGGGAATCTAGACAATCATTTTAACATAAGTGTTACCTTCAAAAGTTTTAGAATCAAAACAAAACAAAAATGTGCTATAAAAGCAGTGCATTTGCCTATTACATCATCCTATGCAGATGCAATCACTTTGGGATAATAATAAATATACTAAACAGAGACATTTAGAGTTCACAAGAGATCAGCTTGAAGGAAAAAGGAAAAATACCAATCTGGAGGTAATATTCTTCTAAACAAGGCCTTTAAGCTTTGAGGCTCTGGTCACATCCTCCTATCTGTGGCTAAACCTGAAGAGCTGGCAGCATAATCTGCTACTACCCTGGGATTGTAGTTTTACTACTATATAAAATTTCAAGGACAACTTCTTTATTTTTCCTTTACTTTCACTGTAAGAGCCAGAACCCCGTCTCATTCTCTGTTATTCCAGTGTAAATTGAAAGCAAAGCCTTGAAACTCGGTAGCATTACTGTGGATTTACAGTTCTATAACTGAGAGCAGAAAAGTGCCCCTAAATATTCTAGGTTATTGTGGAATGGTTTTATAGGAGACAAAGATATTACTTTCAGGATAAAATAGGGAAATTAATCAAAAAGGATTAAAGTCAGAAAAATCTGACACTTCCAATCACTTAAACAGCACAAGAATGAAATCAATTTGTCTTACCAGAGCTATAGTACACTAAACCATTTTTTTCTTTTTTCTTTCCAGGAGAAAAAGGTGTAAAGTAATTGCAGAAGTCACTAGATCCCAAGAGTATATTGCTGTATAAGAAAAATAATCCACTGAGAATTTTTCCAAAGCTTTTTAGAACAAACCTTACTGATAGACAAAAATTGTCCTTTTGCAAGACAAAAATGAGCAGACAATGTCTGCTCTCTCTATGGGACATGTGTTCAGTAAGCATAAGGATATTCTGGTGAGCATGGGCTTGTTCCTCAGTCTTTCTGCAAAGATGGTCAGCAGTAACATCAACGGTTTTGTGTGGTGATGGGAGGAAGCAGTATTGAGAATACTGTGGGATCTCATCTATACCCCAGAAGAGCAGAGGAGGAGCACAGCTTGAGCTGAATACAGTGAGTTAAGCAGCTACCATCATTGCTGCTAGTGGGAGAAGGTAATGAAACATCATAAAGATTCCAACTTCTCCTCTCTTCTGCTTCCAGCAAACCTACAGTGGCTACCCAAACCCTGAGCAAATCAGTGCCATAACAGAACCAAAGGCCAAACACTGAGATTAAAGCAAATTTCCCAAATTTTCCAAACCCATTTTTATCATGCCAGCAAAAGCCAAAAACGCAGTCTGTCAGAAACTAGCCATGTGTTTCACAATGATTTATGTAACAGTCACACCAACCAACTGTTGAATCACTGACCTCAGTATTTATGGGTTTCAGGTTTGGAGGAGGGAAAAAAAAAACACCCCAAAACTGAAAGAACCTAGTTTTTAAAAAGAGAGCAAGAACACAAATGTTCATTATTTCAAAATCGCATTGTATGTGTTGCCACGTCAGTGGACTTTCTCACTGACTGACATGGCCCCAAAAATTGTTCTACTGCCATCTGAACCCTAGCAAAGTACGATAGAAAAGTCATTATTATCAGAGCATATTAAAAAAAGAAAACATGCTTCACCAATACTTTTGGTGTTTTTTTAATCTAAATTTATGTTCTCAATTTAGTTCCATGTATCTTTTTTTCTTTTTTAAGCCAATAATACCAAAAACCTCAAAGGTTTGGGGGGGGGGGGGGGAAATCTAAGCACTGTAAGCTGAGATACAGTACTTTGAAATGTAAGAAAACGTCTTCTTTTTTGGATTTCCTGAAACTGATAGAAGCATTCAAAATTTCCTTCATAGAAGTAGCAAATGCAAACCGTTACTGCAAGCAGGGGATACAGAACCATTTTCATAACAATTTGCTCAGCCAGGTATCAAGATACTCTTTAATTTCTACCTGGTAAAAAAGATTACAAAATGCTGGGTTTCACTGAACATGACTAAATGTATAAAACTTTATACAAAACATTTTTAATGGTGAAGTCAGTTACAGGAAATGCAAAAATAAATATTTTGAGAGATCAGCATAATCATGGAAGTGACAAGCTATAAAGAGAACTTGGATTTCCATTAATCGGTGTATTTGTCAGTTTGGCTTTGATACTAGAGAACAGCAAAACCATAACACCACTGATTTTCAACTGTCTTTGATTTTCAGACCAATAAGAAAATTCAGTTGAGGAGAAAAGCAAACTTAACTCTTGTAGCAGCAGGTTTACTACCTGTGCTTCCCTTTTCCAGGCTCCTTTAAAGCAGCCCGTGGAGTCCTGAGGGGGTTTGTGGACTACCCAGCTGAAAGCCACTGTATTACAGAAACACAGCCTGCAGGTAGATCAAGATTGGAAAAAAAAAACCAACCAACCAACCACATTCTAAAAGGACTAAAAATACAAAAACACTAATTGCAGAATGTAAAACTAAAAGATACCCTTGATTTACTGCCTACATATTACGATTTCTGATTTTTCGTTACAGAAATGTTTCGACTTTAATCTGTTCCTCCCTGTAATTTGCCTGCAAAATTTCCACAGGAAAATTGATTTGATACATATTTTTCATTTTAGAACTTGTATCCGTAGTATCATCAGACTAAACTTATTACAGCAACAGAATTCTCACAGTTCATTTTTTTCCCCTTCATGATGTATTTAGGGAAAAAACTAGTTCATACAGCTATGCAGCAGCATAAGGAGAAAAGTTTCCTTTTCCTTTTTCCCTAGGCTGGAATAAGATACAAACTAGTTAACTACAAATATTTTACACATTAATTTTTACTAGTAGTCCCTCTAATATCAGTAACAAATAAGCCAAAGATCTGTCAGAGCTGTTAGATTCTTTGAAGACAGATATTGTGATGGTGCTCACATACAAAAAGACACACAATTAATTCTGCCGTCTTTCTGTTCTATTCCCAACAAGCCCTTTCCTGCAGCTTGCATTCCCCATATTCCTACGCATTACCTGCTGCATAAGGATATTAGCATATTGTATAACATGCTACTGGGAAGCTCTCTATCACAAAACACCTTCTGTCATTTTACGTAAAAAAGCAATATTAAGGTTACTTATTCAGCATTTCACTATACTGCCTTAAAGTCTTACTGCCATAAAACAGGTAAAAAAGCATAGATTATGATAAATGTCCTTATATGATTAAGTTCATCAGCCTTATTTCAGACTGAAGTCTTTATCTACTGGGTGTTTTGCGGCCCTATTTCAAGTCTTCACATTATATAAAGCCTTGTGAACAACCTACAGGCAAATGCAATAACCTGGAAAAATTTTTCCTTCCAATGATAAAAGAATGTGTTACAGTTGGCACTTTGGTGGCGGTGTTTGCAGAGTCTGGTACCTTTGCCATGGATTGCTTTTGTGTCCTACTAATTAAATCTCACTAGAGGGCCTGCTTCAGTGGATGACCAGCAGGTCAAGAGGGGTGATTCTACCCCTCTGCTCTGCTCTGGTGAGACCCCACCTGGAGTACAATGTTCAGCTCTAGGATCCCCAGCCGGAGGAGGGCATGGACCTGTTGGAGTTGGTCCAGAAGAGGGCATGAAGATGATCAGGGGCTGCAGAACCTCTATGAAGAAACACTGAAGGAGGTGGGGCTGTTCATGACCATGGCAGATCTTGACAGAATTTCTAGGTTGTAGTTCATGGGAGACACTGACCTTGCTGACTGTACTGGTTTCCAGTTTTTGTGTGCTGTTTCTCCTTTCTGCCTATTGCCTCCTTGACTGCTGCTGCTTGCACCGATGCTGAAGGCAGAGATATCCCCTAACTGTCTGCCTTGACAAGAGGTGCTGTCACTAGATAGCGACTGAGGCCATCTATGGAATTCTGATGCATCTGGTCATTGCATGTGAAGAGATTTCTTTGTTCCTTACAGCTTTTTCCAATCAAGTCTCAACAACTAAATTCTTATTTAGCCTCACTTACCTCACCATTGTATGTCTAAACTCTCGGTAAGAGAATTTGGAATCCAGTGTCTTTCCACATCTACACGATATTACACCATCAGTTCTACCCCGATCCTTGTAGCCTATTAGTATTTTTTGCCTGGGGCATTGACGTTTGTCCACCTGCTAGACTGATCCCAAATGACATTCTCCAGCACCTGTATCTGTTGGCTGATGTCCAGTATGTAGTTAACTAAATTGCTAATATGCATTTTCCCTTCAATTTTCCCACATGTAAATTTGATTTCTTTTGCTGCCAGTACATCGAGTCCGTACATTCGTTGTATTCTACTATCATGTTATTTTATCTATTAGTAAATAAGACAATAGAACAGGTATTCTATTGTCTATTATCTAGTAACTTTGTTTCTATTTTTATCATCAGTTTTGTTTCAATTCTTCTGTTTTCATGGATTACATAACTTAATTATCTCTGGTCCTTTTATTTTCTGTGTTCAGTATGAGCCTGCTCACTAGATTTTATTTTTTTTTTTTAATGTCTAGAGCTATTGATAGACTTTAGATAGATTCTCTAAATGCTCATTTGATCTTCTTCTGTGTTCTTTTTACTAATCTACCAGGAATTAACTCATCTTTTAAGATTTGATAGCTGCATGAGCCAATCATTTGGTAGAGCGGAGCTAAATAGTCCTTTGGTGTTTATTCAGGTCCTTGATTGCACAGGTTGAGTATCTTTCTTGTGACTTTCTGTGTTTGCAAATATTCCTGGAGTGCTCCTAGAGCTTTGTGTGGATCCTTTTGTTTGCTGCTAACTAATTGCTGGTGGTCTGTGTAATAGCACTTCTGCTCATGTTTTGTTTGCCTTTTCATACAGCACCCACTGTGAT
Source organism: Todiramphus chloris collaris (assembly GCA_025345505.1). Classification (NCBI taxonomy): domain Eukaryota; kingdom Metazoa; phylum Chordata; class Aves; order Coraciiformes; family Alcedinidae; genus Todiramphus; species Todiramphus chloris. The sequence goes on from JANVCC010000040.1 coordinate 8,842,298, forward strand.
TTGAAGAATATTCAACAGTAAACACATTGGATTTAATGTCCATCTGCTCAAAGACTGGAGTTTGGTATTTTTCCATTAATACTGCTTGATCTTTCTGTTCTGTTTGCCTATACATACCTGTAGGAGTAGCTTCTTTTTTTTTTTTTTTCACAAATATTCTCTGCTCAGCATGAGAAGAAAGAAGGATCAAAACCATGCAATGTTTAGGCTTTGTCTTTTCCTCCCATAGAGAATTTTCTTCTCAAGTTCAGCAGGCACGTTCTCCTACTCCCTATGGATTACTGCCTAACGTCATTCTCCCTGTTGAAAGAAGTAAATCGCTGCTAGAGGAATCACTTTTCCAACCTCCAACACATTTTCTGCGGCCCACAGAACCCAGATATTACGCTGTGTTTTTAACCACCATCTGGTGGTTCTTTTATCTGCTAATTAACTATTTACTCCTTGTGGCTCTCCTGCAATGCTTTGAGGGAATGTTTCTCTGAACATGGGGTTTGCAATTATTGATGGAATATAAACCATAGCCAAAAGAGTCCATACACTTCATCTGTCACTGTCATGAAAGCAGCCAATTACAAATGATCTGGCAAAGCAACTTTAATCTAACCTCTTTTCACTTTGCTTGTCATTGATTTGTTAGACCAGAAACACACAGTTATAGAAAAGAGTTAGTTCACTTCCGAAGTAAAATCAGGAAAGAGAAATAGCCAACAAAACCTCCCCTCCCCCAAAATAAATCTGTGGAAGCTCCTAATGCGTATTTCTACCTTCATCTCTAAAAATGCTGGAGCCTAATGTGAGACTGACTGTCAGATTTCACTGGATTTGCTGATTGCTCATCACTCTGTATATAACAAAGGAAAATCTTGACTTCGGGACATAAAAGCTGTCAGGCAAGTCGATTACATTGACTTGAAAACAATGCTAAAAATATGGAAATTATTACAAAGGCATATGGAACCTTCCAGAGAGAATTGAAGCAACCCATGCCCAGCCTGAAATTCAGAACTATTCCAGATGGGCTAAAAACATTAAACGCATTGGATTTGGATTGAACTTGGTACAATTTGTAACAAACGCTACCAGGTGTAACTACCTCCGTGCTCAACTACATCTAAGGGCTGGTTGGTACAGTCTGGCTGCAAATGCTTTATGTTAATTGTCCACAATCTTTTGTCTTTCCCCCTTGAAATTCTGTGCAATTTTGTTCAAATAAATTCATTAATTGAAAATCAAATTTTGGAGTGACAATGGTAAGACCTGACAAAATAACGGAGTCAAACATGGATAATCATCATAATTATTTTAATAACTCTGGACTATGGGAACATTTTTAGAAATATGACTCCTCATTTCCAAAACTCATCTTGAGGACCCTGAAAGTCAGAAGTAAGAGTTTTAAAGGTATATGTATGTTAAGATCCATATGCAGCATGTACAAGAATCACCATAATAATCTATTTGAAAACATATTTAAAACAGACTTGCTTCCCAGAGCAATTATGGAGATGGTATCACTAGAGATAATATCTGCTCGATGTGATACATCTAGAGATGAGATCACTAAATCTGTCTTTAGGAGCCAGAATACCATTGCTTTCCAAACTATCAAGTGGCAGATCACAACTGAAAATTGGACACAGCATCCCAAGTTACTCCTTTAACAAACTTTTACGGGCAAATCTTTCAGCTTGGTTCATGCATTGACTGGAATGTAATTCCCACAATGTGCTTTCAGTTCCTGAGGCAGTAACTAGACATAAACTAAAACTCAAAAGAGTTGAGTCTGATGCAAGGCTTTCTACTGCTTTACATTACCAAATCCTTAAAAATTTAAGATAAGCAACAAACATGCCTACAGGAAAAACTTTCATCATCTAAACAACTTGTCCAACAAGCTGCTTACATAAAATATGGTGGGGTTTTTTAATAGGAACAAGGGTAGTAATGTTCGAGCTGGAAAACCGCTCATTCCAAATGATGTGCACAGTGGTGGGTATTAAGATTTTTTTTGCAATAGAAATCTGCAAAGTGTGCTTCATGAATATTAACACGAATCACTAAGAGCAGATTCAGTGATGCATGGTGTTGGAGTGGAAGATGGCTCCCAAATATCACTAATAGATGCAAGGGGGGACTGGGGTTGATACCACTGGTCCAGATGGATACACAGGTGCACAATTAGTTAGAAAACTACATTTTACAATATGTCTCCTTTTCCATGACAAGCTCTGATTGTAAAGACAGCATTATCTGAACAGAGTAGCTACATGATTCTAATCACTTGATCTCTTAACAAATGCTGCCCTTAGCCAAAGAATAACAGTAAACAAATTTTGTATATTATACAGGCTGGGTATGAACCAATAAGGAGTCTTTCTCTGAAAGCATGTGAAATCATTAGCACTTATGGATAGTCTGAGTAAAGTAGGTATAAAACCACTGCTGGTAACAAAGCCAAATCTCCTGTATCTTTTGCACAGACGCAGAGAACAGCCATTTCCCAGACAGTGGAAATAAGGCCCATTGTTTGTTAGTTTATCTCCACCACAATGATAGAAAGAGTCATCCAGTAACAGTAAAATCTCCATCATCCTAAGTCAAGCTTGATTTAGGAGAGCAAAAAGCAGCTCCCATGGAATAATGCATCTGTTTTTATTGATATTCCTATTCGTTTCAGTGAGAGTGGTTATCATTCAAGACTACAGATCACAGCATTTGTCAAAATCAAGCTCTTGAGTAACAATTTTTCCCCATGAAGAGGTTCATGCTCTCAGGGCTCTACTGATGAGGCATAAAGAGTGAAAACACATCCTTTTTACCTTAGCTAATACCAGTGTATATGCATATATTGAATTCTTTTACTACGTATTGAAAACAATTACTACTTTGTATAAGACTTGACAGAGCGGTTTGAGGATTTGCCAGCAATGGCTTTTAAAGAAAGGTTTACAAGAAATACAGAAGAAATTACAGGTTTTCACAACTATTCAGTATATAAGTCTAAAAAAGTTGAAGGGCACTTCTGCACTACCTGAGAACAGCTGCTGTGCCCAAGTGCCAACTTCCATGAAAAATTTTATTTAAGAAATAATAGAAGAAAAAATGTGTTGCTTTCCATACAATTAATTTAATGCATCCTTAATTTGGACGAACTCCTGGGAAAAACACTCTGACCTCTCCTGAAAATGAGTAGGATCATTTAGGCACCTAAACTTTGCTAATGAGCAAGGTCAAGGAAAATCTGAACAGCATTTGCAACATCTTAACTTTTACCTGTCCAAATTGCTGCTCTCGGGACTCTATCAGCACTGTTGGACACACTTATACTTCTAGGGAAGGAGTATACACTTGGTTCTTGTTCCAGTAAGTATAGCTGTAACATAGGTCTTGAGGAGCTCAAGCTCTACAGTAGTATTTGGTCATTCTCAAATCCCTCTCTGATTTACCCTCAAGTCAATATTGCCTCAAGCTACACCAGGGGGTGTTTAAGATGGACATCTGGAAAAATGTCTTCAAAGAAAGGGTTCTAAAGCACTTGTAAAGCACCCAGGCTACCCAGGGCAATGGCAGAGTCCCCATCCCTGGAGGGATTTGAAAGCCATGTAGATATGGTGCTGAGAGACATAGTTTGGTGGTGATCTGGCTGTGATGCATTAACAGCTCCATTCAATGATCTTAAAGGTCTCTTCCAACCAAAATCATTCTATGATTCTACTCTAAAATGCAGACGTATGCTGAAGAACATCATAACAAAGCTTTTACCTCAGGTAGCAGCAATTTATGTAGCCATCTTAAACCAGGCTGTGATGTCTGTTGACACTGTGGACTACTGGCTGACAGTGAAGGTCACATCAGTTAAACAAAATACTTTCTCTTCAATTCATCCAAGTGTCCCCAAGCCATTTTAAATTCTCTAACTGCAACTGCAGACAACTGAATACATCACTTTTCAGTTTTGCAAAATATTGTATCTTTTCCTGCAATGACATTTTGTATCTCTGACCATTCACGATTTTACAGCTCATTAACAATTATTTTAATGTTGCTCAAGCTTCCGCATCTTTTTCTCATAGCCAAAACCCAACCACTAGAATACAGTTTTGCTCCATGAAATAGTTTTGGACTGATAGCAGACAAAATGCAGATGCCAGAAAACTCATCAAATCCTTTTTTCCAAAGTTATTATCATGGCTTCACAATTTTACTGCCTCCCTGATGAAACATTAGGTGCGCACTTTTTAATCCTTCATGCACCTGAACAAACAGTTTCAGGAACACAGAAGATTACTAAAATGCTGAAGAGATTCAGATGGCTTCTCTCTTACTCCTATACTGATAACTTGCTTGTGCAGTCATCTTAAGTCATTCTTTATTTATTTATAAACAACTTGAAAGTATCCATAATGCTTCTTTTCCCTCTCAATGCTGATTGTATTTATATTTTCTCTATTTTTCATTAATTTAATCAAATCTGAGGAGACCCAAATGGTCAGGAGCTTGATTAACTTTGTCACTTAAGCAATGGTTTTATGGTAGGTCCGGAGCTGATCTTCCATCATGCAGAACATTACAGCTTTCATTCAATAAAAGGCTGCTGCCAGAGCTCAAATACAAATAAAACTTTTTAAAATCAAGGGCCCCATTATACCACTCATTTCACTACTGCTCTCCAGGCCAACAGCCATTATCTATAAATAATAACAAATTCTTTTCACTGTATTTTACAGTTTTAATGAAGAAAGATATTAATGTCTGTGAAATAAGCAACAAAGAAAGCAAAACTTTTATTTCAGTGGAAAGGTTTGGACTTTTGAAGAATTGTAAAATAATTATGTGCCTGTCTTGCAGAAAATTTTGGTAGAACATCAGCAGCTCTTTAACATGAAAAAAACAAGAAAAAATTCCAGACTAAATCAGAAGCAACAAATCGTTTTCCTGCTTTGTGAGTATAATCCATCTGTTATTGCCACAGTAAATTGAGGTCTGTTTTCTTTACATCCTTCAACACTATGCTTATCAGATCTTCAAATGACAAATTAATAGCTCCAAATTCTGCAAATCAGGGAAACTTTTTTTACATCTTCAGAGGCAGGTAACTTCAAATAAAGAGTGAACTTTTATATTCAAGGCAACTATAGAGCCATAGTTAACCCTGTTTCTGATGCTCTTCAATCATTTAAATGGACTGCAACTGAATTTGAAGAGATGATCACATCAGCTACCAACCACCAATTTGTATCCCAGCTCATCCCCTACCTGAAGGCTCTTGAAATAGAATATCGACAAAGTTTATTCCATCATAATTTTTTCTACCTTAGTGGAAAACTACACATAAACCTCACATGAACGCCACATGAACCACTGTTCCGACACCACAGCCTACAGAATCACGATCAAAAGCAGTTGCTGTCCACTCCACTGGCCCAGCCATGGAATAGGTCACACACTGCAAAGGGGACAGATGAAGTGGGATAAGAAGGAAGTAGAAAGGCTTAAGCTGCTGCAGATCCAAGGTCTGAGTTACACACTGAGTTTTGTCAACCTGCCATAGAATGAACTAAGTGAAGACATAAGTGAGCTGTGACCAACCGAAAGATGGCTTTTTCCTGTTATCATGCCCAGAATAAAACAGTGATACTGATGCATAAGACATTCATGAATCTAATGAGAAAACATACAACTTTAAATGTTAAGCAACCGAGGGAAGATATGTTATTTTTTTTTATACAACTTGAATGTGTCACAATATGACTTTTATGATCACGCACACATCGGATGTGAACCCAAGACCACTAAAACCAGTGGGAATTTCTTCTATTTCCATGCTTTTCTGATTAGACTCACAGCAGTTCATTTAATGCAAGATATGAAACCATTTACAAGGTTAATTTATCTCCGTTTTTTTCCAAAGGGTACATGCTGTGCAGTATATAATGCTATAAAACAGAATGTGTTCATAATAGCCAGGCCAATTTATAACAGATTCTTCGAATCTTCTTGCAGAGGTAATATCAATTCCAGTGATACTCTTCATATACAAAATGCTGGATATTTCAGCTACTAGTAATGCCTCTAAAATTGGAACGAACTTTTAAAGTGCATCTACTGTAACATTTATCTTCTGCTATCAATATAGGATGCTGTGAACTATTTTGCTAGATAGGGCTAATAACAGCCAGCTGAACTAGAAGTGAATTTCCAGCATATAGGTGATAGAATGTACCTTCCTGCATGCACTTTATCTGATTTCAGGTCAGTCAGTCACTTTTGATGGGGAAAAAAACACAGGTTATTCTGCAAAGCTTCCCAAAATAAAATATTTAGTATTGTCCACAGGCTGAGGAGTGATAACAAAACAAATGCAAGCTAGAATTAAAACTGCTCAAAAAGAATGAAAATCAGCAATGCTGAGGATTTCTCATGACAACCCTATCAGTTGCTCCACACATTTTTGTTCAATTATACTGACTTTACTTCAGAGTTAATACAATTCTACTACATAATGCTTCTATACAGAGATTGATGGACATGTTTCATGCTAATTCCTTCTTGAGTTAGTAAGCCTTTATTTGCCATGTCAAGGCAAAAATGATGGTAGGCAGCCTAGCAGAAATGCCAGTGCATACTTTAAAATGTCATTAAGTTTCAGACCAAATTAAACTATTGACCAAATTAAACTGTTTACCACACATACCATCTACGTCTTGCTTTTGTTAAAGGCTGAGTATCAAAGTGCATTTCACAGACCTGACACTCACAGCAGAGACCATCTGATAATGTGCCTGTGTGAGGAGCACTCATGTGTTTTCCCCCACGCACTGAACTAGCAAAAAGAAAATGGGGGAATGCAAAGAAAAGCATCAAATATTACTATAAATATGATCAAATTCAGGATATTTGCATTTGATTTTATGCATCATGCAATCCTGATTCGGAAGTGTGCTGACATGGAGAAGCTCTAGAGCTGGAAGGATTGGCCACAAAGAACATTCTGGTCCCTGCTGGTACAGAAACTGCGGGATCCAGTGGTGCAACTCCGTAGCACAGCCAAACCACGGGCTGGTACTGACTTCAACCATCACATACAGCTCCAGCCACAGCAGCCCTCCCACAGCGGCAGTGCACAAAGAACACGCTCTCAGATTTCTTACGTACCGAGATACGTGACTTGCATTTCTTGTTCTATGCCTGTTGCAGTGATCAGGCCCCTCAGACAGTTCATTTTCCTTACTGGAAATCTCTCTCTTCTTTTTCAGGAGTTTTCAACATCTGTTTCTGATTAGGATAAAAAAACCCCAACCTCACAAAACCACCTTGATGACTTCTTGTCACTTTGCCAGTACTTAGGAACTAGTGCTTTGCTCCTAATGTACTTGATTTAGATTCAGGCACTATCAGCAGTAAAGATACTCAGTTCCCAACAATGAGAACCAAGCTCCTGGGTTTTGACCAGTTTGATAACCACCTTGCCAAGCATAGCAAACATTACCTGGATCAGCATCCTTTTCCCAAGGATCCATGAAGCTGGTACAGCTGTTCCTTTCCTATGGACTGCTGGGCAGGCTCAGAGCCTCTGGAGGCTCAATCCTTAGATACCAAACCCCAAACACCAACAAGCAAATCAACCCAGCCAGCATAAAATATGCTAAAATGAGCACAGGGATCCAAGGAGTTTTCTTTCTGTTGTTCTGGGGCTTTTTTTGTTGTTTTTTTGTTTTTTTAATATTACTTTGTATTCACATGAGGGACTTTTTGCTAATTGGCATGATTCAGTTAAATGAGGAGGTATTTTGGGATTAAAAACCATAAATCAACTGTTTGGATAATGGAATGAGGAGCAGGTCTATAAACCTCAGAAACAAAGAAAGGTGCTGTCGCACTCTTGAGGTTACAGTGAAAAATGATCTTGGGAAATGGGATGAATAAATAAGGCCACAGTCAGTATACACAGACACAAAGCAGCAGCATTACAAAGCAGAAATCACAGGAATAAACACAAATGGGGATTGACTAGGTAGAAATAACACAAAACAGGATCCCAGAGTGTCAGGAGACTGCAGGATGAACAGGAATCAAAACTGTCAAGCTGTGGCAAAAGAGTAAACTCTTTTTACTGGAGTGTATTACAGGAAAGTCTTAACTAAAACATGAGAGATAATTATTCTGCTCTATTAAGCATTGCTGATGCCCTCAGTTAAAATATGGTTCTGTCTGGGTAAAAGTATAAACAAGCTTTACAGGATAAGAGGATAAGATGAGGATAAGAGTTCAGGGGGGAACAGTAAAATTTATAATATTTTGAGTATGACTTGTAGGGAGATGAAAGAAGGAAGTAGATTGAACTAGTCGAGAAAGGAAAGACTCAACAAGGGAGCCATGAAATGTTTTGAAATGAGCAAATGCTTGTCATAAAATGAGCAGTTATCATGGAAGATTGTTCTCTCTATCTATAAGGAGAGAACAAGGAACAACAGACAAATTACAGCACAGGGGTTTTGGTGAAGTAATGGGAGAATCTTTATGAGGAATCAAGACTACCTGCTTCAAAAGTTTATGATTAGCCCAGACAAACAATTGTTAGAGCTATATGACCTCTCTGAGATCTCTGTTGGGGTTATGTTGAGCAGGAAGATGGGAAAAGAAGATGAAAAAAAAATCCTTGCTGTCTTCCTAGCCCTGGAGGATCACAGGTTCCGCCACTGAATTGCTCTTTGAGGGCACAGTGGGAAAGACTACACCCCAACTCACTGGAAAGAACATGAAAAGCAGGGAGCCAAGGTAGGACTTTGTTTGCAATGTGCTAGTTTCATGTAACAGAAGTTTCTGTAATTGGAAAGAACTAAGGAATTTCTAGCAGCTTGGATTTGAGTGACAAATTTTCAATATATAAACACAATGAAGGATGTTCTGATTATTCTTGAGGAATAAGATTCTATCCAGTTAAGAGGGTGAATATGACACATCCTCATCCTCATTTTCCTGGTCATCTTTAGATACTATAACTGTAAATGTGAGATGCAAAGGCTGTGGGGAATGCATGAGGGATATTTATGTGTATTTAATATGAGTATCCTACACTGATTGCATGTAGAAATAATACTTCTGCGACTGACTAGCTGCAAAAACCACTCAAACTCTTCTAGCAATGTCTTACTCCTCTAATTATCTGTTTTTGTTGAAAGTGGTTATAATCCCACTGCAGGGGTACATTAAAGTAAAAACACTAACACGTCCTAATATGATGAATTAACGAGAATATGGTCAGCATCACTATATCTAACTACAGAAAATGGCACACTGCCAAATCTTCTGATAACATCATAAGGATGCAAAGTCTTCATTTTAAGTAATGTTTGGAGTGACAATTATTGCGTACAAGAATAAAGGAAAACTTTTAACGAGACTGTAAATGCTGTATTTTGCAACTAAGAAACATATTAAAATAACATATTCTTTTGGTCACTTCTTTATTTCTCTATGAGCAAATAAGAGAGATTGGAAAAACCATCATTCCCATCAGGAGGTTCTAAAACGACATAAAATAGATTAAACTGCTTTTGTCTTTGTGTCTGAATACAGAAGCAACAAAAAAGTAATTTCAGTTCAGAGAAGCTGAAGGTAAACAACAGTAATCTTCAGTTTCATTTTCATTCTGGCAGGTCTTCTCACTGATGGTTTGCCTTTAATTGCTTTTCTAGTTACCTAGTTAAGCATAACTGTGTGAGATCATATTTAAACAAACTTACTTTGTTTTCTTAATTCCCACAGGACCAACCTTGTATTTTGCAGGTTTAGTGAAAACAGTATATTGATTTAGAGCACAGTACCTCCAGAATGCTTTATTGCATCCTGTCTTTTATCCCAAACAACAACATCTCCCCTTTCCTCCCCTAAAAAAACTCCTACTTTACTTTGAACTAAATACACTCAAAAAGAAAGGAAGCATCTGGGCTGAAAGTCTGTCTCTACTAAGATAAATTATAGCACTCCCATCAACTACATGGGAGCTGATATTTCATTTTAGAACATATTGGGCTTGTGAACTTCAAATCCTATAGGATTACAAAGAACAAAGCGTCAAAAAGATTTCATCACTTTTTTTCTTTTCAATTTACAGAAATTAGTAGCCGAAGGGTTTTCAGAAATGTGGTTTTTCATTTGAATGAAACATTGTATAGAATTTACATGATCAGACCTGAAAGCTTTATACAGATTCACTTGGCCATAATGGATAGTCCAATGGCATGAAGCCAAAAGAGCTGAAGGACCATCAGCAGTGATTAATAATGAAGCCACTAACTGGAAATGGGCAAATAGGAGGTTCCCATCCACAGTGAAAGCTTGTGGGTACTGATCAGTAAAGGGCAGGACAGGTATGTGGCTGAGGAAAGAAGTAAGCCTGTTACATGGTAACTGGTTTCTCAGTGACTGCTTCACAACCTCCTGGAGATGTTCCTGACCCATTTTTGCCCACTGGGTCAGTCTGCTCCCTCCTTTCTGTGTGTTCATCATTATCTCAATATTGAACGCTGATTATTGAACATGGAATATTGAATCTTAATTTGATATTTGGGACAGTCAAGGTAGCAGAACCTTGAAAGGATGATGGACTAAATGGGAAGAGGTGGGATACAAACAAATTTTGTAACTGTTTGTTGTTTTGTTTTTTTTTTCATAAGTGATACTGCCAAAACTAAGAGAGCTGCCCTAGTAGAGAATTATAGAGCACACGATTCATAAAGGTCACACACATGCACATTTGAACTGAACAGGGAAGTAGGGGAAAAAGAAAATTGTATTATTCCAATTACATGCACAAGGAACTAAAACTCCATTTATATGATCTCATCCCAGGTTCCCAAGAAGCTGTCATTAGAGCTGGAAAGCAAAACAAAAGGCAACAGACTTATTCACAGATATGACGGCAAGAATTAACTATTAGAACATCTAGTGTCATGGTCTATGTATTGCTATGAGAAAATCCAGGAATGGGGATTTAAATAATCTTCCATAGCTCTCCGTGGCCGTTTTCCATTATAGCAACGGTGCACAATTTAACTGCACTCTAAAATATTAGGTGCAGTTTCCAATTTTAATTAATCTGGGTTTACTTCTGGCAGTTGTTTTTATTATTTCCCTCTGTGAGATTAAAGATGCTTTAGCAGAGTTTCATTGGTGTGAAGAAATTCATACTATAAAATCCATCATTTTCAATTGCTTTTTTATAAACTAAATCTATCCAAAGGTTTAGGTAAAATGTGGATGCAAAGATACTTTCCCTAACAAATCTGGGATGAAGCATATTTACCTGTCTCTAATAGGCAGGATCCTTAGTTATAGACCAGTTTAACTTCCCAGTATGCCCAGAAAGAGACAAAAAGGTTTTGCATACAAGAGAAGAAAAAAAGAGCAACATACAAGCAAATAAAGTAGAAACTAAACCGAGAAACCTTGTATCACAGTCCCAGCTTGTTCCTAACTTGTTTAAGGTGATTTGCACGTATGAGAAACATAATTTATGACATAAGCAAATAGATTACAATCAACAAACAAGAATTATTCATGTTAAAGAAGCAGCAATAAAAAAATAAACTAAATAGGAGTTTGAATGCATTAGCGATTCGTGCTTTGCATTGGTGACCCTGCTGCACAAAACGAACAGCTTTGGGGTACCTGAAGTCAGAGATTAACTGGATCCGATGCTCTACTACTTTTTTACCAACAGTCTTTCCATTCAACGTACCCTCACAGGCTGCTGTAAAGACATTCTTGGGCAGCCTCTGGCTGTATCCAGAGCAGAATAATATACAGAATAAAACTTCCATCTACTTGCTTGCCCCTTGCACACGGAAGGCCTCCCTCAAGATGACCATTGACCAAACCTGACTGGTTTTCCCATCAAGCATTGTGCATTTTGCCTTTCTGACAGGAAAATGGAAACTATGCTCACTTTATGGCATCTAGTTTATAGACAGCTTTTGGTGCCAAGAATGTCCAACTGGTGTGCAAATGTACCCTTGTGCAAACCATTATGAGGAAATTCTATAAAAGAGAGGGGACGTACAGCAAAGCGGGGCATTGCCTGCACAGCCTGTCTTCTACTGGGCTATATTGTCTGCCAGTCAGTTGCTGAACGGTGCTCTTTGGGCAAGAGTGGCTTGGCATGGAAATTTCAATCACGGTACTGCTGCTCAGAGTCAGGTTTAAATAAGTCAGGTTTAAATAAGAGTTATTCTTTGTTACATCAATGATTCACTCGTTTGTAATGGAAAAGAGAAAAAAAAAAAAAAAAAAGAAAAAAGAAATGCCAGGCCGCCATACAGAAAAGAATTTTTGCCTTCCTTTCTTTTATTTAATTTGATCCAGGATACCATACTACTGCAAACTGCACAAATCAAAGCACATAAGCTAAATCATCACTAGCATCTAGTGATTCGGGGAGAGAGGTGTGCACACTGAGCACACATAAATCCTACAGGAGTGATATCCTCCAGGAAAAGGAATGATTTTGGGCAAGCACAATACTTTAAAGTTCAAAATGTAATTTAAAGATGTTAAACCCTTCCTGGTTTAGCACCCTCATGTCTTTTTTTTTTTTCCTTCCACTATCTACTGTTATATTCTAAAGGGATTGTTCTCTAATAAAATGACATAATTTAATGCACTGATGGTAATGCTGATTCAATTTTCTACTTGCATAAATATCTTCTAAATCCATATTATATTAAAAAAAAAATAATAAAAAAATATCCCTGGCCCTAGGTGTAAAAATCTGTAACAATCATCTATGTAGCCAGAATTAATGGTCCAGTAATAACTGCCATTTGATAAACTGATCAATCATACCTTATCTGCACTACCATAGCATAATACAGGCATCCACTAGTAAAAACATTAAAAAATATAAGATCTGTTGGTTCTGAGAATGGATTAAAGGATTATTTAACCAGACAAAAGCAATAAGGGTGAAATTATTTCAAACAATGTGGAAACACCATTTGTTTCAAACTGAAAACTGGAAGAGCACAAGGAATACAAACACTGGGTCATGTTATTTATGGAAGATACAACCCTAGGAAAAATCCAAGGTGCAGGAAAGAAATTCTCAAGTTCTCTTTCATTATACATGCAGAAAAGTTTATACTGAAGAAAGATCAAACATATTTTGTTCACATGCATGTATTGAGCCAAGCACATGAATGCAAACATCTAAATGCAGACAAATAAAACATGAACAGTCATATACAAAAAGAAGAATGTAATGCTGGCCCGTTCATTCCATTAGAATGAGATTCTTTATGTGTCTGAGTAATTACTAGTCCAGTTTAGGAAAACCTTCCCAGATTTCATGCCTGGAGCTTTACAGCAGGATGCATGCATGGAACCCTATCTCAGTTCCCTGCACACAAACCAAGGTGGAACTACTGAAGAGGAACAACAAATGGACAGTACATGCCCTTGCTCCTAGTCAGAGAGTTCGGTTTGGAATCACAGACCTCTACAGAGATGCTTAAAAAAAATCTCAGGTGCATGACAAACTCTTGATTCTGCCAATTCTGCCAACTCCAGAATGTCAGTAGTCAACAAGTGAAAACAGATTATAAACCTCTTCAGACCCATAAGACATTGAGTACTACATGGGGTGAAAAAGGTGTGGGAGAGGAATATCATAGCTGTCCTTTATCTGCCCTGATAACATCCTAAAATTATTACAGTCTCAGCTGCATGTGCAAGTTTTATCAGTGGACTGAATTACTAAGATCTTAACACACACACACACTCACACACAACATCCAGATGCCCTAGTAGAAAGGAGCTGGGAGCCATAAAGCATCTGGCAAGGTCCCTGGAAAACATACCAGCAACTCTTCACAATAAAAATTGTGTTACCACTTTTATACCTTGGCAGGATGTGACAAGAATCTCTTTCAAATTATCTAGCTTAACAGGAAAGCGCAGAATGTAGAAGTGCCATTTCAAATCCTTCTGCATATTATTCCTGCTCCTCTGATCCTGCCTATTTGCAAAACCTTCACCAGACACATCCTGCTCCTTGAACACAGATATGGAGATTCTTCCACAAGTACACAGAAACTCACAAGCATGTACCCAGGGGTACCATCATACACAGGAGATGATTTTCTAGTTCCTGAACTCCTGGTTTCTTGGTATCTGATGTCATGAGTTTGGAATGCCCTATTTTGATCAGTTTGGGAGAGCCTAATCAGTCTTGAGAAGGATCCGTGAGGAAGTTCCAATAGAACTGTGGCTAACTTGACAGCATTGCAGGGAAATGTAACAACAAGCCTCCCTATTAAAAATAGGCACTAAATTTAAGGTGGCACCCAACTGTTTGTCACATCGATGGCACACAACACACAAGTGTTCAATTCAAAGGTGTGAACTGCAAAAAGGGAAGTTCAGGCTACAATTTTCTAGTGGTTAAGAGTACCAAACGAGAGCACCAGAAGGAACTGCTGGGGAGACTGTGGAGCATCCTGCGATGACGGTATTTAAGAACATGGAGAATAAGTGTCAGGAATGATGCAGATATGGCCGATGCTACCTTGGGGAAGGGGTGGATTAGCTAATTTCTCGAGGGTCTCTTGAGATAACATCGCCCCACGTCATTTCCAAAGCTTTGCAAGTTTAGTGAATTGAGGAAGTGATGAACTAATTATTTATGTGAAAAGACTCTGATAGGATGATATATCTACTAAACTAAGATTTTGCTGGATTTATAGTTTGTTCCCTGCCATTTTCATCTCTAGCAGATGAGGTGTGAAATTGCTTCAGTAGAAGGACGCAGCACATAACACCATCAGACAGCATTTAGAAGAACAGAACTAAGACTCAAACTTTGAGATCATGCTGAGCTCATTGCTACCTGGATCTGCAGGTTCTTTCTCTACAGCATATTCACTGGGGAACAGGGGAAGTGAGAGATCTGGTCATATGATCATTTTTTAATGGTTGGACTAATGATATTTTCTCAGTCTCTGCTATGAAGTCATCTAGAAAACAGCACTGAAAAACAAAACTACAAAGTGGAACACTTGCATAATCCTTCTGCTTCCTGTGCTTTCAAATCTGTGGCCTTGTAGTTCATAAGTATTTGAAGAATGAGGCCAGATAACCTCAGACACCACTTTATAATCCCCAGATTAATCATATTCTGCTAAAATAAATATACCCACAGATGTATTAGAAGGACAACAAGGCCACCAGGGTACTGGTCACTACTCAGAAGTACACCTCCAACAGAATCAGTGGAGAGTTCTGAGGCACTGTTGGCACTATTGTGTTACGAGAGGGCAAGAAATGAGAAGGTGACTTCCTAATCTCTCAAAGGTTTTTGATATTTCTACCAACATTATCAACACTGCTTTTGCACCTTTGTGCTTTTATGTGTCAGAGGAAAAATGGGCTAAATCTACAAGTCAAGATAGGCAATTCACCTAGGTTTAAAAAGGAGCTAATTAGGTCCAAATTTGCTCAACTATTCTTATGATGTCTAAAGGATATGAAAATGCCCACGATACAAATGCCTAGTAGCCTGAGTTATACCACACTGATTGAAAAAGAGAAATACCCAATGAGGATGCATTTTCCATCCAAGTACTGCAGGCCTAAGCTAAATTTAAATCACTGTAACTCTCCAAGGAGCCTGAACATAACTGAGGGCAGAATTTGACAGTGATGTAATTCTGCCTTTGTGTTCTACCTCTTAGTAATCCGTTTTAAATCTATTTGTCATACACGTCTTCCAGCTTTATAAGCTTAAGAAATTTTTAGTGCTTCCTCCTCTCTCCCCAAAGAAAAAAAGGATGCAAAGGAATTAATGAATTAAGATTTAATGCCCAACTTTAATTACCAAGACAGGGCAATTATATTATAATTCATTAAAATAAAATCCATTCATCACACATATCCACACCCTAGGCTCTCCATGTTTCAGAGACATCAGGTAAATTCACACCATTCAATGGAAAAGAAATGCTACTCATTTTTATTAAAATACTGCTTAATTCAAATATACCATAATTGAAATACAAGACAAAACATTGTTATTAGCTTCCTACTACAGACCATATGAATATTTTAATGAACTTTTTTATTTAGTCAGCATTTGAAAATTAATTTCTCAAACTAAGAGTTCTTATCATTGAGGAAATTGCCTACATAGAAGAATGGCCTATTATAATTATTCAATGCCTTAAAAAAAAGCACATGTGACTATTTCAGACTTTAATTTTTAATAATTTCCTTTTGAAAGATCTTACTGTGCAAATGTACAGGACAAACACCTGAAGGGAGATACCAAAAAAAAATTTCAACGTAAACATCCCAAAAATTAATAAAAATTTTCTCATAAGAAAAACACCACTTTGCTCCAGACATACCTTTATATCCTCCCTTCTTGGCCTCTCCACTGCACAGAAAGCAGTATTACCATCTTGTACTACCTTGCTCCACTACCCTCCTGAAACCCCATCCCTTCTTACACTGAATACTAACTAAAAATGAGATAAAAACTTTGTATCTTAGGGTCTGGATTCAGTATTTTAATTCAAAACAATAATTTTTAATTTAAAAGCTGCACAGAGATCACAGAATTCCAGTTCTTTCAGAAAAGCAAGCAAAAGACTCTTTCCTCTTGGCTAGATTGACAAAACAGACAGCATACTAATGGACAGGTACAAATCAACTATGTCAAAGGACTATGTCACAGAAAATTCATTATTAAACTATCTGATTCTTTTCAAAGAGTTAAACATCATCTACTGCATACTTCATTTTCACTTCTCTCAACGCTCTTTCCATCTCACCTCTTGCCAACTCAAAGGAAACCAGTACAAGTGACACATTCATGAATTTCCAGCTCCTGCAGCCTTTACCCCAACACACTTCCCGACCCCCCCCAGGTATCTCATGCTTTGCCATATTTTTATCTGGGTAATCTTCAAATACTCTGCCCTTCACAAAGATGACACAGATTGTCAGAGGGGTGTGTTCCAGGAGAATCCTGCTGGTAAGGGACACCTGCCAAGGTTATTTAATGTCACACATTGACTCAGAGTTCTTTTCTTCATTTGAAAGCCTGGCAGAACGTATTGTTCCTTAATGTTTCAGAAAACAAGGATAAATCAATTTCCAAGTATATTGTGTCAGTGTATAAACTAACCTGAGTTCTGTTCTAATTAGCATAGCTGATCATTAAGAATTTAAAGATGTTCAGAAGTGTCCTGAACAAGAACATTGTGGGTACCAGCAGCAACAACAGCAAATGAGAAAATGGACCAGTTGCTAAAACAGTATTATCAATCCCATTCTATAACTATGGGAACCTAAGAAATGTTAGGGACATTCAGAGAGAGCCTCCAGAGGGAAGCCAGAAGACAATGGAATACAGGAAACTGAAAAGAATTGAGGACCCTGCGCAGCATAGTTGGCACTACTACACTAATCCACCTGACTCTTCTGGACTGCAGCATCCCGCCTGAAAATCAAAGAGGTCATAGAAGGAACTGCAACAACAAACTGCACAACTTCTCTCCTGGACTGCACTATCTCTCCCACAAAACATGGAAGTAGTTTCAAGAATCAAATTCCCTCAATTTGAGCTTCAAGATGCTCATAAGTTTAACAACCATTGTGCTTTTGACCTCTTCTTCCTGGGGAAGTTAGGATAACAGCATCTAGAAGTCATTCCCATGTATACTGTTCTTTCCTGGACAGGATCTGTGCAATGTCTGATTCCAGCTAACTTTAGCTTTAACTTTCGAAGTTAATTAGCAAGACCTCAAAGTGGCTTCATAATCTGAAGCATTTATCTCAGCGTCTGCTACAAAGACAAAATGGACAGCTACCTCAGATGAGGCATCTGGTTTTTGGATAACTGCGCGGATGAAGTTAAATAACTATGCTCTGTATAAAAGTGCAGCCTGTGAAAAGGAACTTGTTTGTTGTATAGTTATAACAGCAACATATATAGCTTCTTGAGTGCATTCTTCCTTTGGGGCTTAAGCTCTCTGCTCCGACTAGATGGGTGGCCTCGCTCTCCTCTTTCATCTCAAACCTTTATTTTTTTTCCATTTTGAAAAACGGATTACCTGACTGGCAGATACAAACAGACCTATTTCCAAATCATATCAACAGCTCCATCTGTCAAAAAGTTCATCTTCAATGCAATTTCAAAAGCAGAGCTATCTACACTAGATATCTGCGATAGTTCCATACATCAAGCATGCTACACACAAATGCACCACACGACACTAACAGGGAATACAACTTCCTATACAAAGTCAAGGGAGAACAAAGTAATAGAAACTGAAAGAAGATAAAATGTTTTGTAGCTAGCAGAACACCAGCTGATAGCAATTTCTCTTCCAAGCCACAGTATACTTAATTTATTTATAGGCATTAGAAAAATGTTATTGGCACAGTCCTGCATAGGAAAATACACTAGTAGTGCCGCTTTATGAAACAGCAGCTCCAAAGGAGAAACATAAAGAAAATGAAAAATGTTTGCCTAAATATCAAGTCACATTTATTGCAACAGAACAATGATAAGGATGGGAGCAAAGTTACGCAATTAGGAGTGAGAACAACTAAGTACAGCCTACACCTAGCACACAGCAAGAGCATATTTAGGAGTTTTAGTGAGGAAATACCTAAGATGAAAAGTAAATAACTCATGATCTTTGTGCTCTGAACTATCAAGACCATATATTTATGTTTCTGATACTGTAGCATATCATCCACATTAAGGTCCTGCTGGTATTTTTCAAATAGACTCGTGCTTTTCAGGGCTTTACTTGAACATAGCTTGTCATGGTTTTACTGGGTTACTTCCAGTGGTTTCACCTGTGTAGAAAGTTGTCAGCCCAAGTGGACATTCGGACAGATAGGATGTTTTCTTATCATGCTAGTAAGAAAAAACCACCCAACCAACCAAAAAAGAACCAAACCCAAAAAGAACCAATGAAAGGTGCAATTGCTGAAAAGTTTTCAGGCTCTACCATGAATGTCAGATTTTAACTAACACTGATGTGCAGTCTGAAGGGTTAGAAGAACCAATCTTCCCCTTGATTCACAGTGCATTCAGGAGGACCAGGAGGTCTCTGCAGATATGCACTTCTTTTTAACAGAGCATTTTCATGTCAGCAACCTGAGCATCTCCCAACATTTAAGAAAGCCCTCTCATAATTAAGCACAGATTTTTTTTAAACACTCAAGGCTATTAAAGTAACTTGACCCTCCTGAAGTCAGCAATTGTGGAAGATAAAGACAACCTGAGGATGAGTTAAGAGAGTTTGGCTTTTGGTTGTATAAATGGCCATCAGCTGGATAATCACTGTGGCTATTCACTGAGTGAAGGGGTGCTGAGAAGCTGAATTTAAAACCAGCATTGCTACTTGAAAAACTATGTGAAAATATAATGCATTTCTAAGTGCATACTGCAAACAATCATCATGTGACTCTCGTACCACTTGATGTCAGGCAAAATGTAGAAAAACCATGAGGGAGGGAGACAAACAAACGCATTGGCACCTACAGGAGAGTGGACATTTTTGTCTCTGCCATTAATGTCAAAGATGCAAGGTGGTGATGGCTGTTAAAAATCAAAGATGGAAACATCACTTACAGAAGTACACAATTATCGCACCATGCTCTCCTTTCAGACAGCTACATATAATGTGGATTCTGAGGCTAAAACAGGTCTTACTGGGCTAGAATGAATTTACCATAATCATAAAACCCATTAGTTCTAGACTTCAGAACAGAATTAACAAATCACGGCCACTTTATTTTAGCCAACGCCGATTCCTTAGGTAGCTTTATGGTCTACTGAGAGACAAGTAGACACATTTTTTTCTTAGATGCCTGTATTTAACACTGTGAAAAGCAGGAGTTTCTCCTTTTCTCAGTTTTGCAGATTTCTGCAGCTTTTGTCAGCAATTTTTCAATGCTTGGCTTTAAATATGAAAGGTCATTACAAAAGTCCCCACAGAAAAGAGAAACAGGCTTAGATGCTGGAGCTTTCACAGCAAAGATACATTTGCTCTTAGAGACTACTACATGCATTTTCTGGTTTAGTTTTTAACCCCCAGCAATTACAAGAAAGAAGAAACTCTGTGAACACACTGATGTATCACATTAAAATAATTGCAATAACTCTCAGTTACTTTGCATTAAAGATAGTTGTAGTGTGCAATGATCCCTAGGATTGCTTATCTGTACATCCATTTATCACAGAGTTCTGTTTAGCTGTTGTTAAGAATAAGATGGCAAGTGAAGGACTAAGTGATTCAATTGCTCAGCTTATAAATTAAATCTATCCCAGGAATAGAACCTACTTAGATTTGATTTGATTCTACGGTCTTGCCTTGTGGTTAAAGTGAACATGGCAGTTCCAGATTTTGGGGCAGCACTTCATCTGTATGCATTCTCCTCATACTGCTAAAGAGGCACTGCAGAGATGAACATCTATCAGACAACAGTGCTGGTTGCTAATCTCCCCTACATAAAACAGATCACACCATCAGAGGTTTCAAAAGGACAGGGGAAGGCCAATTCTGGTTGTCAGATATATCCTTCCCATC
The DNA here is from genome assembly GCA_025345505.1 of Todiramphus chloris collaris. Classification (NCBI taxonomy): domain Eukaryota; kingdom Metazoa; phylum Chordata; class Aves; order Coraciiformes; family Alcedinidae; genus Todiramphus; species Todiramphus chloris. The sequence continues at coordinate 8,862,907 of JANVCC010000040.1, forward strand.
CCTACACTTTAAAGACAATGTATTTATAGTTGAGAAGACCTTTAAACAAAGCTATTGGGCAATAACTGAGAGCACAAAGATATGTATCAATAGCAAGGTCCATTAATACATTGCAGAGCATGGAGAGTAAAGAGAGAACATGATTAAATCACCACACAATGATTACCAAACTGATACTAATTTTCAACATATTATGATTAGGGAACTGTTTAGCACCAAATGCCATCAGAATACATCTGAAAACTTTTTTTTATTCATCTTGCTGTGCACTGTTTAGCACCATTTTGTAGTTTAAAGTAACTTTCCAAATGGACAAAGAGTGAAAAGCAAGAATTCAAGCAATCAGCTTAGAGAAGAAATAATATTATTTTATGCAAATATGTTCAATCTGGAGCAGTAAGAACAGGAAGAAAAACAGCTGTGATTCAATTACTGTATTGATGACCTGGGCACTTAGGTTTATAGCAGAAGAAGATTTAATTCCCAAATATACATGCATCGTCATGTTTTAGCTAATGAATCAAAAGAGAACAGTTAACTGGTTTTCATCCAAGTTTTTAACCTTAGGTTTAGATCATGACTTTTATTCCTGTCTGGACCAAAAACCCCACTAATATCCAAGTACAAAATCATCCTCCTGACTCTGTATTAGAAAGCAAGAGAAACAGAGAGAAACACTCGGAGAAAATGAGTTGTCTTTTGCCAGTCCCTGTTTATATTCATGAAGGTTTGCAAGCCCATGACAACCACGGTTAGTATCTATCTTGAAGTTTATGCATATTACTCCCACCAAATAATAATCCATATTTTTCCAGGTGGTGCCCAAATGTCTGTCAAGGATACAGATTCCTTTATTTTCCCTTCTTTTCTTTGTCTGGAAATCTATTTTAAAAAAATACCTTCTTCAGGATTTCTTCTGTGCTCTCAATGGAATTAGCTGGTTTCCATTAATCGAAACACAGTCACCGAATCACAGAACTAGAACAGCAGATCTGGGAAGGATGTTGATTCCATTCCCTTCTCCATAGCTAGATCAGCTATCAATGTGTCATTATCTGCAAGACATTTGTCTAACATGTTCCAGAACACCTTCCAAGACAGAGTCTCTACAACCTCTTCAAAATACTCTCCCAATGTTTCAGATGGCTGCCGTTACAAAGGCTAAAATTCATCTTCCTTGCTGCAATGTAAACATGTTTCTCCTTGTTGTAACCACAATGGACAGAGAATGACTCCTCCACTTTGCAGTCATTTTTATGTACTTGAAAATAGGATTTGGAGACTGCTTTGTGGGGTTTTGTTGTTTCGGTTGGTTTGCTTTCTCTCCACAGAGGGGGTGCTCCTCTCCTTCAGTCTTTCATTGCAGAGTGTACTTTCTGCAACTCTGTACTGTTTATTTTTCTCCAAGTACTTTTCAGTTAATTCATACTATTGTAGAAGCCTGGTACTCAAATCTGGACAAAATATTCCAGCCAAGGTCTTACTGGCTCTGATTAGAGCCAAAGGATTACTCATAGTTTCACACACCAGTGCAACATTTGCCTTTTTTTGCAAAGGAATGACATTGTTGACTCATGTTCTGTTCGTAATCCATTGTAATCCCTTACCCTTTTTCTCCAAATTTATTACCGATTGGTTTTCATCCTGTTTTGTGCAAATTATAAAGAACTTTCATCTGTCCAGACTAAACTTCATGCTGTGTTTTCAGATCATTTCTTAAATTTATTTTATATTCTATGCTACCTTTAATAAGCACATCAAATTTCAACAGCTACAATTTAATGAAAATAGTGAATAATACTGGATCCAAAACAGATCATAGTGTAATGCTGCTCAGTTTATCCTTCCAGCCTTACACTGAACCACTGACAGATACCACCAGAATGTACTTTTCCAACTGATTTTGTAGCCACCTCGTAATTATTTATTTTAGACAGTATTTCTTTAACTTGATTATAAGACAGCAATGTAATCCAATGTCAAAAGCCTTATTAAAGTCAAGATATGTGATACTGCAAGTTTATCCCCGAGTCTCAAGGCCTGTAAATGTCACAGAAGAAAATTAGTTTAGTTTGACATCCATACCAGCTTTATTCATCCCCTTATCTTCTTGATGCTAACAAATATTTGCTCTAATATTTATTCTAGTATTTTTTACCCAGATTTCAGGTTCCGATCACAGGATATAACTTCCTAGTTTCTTCGTTTCTCTAACTTGAAAAAAACATGCATCCTGCTTGTACTTTTCCAGGCTTCTACAACTTCACACAGTTTCAAAGATAACTTTTAGTATCTTTAAAATTATTTTGGCTGATTCACTTAGATCAATTCCAGCTGATTCGCAAATATCTAATTTACTCAAGCCTGTCCTTTCCCTAATCCGGAGTCTGACATCTCAGATGAACATATTAACTACGCTAGCCCCCTGGTCACAGCTGACTTTTCAAGTGAAAGCCAAAGCAAAGACAGGTAAGAATGCTTTGGGCTTCTCAGCAATGCCTGTACACAAGTGTCTCTCTCCACTGAGCAGTGATCAATTACTTTCTTGATTTTTCTTTTCTTTCTAATATAATACACTTGTGAAAATCTGTTATTCTTAAATCCTTGCCCAAACATCTCATTTTATTCTTGGCTTTCTGAGTTTTTGCACTCCCTTAAGAGTTCAACCTGCTTACACTTTCTTTACATGTTTTCTTGCCATTGCAATCACCAAGAGCCTTGTCATTAACCAAGCTCTTGCCTTTTGGATAATTCTTGTTTGTGCCCTTTACAATGAGAAAATGCCAATTATTCTCATTTTTCTTCCTCTAATTTCTGCCTCAGTTTGCTGCAATGTGATTTTGAAATAACTTGTCTTTACTTTGATGCTGTTCTGTTCCTAAAAAAACTGCATTATACCTTTTTATGCTATTGACACTCTGCTTTCTACTTTCATTGTCCACAGGAGTTCTTGTTTTATTACTAGAATCAAATGGCAGTTAGTAAGGACCTACTAACTCATAAGCATATGAACATATTTAAATACTGTGCATATTACTCTTCTAACTGGCTAGCGATTAAAACTGACTCTGACATGCAGTATGACTCTACTGCTATGCTGTCCAACATTTAAATCAAACACCCTTTCAAAGCTGAAGACTTTGCCTCTGATTGGTTTGTCCTTGTTAAATCAGAACGCAAACCAAAGCAGCTAGTTTGCATACACTGGGGGCTCATTTATAGCAAATAAGGAATGAAGCTTTGCAGACATGTATTTTCTAAACATGCCTCATTTTTCAAGGTTTAGGTAGGTTTTCAAAAATGAACTCCTATACACTGAAGGGAAGGGGACCCCTGCTGACTAAGTGATGTCAGTGAGAGCAGGGTTGGGCCCTGTGATATTCCCCAAAATGTATTGACTTCAATGAGAGCAGGATGAGCATGGGGAGGCATGAATTTTCCCTTTAAAAATCCTGTGTGCTTCACACTCAATGAAGTAAAGGAGACTAAAAGAAAGCTAGCATCATTATTGACAAAACTAACAAGTGCTCCACAACTGCTAATAAAATTCTAGACAAGCAACCTATCGATCATTGTCTCGGTTCAAAGCACATCAGTCATAATGCAATCACATACAGGGACCTCATCTCTGTCACTTCTGATGCCATATTTAACAACAAAATTGGTCGCTTACAAGCTTATAAGGAATTTAATATTATGCTTCTAGCACACTAAGAGAACCATGTGCATCTGCTTGGAGGATATAAGCGGCCATATGGGCTAGAAGTGCATTTGACGGACGATAGCGTACTTCGTGTGCTGCATCTCAGCTATTGTTTGCTGTTGATTCAGTTAGCATGTTTTAAAATTGTACTGATTTACTGAAGATTTAAAAACATAATTCATGTGCAGTGATCCTATGAATAAGCCTCTAAAAGTAATTCAACCACAGTCAAAAAATAAATTGCAAAATAAGTTATTCAATTGAAATCTGCCATCTGAGGCACAGTAATAGAAAACATTTATTATAAAACTAACATATATTTGTGACTAGAGATGTGTACAGTATTAAACAACTCTCTGAAAGGAATTTATTCAGCCTTTTCTGAAAGAACATCTTAACTGGGCTAACAGAAAATTACATGTTCAAAAATAATTGCAAGTTCCATGAATTTCATCCTGCATCACAGGCTTCCTATTATCATCCTTTTTCTTTTGGAAGGCTTATAAATTTTAGACAAACTTTATTCTGCACAGCTGCAGAAGGTCATTTCTGGAGTCTGGATTTGCCAGTGAGACACTGGAAAGATACAGGTACAATTAAATGCAGGGTGAGAGGAAGTAGAATACCATTACATCCATCTCTAGATAAAGCTCTACGTTTCACAAATTCACTTTCTTGGGGCTGCTGGACTGTGAAAGTCACAGCCTATGCTATGCTGGAGGCTGCAGTCCACTCAGAAGCATTGATTCCTCTTCAAAAGTGAGGGTATTTTGCTAGTTCAAACTTTCATTAGTGCTTAAGGGAGAGTCTTTGAAATAATAGAGAGTTCATATCTGTAATTCATAATGACAGTCAAGTCTACATGAGTGCATTTGACATTAGAGTCAGACACGAATAGGTCCAGTTCAGGCAGATTAAGATTTTCACACATTACAGTGGAAGAGAGACTTTGGGATTTGGGAATTTCTTTTTATTTCCAAATTACTGGGGAAGAGGATTGGTAATAAACACAGTGAAAATAAAAACAAAGACTGGAAGACAAGGGGGAAAGTTCAGACTATTTTTATCAGGAGCTTCTTTTTCTAAGAAGTCCAGCAGCTTGAAACACTCAGGATTTCTAGTCCAGTGATGGGTAAAATTGTACCATGTTTCTAGACAGTCCCTTGGCCTCTGTGCAGGAGGCAGCATCGAGGTAGGAGACTCAGGACAGCTCAGTCCACTGCAATCATCTGAGTATCACAATCAAAACGGAAAGAGTGAGACTTGTATCTACTTGAACAGACAATTCCAACGTTCAGTGGATGGTTTTAGGCATAGATTTGAGGAAAAACTCAGCACTACAACAGAATTAAGGGGTTTTTTTCCCCTCTTACTGTACCCTCCTACAGCCTCGTTGTTAATAATAATGACAGATACATGGTTCAAACTTTTCTGGATTCAGAGCTTACTTATCTGCAATACAAAGTGCATACCACTGCTTCCACAGTGCCTATGTTCTGGGTAATGACGCTTTAAAAAAAGCCATATGGCAAGAAAATTGGACACCATTTCAAGCTGCTCCCAGCAACTTTTAAACCTCACAAAACATACTCTTATTTGTGCATAATATCAGAACAATTAATCCCATTTATTTGTCTATAGAAGAATTTACTACAGCTATTAAAAGGTGGCTTTTAGCAGAAATTTTCAATAACTTAAACTTTTCTCATATAATAATACATAAAGGCTTAATGAGTAAATTTGCTGGCAAGACTGAATAGACTGCCAGAAACATTTCATTACCATACCAAAATCTTTGGCTTGAGAATGCTATGCTAAACTTTATCCTTGATTCCTTCTATTCTTTCTCCAATGCAGATGGAGAAGACTGGGAAAGTATGGCGAGTTAGCTGTCAAGCTCTTTAAGAACTCTCAAATGACCTTGTGAGAAAAAAAAACCCCAAAAAACCAAACCACCAACCCTTTGATTCATATTTTAAAATCCTGACTAACCTGCCCCTTCTACTCTTCTGCAATTCTGACAGAATTGAGTTCAATATTAATGACTAGCAATCATTTTCAGGCTGTACGCTCTCCTGCCTTCTGCAGTCCGGATGCCTCGTTAGCTTGGCTCAGTTGGCAAGATTCTCATCTTTGTATTGGTTTCTCTTGGGTTCAGGATGAATAAAGAGCTGGGCTGGTAGCTAGGCTAAAAATAAATTCCGATCACTCAAGTACCCTCCGAGATGCAGCTGAACCATTGCAGCTGACTTGCCTTGAAAAGGAATGGTATGCAGAGATACCTCGTGTGACTCCCCACCGTCTGTTTCAGCAAAAGCCATGCATGATTTTTTACAAAAGAGGGTATTTTTTTTCTTGAGGCATACAGGCAGATATTTCTCTCCGCATTGCAAGTGGAAAGCAGACAGCTTGATTACACTGCTATTGATTTTACATGTATAATTAAATAATTCAAGAATGAATAAAGCTAGCTGGTTTTTTAGAAAAGAATATAGAGTTGGTTGGAGCCAGCAGACTCTTCTTTAAAAGATGCAAATGAAATACGAGCCTAGAAGCACAACTCTGCTGATTTTCAAAACGTCTGACTACTGTTGGTTTTTAGATCTGTTAAACATGCTGAATCCTCCAGCTGCCTTTGCAAGATCACTACTGGCAGATACTAGCTACCTTCAGTTACTTCTAAATCCTGCCCTCCCAGCTCCTATATCATGATTCTTCAGTCTGGCTTCCATATAAAGACTTCACAAGTAGAGGAACAGCCAAACATTTTAGATTCAGAATTGAGAAACAGATTTCAAACATAAAAAAACATGTAAACCTGTCCCAAAGAGTGGGTATTCACACAAGCTACCCTTAGCTTAGTGAATTAGACTCAGATTTCCACTACAACCCAGGGAGAGAAGCAGTTGTCCACTTCCATTCAACCACTTGAAAATCTCTTTAATCTCTGTAGGAAGAACCTTGATGTTGTGAGGTTAAAATTTGCCTTTGGGATATCTCTCCAAATATCTACCATTTGGTGAGAAAACAGAGCTGCTACCGAGTTTGCAGGAGCAAGTTAGGGCTCCTTACTTAGGGACCCGCACAGCATCTCGGGGTAGAAGAATCCCAAAGAATATAAAATAGAAGCTGTTCTATCTCCAAAATCAAACAAGAAAACAGAGAGCATTTAAACACCCAAAAGACAAAAGGAACAATGTAGATAAAAATATCAGAGCAGGGAGAATTGAGAAGTAAACACTAAAGACAGTTTAAATGTCGGGGTTTTGCAGCTTGTATCACTTAAAAGGTCTACAAGAAATTCTTCTGACTATTCTTTTTCCATGGAAAACAACTGAGATTAAACCTGTGGTAGAAAACAACTGGAAAAGAAAAGGACAGTATTCCTCCCTCCCTCCCTCCCTCCCTCCCTCCCCTTCCTATTTCTATGGTACTCTCTCTCTATACACACATATATAGTGTGTGTGTGTATATATATATATTTACACACACATTTTTATATATATATAAACTGAGGATTAGTCTTGTCAGCATCTAATTCATAAGGTCCAAAGCAGCAACATGATGCCATTTCTCTTCTTTTCATTTTTTTGGGTGACAACAATATAGGGGTCAGTTGCTAAAGACTCACATGCTCCATGTAGATGTCACTACACTAAGCAACAGTTTTCTAAGGTAATTTTCTTGTGTAAGAAATTCCTTTAGAACAATATGACTGACTATTTCAACATTCTAGTCAGGGTGAATTTTATCACGGCCCAGAGTAGTGACCACTTTGTCAAAAAGAATGACCTCTTGGCCAAATAAAATCCTTTTGAAAGACTTAAATGAGACAAAAGCAGTGCACAGATCTCTGTGCAAGGCAGAGCATCTCACTCAGACTTCATTGCCTAGTCTGCGTTCTGCTTTCTGACGACAGAGAGAAATTGGAGAAATTTTACACTGAAAGAGAAATGTTCCTTTTCTTTGTAAAGAGACAGGAATCTTTAACAGATGTACAACTGCTTGTACCGCTTCGAGGTATCTCCGTGTGATTTTAGATACTCTGAAACAATTTGCGGCTTTGCCCAGAGTCAGACATCTCAGTAACACAGTGAACAAGACAGTTTTAAAGAATGTCAGCTCAAAATCTTTTTGCAGTATTTTGCCAGGATTTACCTTTTTTGTTTTTCCTCTTGGGAAGACAGAGGGTCACAAAGCCTCTAAAAGTGGCAGGAGCGTAAGTTCCATTTGAAGTCAGTAGGATTTGTAATCCTAAATCCCTCAAATGCTTTTGAAAATCTCTGTGGATATATGCCTTGACAAAAACATCATCGTTCCCTTTCCTTTGACACTGAAGTCCCATTCTCATAAAGACAGAGAAATCTACACTCTTCAACTCAAACGTGTGTAAGCCCCCAAAACTATTCCTGCGAGCTGCCTACAGACAATACAAGGAACATGTTTGGCAATGAAATACACAAATAGATGTAAAGTGAAACTTTCAAAAGCGCTTTCAGAGACTCCCAGTGCATGTTTTCTTCCTAAACGCTTGAGTAATTTTGAAGATTCAAATTTTGGATCAGCAAAGCTGCTCCCTTTTACGACTCCTATTTGTAAAATAAACGACTGCCATAGCTCACAGTGAAAGCCAATAAAGAAAGCGCTGTGATTTCATCTCTGCTGGCCTGTCATTTATGTAGTTATGCCTTCATTCCTTTGTTCATGGCCTTCCTTCTTCTTAACTTCTTTCTTCTCATTTATGATATGATTCAAAAGTATAATTTCATACTCTTTCACTTCCAGAAGCATAAAAATGTTTTTCTGTAACACAATTGCCTTTTTTTAAGGAGTTATTAAAAAATTAGCAACTATCTGAACTATTGGGTGCCTCCTACAATTACACAGCATTGCTATTACCCAACATTCTTTAACCATTTTCCACTGGTTAAATTCCAGTGACACAAGACATAAGTCATGCTTGGAGAAGGCCATGTACACTCAAGTTTCTTGTTTCCTTCTATGTCACACACTGTGACTCTTTCACTATAAAATATTTTTTAAAAACCCCCAAAAACCAGCTACCTGCCTCCTCAATAACTTGCCTAAATAATTTGCTTGCAGAAATACCTTTTCTGAATGTAAAACTGCAACACTTATAAATCCAGCGAGCCACTTCACATTCTGAAGGGCAAAGGAAGTCTCACATGCCACTTGAATGCCACTTAACTTCGAATACAGGATCCGTAAAAGGAGAACTGTGCAATGGATCTACATGCCTGAAATTCATTTGTATCGTAGTTACCATGTATGTGATTGTTTCTTTCTAAATTACTTTATGATTGTTTCTTTTTAAATCCTTACAGGTTTCAGAGTCGAAGTAGATTGAAATTTAGAGAATACCACTTGGAATAAAATTCTTGGACACTGGCATTCTTCAGTTTAAGAGGCGTGATGTTGAACAATGAACCAAAACTAATCAAAGAAATCCAGGAAGCTAAAAATGCCTTAAGCAATGGAAGAAGTCTATCATCTACCCATGATTTTACAGCTGTAATATCCTCACCTCATATGTGTTCACAAGCAGAAGTTATATGAGCTTCACCGAACATCACAAACAGGAAAAATGAGCAGCTGTCACAAGGCAAAGAGAGAAGCTAACCAACCCCTGCTTTATACTGTGTTGGTATCTTCCGCAAATCAAACAGCTGATAACTGCTTCTACCCAGTGAAAAGTAGCTGTGCACAGTGCAATTTTTAACATCAGTCCTGAAAAAAAATGCATTCTGTAAGCTTTAAGAAATACTGAAATATAAGACCCAAGTGGTTTGATATTACGCTTTTTGAAGCTGCTCTGGTACAGACTGTTATAGAATCTGAGTGTCAGAGTGAAAAGTACAACAAATAGCAGAGTTAAAGCACTATATTCTGATTTTAAGGACAAAATTATGGTCTGATATCAGCTTGCACTATTTCTGTACCTGTCTTTCAAAGGATGGACTGCTGAGATTTCTTTGCATACAGCGTGTTTTACTGATGAGACATTAAGTATTAAACACAAACCATCACACCTAGCAACATCAGGTCTAGTGGTGTTTCCTGCAGTGTTCATCTACGGTATTTAGAGTGAATGTCTCTTACCATCACATCTGAAAAGTTTTTTGCTAGTTAAGAACATCAAGAAGAGAATGCTTGATGTACAGTTTCTGTCTACATGTTGGAGATCTCTTAAGTTGTCAAGTTGAAGTTGTTTTTGCTGGCATGGCTGCTGTTTCCAGTGCTATGCTGGGCACAACAATTACAATATATTTTATGATGTTTTCCTATCCTTTGGAAAGGACAGCCTGGAAACTGTTGAAGCACGTACAACTATAACTTAACTCATCAAGACAAAGTGCAACATGCCATTTACAGAATCTGTGTCTGAATCAGCAGCACATACACAACACTCTTCAAAAACAGCACTGAAATTCATACCTGACAACTGGCTTCAATGAATTGGCCCCTGAAGTGTCAGGAAACGCAATAATTACATTTATGACATTCATTTAGCAAAGTTTTTAACATGAAAGAAAACGTACATGAAGATACCGGTTTAAAATTGCATGTCAGACTGAGATTCATGGTTACAGAGAAACTTTCTGAGCATTTATATCGTCACTGAATAGAAATTGAAATAGATGGGGTTAAGAAATGTGGTTGAAAAACACAGAGATGAGTCAAACCCTTATACATAAACCACCTCAAGCTGTGACTGAATTGAGAATGAGATGCAAGTATGAATATAGCTCATCACTAATGCACGGGACAGATGGAGGAAGAAAGGCATAAAGTATATGGGGATAGCACAAAATAGCAGAAGACAACCACAAAACGTGGGCTAACTTTACCTTGATCAAAAGGCTTGTTTGGATTCCAGTTTCTGAAATAATCATCCTAAATGGGGGGAAAAACAAAGGAAAAAAAAAAAAAGGAAACTCAGGAAAAATATTATAATCAGTCTTTTCAGTACAATTTTACATAACTAAACTGCTAATTAATGAACTCATCTTTTGATCCTACCACATTTAGACAAAATGGTTTAAGACCATCAACAGGTTGTGTCCCAAACAGTAGTAAGTGCATGTCAGAAATTAAAGAATAAAAAATTCCATTGATTCAGCACATTGAATTTTCCTTCAGTTGTTTTTCAAAATATGTTCCTTTTCTGATAACTCTGTATTATTTCATGTCAGTCTATAACATTTGATAACGGAGATAAGAGCGTATTGTTCAGATAACATAACATGACCCACACTATCCTGGTGCGGCAAAAGGCCAGCAAAGTAAATCCCAAAATACTTATATTCATATGGACATAGGTAAATCACTTCATTGTGAATGCACAAAACAGAGCAATAACATCATAAGCAGTATACTGAAAATATGCTAACATCCAGGAGCACTTACAGTCCATACTTCAGTTCTGAAGAACTGAGATTCAAGCCCAGCTGTTACATTTAGTTCCAGCATATTCTATTTATCTCACTTGTGTCCTCTTCGAGAGGACACAGTAACAACAGAAATATGTATTTGAAGTGAGGAAGCATGGAAGATATTTTTCTGCATATTAATCTTTATTTCCTTTTTAATACATCCAGTATTCTATATTCATTTCTTCAGGGGTGCCACTGAAGAGATGGCTTTATCAAACTGTCCAGAACCACACTCTGATTTCTTTTTTCTGCCCATCAGTGTGACTAAGATACCTAAATTATTTCTTCCATAGGGCTTTGATTCCCATTTATCTCCAGTACACTGAATTTCATATGCTTTCGTGCTATCCAGTCATCCTAACCCAGAATATTTAGGAGACTTGGAAGTCAGTATGTCTTACTTTCTGGTTTCGGAACAGCTCACAGAGCTGTTGTGGGAAGAGCAGGGACTCTCCATGCCCTCGCTGAACTGGATGGAATCCTGCATGACTATGAGGAGGAAATGTTTTTTCCTTCTCCAAATATATTCATGCTTGGTATCTACACTGACTTCACGGACAGGGATCATGTTCCACAATAACAACAAATATTATTATTCATAATTTATTTCAGATACATAAAAACTATCTATACTTTTGTTCTCTGTTCAGTACTACGGCATTTGGCATCAGAAATAGAATTGCAGACCTGCCTTTGAAATTCCACAGCTTTGTTAATATAAAAAAACCCTCATTGTTATACAATGCTTTGTAATTGATTATGATGTATTGCTAAATTCAGCAAGCATTAATCACTTCTCAGAATGTGTTGGGTTTTAAGTTTTTTGAGCAGAGTAATTTTTTTCCAGCAACAAAGCATTCTTTTGTGGCCTGCTTATGTTTTTTTCCTAGGTGTTGTTTTGCTGTTGGGTTTTCAGCATCAGAAACTGTTAAATAATTCAAATCCCAAGAAAGATTTCTGATGCTGTTGGCATATGGAACCAGTTTTGAAATAAGGATTGGAAATGGGGTGTATCTCAATTTCAGTGTCAAAGGAATATTTTACAGAGAATGCACCTTCCTCGCAAAACAAACTACAAACCACCCATCTCTTCTGTAAACCTATTCCTTCTCCTTTACTCTTATATGCAGACCTGTTTAGTATTCCTTTTTGAAAACTGAAACTATATTTATTTTAGAATATGCCTGAAACTACAGTATGATAACGTAGGAAAATAGGCAAGAATATGGAGGGGGAAAAAAATAAAAAGGAGAATAGAGAAAACCTTTGAGATTTTCAATATATAAAACTCATTATTATTTATAGGAGTAAATAATGACTATACATACACCAGAGCAATACAGTCAACAGCAGTTCAAAATAATTTATGCCATCTGAACAACAGCACTAGAGTTTCACTTCAGCACTGATACCAGCAAGAACTGTAACAGAATAGTTATGGCACCATAAAGGTGAAATTCGCCCTGTAGATATGGCTGAGCAGAAAATCTATGTCTCATTTAAATACCGCCTACAGCTCTGACAGGGCTTTGTGTTAGTCCTCTGCAAGGTGCTGGAATTTCTACGTTAACCTGAAATGACTTCTGTTAGGAGGAGGAACTCAACATCTCCAAACAGATACCATCATTTCAGTGTAACTCCCTCCAACAGAAAACCAGCATGCTGATATAGCAATACACAGTGCCTCAACATGACTCTCATTTCCAGGTGTGTATCATTTTTTTTTTTATATATATATGTATATATATATACATACACACACATCTCAAATACAAACAATCGATTAAGGAGGGTTAACATTCCCATTTAATAAAACACCTTCCTGACAAAAACGACTTCACAGAAATCTGAGCTTTCTATGAATACATTACGCCTGCTGTAACGTACAAAACTACTGTCATTTTAATATTAACATTAATAATTACCATGTATCAATACATTTCATTTATAACAATATTAACAGTTGATCATAAGAGTTTAAAGTATAATATGAATTATGGTATGTTGTAAATACTTTTATTCACTCTATGGATATTTACAAGTTAAAAGTGAAAAACCTACCTCAACTTCCTGAATAGGTAAGCATTACAAATGAGAAAAGAAAAAAAGAATGAAATAAAACAATGCAAAAATATGTTAACATTCATCAATTTTCTCCTTGGTGGCCTTTTAAATGTTAAATCACTTATTTCAGATGACCTTCACCTTCAAATGAAATAATTTTCTCTCTGTCTTTTCTGACCTTTCCACCCTTGCTGTCACGGCCCAGTTTCCAGCCCCTGTGCTATTAGCCTGATGCCGTTCTATCAGCACATTTCAGTCTTGGAGAGCACCAAACAAAAGGCACTTTCATCTCCTTTTGGCTGACAAAAGCACCAGAAATTTTCCACATACTCACTTATAACATACCTGATATAAGAGAGAATTAGTTCGTTTTTTTCCCCTAGCTGACTTTAAGGAATATTTATTTGATGGACTTTGAATGGAAGGCAAAAGCAGGTATGGAACCACTTCAGTACAACAGGTGACACCAACTGAGAAATACTTTTGATGAACAAATATTTAAAAATATCTTTCTCCTTGCACAGAAGTCACACTTTGAAGGTTTTGCCTATGGTTCAGTGGCTGCATATGACTAAGTCAGTCTTTTAATTAACCGAAGGGACTCTGCACACCTAAAATCATGCATGAAAAGAGAAGAATTGACACTGCAGAGCAAGCCTGAATCTAACTCCCTCAGCTCAACCCAGCATTATAGAAATGCGATTAATTTGCTTGGCCTCTGCACGCAGCCAGGGATAAAGGTGAAGCCCAAACTCTACAAGCTGCAGGCTCCTCTCACAGAGCACAAACACAATGAAGGGACCATCACAGAGCCTTACTGCAAGGCCTGTGACTCCAGGTCCCTGGCTGACTCGGAGTCTCACATCTCAGGTAAATACTGAGCTTCCAATTCCAGGAGAAGATCTGACTCCTGTTAAACGAGCCCCAACCCAATTCTTGAGGAAATGCTGAGTTCTGTTGTCACTGGGTGCAGGATGAGGGCTTCAGCAAGATTCCTTTCTGCCCCCTTAAAAAGTCTACTGCTTGCCTAGGACGGACATCCACCTGGGACAGCAAGGCAGATAACCTGAGATGGTCCCTCACACAGAGAGCAGCTCACTTTTGACATCTCCTGACTTAATTCTATTGCAAGACTTGGGACAGGAGCGGTCTTCTCAGTTCTGTATCTGTTCATCACTTAGCATCATGGATTCCTACTTCAAGATTATACCCTCGGGAAATTTAACTCCGGATCATAACAAATGAAAACATTTTAGAAAAAGCAAACATCAATTGCTTGACTTGAGCCTCAGTTCTTCATTGTTTTTTTATTATTTTCATCCGAGTAATCAAGAGAAATAAAACACATTTTGAAGTTATTTAAACACATTTTGCCACATCATGCATAATAAATTATTGTTTCTTAACAGGACCAAAATATTATTTTATCATTCAATACATAGATGCCAAATCCAGCAAAACTTAGACTGATGCACAAAGTCAATCAAGAAAATAATCATACATTAAATGAAATATGCAAAGGGCATAATAGAAAGTGCTAGTTTAAAAACTCACAAAAACTTTCTTACAGGAAGAACTATCAGAAATCTCATTCATCAGGACCCACAGATTTATCAGAAGTCACAGATTGGGTTCTGATTTGCAAAAATCAAACCTTGAACTAGACCTGTGTCTGACAATTTCCTGTTACCCAAATCAGAATGCTTAGCAAATAGAAATCAGCTCTAAGACCAATACAATAATACATGACTGCTCTTCTCTCATCCTCTGTATCACTACAATAATGATACAGTTAAAAAAGCAAGGTAATGGTAAAACCAAACAGATTTATCCTCTTTTCTGCCACCAACTAAGAAAGTAAACAACAGCTGCTTGTTCTCCTGAAGCTTAAGTATTTAAGTTATTCAAATCAAACCTACTCTATTGTCAGTTTTTGGTTTAGTTATTACCCAAGACTTGGTATTTTGGATGAAGTAACAAAGCATGGTTAATTTAACACACAGGCATTCTCTATACTTAGTTTACTGACTTGTCAAAAAGCTCTTGCAAGATGCTCTTCTTTATAAATAGAGCCAAACATTAGCTAAGTGGGTGCATAAATATTTATATTTTGTTGCATTAATTTAGCTTATAAGTTATTTGTATGAATCAAGCAGAAATGAGATGCTGACTGAAAGAAAACAACCAAACTCTGTAGGAAATCCTCCTTATTTTGCACCTTGCAGACCGAGCCCAGGTCCATTTCGTCCCCCAGGGCCTGGGAAGATCACGGTGACCTGGATGAGCCCCCAGGGTACAGCACCATCACAAACCCTCCTTGCAGAGCCTTGCTTAGGAAACTCATATAAAAAGGGCAGAGCCAGAAGCCTTGTCGGCCTTTCAGAGGTAATCTTCATTCCCATCTCCTCCCAGACAACAAGAGCTTAAATTTCTAAGTATCTCCAGGAGGGATGTTTATTAACACTGGTTTGCAGCCTGCTTAGTATTTTCCTCTTCCATCCTCAATCTATGATTAAACCTTTTACCCTCATAAAGACCAGCTGGGAAAAGTGGTAATTACCAGCTCATTGCTTTTTTAAAATTAGCTCCAGAAAGATGCAGCTGCATTTTCTGCCTCTCTACCTTGCAGCACAGAAGATCATTCCAACACCGAGCAGTGTGAAAGCACCAGCTGCTGCTTGCTAAAGTCAATCTAGACTGTATCATAAATATCTCCCCAAGGCCTATTGCCTGTTTTAAGCAAATAGTTTGTGTCAGCAAATAACACATCATTTATTTATTTATTTAAGAGGAAGAGAAAATATTTTATGCACCAAGTACTTCAGTGAATGAAGATCTCCCAGTGGTAGCTAGTGCCTGGAGTCTGTATTAGTGTCAAGAGCTGGCTCCGAACTGTGAACTGCATTAAGAGATCCAGTACCTAAAGAGGGCCTGCAGGAAAGCTGGGCAGTGGCTTTTGACGGGGAGTGTAGTGACAAGACAAGACGTAACGGCTTTAAAATGCAAGATTCTAGATTTAGATGAGATGCAAGGAAGTTCTTCACTGTGAGGGTGGGGAGACACCGCCACAGATTGCCCAAAGAAGTTGTCCCAGTCACTACAATTGTTCAAGGCCAGGCTGGACGGGGCTTTTAGCAACCTGGTCTAGTGAGAGGTGTCCTGGCCCATGGCAGGGAGGATTGGAACCAGATGATCTTTAAGTTCCCTTCTAACCCAAACCATTCTATAATTCTACCCACCTCTGATCTCTCTTTCTCTCTCTCCTGGGAACCAGTGAACAGGCATAAATTTCCCAGACTGCTCAGGAATGTAGAGGAATTCAAGAGCTAGCAACACTAAGTGGTGCAACTGAAAGAAACCCCTCCAGACTTACAACATGTAAGGAAAGGTCTGAGGATACCAGGACCTGCCTAGAGTACTGTAGCTAAGTCATTACCTAAACTATAATGCAATGCTTTAGCCTAGAATGAAATGGTACAAAGCATTCACACTGGACTCATATACAATGCTAAATACATTAATGCCCATTTATTAATAACAATATAAAATAGAAAAATAAATATTCAACTAAGTCCTCAGATACACATGGCATAGGATAGATCCTTGACCATGTATTAATCTCAGATGTGCTGAGAATTTGAGTCTTATGGGACATGTCCTTTTTGCTCAGCTACCACTAATGTGTGAAAAAAATTCTTAGTATGACCCAAAATATAATTTTTTTCTTAATTTCATAGATTAAAAGGTGGAGAGGGTTTTATTGGTTGTACTTTTTTGTCCTATAACAGGAAACAAGATTTGCTACTCCTGTTTTCCTGAAAG
Organism: Todiramphus chloris collaris; assembly: GCA_025345505.1. NCBI lineage: Eukaryota > Metazoa > Chordata > Aves > Coraciiformes > Alcedinidae > Todiramphus > Todiramphus chloris. Next base: position 8,879,950 of record JANVCC010000040.1, read on the forward strand.
ACTTTTCCAGAAGTCTCCATAGGCAATACTAAGGAAGTTGTAGGGAAAACTTTGAGTGCAGGCTTTCTTTACCCATAGTCACAATGATTCATTGGGGTGGCAAAAATTCTAGAAATTATATTTCAAATTTGAAAAAAAATTTGAAAAATCAGTTACCACTGAGCACATGTCAGACAGAATAAGATACCTCATTCCTCAGAATTCAGTCATACAGTCTTTCACACAGAAATCTTCTAGCTGTGCTGTTGGGTATTTTTGGGGTTGTTTTGGTTTTCTTTGTAGTAAGACAAATATAGTAAGAGTTAAAAATATTTCTTAAAAAAAGCCCAATCCATCTTTGTTTATTCATAAGAAGGAAGCCAGAGGGTGTCTAGAATGTCAAGGGCAAACAGCTGCTCATTTACTGCGCTTGTGCTTCAGGCAGGAGGAAGGAAGAAGGGCCAGCTGTGAGGCAGGAGCTCTAGAGCTGCCTTCGCCCAGCCCCGTGCCAGCACACACAGCTGAGATATTCGGGTGTCTGGAACAATCGCACAAATCTCTAATGCTAGCTTCTGCTGAAATACCTAAAGCTGAAGGGGGGGGAAAAAAAAAAAAAAAAAAGCCTTGGTTTGATTATTTTTGCTGGCCCTGTTAGTAGACTAACTTTAGAAATTCATTATCACTTCTGCCTGAACTCTTCCTCTCATTAGCATGTGCTAAAAAGCCTGTTATCCCTGCCTGGAGTTAAATAATTCTAAGTTCCCTTTCATCAAGGTTTTTCATGTTTAGTGTGTCCCACCAGCCACGCCAGGTTACGCTGCAAGCTGTAAAGCTCTCAGGAGCCCAGAAAGGTAAAACTCAGGACTCTCCCAAGGTATGGGCTCACTGATCCTTGCTGTGCCGTCACAGGCAGTTGCTGCTGGACTGTCACTGATGCTGCAACTCCAAGATCAGACTGAAAAACAGAATGTTACTTGACTGCTTATGTTGTAAAATTAACAGCACATACTCGCTGGCCACAGTGCCTGAGCCATACAGAACTGTCTTAGAGGCTCTGCAGAGTCACCCTCAGCCCGTTTTTTCCCCCCCTAGTCATGAGTTCCTCTTCCATGACCTTTGCAAAGAGCTCCCACTGTGGCTATCAGAGAGACAGCAAAGGGAGGGAGGAATTAGGATGGAGGAAAGACAGGCAATGGAATACTTCTAACAAGGCCCAAGGATGAGGTAGTGTAGTCATGATTTACCAGCTCGGCTGGAACTATTTTCTCATGCAATGAAGCCCCAGGGCAATCTGCAGGGAAGCTCGATAGTTACTGACCCCTAAACAGATCTGTAAGGCCCTACTCTCTCCAGCATTTGGTCCCACACATTTGAGAGTTTCTGATTTCTTAAGGTTACTCTCTGATTACACCCTGATGCCTACAGCAGGTTTATGAAAACCTCTGGTTAACCAGAACTCTCCATCCATCTCCCACAACAAGAGCAGTTAATTTAGCTTCCGAACTTCAGTCAGGCTTCCCAGTGATAATCAGTAACTTTAATTTGTAATCACTTCTTCAGAAACAAGATTGTTTGGGAGGAAAGGCATAGGTGGCAAACAGGAGACAAGTAAAAAGAAAAGGACAGCACCAAAACTCTGGGACAAAGAGGGTTGAACTGAAGCTCCTCAGGGTGCAAGAGGTTCAGGTGACAGCAGCTCTTTGTGGGCTTATTACCAAGCAGCTCCCACACCAGGAGCCAAGCCCAAGCAGTGTGGTGCAGGGTAGCAAATCCTGAGTTCCCTCATGGAAGCACATCTAACAAAATGGTACTTGGCACTTGTGTTACCTGCCATGGAATTTCTAACTGAAAACAGGTCTGCCATGAACCCACTCCAAGTCAGTGGAGTAACACTGTTACCCTGAAAATACAGTCAAGACCAATGGGCTTTTCACTTCCTAGCCAGGAAAAATACACACACTCTCTTCTTAGGGAACTTTATGCCCGTCCTCAGTCTGACCCATGAAGAACTACCTAACCGTGCAGGAGTTTCAGCACACAGCACAGGTACAAGCAGCTCCAGGAAGCACTAACTCCCACTTCCACAGAGAAGCACTTCGTCAAGCAGGAAGCAAGAAGCAGGAGCAGAGATTACAGAAATATATTCCTCTTCCTTCCATGTGAAATTCCTTAAAGCAGCATTATTTCTGATCTCTGAAACAACACTATGCATGAATCAGCAACTGGATGACCAGGCTAACTCACCAGCTCTAGTGACCCTTACAAGGTTCCAGCTAATGCACAAAACCACCATGAGTGCCTGCTGTGTGAACTGAAGAGGCATGAGTTGAGAATCTGGCTTAGTCTTGTTTTCTGACACAATCATTTGCTTGTTTTCCACTTATCAAAACCACTGTGTCTTTCTCTAGGATTATTATTATGACTGTTAGTGAAGAATGGCACCCTGCAGGTTCTCTCCCTAGAGAGAATATTGTTAATAAGTCATATTCTCAAAGGATGTAATATTTAAAGCATACCTTGAAAGGAGAGCTACTGAACTCCTTCCACATTTTAATTTTCATTCAAAGACTAACTACACAGAAAAACAATTGCTGTTAGACAGCCTGAAATCCAAATACATTAAGCTTGAAGGTTATAAAGCCACTGGCAATGTTACTTCACTTCCACTATTCTTGATGCTTTGCAAGTAAATTTGCAGTAGCTGTTAGTGACAGATTCACTGCCCCTTTTTAGCTGAACATTTTGGGGTTATATCTGGAGAACAACATCCACATAAAATAATCCTAATGCTACCATGCCTTTCACATATAAGAACTGCTTTAGAGTGAGCAACAATTTGCATAATGATTAAATACACAGTCATTTCTTGTTTTACAAGAAGTCTTCAGAAATGTTTTGAGTCGTGATTTTTTTAAAATTTGCTTTAGAAGAATAATCTTATTATAAGATAAAGCCATAATTCTCTTAATGTCAAAGCTATAACATAAAAAATATTAATAAAATAATACTGATATTCCACATATATATATACACACAAATCCCAGTGGTTAGAATGTACAAGGGAACAAGAAGCAGCTGAATCAAATCAACTCATGTAACTTTGATATTTAATGACAATTTTCCAAGATCTATAGAGACAGTTAAACTAGTTAATATATCCTAAGTCTTTAAAATTACTTCTTCATATGCATAACTAGTAACCAGAAAGAGACTGTATCAATTATATTGAATTATGAACACTGAACTGTCCCTGGGAGCACACATGCAGTTGTTTGTATTTCATTTGTAGCTTCAAGGAAAGCTGCTTCCAAGTATGGCCAAGAAAAAGCTTTGCAAAAGGTGAAATCAAAGTAGCCACGTTGCTCTTGGAAAGGACAACTTTGCAGACTCTCAGCAACTTCCAGACAGTATTTGAAATTTCTTAGAACAGAATCAGGAAAAAGCAGTCTATGGAATGCTGATGGTGTGAGACAGACAAACACATTCTCAGATGTGTGATTTCCATTCCAGTTCATAGTATCATTTTGTTAATTGTCTATGCCATTTTATCCATTCTAAACAAAAGAACACAACATCATAAATCCTTATGCAAAACTCATAGGAAGCTTAACAGAAACAAACCAGCTAAACACTTGCAGCAGTTGTTGCAAACAGAAATGCAGTCCTCTCTCAAGAAAGTGCTCCTTTACTTTAAATAACTTAATCAGTTTATAGAAGTTATCATGCTATAAGGTTTTCTTTAATAGTTGGGGCTGGTTGATTCAAGTAAAGTCACTCATTAGTCTGTTTTGTTACTAACAAACTTGTTTTATCTCCACGCAGTTCCTGAAAAATCATACAAGGTGTATGAACATAACATTTTACACCTTGTTATTCTATTGAACTGATGAAATTAGACAGATTGTTCTGAATATTAAGTAAAAATACCAAAAAGTTCCCTTTCATAAATGATCGCTACTTGCACCTGGTTGAAGCAATACTATTTTAGAGAGAAACAGTTTTTGTTGGAATAGTTTTTCAAGAGATTTAGCTCAACTAATCAAAAAAAAAAAGAAAAAATGAAAAAAAGAGGGGGGAAAGAAAATGAAAAAAGTAAGATAAAAAGGCCAAAGAAACAAAATATTCCGGTTCAGGCAAAGGATAGCTAAACTGCAGTAATGGCTCCAGTGGGATTTAAATGCCAAGGCTGTTAGCGTCCTCAGTACAAAGATTTCCATATGCATTGATCCTATTTTATTTCAGCAGAAGACAGCACCTGACTGCCCAATTTGTGCATAATTTGTTCTCAAGAAGCCCACGGAACACTGTCCAAAGGCAGCTTCAGATACATGCTGAATGTTTTAACTAATAAAAGTCAAACTAGAGTTCTGCTTGCATTTGCAATGAAAAAGATGATCTGATAGCTTAATTTTCAGACCTCCATTTGTTAGCAAGAGTCATAGCTAGCAAAGGCAACATCATTAGTACTCGATAAAGATTTTACTCCTTTTGCCCATTGCAACGATCTTAGTACCCTCCCCTCAAGGAGGGAGATAGTGATTCCTCATACCCTATACACTACGCCCACAACTACTCACCCCTGAAGTACTGTCACAGATACTACATCATTATATCAGTTACAAGTCATTGTATCAGCAAACATTGTTTTGTCAGCTATACTCTGTATTTTCATTTTGCCTCCGAATCATGACAAATGAGGGAGCAGCAATATTCTAACATGATACACCAGTGTTATGTGATTTCAGAAAGTCTGAACATATTATTTATGATTTCATTGCCTCTTGATTCACTATTTAAAATTCTTCATTGTGTACATCAGGAATTTCACACAGTACACTCTCCAGAAACAACAGTCAGCATGAACACTGTCAACTACTGAGACATGTTCAGAGCTGCTCAGAAAAGGATAGATCAAAAATATGAAATGTGTATTCTATTAAGCTTCCATAGCTGTGATTATGATGATAAAACAACATCCAAGCCAAGTTCTTCTGACCAAATTGAGAAAACTAAGTGACCTTTCATTTTTTACAGTAGCATGGTTCTTGGATCAAGGACAGACATGTGAAAGAGTCTCCTGTAGGGAGATATAATGCACTCTTGAACTTGCCAGAACACGTGCCTCTGTGTGTCTGGGATAAAAGGTCAGTATGTAGTGTGGCACAGCATGGAATGAACAATGGCATGAGAAAGTAAGACCTAGCAAAACTTTATTCCACAACCTCAGGAACTTTCTATCCGTGTGGCCATGGCTCAAGAGAATATATAGCTTCCAGATCTCAAAAAGGCATTTTTGAAGTGTGCAGCTGCAAATAGAACTATGTTCCTGATCTCGAGATATTACAATTGCTCACTGTTAAAGGGATTAAATTATGAAATGGGTCTAAAGCAAATCAAAATGGCACTTTAACAAAGAATATAACCTGAAAAAAAAAAACAGCACAGAGGCATCTGAAGAATACTGAAGGTCATATAAACTACTTTAGGCACAAGAAAAGATTTGAATTTTGATCACCTGCAATTTTACACCTGAGGACTAGTACAACTACCTATTTAATTCTAACAACTGAGAAAAGAGTTCAAACATGCAGTGCAACTGATCTCCAAACCTTAGAGACATAAAAATCAGAGAAATATATATCTTAGAGAGCAGCTGCATCTACAGAATATAGAATTAGTTAGTAAATGTGCTAAGGATCTCCAGAAACATGCTCTAATTGAATCCTCCCTCCAACACACACACATACACACATTTACTATGAATTTCACACATCTATTAAGAGCACAGTGAGTAAACCTCAACATTCAACTCTTATTCTTAAAATACTCTTCTGTTTTCTGTTCAACACTGTACACACTTTAAACAAACCCTTTTCTTGGTTCCATGAACTGTAGTACAAAAAGGTTTGAGGCAGATGCCTTAAAACTAATCTACCTAGCTGCAGGGGGAAAAAAAAATATAAAAAAATCAATCTTTGTTTCTTTCTGTCTTTAGTCACCTAATTAATGAACATATGCCTTAAGTGCTCTTCATGAACAACTTTCCATGCTGTTAAGACAAAGCCTCAACTCTATTCATGAGTGTGACAAGCAGTGGAAAGCTCTGAGAATCTGCAGCAGAATGTTTTCCTTGTAAATTAAAAATACAGATTTCTTTAATAAACATCAGCATTAAATCTCAGCTCTTAGCTTGGGTGATAGTCACATGTGTTTTTATATATGGAAGAATGGTCTTAGACGTCCATCCCAGCAGCTTTCAGCAAAAGGAACGAGACGGAAATCTACCCTCTAAGAAAAATGTCCTGAAATGGTTCAATCTCCCCTTTAATAAATATTTGTTGTTGGAGACAGACACAGATTTCGCATTATCTTCATTATCACCCAAGCATCATCATCTACCTGATTTTTAGCTCTCTTCTGCTGCCACTGAATCCAAAATTCCTGGACATTGTATCCTAGAAAGGGAATTTCCTCAACTACAGAAGTGGTTGAGAAAGCGGGTGGTGACTTTTTCTCTTGGTTATATAAACCAGAATGAGAGTAGGATTTGGATGGTGTTAAGGAACTTACAGAAAACAATCTGAAGCATCCTCAAAAGTAAGAGCAATTTAAAAATATATCCACAAAAATATGAGTCAAGATAGTGCAAACACTACGAGATTTAAAATACTAAATTGCCTGGCAATAAAGAGTCTTTACAATACTGCATGGAATAAAGACACAGGGTTTAGTAAGGTTGATAAAATAATTCTTACATTAAAACTAGAACATCTTTTTGTAGATCCTCTAAAACAGATTTAATACCTAAGAAAGCTCAAATTGGATATTACACATCACAGCCAGTAACCTTACCAAATAAACTTCATCTCCACAAACACTATGAAATTGCTAAATCATTTACGTTTGAGACTTCTGAGGAACTAAATAACAGTAGCTCTTGCTCATTTTTTAGGAAATCCAAAGGAGTTTGAACAGCTAATTAAAACATAGCATTTCCTGCACCGAAGCTGCTGCTTGGCAGTTGGACATTAAGGTCTTTTCTATTGTTCACCTGGTTATTTAAAGAACAATTTGAAAAGTATTAAATTTGTTATAAGCTACTGATGAAACATGAAATATAATCATGCATTGACAGGGAAACACAAACCAGAAACTTTTATAATTACTGTGGAGCAAACAACTGGGGACTTGCCTGGTTCCAGCTGAATTAAAGAAAGGCAGGAACGTGAATGCTCAGCTGCAGTAACATTCATTTAGATTATTACCTTGCTTGGCATTGTCATTTCTGAAATTGTATTTTGTCAGATTCCAGGAATGCTGTCAAGCCATTTGTCAGATCAGTCAAACTTAATATGAGCTGGCAGAGTATTTCTACAGAGATGAACTTGTTTTCACAAAAGTATTTTGAGAAGTGTTTGTGAGGCAAACTTCAACCTGAAATCAAAGAGACAAAACCCAGACAAATGAAAATACCCCAGTGAATTTTAATATTAACTAGAGGACTGGAAAAATCTGCCCTATAGGAGACTCTCCTAAATCTCCCAGTTTGTCTAGAAAATTATGGTTAACCACACTGAGACTGCCACAGCTTTACAGTGGATGCTTAAAAGTAAACACAGTCCTTAGCCCCAGCCTGGAAGCTGCACACACTCTTCTTGTTAGAACCCAGCAATCAGTTAATAAAATGCAAATGATGGTTTAATGTATTGCTTCATAACAGTGGATGAGAACATCTGATGGCTGAAAAGCACTGTTATGTGACAGGGGAAGGACTGGACCTTTCACCAGGTCAATGTGCATGATCAGGTTTGCAGATGCAGTTATAGAAGAAGAGAACATAGACAATAAACCTCCCCCAGCACAGACTGCCATCACCACCAACAAGCAGTGTGCTGCCTGAGGAGGGGATGTGCAGAATGGAATAATTCACGCTGGTATCCAACATCTGCTCTGCACATGAAGTCCACACTTAACTCCAGCCTGATCCCCTGAACCAAGCTCCCGGTTATCAGGTACACGTATCTGGATCATGTTTGTTTTCTCCTTTCATCGATAAGGACCCCATTTCACGTGCTCTGCAATGTCAACAACTGCGCAGTAACTGGAAGCAACTGGGAGACTTGCTCCCAAGGCATATTTTAACGCCAACTGAAAAGCTCATGAAGAAATTCCCTGTGCTCACTGTACGTGACTTTTAAGACCTTTGAGAATCAAAACAAAACAGATTCTGATTAAACACTGGATGATTAAGAGATCTAGATCACGTGAAGATCTCCATTGTGGGCTGGACAATATTACCAGTCGAAGAGATAGTGATGGGAGAGTCTAACACAGTGTGAGAAGAATCTGGAAAGAGAAGTATAACGCAATAGCAAGAGAGCAAGCAGGGACCTCAAGAAAGAGCTGCCAAAAGGCAATGTTCTGGATTTTTTTTAATCATTGTTTTCCTTATAGCAGATCTTCCTCTGAGATTACATCTATAGTTCACCTCTGAGAAAGACTGGTAGGTTCTGAAATTTGCTGTAAGGCATCATTATACATCTGTAACTATACTTTCAAAAACCAAGTGTCATTAATCATGACAAGAGCCAGGAAGAGCTTGAAGAGAATGGCCACAGTGAATCTCACATCTGCTCAGAAGGAGGAATAAGCAACAATCCTGCATGCACACACACCCCACATCCCCCCCCAACAAACCTGCATGATCCAGTGCTGCTTTACTTGGCTGTGTTACACTCAGTATAATCCCCTTGTCCTTGTAGCTACAAATAGACTACAAAAACAGAGCCTTCTGCCTTTAAAAAACCTACACTAAGGCAATATAGACATCTCAAATCACCATATTAAATATTCTGTGTGACTCTGTCACTGTACGATGTGACTCTGTAGTGTGCTTTCCTGGTTACCGTAACTGTGCAATTACATTTTCAACTGCAGCCTTGTGCTTTCTCTCAAAACTGCCTCCACTTACTGGTTTACAGCTTATTGTATCTAGTTCTGTGTGGTTAATATAAAATTCCTCCCTCAAAAAAATCATCAAAATCTCAAAATAAGGTGGGGAGGCAAAAAGTCATTAATCATAAATCTTTATAATTCTGGATTTTAAGACCTTCGGCGTCTTCTGAGCACCTCTTCAATTTTACAGCTTTTTCCTGCAGGTTTACACTAACACGAAGAGAACTGCACAATTACCTGTGTATCTTTTATTTCTCGCAAGGTTCAGTGGTTCTACATTTCACAAACACTGTAAAGATTTCTCTGCGATTGCTGATGACTCCAGCAGCAGAATGAGTGTTAGCAGGGTTGGGTTTTTTTCTTTAGTACAGGACTCTCTAAAAGATTTCTCATTACCCATGTTTCTTCACCTTAGCTCAGATTTTCTTCTTGGTTTTGTATTGAATCAAAATACAAAAAAACCCTTTGTTCTCACTGATCTGTTAAATTTCTCTCAACTTTATACTGGTTTTCATCCACCCACATTAAGTTCTTCTAGTAAAAGGCAGTTGATAGTTACTCTCTTCTATCTCTTTCCCTTTTCCACCCAAATATCTGCAACTTGATCTTCAGGATATGCACCAAATTCTTTTATTTCCTCTTATTATGACCTTTTTGGCTTTTTGCAATTGGCATCTCCAGTGTATTCTCACTATCTTTCACACTGTCATTTACTCAACAACTTCTAGAAAAACTCCTCCTATTCTGCTTTCTATGTCACTTCTGGCTGTCATCTAAATACCATGATTTTTCACTGTCTGTCCTGACGGTTTTGATGGATTCTCACTAGAGTTTCTGTCTCCTGTATGTCCTTGATATCTTTAATTACTTATTTCTCTTTGTTTATTTTGCCCTGGCTGGGACAGATTATATTCTCAGCTAGGTATGTATAAACCAGGAGTACCTGAACTGAAATTAGCAGATTTGTGCAGATGAAAAAGTGACTGAAATGAGAGCAGAATATGGACTAAGGAATTAATGTCCAATTTATTTCTATATAAATAATAGAAAATCATGGCTGAGAATTTTGAATGCTTCCTCCTAAGCTTAAGTGTAACAGAGTCCTTTCTGAATATACTGATCATCTGCAGCAACAGCACTGGCTAAACCACTCTCTACTGATGCTGTAGAGAAAAAACAAGGAATGTTACATATCTATTACTTATCTGACAATCAAAGAAAAGTCTGGAAGAATTTTCTGAAAATCTAATTTATTACTTAGGGGATACTCCCAGAACCTTGCCTCTGTTTACCATCCTGCCACTTACAGATTCTTCAGATATTTTTTGACATTCTGATTATTTATACTTACAGTACTGATCAGTTAGACAATGGATTGACTCCTGCTTTATGTTTCAAACTCAGAAAACATTAGCTTTCGGAGAAACCCAAACCAGACCATAGCTTATTTGCTTTAAGATTTAATCACCCAATAGTTCTGTGAAAATTGAGACAAAGATTTAATGTGCAGGAAGTTGGACAGCTGCTACAATGAGATCTTACAGACACACCTCAACACCTTACTGCCAGTAAGATCAGAGCATAATAAAGCTCTCACTTTATGGCAATGCCACTATTCCCATATTGTATATATCAGAATATACCTTTAGTTCATTCTAACCAGGCAGTAACATTATATTTTTTCATTCAACGGATTAAAATTTCCAGTTCACTAGGAAAAAATCCTCCAAGTGCTTCTAATCCATGATTACTTCCCATCTGTTATTTAAACTGTCAGGTGTTTCTTCTTTTATGCTGAAGGTTGCAAAACACCTGTGCTTCATTGCTACTTTTTTGTGAGTTCATGAAGACACATAGCAGTGGTGGTCAACCTGTGATTTGCCAGCATGAAGAAGCTGCCCCCTGAATGCAGAGACATTTCCTCTCTTTGTGACACGACAAACTGTATAAGGAGACCATGCAGCTGTGCCAACACCATGAGACAGCTCTGGCAGCAGTGGATGGCAAAGGAGTTCTGACAGGAGGCTGAGCATCAGCCTGTGAGCAAACAGCATGAGGCTGGGAATGATGGTCTGAGATGGGAGCAGATGAGGTTTGGGTGTAAAATGCTACAGATAAACCCTGTAGGGTTTATAGGGGAGGGAAAAAGATGTTGGGGGTCAAGGGCTCTTGAGATGTGAAATATGTCAGGGATGCCTTAAGACTGCAGGCTAGAGAGCAGTTAAGATGTAGAGATACACATACCCCTGCTCCCAGGTTAAGTCTCCTGGACAGGTTGGACTGTACTCTGATGGCCCAAGTGAAGTGGGAGCACTGATGAAAGAAATCAAGGAAAAAGATCTCTGATCTCTTATCCAAAATTTTTGCCTATACAGTTTTACAGGCTGTTCACACAATTTATTTTTCCATAGGTGGCATGGTAAACGTCGAAGGCAACTTTGCCAAAGTTAAAATTGATTTTTCCCCAAATGCAGCAGTTGGATTTGGATTTTGTTTATTCTCTAACTCATCTGCATGCCCTGTGCTCTGCTCCTTTTCTGCCTGATTTGCTCTGCTGTTCTCCACATATGGCTGGCTAGACCATTTGCCTCTTTCCTAGATGAACAGTTTTCTTTTTTCAGTCACTTTCCCCAGCTCATTTAAAAACATCTACTACTTTCCCAGTCCTTGCACTTGGGGAACAGTCATTCAGGAGCAGCCAATCCCCTCCAAAAATGACCTATTCAAGTTTTAGCAGCTAGAATTATTAAATCCAAATGCTTAAACATCAGAACACCTCCGAATACTCTTTGGATCCCAGAGATTTCCCCCCCACCACCACCAATACATTTCTTATACTGGCAAAACTTTCTTGGGTCTTTGGAGTGCAGAGCTCTGAGACACCTCTGAGCACTGAGCTACTACAGGTATCTCTCAAGCTCAGAAGATTGATAGCTAAAATATGTTTTTATTAACACCATATATATTCACCAGGCTGTCATGGAGTATGCTTAGCTTTTCTAGAATGCATAGCAAAAAATCCTGAGATGGAAGAGGGAAAGAACAGGGCTGGACGTACATGAAACACAAACACACTTCCAAAGCAAAAATCACTCTATACTGGCTGCCTTATATAACAAGATTATTCGTGTCAGCTCATCAGTCAAAATATGGTCATTTCAGAAGAATCTGAGGGATGGTCTGGGGAACCTCTCTTCTCCTGAGCCAAATTCATATAAATCCACAAAATACTCAATTCTACTTAAAACCATTTTCTTCCCCCTGAAGTGTGACAACCTACACTTTCATATGCTAAGCATGCTCTTAACATTGTTTATTCATTACAATATTCTCTTCAGTAATTGAAGCAATGTACATACCACAGTAGTGTAACATGATGATTGATTCCACACTTGAAAGTGATTTGGAGATGAGAAAATCATATTGTTCTATATTTAGTTGCTGTGAGGTAAGGAAAGTCTAAATACATTAGGCACAGTCTGCAAATTTTTTAATGGGTACTTAATTTATGCCCTTAAAATACACAAGAACAACCTAAAAGTAGGAAAGTAGATTTAGTTACACTATTAAACCTTCAAGGGTTTTAGTATGTGTGTGGTTTCTGGGGGTGGTTACTCACGTAATATGCCTCTGGCTGCAAGAGACTTGTGGTTCCATCAGATTTCCAAGCCTACACACAGACAGAGAGTCCGGCCCTCTCCATCCATCGCAGCACTCCAGCGGGATGGGCTTGATTAGCTGTTCCCTGGCTGCTGCAGGGAAATGCTGCAGAATGCCTGATGGATATATACAGTGTGCCAATGAAGACAGCTTCTGCAGCCATCCATAAACTCAGCTCATTTAAATTGCTAGCTGTCTGCTACCTGAGAGGAGCACTGGAAAAAGGGAAAGGAAAAGGCTCTTTCTTTTTATTTTGTAAAGATATTTGATTGGCTTTATCATCTTGTATGGCAAAGTGAGTGACTGGATGCTAACACAACCCTGAGTATCACATTTGATAACAACTATGGCATTTATTTCCCAACAAACAAAAATAATAAGACCGCATCAGGTTCCCTTTCCTCTGGAGCATACACTCTTGATCTACAAACATCAGCAATAATTTTCTGATGATGACTAACCTATCATAAGCACAAAAAGAGAATTTGTTCAAAATAAATAAACCAGGACAGAACAGTGAATATGTTGCACTGCAGTGCTCAAAAAGAAGTTAAATGTTTCTGCAGAACAGATTTGCTGAAATCTGTTCTTGCTGAAAAAAATCTTGCTGAAATTCTGACAGCCAGATGAGGAAAGTTGACCAAACCTTGAAAGTATGTGAGTTGAGGCTGTTTATACAAACTGAAAGTCTGACCTTGAGGTGTCTGAGTTCACCATGAAGTGACGCAAAAACATTCCTCAGAGACACATCTTTTCCTTTACTATAAAGAGGAGGTAAAAAAAACAAGGAAAAAAAAACCAAAACCACAAGACAGAAGAAAAAAAATCCACACCCAAACCTTCCTCTCCCAAATGTTATACCCAGCTTTTTCTTTCTTATTGTTTGTTTTGGTTTTTAATTATGTATCAAGTAGAGAGCTACTTTCTCTCAATAAATGTAATCTTTCCTCACACAGAGATACACACGCTCTAACAAAACAAGGCTTCACTGAGGTCTGGTGCAACCTTCTTTTACTATGACTGTAAGAAATGCCAGTGAGCAGATTGCAGCATCACTTCCCTCTCTTACACATACACACAGACAATCAAGATAGAAATTAAATACTCCAATACACAGGTTAGTCACAGACTAAGGCAGCCCTAATTAAAAAATTGGAAGCAGAAATGTGAAACATGCCACAATATACCACAAATTTAGAAAAAAATAGGATGGAATGCTGTGGGAAATACAGCTTTGTGCACTTCTGTGAACAACTCTAAAGACAGTTGCCCTTGATAGCCTTATTTTATTATTAATAGTAGACAGAAAAGAAATATTAATCTTTTAGGTTACAGAAGACTGAAATTTCTGTAGTGTCAAAAGCAGAAAGTAAAGAAATAGCTTTTGTTCTGAAAGGAAAAAACAGAGGGAGCAGCACTATCTTTGCTAGAACACAGGAAGCAGAATCAAGTCAGATAGTCATAAACTCCTTCCAAATAAATTTAGAGGTAGGCATCAGCTTTTGTGATGATTGGAAGAGAAATTCAAATGACAAGCAATGGAAAATTAGTATAATTTCAATCAGGTTTTGACTATCCTATACTAAAAGAATTTAAATCAATTCAAACTCAAAAGCAGACACACCTTGTTCCATACAGAAATTACTTGAAAACCAGAGTATGATCTTGGGAGAAAAAAAAAAAAAAAAAAATACAAGCACTTGTGTGAGACACAATAAAAAGCCACAGGGTTGAAGCCAAAACACTGCCTGGGGAAAAAAAAAAAGTATTTACCATACTAGAAATAGAGATCATAGCAAATCTTGGGCATTCCGGGTTTTCAGGACTTTGCACTTGGCCTCGTTGCTGAAACCTGTCAAGGGTTCCCCACTCTCTTTGCAATTGTTTTCAAGTTGAGTCTACTTCACTTTTCCTTGTTCTGTTATGCTTCACACACAGATTTATTTTGCTTTCAGATTTTTGCTCATCCCTGATTCAAGTTGGGCATGGGGAGTAGGAGCAGTACTAATACAAAGAATGAAACAGATACTGAGAAAGGTTTTTTGGTTGCATTCATGCTGTCTAGTTAACACAACAGGATAGTAAGGGCATCACCAAAAGTAGAATTTGATCCCGTCTTCATAGATAATAGTTGGGTTTAGATCAAATAAAAATAGCAGAGGTTTAGCCTTTCCATTCCATAATTTGTCATCCTCTCCCTCTTTTAGACAGAATAAGGTAAATGCCTTTTAGATTCTTATTTTGTGTCCTTCAGATAGACAAAGCATGGATGAACATATTCAACATTAGAGCTGTCGTATCCTGGTGAGAGCAACTGGATCATTTTCTTTGCTTCTTCTGAACTGCTATAGAAATCTATAGTACATTAATAATTTCTGAGCTCAGTCCCAGTGTGAGGTGGGAGCAGAGTAATTTACTGTGTCTGCATTAGATTTTTCTTTCATCAGACTTTTAAGCAGCTCAGTGGAAGAAACTAATACCTATGAATTTGATAGGAATGTATTTCTGTTGGGCTATGTTACTCTTACCCAAATATAGAAATGAATAATTAAGTCTCTCTTAAATAAGCATCCATCTTATAATAAATCCTAAACTCATTCATGCTATAAATTGAACTAATTAAATTAGAGATGTTTCTTCCCTAAAACACAACAGATATGTAAGCACTGAGACAGCACACTGGTGTTTATAATACAAATACCTACACAGATTAACCAAAACAAACAGATTCATGGATTCCATCAGTGGTGAAATGGATTAACCACATCCTGTAACTTTTAGAATAAATCCTCCATCTTCTTTATTCATGATGCCCTGTACTTCTCAAAGCTGTATGTTGATCAATCACGTATTACAGCAAGAGCACTTCCTTCCTTCAGACTTTGCGGTACCTTCTAAAATACAAGGAGAGGCTTGAAAGCACTAAAGGACAGCATTGTGCTGAGGAGGGAATGGCCACACAGGCTTCCTTACCAGCAAGGGCAGGCCACATTTTCACAGCAGCTTGAACCTGGCATAGGCTGGAAAAAAATCCAACACATCAACCCCACCCTTTTTGTCATTACTTTTTTTTACATCGTCTCTTCACTGTCTCAGCACAAGCACTCATGCAGCTAGCAGTGTGGGAACCTGGACCAGATACTGCACTGATTAAAATTTTGGGTGGGATCTCTCTCTGCTCCACACATGCTATTCCTATTCATCTTTCCTTCCTCCACTGCATCTCATTTGGGAACACTGAGAACAGCTCAAGCTCTGATGGCACTGAGCAGAGCAGCACCTAGCTACTCTAGGTACTTCTTGGGGCACAGAGTAATTTGTGATACGGGCAGAACCAAGAGGAGATCCCAGAGCCCTCTGCAAAACTACTGAGGAGGGGAAGAGCCAAAAGAGGAATTCAGCTCCCTCTCCATATAATAGGATTCAAATCGCACCACCTGCTTCTCAGGAAAGTCTTGTATCCACTTGACTTGTGTCTGAAAGGAAGATGAGCAGGAGAAGGTCTCCGGAGATCTTGAATTTAGCACCAGCAGACTCATGAGCTCAAACTGGGCATTCACATTCTCTATCATCATGAGGCATAGGTATAAAGGTTTTTTTTCTTTACTTAAAACTATGTCTTACAAAAATAATTCATTATCACATAGAAAAATATATAATGTAGCACCCAGCATAATATTTCTATGTGTGTACAGGGTGATACTCATCAGTACAATCAGCCTGTTAAGTGCTACAAAGCATCTGTGAACAACAGTCCCTGGCCTATTAACTCAAGCAAACAGCTGGTTGGTTGGTTGGATGTTTTTTTATTGGGGACTGGCCAAAACAAGCAGAAGACACCAGGGAAACTTTGTATCTCTCTGTATTTCTCCTCAATGCATCATGAATATGCGCACTACCTACAACATACATATGTATTATTACTCTTCTCTGCACATGGAATTCTACTTATGCCTTGGTGCTGCAGAGAACATACTGAAGTGAACATCCAGACCCTGGAAGTGTCACTGAACCTTTGGTCCTTGTGTTGCTGCAGTTTGTGGGTTGGAAACTCTGACACTGCTTGCATATACCAACAGTGGGACTGAGAGGTAAGAAATAAAGATGACAGCTTCTCTAAGCAGTACTTCTACATGCCTCAGTCTGGTTTATTCTCATTTCCATCTTTAATATCTTCTTTTTCACAGAAATTTCAAAGAATTTCAGAGAATGAGAACATCCAAATGATGCTGTATTTCAGCTGCAACCTTCTGAAGGCCTTAATAACGAAAGAAAGGCTGAAGTTTTGCCTCTGCAAACAACGTCTGGAATCATGAGAAGCAAGGGGAGAAGTGGACCTCTGTCCTTACCCATCCATCATCGTTTCTTTTTGATGCAACACGGAAAGTGTTGCAGAGTTTATGATATCTGCAGGGTTCCAGGAGTTGAGCTCACTTGTCCTTCTTCTGATGTACGCTAGGTTGCAAGCAAATCCTCCTGTCTACATTGTTTTAATTTTCCAATCCTGGATTTCCCTGAACCCTTCTCATCTTAACTGCACTTCCCTACCAGCAGACAGCAGTACGTTTACACTCAGTTTGACTATTGATAGGTGCTTAGTAGCATATATTGTAATATCCTTATATTCACAACAGAAAGGGAGAGAATATAATTGTTTTACTTGAACATGTAAGGCTATGTGGTGCACATAAAATTAACAGGGATATAGCATTCCTTGAATCCCTGAGATTTTCCATAATCTCAATTTTTTTGTTTTGTTTGGTGTTTATGCATGGTTTGTTCAGTGCTTGCCGAGAGAGCATTTAATGATGTTGTAAAGGGTCAAGTCCTCATTAGACTCTTCTAAAATTAATGAAGGCACCACCCAGGAACACAGGAAAGGGATGTCATGAGTTCCTATTCTTACCTTCTCTTTCTCCAAACCATATGGACAATTTTTAAGCCAAGTTTTAAACTTAGCAATGTTCCTGTTCAAAAAAAAAATGCTTAGAACATTTCCACAAGAGGGACTCTGCACATTTTACCTTCTCCCACAAATCAAAACCAGGTATCTTTGGTGGGGGATCAAGAAAAAGAAGTTGGGCAGAGACCAAGAATAAGGATAGTGTAGTATGATTTAACTGTGTTAGAAAGCTATGAAGGTAGGGGGGTGGGCTGGACTGGAAATGGATTGCAGATAACAGCTTCAACTCCAGGCACTCTCTTTGATATACTTAACCATTTATTCCTCATCATTCAGACTTTCCATAAACAGACAGGACAACTACTTATATGAATGTTGTCTCACTGATACCTTTTCAAACCAGGAGGCACTAGTGAGTGTTAGCATTAACACTCAGTATTCATGGATCAGTATTTCATCACTGACACAAAATCAGGAAAAGAACAGCATTCAGTTTCTGAAACACCATGAAAATAACTGGACTTTCTCACGGTACCATGCACATACTGCACATACCTTAGAGTGCTATAGACTCACAGGACTTCATAACCATCTCTAAACACCTTTTGTTTTTGCTGCTGCTTCCCTACTAGCTTTAGCGATTTCCTGTTATTTAAAATGCTGAATAGCAGTGAAACAAATGCATTCATGAGTGAAAACAAACAATGCCACTTCCAGATATCAATACACACGGGCAAATACACAACTGTAATAATGGGCACATTATATATTCCTAATGTTTCTTATTAATCATATCTTGTTTATATTAGGAGGAAGTAAGTGTATCCAAATTAACTTGCCATTGTGATAGCCATTAATAACAACACAGAGTGAAGACTCATGGAATGCAATTATGTTACCAAAATAATAGTGTTACAAAAAAAAAAATAGAAAAATTATATAGTTGCTAGAAAGAGTGAAACAATAAGCACTCTCAGCTACATAGATAAAGGTACTTCTGCAAGTGTTTATTCCTCTAATTACAGTTCGTTAGAACTGAAGATATCCATAGTCCATTAATCAGCTCAGATAAGAGGGCGAGATGCTCCACAGCATCACAGTGACCCAGCTGAGAGGTAAGTGTTGTAGTTTGTGTAGTTATGGCAGGAAATTCAAAGCTTAAGTCGATTTGGTCTGGATATGTAGAAAGTACACAGACAACTCCACTTTTAATGTCTAGGGTTCTGGACAAGAGTATTTGTTAATGGCATGTGAAAGTGATCTCTCTAAATGAGCACAGGAAAACTATAGATCTGATTCTCTCCATCAAGAAGATGGCATCAGAAGGAAACCTGCAGAGTGGCTGCTTCAGGAGGTTATCCTGCAGAATCCTTAGAAGAGAGACAATGTGTGGTGAAGGAAGGTTCCTGGGGGGGAAGGGAACTTGAAAACCTTTGTTTTACTTGGACAGACAGTTTATCGCACCTCTTCACTCATGCTACCATGGTGTAGCATCCTGTAATCTGACCTCCAGACACCACTTTCAGCCATTAATGGGAGTGCAGATCTCCCATTCCCCAAAATTTCAACATAGAACACACAGAGACAGTTTCCATAGTGAATGTAATACTTCCTAAGGACACCCAGAAGATAAAGCAGCCATTTACTTTACGTAATTGGATTAAGAGTAGAGATAGACCCCCATCAGGTATAAAAGAAATTATCATTTTTCATAGCTACACTAAATTTTTAGTCTAGTTTCCTAAGGATACACTGTTTATACATCCTTTCTCTGTTAAGGATTGTCTACAAGTCTTAAATCCCCTTCATCACCAAGTTTTGAGTACACTGACTGATTTTAAATCAGTGTGATAGAAGGGTAGGAGGTCTCAGAGATAACTACATCCCAACATGAGAGATGGATGAGAAGAGAGTTTGTCTAACTGCCCCTAATAGAACACTAAGGGAGAGACTGTGGTATGAACATATACATTATTCATGGGCCTGAGGCTCTATGAAAGCTGGAAAAGCTTTCACATGGCACATATCTGTGGGAAACCAAGCCTTGTTAGTTTGCTGCTCAGAGAGTATTTGCTCATTCCAACCTAATTATCAGTGGAGTCACTGCAGACTTCTCTACATTTTCCAATTCCACGTGTGTGATTCCAAGATTTTGGCATTTGGCCTACAGCTGACAGGGGATGCAAGCAACATGAACAAGCCTGAGAAGCCTGATAAAACCGTAGGACTATTTGCCACTTGGTGACCAATTAGTTTATCTGCTACAATTATAATTAAAAAAAAAAAAAAAAAAGGAAAAAAAAAAAAAAAAAGGACTAAAAAGCAGCATGCTTCTAGCAAGCTTAATTATTTTTAAAAGTACTTATGGTCTTGGAAAGCATTTTAAGACTTAAGTCAAACTACTCACATGGCCCTCATTGAGGGTAATGCAGCCCTTTCATAACACTTTAGAAACAGAAGATAATTTCCTCTGTAGATCTTCTCTGAAGAAAACATGATTATCCCAGCTGGGAAAAAGACAACCTAAGTCTCTCATGCTACTCTGACACATGGTAATTGATGTCTCGCACACATATGAAGGAGTATACCAGAAGTCTACACTCAAAACACTTAGTGAAGAAACTTGACCAACTGAAGCTAGGATTTCACAGGAGGTGTAGGTATCAAGCGATAGACCTGTTATTGTTCGTCTGTTTTCCCCCGCAGACTGCCATAGTGGTAAGTGAGGAATGACTGTGATAGTACGGAAATATTCTATCAGCTCCAGACACTACCCATTGAGCTGCTGCAGGTAGCTGACAGCATCAAAGATAAGCAGTGTCAAAACAAGTCTGAAAAATCATTTTTTTATAGGAATCAAAGACGTGATTTTAAAATTGTCTTACTTTCGGTATGTGAGCTGAATTCTTGTTATAGATCTGTCAAGAGGCCAGGTTGCTCATGAATTCTTGAAGGCAGAAGAAAGGGTTTTTAATAATATAAAATAAAACAAGGAGACAACATTTCCAAGCAGCCTCTAAGATGGATTTTGCCCCCTTTCCACAACTCAGAACTACTCAAAAAGCAAAACACAATTAGCCCTGAGTAATGGCAACAGTAAGGCAAAGAAGGAAACTAGAAGAGCAAAATTCCAGGTAAAAACCCCAAACACTACATTATGATTTTTATGGCAGTAATGAAGACTGCAGGAGTCTTCAGCTGTTCTGGCTGGTTGGCTCAGTAGCTAAAGCAAAGATGCGAGAGGTACTCAGGGTCAGCACACAAGAGCATGTTTATTCCCACTTGTGGTTAAAGGCATTCCTTGACAGGCTGCAGACCCCTGTTTGCCTTGGAATTAAAAGTTTACGTGCCTGTTGAAAATTCTCCAATTTACGTAAGATACTTAAATATTGATTCATCTGAAAGGCCAGACAGATAATTTTTCTATCGCCAGCTGGATGGAGAAGTTGGAAGACAGCCCAAACAGACCCTAATGCAGGCTTTCATTAATATTTACACATTTTCGTAGGAAGTATAACAATTTCAACCAAGGAGTCAGAGAATACACATCAAAAATACGTTGCAAGGTCTCTCCTCACTGTCTAGGGATATGGGGGTCAAACCTCTGTAATCAGGAGAACGATTCTAGCAGGGCAAACCACATCATTGCTCAGGTGCATTCTGGGTTTTGAAAGACTAGCCCAGAAAATAGTTTATTCTTCCTGAAAAAGTTCAGATTTTACTGGAAGAAATAAAAACACACACTTGCTGAACAAAACATTTCCCCAAAACACAGCACAGAAAGGTGCAGCTCTATGATTACCGGAGCTGAGAAATGTCACCATCTCCTATCCATCTGGGTCGCTTACAGAATATGGGAGTAAAAATGCAATGTAACACCTGAGACCAGGTTGTGCCTGGAGACATGCACATACCTTCACTAAATCTCCAGTTAGAGATACACTGGTTAAATGGAAACTGCTCCCAGACTTGGCACAGACCACTTCACTAACCCTGGTGCCAGGGAAGACTACTAACCTAGCCCCAAGTCCTGCAATACTGGTGCTAGTTGCCTGCTGGGGACTCCAGAAGAACAGCACATAGTACACAGTATCCAAAAATCTCTATGTCAGTAAAGGCTCTTTCTGTCTTCAAATTTATTTTTTTTCCCCCACACATCTGCATGTAAAGACACCCACAGATGACATCTCATCAGAATTAATAGGATCACTCAAAGCTTTATAAGAAATATTAAGAACTGCTGCAAATGATTGTTATCATGGTTAATGTATTTTAATATATTAAATATTTTATTAAATACATTAATAATACATTTAATACATAACTAATGTATTAATGTATGTGCAAAAGTTAGCATTTTATTGTGTTAGACCATTGGCATGTATAAAGTAGCCTTCATCTCACAGTACATAAGAATACACTACACTGTTATAACTCACAACACAATGCATAATGGATATTACTGTGCAACTCATCCATAGCTTTTAAGTTAGTAGTTAAAATGTTAAATCAAAGGGTCAAACATTGTTGAAATCCCTAAGAAAATCTTTTCCTCAGTAATGACAATATTCCTACCAAGAGACTGTAACAGAAGACTGGTTGTACCAGTTTTGGTACCTCAAGTTTTGGCAATGAGATGAGCTTTATTCCTCTTGGCCATTACATCATTATTTTCTATAAGTAACAACTCATTTGTTCGCTCACAAGAGAACTCATCTATCTTGCTCAGCTCCTGTTGTTCTGGGATGACTAGAGCAGAAAAAAAAATAGGGGGGAAAAAAGGTCTCCTCACATTTTTAGTCAAATAAATAAGTAAAAACAGCTTAAAACTCTCAGTTTTGGTATTACAGTTGAAACATTAAGATATTCATGTTTACAGAGACCTCTTATTATCTCCAGTGAGAGCAGGACAGCTGAGGTCACATCATGCTGTGCTTCTCATTATTTTATTGTAGAGGATCTTCTGGTCAAAAACTCAGTTCATACCCTTGAAACCTTGATATAATATGGAAAAGTTAATACCAGTGTTGCCTTGAAATACCCAAAATGAAGGCCTACTTAATAAATTTTACTTGCTGCTGTGCATTTATATAAAGCAAACAAAAACTGGCCAAGGAAGGATGTTTGCCACTATCCTAATGTATCTCAATGTTCCTGTTAAGTTAGGAACACAGGTCTCTGTCCTGGTGGCCTGAAGATATTCAGAATTGTATTTGCTTCAGGATGTGTAATTTTACCTGTTAACACTCCTAAATCATAACCTTCTCCCAAAGCACTGAGCACGGGGACAGTGGCTCCACACATTGAGTCATGTAACAACCTGACAGGTTTCCCATTCTGCACTGGGGGTGTGGGCAGGGGCACTCCTGCGCTAACAGGGACGCATCAGGGCACACCCTCAACATATCCTTGGTCTTCTCTCTTTTAAAATACGGTCATGTTCTCCTACAGAGGGTAGAAATTTATGGCCATTCCTCTCCACTATTTTTGCTTCGATCAATTTTGAATTATACAGCAAGAAATCTCTCAAAGAAGAACTGATAACCAAAGTCTCAGTACCTGATGTTGTGGGTTTGAGCCCCTTCCTTATCTAAGCACAGAAAGGAATGTTTCACTCTCTCCCTGGATCTCTCTAGAATTCAGACACTGACACAGAGGGCCTTATCTAGGCTCTGCTGCTAGAGTTCCTTTTAAAGAGCTTTAAAATTAAATGTAAGTTTTAATTATTTAATATAATGACCTTAATACTGTGAAATGGGATTAAACAGTAGGACAGACTTTCCCCATCAGGAATTACACCTGCGAACCTCAACCCCTCTGCTACTCTGACTGCAGCAGGATTTGCCTCACGTCCTTCCCAAGTGCTTGCCTTTTAGCTGTCTTGTGGTAGCTGTAGTCTGAGGCTATCTACACAGAGCATCTCTTGCCTACTTTGGATCTCCTCTTGGACCAAATCTGAAGATCAGCTCCAACACAGCACCATTTCTAGGGCCCAGACTGTTACATTCCTATGTTAAATGGTCTGGCCCTTTATCCAGCATGTCCAGAAGACCAAACCCTAACGCATGGTATTTAAATGATTTTAAAAAAAAAGAAGTTTTTAATAGGAAAAATGCAAAACGAAAAGTCTCATCACCTTAAACTGCTTTCTGAAAGTACCTTCTATTATGTGTTTGGTGTATTCCCTGGGGGTATATACATCCTGCAGAGGATACAATTATTAGAGAGAGGGAAGTAACATGCCTTACCAGAACTTCCCTCAGAATTTCACCCTCTATTTTTCCTTCTCTAAGATTTTAGTGTTAAAATTTATTTTGCAGCCCAAAGACCAATCTTTCTGGCTTTAAGTCCACTACTATTGATAAACCCCTTTCCTCCCAGAAACTAAAACTCAATCCTATACATGACAGTGTTTAAATTAACTGAGATTTCACCTGAACAATTTATCATCCATGAACACAAGGCAACACCAATCTTATCAGCATGGTTTGGGTGCTGGGAGTTCAATTAGAATAGTTCATAACAGGCTGCCTTATTGAAGCTGGGTGACCCAAGGTCAGTATTGATTGTATATTTATTGATGTGGATCTTTCCTTGATAGTTGTTTAGAGAAACACAAAAATAAACAGATAAAACTACACATACAAAACACAGTTTCAGAAAGAAACCCATAACAATGCTGCAAAATGAACAATTATTTATTATACCTCATCCCTTCTCATCAGGGATCATGTTATTGGGGGTTAGAATTATTCCTGCAAATAGTGTCTGATGATCACATTTTACATTTATCCCAGATTAGGTTTAAAGAACATACTTCCTTTGTCATCTTGAAGGCTCAAAAGTATTACAAGTTACAAATGTTAGTCAGCAGACTCCAATACTGGAAGGATCACTGCAAAATTAATCTTAAGAAAGTTCATTCAAGTTTTCTTGCCTCTGTCTGATGTGTTTATTGTCTGTGAATGGCAAGATCAGAGACCGATTCATAAGTCTGCATGTAACAATGCAACACAGATTACAAATGCCCCATGCTTCTAAAGCAATTCTAAATTTAAGGAAAAACTCAATATCTCATTCACAAACACACACACAGAAAGTCCTATCAAAATGAGAGCATCATTATTTTATGGTCTAAGAAATCATGTTATAAAAGGAAATATTTTTACCTAGACAACTCCTGAAATATAGGTAACAAAGATATGGAGCAAAGCTATAGATTTATATTAAGATGTCTATTCTGAAACGTTGGGTTTATCTTTGACTTAAAGGAGGTCAAGATTTCAGTATGAATAAATATGCAAGAACCCTTTCAGTATACTACAATTATGTAATTGATAATCCATGGAAAACAGAATGGCCTCAAAATAATTTTTCTTGAAATCCAAACAGTTCTCTGAAACCAGATGCTGTTCTCAGTAGGATCACTCTTACTTCTTAGCACTTTCTCTCTGAATCAAGTCAGCTACCTTTAATGATAAAAAGCAAAACTCAAAATCCTGCCTGAATCGGTATCGCTTGGAGAGAACACACAGAAACATGTTCTTCTGCATACTGGAGAAACTGCAGTAAATATATAACAGGTTATCAATGCACCAAAGAACACAGAAGCATTCTAACTTATTCCAGAACACTTTGATTTGCCAGTGATAACACGAATATTAAACAGAGGCCTGTTCCACCACAAGCATAGCAAGAGAGAGATGTGCAACAGCCAGTTATGGATGTGACAAAATACTTTGTTCAATTATATGCAAGGATCACAGAATCCAGAATCACAGAATCAATATCTTTGGTTGGAGGAGACCTTCAAGATCATCTAGTCCAACCTCTGACCCAACACTGCAAGCTCACCACTAAACCGTGTCCCTAGGCACCAGGTCCACAGACCATTTAAACACCTCCAAGGATGGCAACTCCACCACTGCCCTGGGCAGACCATTCCAATGTTTGATAACCCTTCCAGTGAAGAAGTGTTTCCTAATATCCAGCCTAAACCTCCCCTGGTGCGGCTTGCATCCACTCCCTCTGGTCCTATCACACAACACCAGGGAGAAGAAGCTGTCACCCTCCTCGCTCTAACCTCCTTTCAGCCTCCTCTTCTCCAGACTAATCAACCCCAGCTCCCTCAGCCTCTCCTCACAGGATTGTGCTCTGCACCCTTCACAAGCCTCATTGCCCTCTTCTGGACATGCTCCAGCACTTCTATGTCCTTCTTGTAGTAAGGGGTGCAGAATTGAATGCAATATTCAAGGTGTGGCTTCACCAGTACTGAGTACAGGGGGACCACCACCTCCCTATTCCTGCTGGCCCCAGTGTTTCTAATACAAGCCAGGATGCCATTGGCCTTCTTGGCCACCTCTGCACACTGCTGACTCATATTTAGTCGACTGTCGATCAACACCCCCAGGTGCTTTTCCAACTTGCAGTTTTCCAACCACACATCCTCAGGTTTGTAGCTTGCCACAGGGTTGTTAGGACCCAAGTGCAGGACCTGCTGCTTGGCCTTGTTCAACCCCATGCAAGAAGCTACTCCAGCATTGATACAGCCTACTACAATTCATCTGCATATATTCCAAAAACTGAAGTGAATACAGCTAACTGAAGCCCCATCCATAACCCTTAACCCCAGTGTTTGAGGTTCTTTTTTTGAGGTTTGGGGTTTTTTTTTTGGATGGACACTCGGAAACTATAACATCTTTAGCTTTAAATGATTCGAGTGGACAATTAATTGTCTGTTGCTCTCACAATGTGAGGATGCATCAACGTATAATATCGAAGTTTTGTGAAGGACAATAGAGCAGATAAATTTTAAATCTTTCTTAGAAGCAAATAACTCTGACTTGGCTAATTGTTAAGACCGGTGATTTCAATATAATTGAACAGAAATAAAGCAGTTAAGCATTTAAGACTTCAATAGCCTTCCTAAAAATCAATGTTTCTTTTAAACTAGCCTCCCAGGCAGGCCTGAGATTTCACAACTTAAAAGGAAAAAAAAAAAATAAAGTAAAATCACAGCACTGCATACATCTCCTCTTCACAGAGGATCCCTACAAAATGCATGAGTGGTGTAAAAATGTTTAAAAAAATATCATCTTTGGATGATAAAAATACTCTAAATAAAGTAAGAAAACCCAAACCAAACGATAAAGCAAACAAACAAACAAATCAGTATTTTGCTGAGGAAAAGAATGCACAATATGATTACTGCCTAAATGCATGTGTGGCTGTCAAAGAATGACTGATTGTCTAGATATCTGACGGTAAAGATCAATAGTTTCTTTAAAAGGAGACAGATTCATGGAAGCTATTGGATCCAAATAGTTTATTGGTCTGTGTTCATCCTTTTGTTTAATGGCACCTCTCAGAGTCTCCTAGGCAATTATTCTTTAAGTTGACTTTCAAGTAACTTTGTTGCTCATCACATGGCCTTTTAAAAATAGTGTTCTGAAGCACCATCTCCCTCTCCCAAAGTGTTTAAAATACGGCACTTAATAAATAGGAGTTATTCTATAAGGAAACAGTACAGTTTACTTTCAGCCTCTGGAGCAATCCTTTATCTCTGCACTTAACTACTTAGTGGAAATGCATTAGATTTGTGTTGCTAATATTTGCATGTTAAGAGTGAGTAACTTATCACAGTTCAGATCAACATCCCAATATCTGTGGGCTCATCTCAAGGCACCTGACCTACCTGAGTTGACTACAGTGGTCTGGAAATCCATAATCTTCTATTATTATTAGCTTATAATCCAGATAGCCATGAGGTACAGTAAGTAGCTTTCAATACTCTATAGTGCAGTACTGAAATACAGATTTGCTTCTTCTAGAGTTGTGTCATAGCTGTATTTTCTAGCTTCTGGCCAATTCACTTCTTCTCATGACACTATCCTTACTGTCTGTCCATCCAAACCACTGCCCTCCAGTTTCTGTAGGGTAAAATTTATTTTTTGTATACAACATTAAATTCTGAAAAGAAAAAAAAAAAAAAGAAAAAAATCCCAAACCCCAAAAGAAAACAAAAACCAAACAAGCCCCAAATGAACAGAACACTGCAACACACACACACAAACCCCAAACCAAGCTACACACAAAACAAACAAACAAAAACACAAAAAAAACCTCAAACAACCTTTCATCCAAAAATCTAACAATAAATAAATAATCTGGTGAGTCAGATGACTGAAAGCCAGCTTGCTTTCTCCCCTCCCCGTTCGCTGCTGTGACGGGATGACAGGCCATACCTACGGCAGCTGCTTTCACTCTAGTAGACAGGACTGAACTCTGGTCTCAGTTGCTCGGGTGTCACATCAGAGTGCAGAGTGCAGCCTCCTGTGCCCATCAACAAACACACACACAGGGAAGCTGCCAGCTCTTATCTGAGGGTCCCTTGTGGCAGCACCAGCACAGGACTCAGCCAGTGATGCCCAAGCACTCCTCGGGCTCAGCTACAGCACGATGAGGCCTGCAAAGCTGGGGTTATTTTATATATCAGTTGCCAAAAACATAAAGCCTTGAAGTGACTTCTTGACAAGCTTACTTTGCATTTATAATTATGACATATAGAATACACAATCATAATTAAAACAAAGCTCAGATTAAATACAGCGTCAGAGACTTGTCAAGGATTTTTAGCTGCACGGATTCAGCTATCATGATTTGAAACCACGGTGACTACATGATAGACAAGCTTGTATTCTCTTGGTGGAAGAGAAATGGGTAGATCCAAGACACACAGCACCTTACTTTGTTTATTCATTAGTTGTGGAAACAGTAGCACGAAAAGCAGAGAATGCCTTGTAACTCCACAAAAAATGTAAGAAAAAGCAGCAGCAGTTCCCAGACAGACCTGCTTTCTCCTTATCTGCCTAGGAACCACACATGCATCCTGCGGGCACCATGTTACATGCTTTGCATCAATCATTGCTCTGAAACTTGTCGCTTTCTCCACTCAATTTTTTGCTTAACACACCACTCAGAGCTATACCTCTAAGGTGAGGCCATACCACTTGGTCAGAAAAGTGAAACACACACTCTTCTGATCGCTGTTTACAAGACAAGAAGCCAGATGCCATTACGGAAGCTGCGGTGAGCAGACAAGATACAGGCAGCGCTCTGAGGAAGGAAGACACGTACCAGATCAAATTTGATACTGGTATTCAAACACTACTTGCAACTTCCCCACAGCCTGAAGAGAAACGCAGAGTATCCACACCACACAGCCGTTGAGAAGCTACTAGCAAAGCCCCAACTTTGAGCAAAAATCCCCTCTCACCCTACAGGTCCCCCTGGGCTCCTTCCCCAAGATCTCTTCTCAGTGAAGTATTCCACTGCTGCTCTTTTCCACAGCCAACTTCCCATCCCCTAGTCAGTTTTTTCTTAACTGGACTTAACTTCAGCTGAGGGTCTCCAAGTTCTCTAGAACACGCTTGGCTCTGTAGATGGCAGATAAAGCATCGTGTCTGTTTGCACTTCTCTAGAAGATTTAGAATCTGGCTCTACACTAAAACCCAAGTAAAGCCATCAAATTTAATGGTATGTGTTATTACACAAGTACAGGAGAGATCTGAATGCTGGCTTTGCCCTGCTTACGTCATCAGGATATCAGCCATTTTCTTATGCCATTTAAATACCACAGATTAGGCTAAATTCCTTACTTAAGCTACATTTACTCAGTCACTTTAATTTGACGTAAATCTCTGTTGCCACAGAAATACAAAGCAGGGGCTTTTATATCAGTATCAGACTGAAAACTCATCTCTTTCTTTCAGTCTTCTGGGTTCTCAGAGCAGTTCTTGGGTCTGACTTCTCATGCTGCCACACAAAAGCTGGAGCAGCACAGGGCTGGAACAAATCCTTCCAGCACCCAGGAGAGATATTTTTGTTTGTTTAGCATAAAAAAATGAAGCAACCACGGCCACAGTTCCACTGGCATGAATTACCAACCTGTTAACACCCAAGTGGAAATACCATTTCCACCACGGGCACGCTCTAGCAATCAGAAGCAAATGAGTTTGCACTTCTCAAGGTAGGTATCACCTCCAGATGAATTATGGATAACGAGGCTACTTGTGGATTCCTACTGTGTAACAGCAGTATGGGATTCATCTACCTGGCTTCTCGTGCAGGGCTGGCCACAGGTGGGGCTGGGGCACACTACCTGCATAAAAATTAAACACACCTCTCTTACTGTGCCATAGCTCTGTTTCTAGAACCCCGGCACGTTATCAGCACCAGTAAAGTCAAACAAATTACCACTGATGTAAATACATAGCACAGGACTAGCAATTGCCTTCTGTGAATTTCAGGTTTTATTGATATAGAAGCAATTCGGCTTACGTATGTTAAGTACTGCTTATAGTTTAAGTGTAATACACAAAACAAAGAACATGCCATTTCCAGAGGTGAGGTTTAAAGATGAGAACTGGATTTCAGTATTGTTCACCTTCTTTTATTAACATTCCGTGTGGCAAGAAAGCCATGCCAATTTTCATCTTTCATAACCCCATGAGCAATTTAACAAAAACGTTAGTATACCAATTCCTTCGCTTTTTCTTGCATTTTTATTTTGTTTATACTTCATCAATACAAATAAGCAGCCAGTCCTTTGAGAAATAAGTGCTTTGGCTTCTTCAAAGTGAGTCAGACTAGCTTGGTAGTTCATCACCGTATTACTCTAAGTGGCACATTGGCACCACTGTCAGGTGCCCTTCCTGTGCCTGGAACAAATACCTCTCCCATCAGATAAAAGCAATCCGCTTCAACAAAGGGGAAATAGGCAATGGTTATTAAAATGGTGTCAAGTACGCTTGATCAACTGCCAGCGAACAGCTTCATCATCTGAGTGACAAAGATCGCTAACAGCTGCAAGGGAACACTATTCAGATGGTCCCGAAGGAACGCATCTTCTACCAGCCTGTCCACTCTTGTTACAAAAACTGTTCAGATATTTATATACAGGACCTGGCTTTTTGCAAAGGAAAAGGCAAAGAAAAAAAAGAAGGTAAATAATGTGAAGGAAGACATAATGAATTCTGGAATCTATCTACTTCTTCAACGTTTTTTCAGTCAAATATTTCCGGAAAAATATGCTAAATATAAACTTTTATATAATTTCTTTCTGTTCCATTTTACGGTCTCAGAGTTCTTTGTTGTCTGCTCTGTCCCCTCAATTTCTTGCCCCTAATTTCCTTCCCACTTTGCCTCCAAAGGGCAGTGTCCTGGTTTGAGTGAAAACAGAACTAATTCTGTTCAGTAATTTTACTTTTCAGCTTAGTTCTTCTAATTAACTGCACTTTTTGCAGTTAGCAGCCTGTTTTCACAGACAGTGTCTGCTTCTAGCAGTGAAAACACCTCATGTTTGGAGTTACTACCAAGGATTGGTATGCAGACCAAGGCCACTGCTGGGTCCTGTGTACCACATTGGGGGGTGCAGGAAGTGAAAGGCTGCACCTGCAGGGAGGAGCGGACAGGACGGGTGACTCTAAACTGACCGGGAGGTATTCCATCCCATATACGCCATATTTGGTCTAGAGCTGAGGGACCTGAAGGGTCTCTGGGCTCTTCTCTTTCCTCGTGGACTGCTTTGCCAGCTTTTGCTTGGCTTGGCTCGGGTCCTCTTTCAGTTCCTTCCTCGGAGCACCCAAGGAGGACTCTGTCCCTTCTGCCTTCGATCCGATCTGCGTGTTCCTGAACCCGGTACCAGAATCCAGCTCCTCAACATAGCTCCCGTCTGCTGCGGGGCCCAGGCTGGGACTGCCCCGGTGCCTGCACAGCATCAGTGGTGACAGTGATGGAATTACCATCAGGGGGTTGGGTTCCATACTGGTTTGGTATATATTTGTATATACTCCATTTTTATAATTATTAATTTCCTTTTCATTAAAGCTGTTCTAGTTTCCTTTTCTAATCTCTAAGTCTCTCTCCCTTACTCCCTTTCTCTTTCCCTTTGGGGAGGGAGGGGGGTTAACAGAGAGCGTCTGTTATAGGTCTAAGGGGCTGCCCTGACCCTAAACCGTGACAGGCAGAAATGAAAGCTATCTTTACTCCTAATCTACTTATTCTGGAATAGGATTTTGTGATAATTGCACACTTACCATGAGAAGAACCAAGAACAGAGCACAAGATCAAGCATAGTTGTTGAGGTTATATTAAAGGAACATGTTTCCTCAACATACAACTTAGTCCCTCTCAATTAGGTGCAAGGTCTAGAGACAGTCATACCTAGCATAAAACCCACCCCAAAACCCCCACCCCTAACTATGAGCGAGACACAGAATTGGTTCCACTACAAAAACGGGGTATAAAACAGTCACTTTAAGATACTGTTATGTTAACTCCTATTCCACACCATTTAAGGAACAAATCATGAAACCAACAGTACTTTCTAGATGGGAGCAAAAGCTGTGTCAAGTGGGAGAAGAAATCTCTCCCAGGACACAGATATAACTGGGGAGATGCTTCATGTGTACCTGAACATCCCTGCACCTGGATCTTTGCTCTTTGTTCAGGCATCAAGGCAAGGGTTTGGGATAACCCTGCATCTTTCTGTGTGGTCTCAAGTTAAAAAAACCAACCAAACAAGCAAAAACCAAAAAAAAAAAAGGGGAAAAAAAAACAACAAACAAAAAAAACCCAAAAAACCTCTCTCATAACTGCAGGCAGGAGGAGACTTAATCCCAACAGATTTTTTTCAAAAGACTGGAGAAGAGAATGGCTTTCAATAAGACTGAGATTTTAAAAAAATCTTCCCCCTCCCAATAATTAAGATTGATGAATACGAAAATAGATGAAGGGCTAAGTAATCTGGTATCATAATATCAGTTCTAGCTCTTTTCACTTTCATCTCATTTCAATACAGTGACAGGTAACAGCTGAAATCAGTGCAGGCAATCAATCATTTCACGTCTGTACAGCAAAAAGTCTGCCTATTTCACGTTTAATTGAAGCAGATATGCTGACTGTTTTGTTTGTCAAATGTTTGTTTTCAAACTCCTAAAACACTTGGATATACAGAACTATTGCATCATAAATCTGTTTCCATTGGGCCAGATTCTTAAAATTAATTTTAGATGCTAAGAGATGTATACATTCCTTTGGTACAATTCAAAAAGAGAGCATCGCTGACAAATTTCCATCAATTTCTTAAATAAAACTGAATTCATGAACCTGAGTTAATAAATTGGAATGGAACTGGAGACAGATGGAGAGCACTTCTGGGATAACTCTGAAATATACACTGAGTTTTGAAATCCTGATAGGTGTTTGTCTATGTCTTATGGCACTTAAGTGTCAGATCTAGACCTTTACTAAAAATAAGCTGTACTGTTCTCTAGACAATTTGCAAATTGGGACACATTTAGTAACACTTGTCTTAAAAAAACCCAACTATCTGATTTCCAGACACCTCTTCCTCACCAACAACTGCTAGGCATAGAAAATGCTAGCAGAAGACAGCATGTCAAGAACCCAGCAAACCCAGCTGACTGTGGCTGCAGCAATACAATTTCAGGCCTATATAGGAAAGGAATAGCAATGAAGTGGTTAGAGCTGGACATCTAAAGAACCTGAGGTACAAACTTGGGACTGTATTTCACAAGGTCACCCAGCAGGCCAACTACACAGCTGAGAAAATAACCCACATATCCTAGTCCTGTCCCCCATTAGGCTGCCTACCCAGAATATGCATCTCACATGAAAGAATTCTCCTACATTCTCTTCCTCCTATAATTTTATTTAACAACCTGCAAAAGTTACAGCACATGTAATTCTCTAGTATTTACAGCCTCTGGTTAAAACAATTGCAACCTATTACAGTGTGTTATAACCTCACAAAAAATAACCTTGTACAGAAATCCTCCACAGCTTAGTGTCCCTAAATCTTAACAAGGAAAGGTAATTGTTAGTGGTAGTTTTCCATCTCTTCAAAGCATAAAAGCGCCAAACATCAGACAACTAAATTTCAGACTGTATCTGTACCAAGACATAGTGATCCCCCTGCACACCACTGCAGCGTGAAGATGATGAGGGTCAGGGACCCCAGACAGTTACGTCATTGGACCGCAGAGAACAGAGCCAGCGGCAGAACACGTCGCATGTAACGAGATGCGCCAGCCTAGCAAGCACCCAATTAACCGAAGCAGCAGCAGTACTGCCACAGAGCACAAGCTCAGTATCAAACACTTAACACTCTGAACACACTTTCTGTTCAAAACCTTGAGAATAAAGCTAAAAGAAGTAGGACCTTACAAGTTAACAAATCCAGCATCTTGCAAAGCAAGGTATCTAAGAGCTGCTGAAATAAGGCAGAAAGTGTGACTTGCTTTGGTTTGGTTTAAGCGAATGGGGCTGTCCACACTGGCCCTCTCTCAGATCGGAGCAGCAGACGCAAAGCCAGACAGTTATTTAGAGGTATGTTCCAAGACAGCTTACTCTTTACAAGTTCAAACCACCCTACTCCTGAACACTAATGAACAGGCAGCACAGAGATGCTGGGAATGGTTCTGACATACTGGCTGGACGATCCATCATTGGAGGAGTGGGAAGATACACACAGTCTGCAGCACCTCAAAGGACAGCACTGGGTCATGCGTACTACGAGAGTCTGGGAATGGCCAGAACATCCCATCCCAAGTAAAACTAAGACCCACATTTTGCTGGGAATACAGTATATGCTCAAGAAAGGGCAAGGTCTATCCACTGTGAGAAAAAAAAGAATTTCTCCCATCTTCCCTATGTCATATGGTGAACAGCCCAGCAGTATCTGCTTTTTTACTCCTTCAGAAACTTGTTATCATCAGTTTCTAGTTGTAAGGTTCTGATTCTGATTACTTCGAAAATCCTGAAGGACGATGCAGTGCATGGTTCAGTACACACAATTCAAGGAAGGACCATTTAATACGCCCTTAGATGTGAAAATGTTTAAGCAGCAGAACTTAATTCACTACAGAAGACAGATAGCCAAGAAACCATGTTAGTCAGAGCAGCCCCATTTACACTGCAGTTACGGAGAGAGATCTAACCTTGAAATTCTGAATCTGTTATTCTGCATTTCTTCTACTCCACTTGCTCCCCACTGCCACCACTGTGTCTCACCTAGCATTCAGACTGTATTTTTTAATTGCTTTTTCCACATGTACTGCTTGGACGTACCACAGGTGGCTCTCCAGTTGTTGTTTTCTATATCATTTTTACCTTCCCAGTCCCTGGTCATTATGTTCACAGGTTTAGTTGCATAAGCAGATTCTCCTCCTCAGTGTTGTCTGTACACTTCAATAATATGCTCTTTACCTATTTGTTGGTCTTTTACTAAAGTAATCTGGTTTTAATCCCATTCTCTGACACTCCCCATGTCACCTTCTCCATTTTACCTTCAAGAAACTGGTGTCTTGCCCAACCTAATTTAATAGATTTTTCTAATGAGAGATGGCAAAATCCTCAATAAAATACTCCAACAAAACTTACGTGTCCAACAATCCCCTAAGGTATTTGTCATGT
Source organism: Todiramphus chloris collaris (assembly GCA_025345505.1). Classification (NCBI taxonomy): domain Eukaryota; kingdom Metazoa; phylum Chordata; class Aves; order Coraciiformes; family Alcedinidae; genus Todiramphus; species Todiramphus chloris. Next base: position 8,914,943 of record JANVCC010000040.1, read on the forward strand.
CATAACTAGGCTCGTATTACAAGAATGAGAAGAAACAACTTTACTGCCAGTTTGGGGCTCTGTTCCCTGTGCTGGGTACAAGCTGCATGTACATAAAGCTAGTCTCAGAGATTTGACTAGGAAAGAAACTTTGCTTTGCCATTTTATAACCTCCCTGCTTGCAGGAAGGTCAGCGTATGGAGATGAGCCTCCCACTGTGCTCTTAGCTTAATTACAGAGCGAGGAGTAAATTGATGGATGACCCTCTCATGAGATCACTCATCCCGTGGCCTCAATGAGCTTCATAAAGGATATGGAAAAACTGTAACAATTCATAAGAGGAGGGACTTGAGACTTTTGTTAAAAGCAAAAACAGTTCATACCTGCAAAACCTTGTGACAGCACTTGAGAACTTTCAAAGCTGTTTTTATTCTTAGAAGGTCCAGAGCTGACCCCATTTTTTTCATCACCAGTTTTCTTTCTTTTACATTTCTAGTTAATAACTAAACTTTCTATTTCCCCCAGTGGCCCACATTAAATAGTACTTTGACAAAAAACCAAAACAAACCATTAAAAAATCTGTTTCTAAAAAAAGATTTCTACATTGGCATTAAAATTCACACGAATAGAAAAATAATATATTTTATTACTGATGAAAAGTTGTAAGTTAATCTGTTAGTCACTATCCCCTGAGAAGCTTGGAAACAATAAGGAGCAAAATTATGAAGCTATTTGTTAGTGCTCAAGGCAGAACTGTTGGGTTCAGGTCCTTACAAGAAGAAATATGTTTGGAGCTTAAGGACCAACTCTACAAACACTTCTTTACACATCAATGCTTGCTTAGGTGGCCCTACTCTTCCGGCCCTGCTTGTTCTTTCCCCCAAACAAATACAACTGCCTATGTGGGACATACAACCATCTTGAATGGACCATCACAACTTAGTGGGCTGGAGAGAGGCGGGTTTACAAATGCAGTGTGGATCTACCTAGAGTAGTACTGCCACTGAAAAGGTACTTGTGAAACTGCACAAATCCTTCACCCTAATGAGTCAGAGCAAGGACTTTGGGTAGATGAGCTATATCAAAGCAGATCCCTAAATAACTGACCTACTCTCATCTGTCTCAATACAGTTTGGATATGAAATGCCATCCTGCTCTAAGAGCAGCACTGTGGACACAGATACCTTCTGGGTTTGAATGAACTTGTGGTTTTCAAGAGGGAAATGTAAAAAACTAGTTCGATAAACAGTAGAAAGGCAGTTACTCATAAAAGAAGATAACACCTGAGTTTTGCCCTCATTTTCTGAAGCCCTTAGCTTATTCCGTTATTAGAAAAAAGCAACACAATTTGTCACTTAATCCCTTGGCTTCATTCTTCCATAGAAGCCTTTCCTGTTTAAATATGCAGCAAAAACTTTACAGTAGAGATTTGAGTGTTAGCAAAATCAGAAATAATTCTGTATGTTGACCCAAATGAAAAATAATCCTTTTTTTTTTAAACCTAACAGTTAAAATCCACAATGAAATGTTTCCTTTAATACAGCTGTATGTACCATAGAGATAAAAGAAACAAAACATGTAACCTAAAGGGTGAAACTTGCACAAAACTGTCTTTCCCTTGCACAAACTGCGTTTCGGTCTTTCAACTTCTCAATATACATTCTCTTCTCCCTGCTCCCCCCCCCCCCCCCCCCCCCCCCAATATTTTGATGTTGCAGCTAAATTTATCTGTAAGTGATGAAAAGGGTTTCCTTACATTTGCTTTCTATATACACCCACCAATCAGAATGTGATATGTTTTTGGCAGATCTTTTTCAAGAAATTTTGCTAGGGTTAAGCACTTAAAACAGATTTTTTTCTGTATCTCCAGCCTCATACCTAGCTACCATGAATAAAAATTTAATGACACTAAGCGATACCACAAAAAGAACTAAATGACCACAAAGCCCATAGCACAGGAAAATACAGGACTGCTTTTTCGGATACTGTTTCTGAAACTGGTCTGCAAAACTTCTCTCATAAGTCAGTTGGTCTCAAAGGAAGGTTACTGAAACTTGACTCACCAGGGAGTCTTTAGAATAAATTATATGAGAAATACTTGTTGAGGAAATTGTGTTTAAAACTAACAGGTTTACTATTAGGGAAGCATATTGAATCATTTTGGTTGGAAGAAACCTTCAAGATCACTGAGTCCAACCATTAACCCAGCACCACCAGGTCACCACTAACCCATGTCCCTCGCAGCACCACACCTACACGTCTTTGAAACCCCTCCAGGGATGGGCACTCCACCACTGCCCTGGGCAGCCTGGGCTGGGGCTTCACAACCCCTTCAGGGAAGAAATTTTTCCTAATGTCAAACCTAAACCTCCCCTGGCCCAACATGAGACCATTTCCTCTTGCCCTATCACTTGTTACTTGGGAAGACAGACCAACCCCCATGTCACTATAGCCTCTGTTCGGGGAGTTACAGAGCTGTAGAGATCACTGCATAGGAAAATGGCACAGTAGGTTCATTTTGGAAGGCTACAGTCTCCATACTCTGTTCCTCAGCCACATCCGGACTTGAGGTGCAAAGAAGCATATACGAGGCCACATACACCGTAACTCTTAAATAACATTGGGAGAGTAGGAGAAATGAGAGAAGAATTAAAAAGACCAAATTAGGTGCATGTAGGTGGATTACATTAACACTTTTTGACACATCAATAGCTTCTGTTTTTTGGTGGTGGTGATTCTTTTTTTTAATTATATAAAAGCACTGAATAGCATGACTATCTTGTTGGTGTAAAAGCTTAAAACAGCTGGAACAGACTTTCATAAGCACATAGGGTTTTCCCGAGGGCTGGGGGCAACTGCTTTCTTGAAAATGCTGGGCCTCATTTCCTCCTCATCTACTTTTCAATCTGAGGACACATTTCCACAAGAACAGATTTTCCCAAGGGCAACATCACACCCAAACTCTCATTAAAGCGCTAATGTTAAAACAAACAAACAAACAAACCCACCTCCAAACACCTGCCGCCTACTCTTTGATAAGTGAGTATATATTTGAGTATATATACATTTGATATATGTGAATTATACTGTAAGCAGTGACCCACCACAGAGGACAGCTGAAGCTGCACCCATCTTCACTGTCCCCATTAACCATCTGCAATTCTTTACCGTGTTTGTTAACTTTGAAAAAGTAACTTCCCCCCCTACTCCCCAAGGAAAAAAAAAATAAAAGAAAATAGCATCTGCAATTTTGTCATCTATTTTCTTGAAGAAACTCTTCACTTTATTAATCCCTTCAAGCATCTGGAAGCAGACATTCATACATCCTAACAATTGGATCCCACTTCGCAGGCAGTGCCAATTCTTCTCCAGTGCAAGGGTGACATACTGCACTGCTCATAGGTCATCTAATCAGCAGTGAAATAAAGAACTGCCAGACCTAATAAAATTTAAGCTATCCACCTGAAGTCTGCTGCTCATACCAGCGGGAATTGGTGTACTAAACCTGCACTGCAACGTTTAGAAGCCTGACTTGAAATTCATTCCAACCTAAAAGTTTCCATTTTAATGAACTTGTTTCTGTTCACGCAGAAGCATTTTGCTTTGCCGTTCTACCATGGCCTGGGAAAATACAGCAGGCTAAGCAAACAAAGATTTGTAGTCATGCAATTCAATGTAAGAATAGAGAAAATGTATATACAGGGCTATATTTTGCCCTTAGATACATACGTAGAACTTCCAGTGGGTTTTTTGTTGGGTTTTAAGTCAACAGATATGTTAAACTCGGCAAAGACCAGAAAGTAGGTCAGAGTCATAACTGGATAAATGTAAACAACCAGAAATTAACTCAGATCTCATTCTGCAAGGAGCATGCAAGGAAGATACAGTTCTGCTAAGAGAAGGCAGAAGAGGCCTTTAGCAAGAAAACCCAGCACCTGAAGAACTGCTGACACCACCTGAAATGCATGTTGGTCCTGAAGACCCCAAGTGGCTCTTACAAACCTGTTGGCAGCTCCAGCCTGCAGCGAGGAAGGACACACATCTAAAAATTAAGGCAAATGAATTTCCCATCTGCAGTTTTCTTTGCAGCCCTCCTGTCTCAGCACAACCAAAGGTCAATCCCTTCAGCAGGCAATGATTAAAAGCAGAAGCTTTTGTCTTTTCAATAGCCTTAGTCAATGATTTTCCTTGAGAGCAATCTATGATGCAAGGAAAGGATTTAACCACAGCTGTGCTAGCAGCTACAGATTCTCTCTTTAACCTGATTCTTTTTTTTTTATTAGTTCTTCTTTATCTGTTTATTGGCCCAGGGAGTACAATGTTGGAATTGAGTGAGAAACCCAAGGGAGTTTCAATCTCAGTCAATGCAATTTTCCTCTCTTTAGAGGCTAAGCACAAAGCCAATTGCTCTCCAGAGTTTCTTAAGCTCTCATCCACCTATGAGACCACATTTATCATCTTCATCCCTACATTCTTCTCATTTAACACACTGGTGCCTCAAGTCCTACAGCCTCCACTTTTTTCCCCAAAAAAACTTAATGAGATTTAAGAAACTTGAGTACTGCATTTTTTTAAACCAGCAAAACATCCGGAAGATAGTCTCACATTTAAAATGTTTCAAACAAAACCTCAAAAGGATCTCAGTGATACACACAAAAAAAATTAACACATAGCAGCATTTTTGTTAGAACCATTGTTTCTTTTCCAGCACATGACATTGCCACTCACTTCTCTCCTAGGTATTTTTATTCCAGCTGTCCATGTTTCTGTTCTCACCTGACATTTAGCCAAGCTAAGACCCAGAAATAAAGAATTTCCCACACGTGCTCGTACCTCCACTGACACTACAAGAAGCAGAGAAAAAAGGACATGCACACTGCCTATCAGCATCTTGCTGCTGGAGAGACCTCTTCATAAGGTGCTTTGTCTAAGCACCACCTACACTTCAGTTGCACAAACGCCATCCATCCACATCTGCATCATCAGCTCAGGTTAGAAAAACTCAGCTGATTAAGCTCAAAGAAACTCCAGGGTAATCCATGTCTGTACTCTAGAAAACCTTTAGGTCTCACTAAGACAATCAAGAATAGTATGTTTTAGCTACTCTAAACAAGTATGAACCCCCTAACATCACACTGATATTTGAGCCAGATTGCAGATAGTATCACTGGCTGTTCTCCTAAATGACAGCTTTTAGTTGGCCAGAGGTTGTTTTTTTTCCCCTTACCACGTGTTGTTTTTTTCCCTTACCACATTTTGATTTCACACACAGTTCTGGATGTAGCTTTACATCACTGGCAGAACTGTCATGAGGTCTCCAAGCCTCCATTGTGACTGCCTGGAACATGTGTGCTACTGCAAGCAACACAGGATTTGGTTTTCTGTAATTGCCGTTTTTTCAGCAACTGGGTATTCCCTCCTCACTCTCTTCAAATGCCTGCTTAATCAGAACACTTAGTCAAAATATATGAGATTTTAAGTTTATTAATGTAAAAATGTCTCTAGAGCTCAATTTATATCACATTATAATTTACTGCATTTTAAACATGTGCAAAAACTATTATTCATGCAATCAGAAATGTTTTCCTGATTGCATTTATGCAGTTTTCAAACATGTATTATAACTGACCTTATTAAATATGCTGAAGCACCACTTACACAAAATCATACAAAAGCACAGTTCCTCGACTGAACCTTCAAGTAGCACTTACAAGCTTGAATCAGGGCTAATTGCTTCATATTCATCATCTCTGAAATCACAGTATGGGCAAGAGTTCTCAAGCAAGCAGCTGTGTAGGTCACAGCTTGGTAGCAATTGCTAGGCAAGTTCTTTGCTCCCCATCCAATTTTTTTATTTGGGGTTTTTTTTGTTGGTTTTTTATTTTTTATACACCCCATCTTCAGATCTGAGGTTGCAGAGAACATGCTCTTTCTCATCACCTGTATGTCTACTCTGACTTTACAAATAGTCCATCAAAGTAAAATAAAATCATTACTTTATGATCCAGAATCCTAAAGTTCAGGTCCTGAACAGTGTCATGTACTTACTATGCAGAAATAATGAGACTGCTTGGATTCTTGGTTATTTATTGTATGCCAAACAGTCTGATGTTGTGTTTTTATATGTGTTTATTCCAAAACAAAATGATTCATTTAAAGTTTGTATGTTAAATAAAAACCAAAAGGAATGAAAGTCAACAGATTCTTTAGAAAGTTGTGCCCGTTTTCTTCAGTAGGCCAGAATAAATTACAGAACTTGATTGCCCACAACTTTCACCCTTGTAGAGTCAATGACCCTTTCAAAAGTGTTGCTGCAAACATACTTTGAATTCAATTGGAGAGTGTTTTGAAACTGCTTTTACAAAAGCATCAAGTGTTTCTATGTAATTGTGTCTCCCAACCTCTAGCTATTAAGGTCACCCCACGTTGACTCCCAGCAGAAACATTTGAATTACATGTTTTCCCAGTGAGATCAGTTTACCTTAAGAAAGGATGTGGTCCACAGTTGTGGATTGGTTTTTCTTTAAAAATATATTGGCGTTCATATAGCACTTGAATAAATATGACTTATGAAGTGAATGCCTCAGAACTACATCTGGGGACATTTACTTGAGCACATAATTGACAGGTGAGCTTTGGGAATCAAGATGTGCAGAAACACTACTGTTTTAACAGCTGGAAAGAAAACAGAAATAAGTAATAACTAGAAATCCTAGAAATAGCCTTTCAGAGCAGAGAGGACATTAGAGACATGCTATTTCTACCTGGAGGCTGTACCCAAGTCTGAGGAACCCAATATGTGGATGTAGGATGATGATTGGCATATTAAGTCTGGGGTACTTAACCTGGTTATTATTCCCTGTACAAATTGATCCCAAACTCAGCTGTTCCTAAAACAAGTACCATTTACCTTCAGCTGAAAAAAAGCTCCCTTCTTTTGTTTGCAGCCAAACGCAGCAGAGCTGGCATGTCACATCTGCCATGAGTCACTGCAGACCTGGGTTAAGATGTTCATGTGTTCCTTGCTTCTACAGAGATCCTTAAAGACATCATTTTACTTCACAGAAACTTGCACAGGCCAGAAAGGCTTCTGAAATTATTTCAGACTAAAGTTACTTTCAAATTAGAATAAGGCCCTTTGTGTGTATATATATATATATATATTTTCATACTTATGACTTCTCTGACTTCATTTGTGGTAGTGAAGGAAAAAAAAGCAAGTTAACACTCTTCTCTGCTGTCAAAAATGGCAGTGAGAAAAGATGACCATGACTACAGTGCAAGTCCAAGAGGAGATGCCTATCTTAATAAAGATACTATAGATACTAAAGAGCTATAATCACAAGTGAAATATAATAGTAGTGAGGGGGAAGCTGAATGGGGCTCAGAAAACTAATTTTACCTTTGCTTTCCCTTTTGCTTCAGCTTTCCTGATTTGTAAAACGGGAATAAGGCAGTGAAAGGCACTTGAGAATGGTGAGCAGTAGTATTTTCAAAAAGGGGATTACTATTCTGCTTTAAGATTAGAGGTACAATATCGCTTAAAAAGAAACACTAAGTTGATTGACAGTTACTCTCACACTTCTGTGACTTACATAATGTGATATGTAGCCCTTCTTGCAAACTAGAAGAATGATACGCGTCTGATTTATCCTCATAAATAATTTTATTTTTAGCTATAACAGCCAAGCAAACAACCTAAAAGTAATAAACCCAGGCCTGAATGGTACAGTATTCTCAGTTCTAAAACAATTTGATAATTAGATGCAAGTCTTAAATTTTTCTCAGGGTTGTTTAAATGGCAATGAACATCAATTAACTAATGCTAACAAGGCTCTAAAAGGAGTGGGAAAGCAAAAGGTAAGGCATAAGAACAGCAAATTCAAAGCAAGAGGGAGTTGAAGAGACATGAACCAAATGGCAAGATGATGAGATGATGTTAAAAAAAAAAAAAAAAGAGAGAGAGAGAGAAGAATTCTACTCTGAAATGTTGGCTCTGCTCAATGGCACTTGCTCAATAAAGAATATGCCAGGATAAAATGCTGCAGTAATAAAGACACCAGGGTTCATAACATGCATCTTTTTTGGCATTTCGCTGAAATGGTAAAGTCACCGGTGCATTAAGAGAGGCTTCAAGTGAGTGATACCATCTTTCTCTATCATATATAAACCCATTATATTCTTTTCAGCAATAATGAAATTCTTCTTATAATGATTTCTCCTCACTCTCAAGAACATAATTTCTGTCTACAAAATGTTTCCCTGAAGAAACAAAGCCAAAGCAGAGTTTTGCCTTAGTTACTTCTGTCAGTGCATTTACCTTGGTAATATTTTCCTAGGAAAGTTCATTTCAGATTAAGTTCATAACCATAAACAGTTGTCAAATGTATTCAAGTCCTCAGGAAATACAGAGAGAATGTAATAAGCTGCTTCAAAGTTTGAGGATGCTTCCCCCCCCCTCAAATTCAAACTGCAGACAGTGATGCACAGTTAGACTGATAGAAAATTTACTATAAAAAACACACTTTGATTGAAAGTAACATTTTTGATAATATGCTGTTTCTTAAAGGCGACATCTGCTGTCCTTAAAAAATGTGAATGATTTGGTTTGCCAGAACATTTGGAAGAAATCTTTCTACTCACAGCTAGAGAAGACTTCATTAAGAAAAAGAAGTTTTAGTCTTTCCATGAGGAAAAAGAATAATATATTCCACTTGGTTATAAAAATTAATGAAAAAAAGATTTAATGGTTGGAAAGATGAGAAGGAGGAAGTTCTGCTGAGACTTTAGTGAAACCAGAGGTCCTTATCATAAAAGGAAAACATTTCCAAGTATATCACTTACCACAGCTCAAAAAAGAGATTCCATAGCTATGGTGTAACAAGGCAGTTTTTCAGAAATCTCTAAGAAATATTTTAAGAAATCTTCTTCTGACATATTTTGTTCCAACTCTTAAGTAAGGATTCATAGATTGTTAGGGGTTGGAAAGGACCGAGAAAGATCATCCAGTCCAACCCCTAAAGGACAGAAAAAAAGATTCATTGACAATTTTTAAGGGCAATGACACCATAAAGATTAAGTGCACTTAGTCCAAGTTCTTCTGAACAGAATCTTTCCATATTTATGAAGTTTCTCACACAGAACAGACTTACTGCCCATTACCTACTCCTTCCTGTAACACACACACAGATGATGCATAGGAGGTAAAAGAATTCCAGGCATTTTTAAAGAGTGTTTTTGTAGAAATTCTAGGTGTTCATTGCCTAAGAGGCTTTTATAGAAGATTTGTTTTCAGAAGCTATTGCTCTATAAGCTTTCTTCTTTATTGTACTGGGTCCTAACCTGGATTCTGCAGAGCAAAAAGGTTTGCTTATCCTGTAAGCTGAGTTACTTGCAGATTTTGCACGAAGTTAGTCAGTCACAAAAAGTGTCACAATGCCTTAAATACATTTAAAATTCCGGGAAAGGGCTGATTTAGAGATATGGCATCATCTCACAAACATGCTGCAGGGCACTGAAAAAGGGCACAAGCCAGCTGCCTTTTTACTTTGATTTTATCAAAATAGAAGTTGGCTTGATGATGATGATGACAGGCTCAAATTTAGCACAGGACTAGGTGTACACACAAATGCTTTTGATGGAAGAGATGAACTAGTAATGAATGAAGCCAACTAAAACAACCACAGCCCAATCTGAAATGCAGCCTGACAAGCCCAGTACAACAAGGTCATGTTGCTTTCTCCTAAGTATCAGAGTTAAGAATTTTAAAAAGGGAAAAGTCCCGCCTCTTTGTCCTGCAGTGATGCCTTTCAGTTCTGTAATTGCCTGTAAGAAACTGTTTCACACATACAATAATGAAATATGTTGGTTTATATAGTTACCAGAAGTTTAACAGATCTAATTTTCTGCTCTATTAAGTAGTGCCATGATTGTTCAGAAATCAAGGTATTTCATGAGTCTGCATTTTCCAAATTTGCATGAAAATATTACTGTTAGAGCTCCTGAGAGAGAAGGGATGCTCTGGAAGGCAAGATTTCTTTCTGCAAAGTCTATAGGCCTTGATGTGTCAATAACTTTGGTAATTTTATTTTTTAACTTGTAGATAAAATAATTAAAATTTATATAGTACAATTACAGCAACATATTAATGTGCTGGTTATGTATTAACAATTCACAACATGTCTATAATAAAACAATTTTAACAATTTTAGCTAAAAACCTTCACCATTTCCACAGGAGTCGAGTCTGACAGCTTTGGGAATTTCAAGGTTTTCAGTGAAGAACTAAGCAATGTAAAGCATAGAGGAGTGTTGTTAATTGATCTGTAATCCTAACCAATAATGAAATGAGAAAAGAATGAGGTAGGAAAAAACTCCAGGAATGTAACCATTTTTTCTATACAATTTACACCACTGATTTTGGTTTTAAATCTATTGCCAGTCTTGATGGTTTTTCCCGACACACACCTTGTTGTTCTTACACGTTTCTGAGTGGTGGCCAGCTCCCTCGGCCCAGCCAAGCTCCGCGCTGCCCTGGCGCACCAGTCCCAGCAGGATGCACAGCCAGAAAAGGCTGGCAGCTGCAGTTGCCACTGGAGCCACTCCATAACAACGGTGAGCTATGAACTCTCACTCTCAGGAACAAAACTCTCAAGCACCCCATGAAACTTCGTTGGTATCACAAAAAGCCAACCCAAACAATGTAACAACTCTTAATTTAGAGATACAATGCTCTACAGAAACAGACTAGAATTTTTAAAAGCAACATAAAAAGACCATTCCTCCCTGTTCCATTTTCTCTCATGTGAATACTCAAGGACCAGAAGGCAGGGGTCTGAAGCTAGACCTGAGAATTGCAACACGTCTGTGATTTCAGTTATATTCAGCTAAATACAAAACTCTTTAGGTAACTGTACAGGAGGGGAAGAAAGCAAAACAAAAACTCCAGCAGCTCTGCCAGTGCTCTGGTACGTGTTGTAAATAAATAAATAAGAGGAAGGTGCAAGGCCCTGACCTCACAGCTTTACAATCTGTGTCACAGAATCATATTGTGAGTTAAAAAGAAAAGAAAATAAGTAGGAATTATGTTCAAGTAAAAAAACCAAAACAAACAATCAAAAAACAAACAAACAAATGCCACAAACCAAAATATGCTGTAACCCAACATGGGAAGGAAGAAACTTCCTAACACACAATGCTAGTCCAGAAGGATGTCTCCTCTAAGCTCTGTTAAATTCAAGAGCTCTGGTTTTGCAGAGCTCAGCAGGAAGCTAACATCAGCCTTTCATCACAACAAAGATGCACTGTGCATTTGAAATGGTTTTCATTATCCTGAATATATGTTAATCTCCTTAAACATAAAACAGATCAAACAAGCACAGATCCATCCTTACCTCAAAGACCGAGAATTCCCAGTCTATAAGGCAAAGTGTTTCTGAGGCTTTAACATACAAGAAGAGAGACTTAATGTTCAAAAGATGCTGCTAAAATGGCAATGTCTTTTTATGCTTACTTTTTATGAAGCTGTTTGCAGGGCAAAAAGCTTTCTTTGCAATGGTTTCTAACAGCTGTAGGATGTCTCAGAAATTTTCAACCCTGTAATAACACAAGGCAAGAAAATTATTTTGTGATTTTTATTGTTTTTTTTCAAGCTCCTCATTTTCCTCGTTCTATTAATCATCTCTTATGTATGACACTACCACAAAAAGACCATTTAGAAGGCCAAGTGAAGCCAAATAATTTTAGCAGACAGAAGTATCAGTCATTTATTCGTGCTTGACGCATTTCCAGGGGCATGGTTCCTTTCAAGTTTTGCTCCCTCGGAGGATGGAGCAAATGAGCACGTTCTCAAAATTTATTCAGATCTTAACATTACTTCAGAAAGCAGAAATAACAATGTTATTATCGAGGACAACTCCTTTTGGAGTGTGCCAAAACAAATTCTATCACCTTACTATTTAGTCTTACGTATCATTTTAGTTTGTTCTTTCCCAAATTGTAAATGTCTTTGATATTGGTACCAGGTTCCAAGACATATTAAATCACTTTTAACAGCCATTAATTATACTGCTAACAAAGCATATTATCCATAATATGGTAGAGTCACACGTGCCTCTGAAACTCCCACACAAATCCAGGAAGCCTTTGCAATGATCAAGGCCAAGCACCTATGCATATACTGAATTTACATCGGTTCATGCCAAAGGAAGTGAGAAGGTTTTGCTGCTGGCCCCAAGAGAAAGTGGCAGGGCCCAGTTTCTCCAGGGAAAGCCTCCAGGAAGTTACGTTCAGAGAAACAAAGTCTGGTTTCCAAGTAGAAAAAACTAAATGTCATGCTTTTGTCACCAGGAAAAAAAACTACTAGTGCTGACTCAGAGAAATCCACCCCTTCTTGAAACCACAGATTAAACGTACGTCTCTACAGAATGTAGGTGGCAAATTCAAGCAGGAAAGCTTCTTAAATTCACTGAGAGCTGAAGTAGTAAACTTAACACCCAAGTACCTTGAAATTGCATAGGGAGGACAGGGAGCCTGCCTTCCTTCGTCAATCAATTTGTCTGTACACACAAAGGAGAAATCAATTTTATTGGTCACGTGGCAGTTCTGTGAGGGAAATGGCATACAGCAAAGAAAGTCTTCAACTGCTGCAGGAGAGGGGGAAATTTCAATGGCCCTGGGAAGTACCAGCGCACTAACACTGGATCTACTAAATTCTAATGACCAGGGACTGAAACATGCTCTGTATTTCTGCAGCATCCTCAGATTTACCCTTCTGTCCTGTTTTGGGAATACTCTAGATCCTGTGGATCTTGCAGCAATATGCTTATACTCAACTAGCAGCTTTCTAAATTGCCCACTGAACAAGACACAGCAAGGTTGTTTTATACTTTGCATGTAGCACAGGCTGAAAATACATAAACATTTCAAGTTTAATTACAGGCAAGATAAATAAGCTTTTTGAAATACTGTGGAGAAGTTATGTGACTTATTCTCCTGGAAAAACATTCAAATTATTTCAGCTTTCTTGCTGGACTTTAACAAGATTCTACCTTTTAAAAGCTGCTTTATTATACACACACACCTCTTAGGTGCTTCTGCAGGAACTTCTTAATCATTCAGCTGCACCTTCTATTCTCAATTCCATCAGAGGAAGATTTAAGGGGGGTTGTAATGATGATCTACAGAACCGAGACTGGGCCAGTAAGTCACCTTTCAAGAGCTGCCACTGAATTATGGAAATCAGTTGAGAACAAATCTCTGAATTGCCTCTAGCCCCATAGAAATACACTGAATGAGATTGAACAGCTTGTCCATTTTACTGCATCAGCTAAATTCTGCACTCAACATATTCATTGCAGAAAAACCCAAACCAGATTTGGCTTATAAACGGCTACAGACCACTTATAAACACAGCAAAAATACACTTAATTATATTGCTCTATAATTATATGTTCATATTTTTTACCTGTTATCAGTGATGTTTATTTGGACATAAATGATCTACCACCATTTTTCCAGGAACCATACTATCAAACTGCTTCAGTTCCAAACCATTCGTCTTCAGTCAGCAGTCAGGTTATCAAGAATGTTATACATAGAATTCGCTAGATATCCTTTGTGTTCTCCTAATGTAATTTTTGCAAGTTACTTTAAAGTAGACTTTGCCTCACGCAGCTTTATCACCAGACAAAACAGTCCTATTTCATTCCATTTTAGCCAAGCCACTAATTCACAAAAATTTTCAAGCAAGCTTTATGCTCTTAGCAAGATAATATTCCAGTTGTTTCAGGCAGAATTTCTGCTCAGATAAGACTACTTTTTAAAAAGCACAACCCAAAAAAACCCTCTTACACTTGTTGTGACATAATATGATCAGCATACAACTAAGGACAAACAAAAATAAAGCTGTTAGCTTCTCTTCTATCCCACCAGCCAAATGCAGGCCACAAGCAGTGAACGCAGAAAAAAAAGATTAAACTGGAATTGTCTGAGGTTTATCATTTCTCAATTTCAGAAGCAGCAAGACCCCTAAGAATACCATTTAGCAGACTGGTTGTAAATGAATGAATTGCAATACTAACTGGTTACCCTTCTACCAAAATTCAGCCATTAGAAAACATGAAAGCTCCATTGTAAAGGTCATTAGAGAAGACATTTCTGTGGTGCTGATTTGAAACTGCATAAGAACAGTGTCCTCTCAGTCAGCACATTTATGGAATACAGTGGAAAATCTGCATCTCTGGTATTTAATTCTCCCCCTCCTTCTGACACGCTGTAACATTTAGCAGAATATAACCCCTAACAGACATAACCACTATTTTCATCAGCTGGATTATGATGCACGCTGGAAACACAGTAAGCAAACCTTGTGTTCTCAGAGCAGCCGCTAGTCTCCACAAAATTCTCACCACTGGCAGAAGTAAAAAAGTTTTCTTTCCACATAACAAATGAAATATTGTGTTCTATAACTACGTTGGTTTTTTTGTTGTTTTGGGGGCTTTTTTCAAATATTGTATGTATAGAGTTTTTCAAAAATAAACCAATGCCACCTACCCAGTTTTGGTTTCACTGAAACCAACTTCTGATTTCTTTTTCCCCTCTCCAAATATTTATATTCCGAAACAGAACTGAAAAATTCACCTCTGCTGCTTAAGCTGACCCTGAGAAGTACTAAGCTTCCTTATTTGCAAAATTTAACAAGATTTACAATGATTCTGCTTTTCTAGATTAAGTTTATTAAAATCTAGTACAAAAGCAGCAAATGATCCATGGAGAAGTCATTACGGAAAATGTAAGGACAATAAAGTGTTCAGCTGCTCAGTTACTGATTCAGTCTCCTCTTCTGAACACTACTTGAATAAATCTGTAGGCTATCTTGTGTCTACACCCTCAGCTGTGAAATAGGATTAATGATTCTGTAACTCAAAAAAAATCTTGCAACAGTGAAATCCATTACTTACAGTCGTTCAGACCACACAAAGAAAAAGAATGCAAGAAAGAAGTCTTCTGAAATCTTCAAACCAGTGCTATCAGCTGCCAGAGAACAGATCATTCCCTTCTCATTTTCATTACATCCAGATCTGATGACTAAGCTGTTCACTTTGTTCAGCTCCCTGGTAAAGTTCAGATTTCTACCTGTAAAGAGTTAGATTCTGGCTCTAATATCCTCAGAACTGTAGGGTTTAAAAGGTTGTTCTAAAGCTGTCCTTTAGAAGACATCATTCTCGCCCTGCTGTCCCTTGGTGCTATGTAAATATTACTGTGGTTAGCAGTGGTGCTGCCAAGAGCTGACGAAGCACACAGCACAGTGCTCTTGACATACCTGACCCAGTATAAAGCTTCTTTTTGGTCTTCACATGGCTTTTAAGTAAACTATTTAAACTATTGATTCTCTTTCCCACAATCCAATTTTATTTAACCTGAGAATTTAAGAGAGCCAAGTAACTCTTTCCACTGACCATGCAAAGGTTTCCATCTTATGCTGGAAAAAAAGGCTGGGTTGTGGTGGGCAAGAAAATAGAAAACGGTGTGCAGCCTTTAGAGAGATTCAAAAGTTATTCAAGATGTTGAAGAATTGCACAAAAGCATTCTGAATTGGTTTTTTAAGTACTTTCTGGGTTGTCTTCATCCATTACATTGAGCAGTGAGTAACTGCCAACTTTAAGACTATTCAGAGAGGCAGGAATGATCTTTCTAGGACTTGAAGAGTCTTTCAAGGTACATCTCTTGAACGTAGAGAGGAGAACATAACCCAAAGGAATTCTTCAGTGTGCTATGACACAGGAATCAAATAATCCAAAATGACACACAAATGTTTTGATTAATGTTTTCTAAAATACTTTTTAAATTGTGCTTTAAAAATAAATCTATTTAAAAAAAAAAAAAAAAAACCACAACAGTCTGAATTCTGAGACCAGTTTCACACACACATCTTCTGTTTGGTTTACAGTAACTATCACATGTTCTAGGATCCAAACGTTGGAACACGTGGAACAGTCATTGCATCTAAAGACAACTTAGAGAGTAGAGCAAGAAACTCCAAGCTGTGAACCAGAAAAAGAGAAGCCTCTCTGTCAAATTTTCCTTCAGGTTATTCTGTCCACTTAGAATGAGGTTACCCTGTCAAAATAACAGAGTTTGGAAACATGTATTGTGGGATCAATACAAAACTCCTAGAAATCCAAACTGTCCTTTGTCTTCAGGGAATTGCTCTCCCACCTGGTATAGCAGTCTCAACCTGTTAGTGGTCTTACTGAAACTTTTCTTTCAGATGATGCAGCTCACAGCTTTTCCTCAAAGGCTGTGGCTTTGGTGTTGGGTGATTTAAAATTTTTACTGTTATATGACAGTTCTTCACATCTAGATCCCTCTATATTTTATATTAGAAAAGAAGAAAATGTAACAAACTTTTTTAGTGGTCTTGCCCCAAACTTCCTCCAATTATATCAAGGACCATCCAACTAAGACTTTTGCAAAAGGCTTGAAAATGGTTAACTGCTTTGCTTCCAGATACTATATGCAGTGTAACAGATACAGCAATCCCACAATAGCATACATATCAGCAGACATTACTTTCAGCACTACTAACTCTAAACATTCAAAAATTAAGAAAGAAACTACTAAAAAAAAAAGAAAGAACAGTGATTCAAAAGGAATCAAATTAAAAATTAAGATTATGGCATTAAAAAAAATAAATGTGAGTCTAGCAGCTTCTGACTTGTGGGTTCTTAACTTTTTCTATACAGTCTTGAAAAACATAAAAGAGGAGTTTCAGATATAACCAAATTACTCTAGGAATAGGACATTAAAAAGAAATTACCTTTTGCAAGTGTGTAGTGCTTTTACATATCATAGTGTGTCTTCAGGCACTCTAAGTACCTCTGTGCAACTAATTTATCTCTAAAAGCACAGAAAATACTTTTAGATAGTTATACTACCTCTGAATCATGGCATAAGCTTCAGTGGCAAACAAGGTGACCTGTACACCCCACTGGTTTGGTTTAACTTTGGAATCTCTGAAGCGTCCTTGATTGTGTGATGGAACGTGTTCAATTGTGCATTATCATCTCAGCAGACTGCTCCATGCTAACTCACTTCTGGCCTTCTCTAGAAGAACTTCAGAAGGCATGTTTCTGATGGATTGTTCAATTTAATTTGCATTAGAACACTACCAAACTATTTTTGCATTTAATACTTCGTTTATGAATACAAATATATAGCCAGGCATTCAGAGGAACTGATTCTAGAATAGACTAGAACAAGAATTTGCAATAAAAATATTCTAAGCTGTTACTGCTAAAATGTGTCGTTCTTTTCAGGGAGAATTTGAAAGAGTAAAATAATTTGTTAAAGAGCATGTAATGTCCTAATAAGTAGTAAACTACTTTTTAAATGTCATTCTGCACATTAGAAAATAAAATCTCAGAAATTCTCAGCAGCAATTGCCTATACTGAATTACGGAACACTACTTATTAGACAAATGGGGGACTCAATCTGTCAAAACTTAGCTTCAAGTTCATTATGTCAGAAAATTGCTCTTCCTAAAGCATTTAAAGCAAACTTCTGACACATTGATGAAAATAAAATGAATTTTTTTTTCTTTCAAACTCTTAGTTTCCAGATGGTATAGAAATATGGAACATAACCATAAAACTACATGTTTACAAAGCACTTGAATAAAAAGATTATAACATTAACAAATTCTACTTTCCACTATCCTTTTTAATTTTTAAGAGTCAAGTATATTTTTCCAACCCAGCTTCTCATTTCTGATCCATTCTTTTAATTTTTCAAAAATACATAAAAACACAAAAGATTTTTTATTTCCCAAATAGCATTACCATCTAAATGAGGAAAAGCCAGCGGGTACAGTCTTTGATTTTAGAGCTACTTTGCTTTTAGAACAAAATGAAGCAGTGTCTGATCAAAGTTGTTATCTAGTGTGCCCAGTAAGTCGTTTGATCACGGACAACACCTTCAAATTAACAATGACTTAAATAACAAAATGGCAATGGATAAGAATTGACAGTGGAAAAAAAGGAGTAGTCCAGGTGTTTCATGTTCAGATTCCAACTGAATGATCTTCCCTCTCTAGGCCATGTCTTGCCCTCCAGATCTGTCTTCTCCTTAGAGCAGCACCGTCTCTTTGAGCTGCTGTCTCACATCTGTATTTCAATATGCACAGAGTCTTACTTAAGAAATTAATATTGCCGCTGGCTTCTCCACACATACACTGTTTTTAGCTCAGTATTTCTTGGCACACTCAAGTAATTGCTCTGGTTTAGACACGGAAATAGCGAATCCAGCATCTCTGAGCTACAGATACGGTTGTCAGATGGCGACACTCACTTGAGCTCAGTAATACCTGAACCTCACCCCTGATACAATGCCATTTCCCTCTGTGCTGTCCCTTAAGGGTTACTGGCTTGTCCCATATAGAGGAGGCACTGCCAATGAATCAAGGATGCTACCACAGTGCTGGTGAACAAGATACCCCTTGCACACAGCTAGCTAGAAATACTTCAAGTACCCATAAGAAAGTCTCTCTCTATGAACAAAATCTTGTGCGTAAAATAGTATTCTCTTTAAAATAAAATCTTTATCTTAGATGTGTTAGAACCTGGAAAAGACTGTGACAGTCATGGAATATACTGAGAAAAACCATAAGCCTCATTTTCCTTCTATACACGCACAGAGCTGCTGGAAGCCCTTGCAGACTGCAGGTTCAAGCTATGAAGAAACAGACACCTGGAGATAATTTCAGGAAATGCAAAGTCTACGACGTACAGCCACCCAAGCCTCTCAAGTGTTCCATAAAGGGCATCAGCAATGCACAGCCATGGTCTTTTTCCTCATCTCTAATAACATTCTAACCAACACCTCATGCTATGAATAAGTCTTCACTGTGTATAACAACTAGCTAAAATCACTTCCTTCATCCCATCCTCATCAATTAGAAGAAATATTCTCCAAAAATGGCTCCCTTAGACCTTACAAGCATTCTGATGGACAAAACTGGCCTTTATAGAAACAACCTTAAAGAGATTCCCCTCCATAGCTTTGTCAGAGCTGTACACTCCGATCTCTATTCATCATCATGTTGTTACATCCTAAATCCTTAATGGTAACAGCTGACTTGAAGCTGTTACAAGTATGTTAGGGTTTCTTCACATAAATGGAACCAGGAAAAGTTTGGTAAAATTAATCTGACCACTACGAAAGGGAACCTGAGGTAAATTAATACTCATTAGTTCATAAGATTCTATCCAAAGAAAGAACGAAAGAGAGAGAGAGAATTTACTTTCTGATAGTAATCATTCAGTAAGTTGTGCAGCATCTGCTTGAGATTGCCAGGGAGCAGATGAGAAAAGTATTTATTAAATTTCAGAAAACTTAAAGATTTATCATTACCAGTGTCAACTTCCAAGTACTTGCCAGACTTTAAATTACAAATTATGGATTATTCATAAAATATATCAAGTAGAAAAGTTTGCCATTTCTCCCAGGTCATAAGGTTAAAACATCTTATTTCTGAAGGTACAGATCAGGTGCAATTCTACTCGAGTTAGCAGAGTTGTACAGTGATAGGGAGAAATGGTAATAATCATCTCTCCTCACACCCAAAGTATCGCAGAATCCACCTGCTTTGTTACAAAAGAATCACTTCTCAGATGAACATGAGACAATCAGACAATTAAGGTGTAACTATGCTGTAACTATTCCCAGTTACAGTAAGGTTTTAGTTGGGTTTGTGCATCTTGAGAATCTCCACTCAACTCTTTAGCAGCAAAGAATACAAGCCAAAAATTTAACAGCACCTTAAAATGTTCTGTTTTTAGTGAGAACCACTTTCACAAGTGTGAGGTTAACTTTATACTATTCTTTGCAGTCTGGCATTGTCATCCATCACTGTAAGTTTTGCTGGGATTACCATAAAATGATCCTCCAATATTTATCTACTGAATGGAAACAAAGTGCTTTGAGTGATACAGCATGAATTCTGAGGGTTACTGAAGTGCTTTTAGAACAGCCTATTAATATTCTTTGTACAATGACATACTGAAGAACTTTCCACACAAATGAGAAGTATAAACAAATCTAGGACACTTCCAAATCCTATAATATATTGATCTTTATCACTCTACAAATGTATTTTTCTGTATCATATCAAAGGTAGGATTCATCTAAGGTAGTTGTCTATGTTTCCTTTAGTCAATAGGCAGAGGCAGGCACCATTCATCTCATTCTAACCCAGCTATCCAAATTAGGTCAGATGAACCGCATCTAAGAATTAATTGTCTGCTTCACTCCAGTGGCTGCAAAACAACTCTAACCAGTTGGCTGAAATACAACTAGCCCCAGTTAGATGAGATGAATCACATTTAAAGCATATCTTTTGCTCTGTTAAAGCCTGAAAGATCACCAGCCTGGCAGAATTCTATAATGAAGAATCAAGACTGAAATATCACTGCACTGCTTAGTTAGCAGTATGGCTACTGATGCCAGCTCACTTGGAGAGGGATTTTTCACTACCCCTTCATACAAGTTGCTCCCTGAAAGTAAGATCTGTCCTCCCCTTCAAAAAATGAAAATAGTTTATAGGTGACTTTGCCCTGCTGAGCCAACATATGGTATTTCAGTTTAATCACGGCAGGCGCTCCTGCTGGAACCCTGATTATTTCAGCTAACTATAGAATGATAAACAGGGAACAGAAGAATAATGAGAAGCAAGTATGGAAAGGAAAGGTCAGAGAAAAGTCCTAGCACTTCTAGCACCTGAGATTTTAGCTCATAGAAAACCTGAATTCTGCAGAGAGTTAAGAGTCCTTTGGCATGAGAAAACCATTTCCTACAGTCCATCTAAGGTACTTATGGGGCCACAACACAGTGATCTTTGCAAGCCTCTCAAGTGCTGGTATATTATCTACACAGTCCCTACAGGAATGGCCAGTAGTATTGTTCCCACTTACAAAGGTGTTTGGATGGTAGGCTGGGCTATACGGCAATCCAGTGACTTCAGTCATTCAGGAAACCCAAAAGGACCTGAAATAGAAGCCACTTTTCTTAATCCCAGACTTGCACCTCCTCGATGAAGTTGTGTTTCCTCTGTAATATGGTCACAGCCAGCATGTCACAACTGAAATGCCTCCATAGGTGTCTTCTTTGTGAAACACCCCCCGTAACAGCTCTAAAAAGGCCAAGACAGTGGGATAAAGAGTCGTAGCTATGCAGATGTGAAGGATGGTTTTAACAGTACAAGTGACACCTAAAACCCACAGTCGCTACACTAAGCCTTAGATGAGAACACTGCCACTCACTGTGCTGATATTCTTCAGTCCAGTCATGGGTAGGGATAGTAGATTTTAGTTACAATATGGACTTGATTTTATGTAGAGGCTGATTAATCAGGCTGTACGTGGGAGAAAATTATTTCACTTAGATGGAAAATGCAGTAACACAGTAGCAGCTGTGTTGTACATAAAACAGCATGACTAGGCATGCATCTGTGGGTACATAAGAGCCAAATAACACCCTTTAGCTTGCACTATATAAATCAAACCAAGTCACCAGATGATATGACTAATATTATAATGAGGTATTTATATTTATTTGTTATTTAAAACACTATAATAAGGTATACAGAACTAAAAGCAGCACACTGCAATAGAAGAGACAGAACAGTTGAAAATCCAGAATTCAAATGAACCCAGGTTTTTTCCTCATTAAAATTAAATCCATCATTTATTTTTAAGGCACTTTCCCTGATCAGACCTATTGCAGCAGTGATATAGGAACAGAATAGAGAGCCTACCTGTTTAGTGTGCAAATTCAAGGATTTGAGAAAGACATCCTCAGTTGGGCCACGTATTTAACTAAACCATACATAATAGAACCTGTGCTCCTTTAAGGAGCCTGTGACCAGGTATCTTCTTAAACAGTTGCATTTACCACTAAACAAAACGGAACAAAACATCATAAAACATTATTTCAGAATAATACAACTCAGCTCATCTAATTTTATGTTTCTGTGCTACCCAGCAAAGCTAGAGAAACCGATTTAATTTATAGCCCTTTAGGAAATCCAGCACTCCCATGACTGACTTCCCTCGGAAAGCGAATCTCTCCCTATGCTTGTCAGGGTTCACACCATTACCTTTGCACAACGAACCATGCTGGGAAGCACTCCTTTTGCCTTTCTCTCCTTCTGTCCCATCAGTCACCCAAACAGCCACATGTGAGCTCTCTTCCACGAGAGTGCCATCGTTTGGCATCGTTTACTGGTTAAACTCAGGAAAGCCACACGACTTTTGATCAGGGCAGGAGAGCACAGCCACCCCCCTGCCTGCCGTGACAGGTGACAAAGCCACCTCAGGATCCCAACACAGGCAACATTTGACATGGGAGTGTTACCAGGGCTGACTGCTGACCAGCAACACCATGTCATCGATGCTGAAAAAGGTTTGAATTTGTTCCATTATTTCCCAGTGGAATAAAATGCCTAAATATTTGAAAACTTACACAAAAGCAGAAGCTTACCACGAAGACTGTTTTCCAGCAGGAAAAATAAACAAGACTGAAACATTTTCTCTTACTGGTTGTGCCAAGAGAGCTCTGGAGCTTGGAAAAGAGCCACACATAGGACATTTAAAAGGTACACCCATTAAACGTTATCATGGAGACTTTTTTTAGCCTTGTTTTTCTATAATGTTTGGTTTGTTCAACATGCCTACTACAAAAGCAGACGCATGGAGGAAGTGATCCAATTCTTAAACACTACTACTGAACTTCCCCTACAGAACAGGATTGCAAGAACTGTCCCAATATCCAGCTAGAAATATTAGAATCCATTAAAATATAGAAATTTATACAAGAAGGGAAAGAATAAGACCAATAAGCAGGATACATTTCATTTTCCCCTCTCTGGTTTAATTATCAGAATTAAGAAATAAAACCAACTGACTGAATAGCATTTGATGACAACTCCTCCAAAGCAGCTTTCTTCTATTTGTATTTCTGCACACAATTTTTTGAGATCAGCTGAGTATATGGAGGAGTGGTATAATTTTTAAAGGCTACTTATAATCCATGTGAATATTGCCCCCGAAGAAGTAACTAGAAATAAAACCTCAAGGGGTTAAACAGAATCTTTTCTTCCTTGCTTTGTTTGCTGAACCAGCTTGAAATGGTTATGTGAAGATGCACCATAAGTCTGCAAGAACTGCACTACTATTGCATAGAGGGAAAAAAAAAAAAACCAACAAGAAAAAGACATTCTAATATCTAAAAGCCATATTTTACATAAGCATCAAGCTTAGAAAATTACAGCAACATCCACTGAAAAAGAAAAACCATGTCTCAACTCCCACAGAGCACAGCTCAGCAGGAGTCACACATCACAACTGTTCATGCAACCACTCAGTCAGGACAACAAATTTCAGCTATAAGGGACCATCAGTAGTTTATGAAGCCTCTGCTTCTTTTCTCTTCCCTCCCCTGTCCCACCAGAAATGGGGAGAAATTCTGCTTGTGGGTCCTCTAGATCTCTGTGTTTTCCAGAGCCACCTTCTGTAACACAAACCGTAGGTATTCATTGGGCATAACCATCCGTACTTAAAATGCTGAAGGAGCCAGCGACACCTGATTGTGATTTGGCAGCTATAAAGCACAGCCAGAGGAGAAAAACAAACCACTTCAAATCCTTTTTGTTAAACAGTTCTGTCTCAGGACATGAATCACAGAATCACCATTATCTTTCATGTGGGAAGGGACCACACGCAGTCTATTGTCCAGCCTCCTGGCCAAAGCACAATGACACAACGGCTCTCAGACGTCTGTTACTGAACACCCAATACACACAGAAGTAGACAATTTTTTAGATGAGTCTGACATGCAACAAATTTTTGGGATTGCCCTCGTAATCCATAACTTTCAAGAATATGCCTTGCAGCCATTTGGTCCAGAACTGGTTCTGGACATCTGGAAACAACCAGCTCAGTCCCTGTTCCTCACAGGGGTCAGGAACAGCCACTCAGTTCTTTGAGACCTGTTTCCCCAGTTCCAATGAACAGAATCTCTTCAACCTCTCCAGCTGCAAAGGTATGATTTCTGACCTACATATGAACTAAATACATTCTGAAATACATCGTAAAATGATACTGACTGGTCATAAGAGAGGGCTATGTTTATATAGTGCTTTAGGGAATTTCCATATATATATACACACACACACAACCTTATTTTCTAATCAAGCCAGTCCACAGAATTGACTTTTACCTATTTCACTAAAGGCAATAACAGAATTTTCTAATATGTAAGACAGGATATTTGGAACAACTCTACCAATTGCCTCATCATGCTTTCTCATGAGCCATGTTGAAAACCTATGCTTTGTTCAGGTGCAACACAACTTATTACTTCACCCAAGAGAATAGCATTTATTTCTAATGCTTTTATTGATCTTCATTTCTGTTATTTGCCAGAATGCTGCTAACGTCATTGTATAAGCAAAACAGCCGAATGCTCAGAACATGCCAAAAGTCCTGATGTACTGCATTACATCAACTAGGCTGATCAATATTTTCCTTCTAGCATCTGCTGGAAAAACATGCAGTTACCTTTCAGAAACTTCTGTTAACACCCATTAGGATGAAGAGATATAGGCTTGACTACTATGGATATTCTTTTCATGCCAGTGAACATCAGCCTTTTCTATGCTTTCAAAGGCTTTCATATTATTGCTTGAATGCTGCTACTCACCAGGTGACATACATGGGAATTTTGATGGTACTTTTTACACACTAACAAAGAATCCATTTTGATCCATGAAACATCTGTGGGAGTCCAGAAAAGTCACACAAATGCAGTAACTAAGCACATTACAATTGCAATAAAACAGGGTCTCTGATTTTTTTTTTGAGTTCCTGAAAAATCATCTGGTTTACTTAATTCCACAGATGCAGGACTACTGGCATTGTATCAGCAGATTTTTGGCTAACAGACAAACCTCATTCATCATATCAGTACTGCAGCATCATGCTTTGTGATTCTATGAATTTCCTTATTTCAGTGGAGTTACAGTGGCTTCAAAACAACAACAGTGAATTAGGCTGAAAGTATTTGACCTCTCTGTAGACTGGCTTATATAGAATTGTGTTGGATAGTAAAAGAGAAAGCTAGAATTTGAGTTATTTTTATGAAGAATATCATAGAATACTAAAATAATAAATAAATTGTAAATCATTAAGTAAAAACAAGAAGGAAAATTACACTTAAGAACTAGCCCAAAATGTAAGTTTATTTCCAAGAAAAGCTACTACTCAAGAGAATACAAACTTGCTCACTGTGTTCCAAACAACCCAGTCTTTGTCAGCTCCATAAATCACATTCAACATATTTAAAATAAACAAATAATTAAATGACCACTTGAAAGACCAATAATCACTACTTTAGAAATATTCTGGAAACTGATAACTGGTATAAATGGAGAATTATGAATCATCCACTCAATTCGCAGCGGACATAAAAGATTAATGCTAAATTGACAAATCACTGGAAAAGACAGTAGCATTACAAGAGAAAAAAAAAGTGTTGGGACTGCTGCATTAATGCTCACCGTGATGAGAGATTAATGTGCGGCCTACACAGTAAGCACCATAAGCATAAGCACTGTCATATGGCCATTTATAAAACTGAACCTTTTTTCTGTCTTAACCTTTCATTCAACAGCCTGCCCTAAAAATAGAGCACATTGTCTTTTTCTGATCCCACAGCATCTTTGGTTTCCTCACAAGACACAAAACCTTCCATGTTGTAAGCAGGCTCTTGCCAAGGTACCAGGGTAGCATTAGTGCCAGTCAGACTCTCACAGTTTCCCCCAGCAGACACTGGAACTGGCTCCTGAGTGTTTCAGTGGCAATTGTCAATAGTGGTAAGCATCAGTGTTCCCGTATCTATGACGTTTTGTACCTTGTTCTGATTCCTTCTTTAATACCTATTTGGCATGCTCCCCACGCTGCTTAATTTTCCATTACAGCAAGGGATTTGTAATAAACACTCGATAAATAGAACATTTCCCACAGGCATCACTACAAATCTTCCACCGCTTGACAGAATTACCACATAAACAGTAAGACGCAAGTGCAGTGACTTTCAATAATTGAAAGAAAAATCATTAATTGCAGTTGCATGACAAACATACACAATTAAAATAAACTTTGGCTGTCCCCAAATTTGCTTGCAGCTGGGTCAGCAAAGTCTCTAGTAGCAGCAGGCTGATAGAACCAGGCAGGGCAGCGAGAGCA
Source organism: Todiramphus chloris collaris (assembly GCA_025345505.1). Lineage (NCBI taxonomy): Eukaryota > Metazoa > Chordata > Aves > Coraciiformes > Alcedinidae > Todiramphus > Todiramphus chloris. The sequence continues at coordinate 8,941,222 of JANVCC010000040.1, forward strand.
GGATCATGCTGCAGAGACCTGAATTCTATTCTTGGCTCTGCCCTTCACCAAGCAAAGTGTCAAAAACAAAAGTTGCATCATCTCTCTGCTTCAGATTCCTGAAGTGGAAACACACTTTGTGACTGCAGAGAAAGCACGAGGTGTAAGAGAAATGGTTTCCCATTACTCCAACCACAGGAAGGCTGCTGAGTACATTTTCACTTCTGTGGACATGTTAAGACACCTTTACATTGCAAGAACATTGAGAAAAATATGTGGTCCTATTCAAGAATGGGATGAAAGTGCCTGATTGTTCACTGCCTCATTTGGGGAAGCAGCAGTGGGCATGACCTGAGGCTAGGTGTCAGCAAAAATGAAAATCTGGTCCCAGTTTTTATATTTTATATAGCGGCTTCATTGAAAAGATCAGTCTTGAATTAAAATAAGCCTTAGCCTCAAATGTCAGTGTTTGATCAATTAAATTACATCATCAACTGATATCTACCACAGGCTTCTGTGTTTTAATCTTGTTATTTTCAATGATATGAAGTTAAACATCGTAAGACAGGAAGTCATAGAACTCTGGAGATCAAATTGTCAGGCAAGGGATTTCAAAAAGATAAGTAGGTTTTACATGGAAGGGGTTTGTTTGCCTTTTAGCTTTAGAATACTTATAGCACATCTTACATTTCCAGCTATTTCCCAGAATTTTGAATGTGGAAGTAAAAGTGAAATCTAGTTGAACTGATCTGTACCCAAGAGCTGGTTTATAACCAAGACAAAGTATCTTCAGATATTTTCTAAAACATACAATACTAATTTTAAGCTAAATTTCTCTCTCACATTCAGGTGCCAAAGGCCAGTTAAGACCTGCTTCAATCAGTATCCAAGTGCTGTGTAACAGGATTCTACAGGCAACAAAATGACCACAGAAGTCCTGCAAGGAATGATGTCTGCAGGATGCTCCCATCTTCCTTTCTATCTCATGTACCAATAATGATTAAGCTTATCATTAAGCACAACTTTGAAAAGATAATAAACAGCCTATTAATTAACAGTGCTAAACTGGTCTCTGAAGCCCCTTGGCCCTGTGGCGTGGCCAGCACTGGGCTCCCAGAGGCAGCAATACCAGCACCGCTGGGCTGTTCGCCGTGTTTGGACCCAAACCGTGTGCTCCAGGCAGACACAAGCCCACTGAGCCAGGAGCTGACAAGAAGCCAGGCAACTGTATCGGTGCAATGACAGAAGCAAGCTGATAAAGCCAACCTCTCAGAGCAGGGTTAACCTACAGATCATGGCTTTGAGCTGATGTTTAGCACAGCCAAAAGGACTTCCTATCTGCCCAGAATATACCACGTAAACTTTCCATTTGCCAGGCACTAGGGCTCAGATGTCTTAGGCAGCCACAGCTGTACAGTGAAATCCCCAAAAGAATCATTAAAATCTCTATCCAAAGAACTTTATATATAAAATACTGAAAAACCTTGAAAACTATAGAAACAACTCTTGAACCAGGGACTGAAATGCAGGTGTTTTGATTTATCTATTTTAAAATGAAACAGAGATTATCATCGAGTGATGTGCATTTAGAAACTCATCTTGGCACAAGCAAGTAATGCTTTGGGATGAATCCAACTCGGCTTACATTTGGGTCACAGTATCTCTGTTCCTCCCTCTCCCAGACCACTCAGTTATTTCAGCTGCTTTGATAAAGGAGTAGCAAGAGATTTTAGGAAAAACATATGAAATTTAACCGAAGAGAAAAAGAAAATAAGCTACATCCAAAAAAAAGATACAAAAATGTGAACTTACAGCAAAAAGTAATTCAAATGGAACCCAATTATATAAAATTATTTTCAAAGTTCTAATAGCTATAAATGAGGAAACAATTCATGACAGAACTTACAATTACAAAAAGGAATTATCTGCTCTGCAGCAACTAGTTTTCTGACATTTAGAATATACAAGAAATTACAAAGCTTAATTATTTGAATTTACCAGTGCTACAGATGCTGCACTGAAATCTAATTAAATAGATCCAGTAAGACTTACAGATGGTAGACTACAAATAGGGAATTTGCTGATCCATGCACCATTTCAAAAGGAATTCATAATGACCTCCAAATAAAATGTGAATCAATCTTCAATGTGTTACATTGTGAAAATAGATTGCAAATCAAGAAAATATTTTCACCTTGATTTATTGTCCTTATATCTATCAGGATGAAAAATGGGACATTTTATTTGTTCTCAGAGTCTCTCTGCAGGAACATTATCAATTCTCTGTTGTATTTTTTACAAGTTTAACTACAAAGGCATATCTCTTGCATTGAGATTTGTTCCAAAAAATAAAGGAGGGAAGGTTCTCCTTACAAGAGACTTCCCTCGTCCCCCCTCCATGTTCTTAAGTTTCCTAAATGATCCAGTACAAGTAGGGCTGTAGGTTTTAGAGAAGTCCACAGACTCCTCTGTGGCCTCCTCTGCCTTTTGAACTTCCCAAATACATCATTTTTTCCCACTATTTACAATCATAAATGAATTAACAGAAATTCACAGCAACTTTGAAAAACCATCACACTGTGATGGAACAGATTTTTACACAGAAGTTAAAAGGTATGGTGGCTGCATTCTTGGTAATTTCCAAATTTGCCATGGTTACCCTGAAAATCATGGCAGAGGAAAAGAAAAACAACTTACTAGATTTCCCAGAATCACTTTTTAAAGAATTCATAGTTCATCGGAATTTTCTGAGAGGTTCTTGTATGTGGATGGAGAGAAGTACAAACAATACCCTGTATTAAGTCTTTAAACTAGGGCTCCTATAATCTTCCAAATACTTGCATTCAGTATGGTCTCTAGCAGCTGACAATGAACTTTCCATCTTCCATTAAATACATCCAGTGTCAGTGAATGTCACTTACTCAGACTAAATATACCTGCATTCCCATTTGATGCTTTTTGTCATGCCCTCAGCCCAACTGATTCAAAACAGGGACTGAAAAAAAACACCTCCAAACAAAACAACTTCAAAATATACCAAAAAAAAACCAAAAAGCAACCCTAAACACAAAGCAAGGAAGAAAGGAAAAAATGTCAGTGGTGCTGGCTTCAGTTTTTAGCCCTTGAATAACAGGGGTCACTGCCTGAACAAGTCCAAACACGATCAGAGGGCTCAGGGTGAAATGCCAACTGAGCATTCATTCTCTCAGTTCCTGAATGCATGTTTAAAATGCTGCCACTAGCCCCAAATCCCTTCAAAATGAAAGCAACTTCGTGGGTCCTTATAGTTTCATTTATTTAGCCCTTGGGCTCAGAGCTGTGTCTTGCCAATCTGTGTCTGACTAAAAAAATTATTACAGCTTTACTGCTCTTCTCTTGGAGTTCCACAAACTTGCAAAACTCTTGCTGCAGTAGCGATCACAGTTGTATTTCTCTTCAGCTATAGGTTGTTGAAAATTATTTGAAACATTGCTTATTGTTATGCTATGAGTTTGCATTTCTGTTACATTTCATCTTCTGCCATAATATGTGGTGCCACAGTCTTTTGGTAGCAGTTTGGATCTCTTTCATAGATTCATAGATTGTTAGGGGTTGGAAGGGACCAAGAAAGATCATCTAGTCCAACCCCCCTGCCAGAGCAGGATCACCTATAAGAAGTCACACAGGAACGTGTCCAGGTGGGTTTTGAACGCCTCCAGAGAAGGAGACTCCACAACCCCCCTGGGCAGCCTGTTCCAGTGTCTGTCACCCTTACTATAAAAAAGTTTTTTCTTATGTTTATCCTAAACCTCTTATTTTCCAACTTGCTCCCATTGCCCCTTGTCCTAACATTGGATGACACCGAGAGGAGTCTGGCTCCATCCTCCCTACACTCGCCCTTTATATATTTATAGACATTAATGAGATCCCCCGTCAGCCTCCTCTTCTCCAGGCTGAAGAGACCCAGCTCTCTCAGCCTCTCCTCACAAGGGAGATGCTCCTCTCCCTTAATAATCTTGGTGGCCCTGCGCTGGACTCTCTCCAGTAGCTCAATGTCTTTCCTGAACTGGGATGCCCAGAACTGGACACAGTATTCCAGGTGGGGCCTCACCAGGGCGGATTTAGTGATTCCTAGTCAGAATTTTTATTTAGATTAATTATGTTTATATTAACTGATTTGTTAAGTTCTTCATTTGGCATCTCTAGTATTTTACTGCTCACATCCTGCCCGTTGCAGGACACTCCACGACTACCACAAGGACAAACGTGAAAGGGCATCTCTTCTGAGCACAAGAAAGCCTTGACAATGATGCAATCAATGACTAAATGCAGCTACACCCACATATCATGTCACAAGAAGATCAAGATCAGGCCTCAAAGCAGCAGCAAAATGAAGAGAAATCACCACCAAGGAAAAGTTTTTCACTAAGAATCTTTGTAAAAAAAGAAAAAAAAAAAAAGAACACTGCTATTTCCTCTGAAGGTCAGCAAGTACTCTGTATGTCAGACTAAAAGCGACAAACTTTCCAATGAATTTTCATGGAAAACAGTCAGTTAGACATCTCATCTCCTTTTTTATTGAGAATACTTTTTGGCCCAAGTCCACTGGCATTTGGTCTCTCAGGTAACCAGTCCTGCAGTCAGTCACTGATGTATGAGTCAGACAGCCACTTCCACTCTGGCTTCCCAGTCACATACAACAAAAATCCTACCTCCAGCAGCAGTGATAACTGCAACAGGGGAACTTGCTGGGAGTGTTATTGTACCCTGGAAATATCCAGCAAACACTGATGACTTTTGACAGGCATGTCCTGTAGGAAAGCAAACCAGTTCCTTCTGTCTTAGTCCATTTCTTAGGTAATTTCTTCTTGCAATCTTTTGTGGCTCAGGCTCTGAAATGCAAACCAACCCCTGACTTCAGAGAACTTCATACTGGCAAGAATCTGATTTTACTTTGCAATAATGAGGCATGTCCCTTCCAGACCTAGAGCAGAACTCTGTCCAGATTCCTGCAAGGATTCACTTCACGCCATCATCTTCAGGATTCCCACACATGTCAGCTACGCTGGAGATAAGCTCTCTGCTTTTATTGATATGGAGAAGCAAGTTAATGACAGAACAATTCTTGAGCATCTTTACATTGCCTACCAAGAATGATACTATCAGAAACAGAACTCTGCTTTTATATATCTACACTAAATTCAGCAAAAGATTGGCCAGGACGATGATGATCTTTGAACAAAGTAACAAAAGAACTTTCACTAACTTACAAAAGAAGCAGGAAAAAAAAAAAAAAAAAGAGCTTGAGTTTCACATAGTTTGCGAGATGTGAATTACAACCCCTACATCTGAACTCATCTAATCCTGCCCAGTGCCTTTGGGAAAATTTGCCTCACCAGGTCAGGTGATGTTACTGTCTTACAGTGTTTTCACCTGGAGAAACCAATGTTCATTGATGACCAAGGATGTTTATGATTTCTCAATTAAATGCAATTATATTTAATTTCTTAATTAGAGAGGAAAAGACAGCATGCATTCATGCATATATAGGAAAGGCTAACAAAACACTTAATAAAGACTTAATAAACTCAGCTACTCAGTTTTAATGAGGTCTGCTGTTTAATTTCATCAAGGCTTGCTCATTTTAGCGTTCATTCAGCAGGAGACTGTGGTTCAGTTCCAATTCTTCTGCACTCTGCACAGATGACCGCTATTTCCTGCCTGCAATTGCTCTTCAAGAGATTAGAATAAATATGGGATCTCTCTGAAAAATACACAGATTCTTCATGAAGTCGGTGGAAAAAAGCAGTCCAGATCACAGAGCAACCTTTGCATCATCCTATTCTAGAACTTCCTTCTTTACCTGCCAATTCACATCTGTCGCTGTTTATACCGGGAGCGGAGAGATGCAGCAACACAAATTCAGCAAGAGCAGGCAAAAGAAGCAACTTTATTAATTTATAACCCCATTTTATATACCCTAGGCCCATAGGGTGACTGGGCAGTGATCACCCATCTCCCAGGGTGATTGGCTAAAGTCCTACAACACCCATTTCAAAATATTTTCCCAATGTACCATAAACAGAACTTAGCAAAACACCAGATGGTGGTCCAGCTTACAAAAAACATCCTACTGTTTTTCATAACACTGGTGAGAAAGGCAGGACTCTCACCGAATATTGTGAGAACCTGAGAAAATCCCTCTGCTAGCAGCTTTTCAGCATCCACATACATCAAAGGCATTTTCATCTGAAGTGAATTTCCCCTTTGGGTGTGAACCATTCAATAACCGAGACATGCGCCTGTTTCCAGATAACGTGAGAGAGCACACTCACCAACCCTCTCCTGCTGCTGATGTAGTCTAGAATTCTGGACTCATCTCATTACTTTCTCCAAGTTCTTTCAGTGTGCAGTACCTAAACTGGCTGTCCCAGCAAACAAACTTTTATATTGCATCACACCACAGAAACATTAGAAGTCAGAACAAGCAAGTAACACGTGTTAAAGGAAAATAAGAACCATATATGACAATACCTGTGATTTTCTTGTTAACTACTCCAAAAGAAGTTCTTTAGTATCACTTAAATGCGCCACATGTAAACAGAAAGCTAGTTAAAAAAGACCAACCTTTGTAATAAACTACCTGATTTTAACCTTCTATTCAAACCATGTACAGTTAAGTATCGATGTCTGACATAAAAGTATTGGCACAGAATTAATCATGTTTGACAAAAAACTATTTCCATTATCATCCAGGATAATACATCAAAAATGACACAAAATAGTCCCCACGACAAAAGAAAATCCATAGGAGGATCCTTTCAAAAGCACTAAATGTTTCCTAGTAACTGACAGCACAGCACCTTGTAATGGGAAGAATCACTCCTGCCCTCTTATCTGATGTTTAATGGTTGTCTATTTACACCAAGAAACCACACAGCACAATGACCAAGGACAAGTGTATAACAAATCAATAGCAACCTTAAATCAAAGAGTACTTATATGAAGGGGAAGGAAAAAAGGGGAAAAAAAACAAACAGCAGAGGTGTTTCAACATATCTCAGTATCATTCATTAATGTCATCATTTAAGACAATTCAAAAATAAGAATTTTCTTTCACAAATTACTAAGCAGCACTGCTGCTTTTGATCAGTGACAAAGGGGAGCGCTGCATACCAGCTGTAGAAGCGTTCAACCACAAAACAAGAGCTAAAACAACTATTAAGGTTGGTTTAGCTCTGTTTAAAGTGAAAGCTTCAGAGTACCAATATGTCACCAGACTTCTTGAAAATAATGGCAAACCTCTCCCAGTGACTAATATTTCAGCCCTGACAGCACTTGGAATTTAACAACACTGAAACGCGGAAAGAAAATACCATCACCTTGCCATTCTGAAATGGACCTATAATCAAAACCACTGAAGTGGGTTCACAGAGAAGTATCAACCCCACTAAAACAGAAGGCAAGCTCAACTTCAAAAAAGTTAAGCTTTAAATTACACCTGATCTCACAAAATAAAATACATTTTGTACATTTTGCAATCCCACAAAGTAAAATACAAAATGGCACATTCTGTATCTCCTCCAACACTTAGTCATTTCTTTGGAACTCTCAGTAGTTTACACTGCTTATTTTCAGGTCTGCCTGCAGACTTAGAGACTAACACCATGATTTTATAGCTGATAAAACACACAGCTAACCTGTGTTTTCAGATCTGAAAACTCCAAGCGTTCTGCCTACATATTTAAGAAAATCAATTGTTAATATATTTGTTACAGTTACCAACATTCATAATTAATTTATGAATACTGAATTTTCATTGTTTTAATTTGTTTTAAACTTCTTTTCAAAGAAAAGCCTTCTCCTCACCCTCTTCCCAAAAGCTGGCTTTTCAGATTTGTTTTTCAGCAGAAAAAGAAAGGCCATTTCTTTCTTTTACTTCAAAGTGTGAGGAGACCAATTGTTTCAACAGCTTACTGGGATCTGCAGAAGTCCCCTGCTTGCATTGGGTCCAAACACAAACGTAAAAATAAGTACACAAAATTATTGGGTAACCAGAACTCCCTTAGGGAGAACGGAAACGTGATGGACTTTTATCCCTATGGTTATGTGATGTGTATACAGCTAAAGTGGAAGGATACCAACAACTTCAGCAGATTTTCTTTCAGAAAAATAGAGTGGGACTTAAAGAGCCAGTGATATACCTCACATTTAATTTTCTCAAGCTCTCAGAGAAACTGTTTTGACAGGTAAGTGACCAGATAAGTAGAAACTATGGTTTTCCATGAAGCAGATAAGAGAACATGTGGGGGACATTATTGTGACTTTCTGAAATACACTGAATCAGTATCTTCAATCAGAACACGATAAAGCTTTATCAGGGTGAGCACTTCACAGCTTCATTATAAACAGCAATTTGAAGCTTCAGGCACGGTATTGAAAATGCAACATGCCCAGGCTGTCCGCTTAATACTTCTGGCTACAGGAATTAGTTAACATAATACTGACTTAATCAAAAGAATGCATTTTAATTCTATGGTATTTTACATAATAATGGTATGGCTATCATTTTCCTGATAAATTACAAATTAAACTGATTTTTGTAGCACCCATAAAATGCCAAATACTCAGCATGAAGTGTTAACCTCAGGTTTCAAACGGGTCTTTTACATAATGCAACTTTGTTTATACAACACCTTTATTTCCAGCATTAAATGAGTATAACTGCTCTGTGCTAGTGTCTATGCTTTGTGTGGTGTTATTTTCTTTTCAGAGCAGACAAAATTACCTGTCTAACAAAACAACCAAAAAAATAAACATCTTCATCGTTTTAAACTTGCTGGCAAGACCATGCTGATCCGATAGCTATATGCTGCTTTCTTGGGAATCCAAACTCCTACTAATCTACTATCTATATACCACTTACTCAGGAATTCAAGTTCTTACAGAAAAATGCTATGCTAAAACATTTCCTTAGCATCATATATTCATATGACATCCCAGAAGATTTCACCCCTAAAAAAAGGACACAATGCAAGGAGCTAGTAATTGCAGCACAGAGAAGAGGGGGAAAAAACCCTACTAAACTAAACAACAAAACAAAAACCCAAGCAATCAACAACAAAAACCCCAAACAAACAAACACCAAGAGGCAACCACAGAAATGATCTTAGGATTAGTGGCTGTAAGTAGAGGAGAAGGAAGGGAAGAAGACAAGAAAGGAAGGAAAGCAGAGGTTCAGACAACTAACCAGATCCCAGAGTGCAAAAGCAGAGCTGATTCTGTACCAGCCCACTCTGAACCTACAGCTCTGCCAGCGGCACAGATCACTTTCCAGGGAGCAGAAACACCTGGTGTCCCTCACAGAATCACCAGGAACTGTAAGGATTTGTCAGTGTCCCATCCAATCACTGAATTTTTTGCTTGCCAAGTTGTCTCCAGGTGACTAGAAAGAAAGGAATATGAACCAATTCCAAAATAAATAATAAAAAAAAAAAAATTCAACATATCAACAAACTTTAGAGAAAACATATCAACAAACTCTCAGAAAAGATCCTTGCCCTGTTGATTAGGGATAAATGAGGAAGAAAATATGATAATGTAGCCTACAAACCACTGTGGACACACAGCATGGTACTTGGGTTTAGTATCAAAGTTTCTTACATGGCATAAATTCCATCTTCTGGAGTATAAATCAATGCTTCTGTAGGGTTATAGAAGCAGCAAGATCACTGTTGCCTTTTAATATTTTAAGATCAACTATAATAAATTTCAAAATTACTACACTTAAAAGAGAATATAGCACTTTGCTTTAATGTGTCTCCTAGAAAAATCTTCAAGTACTCAAGAAGTAAAGAGATAAGTCTTCTGGTTCATGTTAGAAAATTCATAGTATTATATTCCTTGAATCAGAAAAGTATTAAAAACATGACTTGTTTCAGTGAAATAATTATAATAGCCATTTAAGTCAGTGATGTTAAGCTTTATGGTAAGCACAGCAATAAAGAGTAGCTGCATCTTCATCTCCTTTCCACTCTCTTGAACTGGAAGTAGGGATTTTCTTTAATGTTACACCCAGACAGTTTTTCAAAACTCCCTTTTGTGAAGCTGTGATTAGGAAGCTTAAACAAATGCTCACAATTATAAGTTGGACAGAGTACTAGAGAAATTAGGACTTTAGTCTCTGCACTTTTGTCTTTTGCCAAGGTTGTATCATCTTGCAGCACCGGCTTACTCTTCAAGTACTGCTATCTGAGGTGCACAGTGCAGGAATTCCTGGAGCAGGAATATACCCCAGTTTTCAGTGAACCATGTATGAGATCAAAAGCAGACCAACCACATCACCATCAGTATAGATAAAATAGCTCCTTGCTGCTGTGACTTACTGATTAGCTGTATTTGGAAACAAACTTACAGGACTTGGTTGATGGAGAAAGATGAAGATACTGTAGTGGGTCTGGCTGAGCTGCTTTTCCCCACCCAGCCCTCACGCTGCAGCACTGGGAGCTGGAGGGTGTTGAGAACACACCCGTGTGATGACTGCCAGTGCTCACACAGCACCAGAGGATGGGGGAGAGGATACAGCCAACCTGAGCTGCCCAGTGGGATATTCCATACCATATGACGTCAGCTCAACTATAAAGGGAGAGGGCAGGAGGAGGATGGGGGGGCATTCTGCTTTGTCCTCCAAGTGGCTGCTACATGTTCCTGGAGCCCTGTCTTCCTGGACTCGGCCCGACATCGCCTGCGGACGGGAAGCAGAGAATAACATCTTACCTGTCATAACCCACGGCCCTTTGCTTTGCGTCTCATTCTCTCCCTGTGTGCCGTGCTGGAGGGGGTTGGGGGGGAGTGATAGAAGGGCTTGGTGGGCACCTGGTGCCGTGCCAGGGTTAACCCACCACAGATACATATGAAAAAGGAGAGGGGAAAGATTAACATTAGGAAAATGCAGGAAAGAAAGAGGAAGGACAACAGAGACAAGAGTGAAGAAACAAATTAAAAAGTGAGAAATGCACAGTAAAGAAGGTGCTGCAGAGTCAGGTACAAGAGATACAGGATTATAAAACTGAGCATATGAAAAGAGATGGAGAAGAGCAAGGGGGGAAAAAAAAATTAATCTGAGGGTCAAGTGTTAGATGTCAGGGTGAGACTGTGGTCTGATATCTGATAACTGCTCAGGGCCTCACAGAGCTTGTGCACAAGTGCAAAAAACCAAGGATTTCAGGATGACAGATGCTCTGAGGTGGAAGATTTCTGTAAAGCTTTTTCAGTAGCAGAGTTTATAGCCATTACCACAACACATGGTTTCATTGTAATTTTCCATGTGAAAGAAGGCAAAAAGAAAAAAAAAACCAACTCTCCCCTTCACTGGCCAAGTGAGTCAAGTATAAAAATACTCCCAAGCAAATGACAGCTTTTTAGTGCATCTTTCCATCTAACAATGACAGCTGTTTGCGTGACTCAGACGGATGATTCAACTGGTGCTGTCCTCTCAGCTCACTCTAGAAAGGAGGGAAGGAGAGAAGCAGTTTATTTTTAAGTATGCCTTGATAACAACATTTTGATGAGAAATCCTCTAAAATGCTTTCTTTTCTCGAGAGTTAAGGAATTAAAAGTCAGCTCCAGAGATAAATAAGAGTAGATGGCTTCCAGGGAATCGGGAGACAAAGCAGGAAGCCTTAAAGAACAGAAAGAACACTGAAAACATTGTGTGACATTGCAGGTGCTCAGTCAAGTCTTAAGCAAAGGCCAAGAGTCAAGTCCCTGTTAGATCTGGAACAACATTATCTATTTGCTTATCAATTATTGGAGAATCTAGACTCTCCACAGACTGAGGTGGACAATTCAAGGACACACTTTCTCACGCCAAGAGATTTCAGCAATATTTTGTCTATTTACTTGTCATTCAAAATGGATCCAGAGGTAGATGCTGTAATCCACGATGCTGTAAGTCTAAGATCTCCTGATCTTCAATACTGTTTATGCTGGCTAATAGTTTGCCATTTCATTTGTTAAGTGAAACTGGCCATGACCTTTAGTTTATCTTATTCTTACTGTCTTTCTTATCAAAATTACAGTGATAGCTCCCATTGCTTCACTTTTGGGAATTTACTACAAATTTGTGAGGCACGATCTAATGTCTATCTCTGGATATCTCCCTTCTTTCTCTTATATTCAGTAGGGTACAAACAAGACTTTAGAGATTAAAAATCCATATATTTTGCTTTGCTTTTCATAAAGTGAAAGCTGAAAATAAAAATAAAACCATTTATGCAACACAAACGATGAGGTTGAAATGAAGGAGGAGCTATTCCTGTAGCACTCTCACTTTCCCTATTTGCATACTGTGTGCGTGTGAAAGCAAAAGATAATGGAAGTGCCCTTTGTTAAACACAGAATTGAAATCAGCCTCGTGTTTGCATGGAGCGATGAACTGGAAGACACGGCTGAAAGGCTACACAGGTGCTGTGTTCTGTGTGGGAATGTAAGGGAAGTCGATCCCCACCTCCTGCCTGCGTGGTTCCTGCGCACAGGCCCAGTGAAAAGGGTCCTAGTGCTCAGAAATGGTGAGCAGGTGAAGGCCTGGCACTGCTGCTGACATACGTAAAAGAAGGTGGGAGGAGAAGGAGTTTCAGATCACAGCAGAGTTGGAATGTTCCATGGCTTGTGTTAACACTGCATTTGCCTTGCTAGAAACTTCAAGAAGGTAGACATTCCTCCAAATGAGAAATGCACTCTATAAATGGTGTTTTGAAACAAAACTGAGCAACAACTTGCATTCCCCATTCCCCTAGGAAGAAACACTCCCTAGGCAGCAAATGAAAATTTGCTTTGTGCAATTCCTTCTTATTTTCCCTCGTGTCATTCCCACAAACTGTTAACAATAAACTGTTTACTCCCTGTCACTGGATTTCATGTGGTTTTCTATAGCACCATACCAGGCATATTTTTCATGTTCTACTGCTGAGTAGAGTGACTTAATGATCCTTTTAAAAAGAACAAGTCAGGTCTCCAACTCTCTGTGCCTCCTAATGGTATGTCCCCAGAGCTTTCCCTAAGTATGCACATCCAGTCAATAGACAGTCCTAAATACTACTCCTGCCAGTAGTCCCGGAAGAGTGGGTTAGGTAGTCTTTGTTTCTTTCTCAATTTTTTGCACACCTTAGCAGACATTCTAGCCTAACCTGGAAGGAACCGTTCTGCAGCTCAGCAGGCAGTGCTGAGCCCAGGCACCACAGGGAATGCCATGTAATCTGTCAGCCTTTCAAGGCAGTTGGAGTTGCAAGTAGCACAGCCGCAGTGACTTCAGACCCTGGCTAAGAAGTGATTTTTGTCTTCCTGTTCTATACTTTCAGCAATTAAGAATTTTCTGAAGCTGTGAACAAGCAACTAAGAGCCACTGATCTGGTGTTCAGGAATCACTATGAGAAAAGGCTTCTTAAAAATTCATGATGTAGCTTAAAAAATGCAGGAGAGAGTCAAACTCTTCCAGGCAAAGTTCCTATGACTCACAAACCTGTCAGCTCAAGTGGTTGTAGTAAGCTAAATAATTTCTGAAAACTCTTGGTCAGGAAAGTGTTTCTGACTAAAGTTTAGAACAGCTCAGGCTTAGTTCTGTTAATGGGGCAACTGACATTATATTGGTGTTTTTTTGAATGCTAAGATGACTAGAACACTGTTTGCCCAACAACATGATTGACTGTTTTGATGATCTCCAAATTGAAAATACTTTGTTCACTAGTAAACTGAAAATAATTCAGCTGACTTAGAAAAGGCTATTCCTAAACCTGAACTGGTTTTAGGAGGTCTACAACAGGAAAGGAAAAGTCAAACTCTGTGCAAGTGCTGTTCTTTCAATAAACTTACCTGGAGTGTGTCTCTAGTCTGAACAATACTCTCAACAAGAACAGCACACTGAGAAGGCACAGAGATTGTCAACCAAAAAAGACCTTATACTGACACAGATGTGTTAATTTAGTTCTACTACTGACCACATCAATTGGTGATACAGATTAATTATTTGTAATAACAAAATTTGTACTGGTTAGCAGCCCTTGCAAAGGTGACAGTTCCCAGTGAGCTGGCTTCTGCATGATTAAGCACATAGAAGTTTTTCCACCCCAAGAAATCTAAGATCTAAATACATTAAAGAATTAAAATTAAGAAAAAGTCAGTTGAACTGAAGAAGCACAAACAATTCTATCTTGTACATGAAGAAACTGGCAGTTGGAAACTTCAAATTTCATACTGGAAAAATTTCGAGTCAGTTCTACATGAAAATCAGAGATAACAAAGATGTCTAGGCAAACACAAAACTATACTGATTGTGAGGAGATGCAGGGAGTTTACAAGGGAAGAAGAAAACATAGTTCATAATACATTTAAATTTATAGTTCAGCATATGCAGAAAAATAGGAGCTATCAAAGACCATTCCACTGGCTAGTGCAGACACTGCACAAAATATTCCATACATAGAGGGAATGGCACCACTGTTTCCATAGAAATAGTTTGTCTGTATCCATAAGGTCTGCAGAGAGAAAGAGTGATATAAAATAGTTTCATGGAGTAAGAGAAAACACCAAATTCACTGTGACTTGAGGGTAAATACAGGTCATTTCAGAGAGATAAACATCTCAACATGGGTTCATTTCTCTTAAAAATAAAAAAATTAAAAAGTGACAGAGAGAGAAACAATGTGATCTTAACTAGATTGGATGGTTGCAATAATCCATCCAGCTCCTTTGAGACAGAGAATACCATATTTTAACTATTGATGAAAAACATATTTAGAGTATTTTTCTCTTTAACAACCTTCTACTCTCATCTTTGCTCCTGCCTCTCCTTAAAAATAACATATTTAGTTAAGTTTTGAAAATGGAGAATGGAATCACACAACTAATCAATCAGCCTTTACATCCAAGATCTCATCATTCTGAGCATTACCTCATACAAACATCTCAGTGATTGTGCCTGCAGGGCTACCACAGCCTTCTAAAAAAGATTACATGGACCAAAAGAAACCACTTTGTTTTGCCCTCTGGCTTTCTACGTGATACAACTGTCATGGTGAAACGCTGACAAAATCCTCTCATGTTTTCCAGCTTTGAAAAACTGTAGCACAATGCTAATGTTGGAAGCACACAAGCAAAATATATATAGGGGGTTTTGATTTGATTTGTTGGGGTTTTTTTTAATAAGCTACAGTACAATACTTACTGAAAAAACGAGCAGAGAGCACAATTGTTCCCTTCTGTGCAGAAATAAGGACGGGGAAAGGAGGAATCTTACAGACATTTTGTTATATGTACCCTGTATATGAACACATACATAATAGATTTCAGCTACATGGGACAATAAAGGTTGAAATTCACCCTTGTGCAGCACAAGACACTGGCATCCAGAAGACATTTAGAAAGTTTAGATTTTTCCATCCTTTATATAAGTCTTACACACTGAATTACACCACCTGTACAAATTCTTTTCCAACTTTACTCCTGCACCATCCAAGGGAATAGAGCAAACTGCTTCCCAAAGGAGCCTAGAGCAGCACATGATCACTCAGTGGATGCTCTGTTTTAAACCAAGCTTTTGCCATCTGTTCTCTGCTAATTACAAATGCTACAGATACCCACAACTACACTGCACAGAAACAAGTGATTAAAACACAAGCGATCTTTCTACAATGAATCTCTGTTGGTTTATCTCAAGTTAAAAGCAATACCACCCACCACACAAGTCACATAGTAGGAAGACCACATAAGGGCAGATGTTTATAGCTTCACATCTGGCAATAAGCCAGAAGCGATTGCTTGAAATCCAGGAGGTGTTGCATATCCTCAGCAATGCAATCTTTACTGTGCCCACAACCACATGCATTTCTGAAGTGGGGCTTACCAGGAGCTTTGCTCACCAGAACACTTGCTGGGCAGGCCAGGATCATGCAGGACACTGATCCACAGATAACTTAACTTTCAGTTGTAGACTCTCTGTATCCCTTCCTGCTCTCCTCTCCCTCCCACCCTAACACTGTCATCAACCTATCACTCTGAAATCCTCTCTAATGAAGCAGAACATGCTTTTCCTCACCTACCTCCTCCCCATTCTGTCTGTGTTTATAAATTCCTTACCTTGGTACACACACAGACACGTCATGTTGTTCGCTTCCTTTTTATGCCAGTTTTCCATGAGGAGAGATCTCTGGGCTTTAGAAAAGATCTTTCCAACCATGATTTCTCACCTAACAGAGCATGTCTCCATCTTAGCCGTGACTCCTCTCACTGGTTCCACTAGATTATCCAGCTTTCATCTGCCTATGACATAGGTTGTATGTTTTGGCAGTTTTGGCTGTTTGGTCGGCTGTGGGTTTTTTTGTTTGGGGTTTGGTTTTTATTTGCTTGCACATGTAGGTTTTTTTTTCTTTTTAAGGAGTGACTGAGGAAAACACATTGATTCCATCATTGTGCTTTCAGTAACTTCTAATTTCAGGTAGCTTCAGTTTTAAAATCAGACATGCCCTAAGGCTTGAGTTTAGTACCTTATTTTACATCTCCTTATTGAGTTGAAATTTTATAGACAATCTTGTATCATTCTGGATGGATATCCCTGATTTATCAGTAATGCTTCTGCAGTGATGGAGGTAGGATTCAAAATTCCTTCCTCTTTGCAGCCTCCTTCATTGTTAACGAAAACTGGAGCCATCCTGAGCATGTGCCACATCTATCTCTATTTGTACACGGCCCTGCTGCAATAGAATACTGCTCATTCTTGATGACATTGGGCCATGTTCTGCCATTGAACCATGGATGCAGTATCCCAAGAGCAACTAATGCTAAGGTTCTGTGGTTACATAAAAATATACTGAAAGCAGAATATGGCCTCTAAGAAGTTGTCTGGATTTCTTTTCATTTACAGAGACAGGACTATTTATGATGGCAGATGTGGCTTTAGAAGTGGAAGTTGCAATATATTTTTAAATGGTTCTAAAATTGTTTATATTTTTATGAATGCTCAAAAATTGTCCATTTATACCCACTGAAGTTTCTGGTACTCGTGTTCAGTTTTCTTTTGCAAGGCATTGCACCAAGACAGGAAATACTTACTCACAATCTCTAACAGCATTACCTCTGGGAAAAAACTTTACCCTTCATCTCAGGTTATAAGAAGTTCATTAGAAGCCACAAAATCTTCACTCTGACAATCATTTAATATTTATTACAATAAGACACATGCATAAGAATAAAGCACCTCTTCATGAGAAGAGCCAAAGGCTTTACAGAAAGAAAAGGAGACTAGATATAAGAGTAGACATTTGTGCCACATAAGGATCATCACTTCAGTCCATCTTGCCTCATATTCCAGCAAAAATAAACCATTAAGCGTCTTGTTATATCCAACTTAGCTTTGTTATATAAGCATGGAGAGACTAATAAATCTGTGGCCACTGATCTGAATTACTATATGCTTCCTCAGGAGCAAATATATCTGGTTTACTAGTTCCCTTCATCCTGTAGGACTCCAGTTTCATGCATAACTGATAGTTGTGCAGTATTTTTCCAGTTTATACTTATTCTAATTAAACATGACTAAATTTCTTTTTGGATGCTGCTGTCCTGAGTGAAACATAACTTGGAGATTCATGGTTGTGTTTAAGGAACATGGCAGACAATTCTGTATTTAAATCACTAATTATGCTGTGCCCATAGATATCCTCACTGAATGCAGAACTCCAGTGTTCTTTTCCATGAGACAATTTCTGGGTTAGCCATAAGAAGCAGGTCTTAAAAATCCTAAGAGCCACTGGCTTCACCAGATGTGGTTTAACATTAAAGTAAACCAGGTTACTGTAAATTTTCTTTGCCTGCTACCTCTACTTTAACAGGAACTATCTCGTCCCCCTTCAGTATATCAAACCAGAGGTGGACCTATCTAGTATTAAATAAATAAATAAATCCTAGCTAGCATCAATGAGATTGGTTACCCTGATTTCAGCTGGGGCGGGGGAAGAACAACATTTATCCCTTATATATCTTGAGTGAAGCTTATGTTATCAAACAAGAAATGAATTTGATGCAATAAACACTGTTGTCAGATACTGCTGGCACATATATTCACAGGAAGCATACAGACCTGTTAAGCTTTGCCTTTCTGTATTCCAACACAGTTTGTAGCTCAATAGAAGAGCACTGTCCTGGGACTTGCACAACATAAATTTTGTTGTTAGATCTGGCATTAGGTTGATGGATAACTCTGAACCAACTTTATCCTCTGCTTCCACATCTGTCTAATCCAGCCATACATCTCCCTAGGCATAAACACGACGGGAAAGTGCTTGGAGAGCCGCGGCAGGGAACGGCCCCGGGAGGCCTGCGGTGCCGCGGGGCGGGTTCAGCACTGGACAGCTCCCGGCGCTGCAGCGGCTGCTGGCCTACACGCAAGCATTGCGAGACTAACGGAGCTGTCCTAGAGATCAGTTCAAAGAGCAAGAGACTCCTGTTACACAAGAAATGACAGGCGTTTCTCAATTCCCTAAAATTGATTTTTATTAGTATTTACCAATTGCAATCGAGTTCTATCAAGAAGGTCAACATCCCTAGTACACACAGAAACACTACGCTAAAAACAATGGTTTTCACTCACTCCCTTGAACAAGCAACTCAGGTTTTTAATTCTTAACCCTGCAATTACAATCTTCAGCCTGCCCCCATTCTGCTCTCTAAAATGTAAGCATCCCCCTCACCCAATTCCAGTGGCTGCAGCTGCTTCTACCTCTCTACTTCCATCTTCTCTTCAGGTTCAAATTGTCTAACAGCTACAACTTGAAATCAAAGGTAGAGAGGACAGTCTACAAACAGCAGAAGACAATAATGAAATGAACTTCTGAATATTCAATGGAACTCAGCAAAGGAAGGGTGAAGACAGATCTTCAAGCTAAAAAGCACATAACAATTCAGAGAATATGCTGTGAAATTTCAAAAGAAATTTTACACAGAGAAGAGTTCTACAATTAGACGGTTTCAAAATAACCTGCACAGAAGTATCATTATCTTTGCCAACTTCCTTTGTCAGTCAGAATTCAACTATAAGCCATGAAAGATTGGTTTTAGAAAAAGGCTTCAATCTGAATATAGTTACTCTAGCAGTAATTTTTAATAAAGTATTTTTCTATCTGCCCAGGAGAAAGCTATCAGTGTAGTGGATTTATGACATGGAAGTTCATCAAGAGGATAGCAAAGATCACAGAATTAATTGATGCCCTCTTGTACCTATTTAATGAGAATGATTTTCTGTTACTCTGGATTACAAACCAAGCAAGTGACAGATAAAGACCAATCTACTCCCTGCCAAAACCTTTCTTCAGTAGTTTAGCAATTTATCTGTAAACTGAATTTTGAATCATATCTCAGCCTTGAAACTCATTAGACATTAGATATTCAGTCCAAATACGTAATGCATTTTTAGTTGCCAACCTGCAACAGCAAATCCACCAACGGTAATGGCTGGAGTTATCTACCTGATGACAGATTCACATGGATTTAAGACTCAGTAACTTAGCAGTAATAAGGCCCTGAGTAAAGCCGAAACAGAGTGAAGTGTTGGAAGGAGATAAGTTCACACCGAAGGCAGCAGCATTACCGTAACTTTGCTCTGTTTCAACTCCACTTTTTTGGTTTGGATGGAATCTATAAAACATGTACTTTGTAGCCTGTAGATGTTTGATTTTAACATAGGTTGATTCTTCGAGGGACTTCAAGGGACCTTCCCCTATTTCTGCTGGCCAGACACCTGATCTTTCAGCCTTTTCCAATTACACGCAGTGTCCTCCAAAGGCCAAAATGAACTGTTTAATCTAACTGGTCATTCGTGTACAGCTGTTGCCTAAGAGAACAGGGAGATGAGGCATACAAGAATTAAACTCAGGCCTCACTAAAAATCTTTAAGAATTTGGTCATGAGCTTCAACATAATGAAGGCTTCACTACAGCTCTCTTGGATGAATCTCATTGTTGATTACACGAGGAAAAAAAATAATGAAATCACCCTTGAATAAACCAACATTATTGAAAATAATTTTCAGACTTAGATACAACGTTTGACCTCCATCTTCCTCACGAAGTCCTGCCTCTTGTAAAGGCAGCTCAGCTGCCCCACCCCAAATTCAGATAGTCTCGGATTTTATCCTTAGAAAACACAGACATTGCTAAAGACACACCAACTGAAATTACTATTTCTAGCCTCCTGGTTAAAAGCATAAATACAAAGCAAACAGTTACAATCTCCAAGACACAAACACACACAGAAATAGAAGAAACAGCAGCAATAACCTCCCTGATGTTCAAAGCACAGTATCGAACCTTTCAGCACTTGAGAATAATGAGCCTGATTTTCTCAACCCTAATCCTGGACAATTTACCTGAAATAAAACTAGCATTCCATGGATACTTGAGCCTGATGATAGTTGTTACACCAACAGACATCAGAACTCAGCCTCCTACGACTGTTTTCAATCCACCCATTTTGTGTTTACACTGCCATGGTTTGACGTGAGGTCTGGCTTATTTGTGTGGGTTTCTTCTCCGCCCCCTCTTTTCTGCTTTTACAAGGTGAGTTTTGACAAATATATAAACAAAATCTAGCCCACAACTGTGCACCAGGTTTTGACTTGCTGTTTTTCCTGCCCCCCTCTGACCCCCTGCAAAGTGCTAATGTTGCAATATGTGACATCTGGCTCTTCCACTTCTTTATGCATGCTTAACCTCATGTTTGTCAAGAAACAAAATACCCCTCTTTTGTCCTTACAAAGGTGCAGCATGCTCTTCACATCATTGTATTTCCCATAGCTCCCACTGCAACTCTTAAAACACACGATCTACATCCAGAAATGTAAGAGAAGACTCACCTCCCAGGAATCTGACAAAGTTACAGCTTAAATTTGTAATAAAGCGAGCCCCTGTGGAAAAGAAATCCTGTAACACTAGGGGAGGGCAGGAGCAGCAGAATACAAGAATATTTACTCTAAAAACCTCTAAAAGATATCAGTGAAAACTTTCTATCTAGAGAATTCCATAGTAGGGATATGATTTGTGTCTGCAGCCTACAGAACATTTCTCTCGGTGAGGAAACTATTCAAGTTATAATTTGAAACACATAATACGGAAACTAACACTGTAGTTTTCTACTGACCTATTTAGCTTTGGAGTCTTAGGTAATTCCTAGGGAAGCTGGATAAATGTCAGTTAATTAGAAAAAGCTGTCTCTCTGCACCTTCCAAGTTAATTATTCTGACATAAATGCCATTATTTTTTCCCCTTGTCCACTGCAGAAGGGAAGTGTCAAGTTTGAGAAGGGCATTTTTAGTACATGTATGTCTTCTGTTGGTAAGAAGCTGATTATGAATCACATTTGCACAGATTCAGTCTCATGTTTTGATAGTCTTTTAAACTTCATGCAGCTTTGGCAAGTGTATCTCAGCTGTGCTGTTCAATCACATTTATATTCCAGCCTCACCTCTTCGTTGAGTAAGAATTGCCCTAAAAGGCAACCTATGCTAAGAGTCTCTGGGTAGACTCATAAATCACATTTCATCTCTGTTGTACTTCAGTCCAGATCCACAGGAATCCGTACACACAATCTTCACCTTCAATTAAATCTCAAGGTGGGCTTGGAATGATAATCTCCTGGGAAGCAAGCCTGAGGTGTCTGGGACCCATCACGTACGCTGCCACTTTACCGACTGGGTAAATCACCCATCACCTACCCAAGAGGTATTCTTCAAGTGTACAGTAACCTTCCTCATGCCTATTTTCACTACTACATAATTAGCAGCGCTCAAATACTTTCTCCAAGAATATATGCATTGAATGTATCAATCACTGAATCACACAAAAAAAAATGCGCTTACATTTGAGGTGAATAAAGTAGAAAAAGTGATGTTCTGGTAATAAATTGTGGGCAGAAAAATATTTCATCCTACCTATAGACCTAACCTAAATACAGCAAAGAAAAAGAAAACGCAATCCCTAACTAAGTAGCTTCCCCTTATCACCAATGAACATTCTAAAGCAAATCTACTCTTACACAGTTAGCTTTGTGCACATAAACTAATACAGTATATTATTTTGAAACAGGCTCTTTTGCCCTCTGATGCTGGAAAGCCTTTGGCTCACCAACTCCATAAAAATTTATCTTTTTTGAATTTCAGCGATCAGAAGTGCTCAGAATATTCATAATTAAGTTCTCTCTCTGATACATTGTACAATTTTACTTCTTCAACAGAACCAGAAATCTTTCATTTTAAGCATTCCTACAATACATTTGCTCTCCTCAGACTAGCATTACTTTCATTACTTAGAATAACTCTGCAAATCAATAAAAGTACACAGGTTTTCCCTCTCATCTATTTCAAGTTGAGCTGCCAGGACCCAGAATAAATTCATGTTAGCTCTCAATTCCATGACCTTCTACTTTGTACTTTTAAATTTCATTTCATTTCTATTACTTGAGTTCCTAAGGTCTTCCAGTTCTGCCTGCTTGGTATTCCAACCCTTCTTAGAGTTGGTTATGTTTTCCAACTCTCTGCTATCAAAGTTTCACTACCACATTTGTAATTTTGGGCTAAACAAATTGGAGAAAGGTAAGTGAAACAAGGGGAAAAAGCAGTGATGTGTGAAGAGTCAGCCTGAAGTCCAACAATCCACCAGTGGCAAACCTGGAACAACACAGGTCCCCCGGTTCCTGGCCCTGTCTTTGTTTTCTCCCCTAACACTGCACTTCTGATTGGGAGTGAGGAGGAACTCACAGGCTCAGAAGGGTGATGTACATGAATAACTGACAAAATTGTCTCTTCATGGGTTGGCAGTCTATGACCAATCTGGGAAATCTAATATCTAATCTACTTCTATACTCATGCTGCTGATAGTTATATGTAACTATTTATCAACAGTAAGTCTGAGAAATACACACACACAGATGATGACATTTTGTGCCTTTCTTCTTAGGCATGCACAGTCTCAAAGCATCTCCAGGCTTATAATGCATGGGGGTTTTAACATGATAGCCTGAACTGAAACTCTGTAAGCAATAAAATTTAGAGAAACAGCTTAGTTAATGCTCAGAACGTGGTCTGGCAGCCTGCCATGCATAAACATGCACTGAAACCAGAGTTCATGCCAAGATTCTTAGCTTTCAACTTCATAGAAGTTCCTTGGATGGTTTAATACTAGATCCTCTCAGTTAATTTAACTTTTTTCTTCCTTTTTCCAGTTTAATCCATAGCTAGTTGAACTTATTACCTTTTTATATATAAGCATTAATAATGTAATAGACATAACTCCAAGTAATAGAATTAGTCTGTTCATATAATTTTGATTAAAGACAGGCCTAACACTACGAGGACACTTATTCTGTGCCAAGCTTCTCTGAACACAATGAGATGCTGCAGTGTGACCTGTTACAATAATGTGTACGGCTGTTCACATAATAAATGTGTTCGAAGACTCATAAGAATTCACTTCACATTCAGTTGTCGAATTTGTGCTCCAGCTCCTCTTAAGCCAAAGGATCTCTCTCGACAGATTTGATTGAAAGATTGAGGACTTAACATTTGTGTCCATAATATTAAAAAGTCTAATTTGACTCCCATGTCCCTAATGTCTGCTTTTCCAAGCCTGTACAAAGGAAATAGCTTCAGTTCCTTCATACAGCCTACAGTTTGCTTATTTTTCCTTTTTTTCCTTGTAATAATTACATTGATTTAGATTTTTAGATACTTCCTAAACTAAACCCAGTCAGTTGCTTAAGTATCAAACCACATTCAATATATGGATTAGGTGAATAATAAATTCTGTATTACCACAGATCCTGAGCTCTGTTTTCTCTTTTCTTTTCTTTTTTTTTCTTTTTTACAGCTTCAATATACAGTTGTGAGGAATAGGAAATACTATTATACCCAGCTATAAAATGGACTTAAGACAGACCTAAGATTTTTGTCATTGGTCACACAGAAAGCCCATGGCAGACAAGGAAAAAGGAGCAGAAGCAGACAGGAATATAAAGTTCAGACTGTGATGAAAGCTTATCAATACATCAGACATTACACCATTATTGATACTGGACAATACACAAGACTTTCAACAGCATGTGCTTCACCACAGATCAGACACATTGATCCTACTATTCATTTACAGGCCCTGCTTGTTTACAAAAATGGAGCACTTAAATATTCCACAAATTGTGTTCAAATCATGTGAAAAGATTGTAAAATATTATCTTAAACAGGTTCCTTGAGGCCTTTTGACAATACTGACAGGTAATCATTTCACACTGTTCAATTCCAACTTCAAAATTTGGCCTGATTACGGGGATGTAACGCAGGCTTCAAATGAGGTGCACGTCTGTGCTCTCTGTTCACAGAAGGATAGCGACTGCTGGGCCTTTAAATCCAACTACCGTGCTGCCTTGGCCCAAAAGAAATATGGGTCACGCTAAATAAAAGATCAATAGCTGTCTTCTCAAATCAGGCCATATTGGACCATAGCTCACTAAGGCTGACCAACCAATTGATTTTGAAAAGAGTAGCTGAAAAGTTGAGAGAATCCACATTTAAAATTTCATATTCAGTTACATATTATCTGTACAAAACCCCACGCGCTAGTGCAACATCATGACAGATTTATACACACGTGCACTCAGATGCTTGTGCTGCACGCACGTAGATTTTAGTAGCCACACACAAACCAATAAAATCTTGGCTCCATATGAACAGTGTTTCTCCTACTATACATAAGGACAGAATTATGTAAATATTTGCACAACTTTATTTATATAACATGACAAACTTCAGACAGCTACTACACGTAATTACGATAATTACTGCAACCTCACTTCTGCCGATTTGCAGGGTACGAACTAGGCCTTCTGCTCTGTAGTAGCTGCAGTGTCAGACCCAAGAAGGATTTAACCAAAACACCACTTCCATACTCCAGCCTCCTGTGTGAATTCCACACCGAGAACCTCACCACGGAATGCTATATATATAGTTACAGATTGGGAATGAAGGGAAGATGGCAATTCAAGGATGACAAACGAAATGCGAGTCTACCCCGTACAGCGCAGTAAACGCTGTTATGCTGTATCTCACCAGGCAGCCTTTTAACAAATGTTTTAACAATCTATCCCTGACAACCAGCCTTGAAGCAAGGACCAGATTTCTTCAAATGCACATAAGTGTGCTACACCTACTACGTTGGCAGCAATGCTACCTATGCACTTCTTCATCTGTGGACAGAGAACCTCTCACAAAAGATTATGATGCACTAAATCACTTCGGTTGAAGACAATTTCATAAGTGCTTAAAGTTTTTTATCTTTTCTTTTTGGAAAAAGTTTTGTAGGCCATGATTAGTAGTCTCTGTTGATTTGCCCCATAAATGTTTCATGGATAGTCACATGCATTTGTAATGTAGAAACAAACTGGTTTTGAAGTAATTAAATAGAACCATTAAGACAGCTGGGTGGAAGATACCTACACTTTGCATGAACTTCACACCATTTGCTTTTGCTTAGCAGAGAACTCGTTAAAAGGGTTTTCCATAAAACGGTCCTTTCTACTGAAGAGTTTTGAGGCTTTATGGATTTTGTTTGCATTTTCAGAAAGTCTAAAAAAGCAATTTCAGTTATAAATATATATTAAAATATGAAAGAGGTAATCTTCACAAATATCTTCCACAGGAAGGGGAATAATATCTCTGACAATTGCACTTGTGAGATTGGGTAAAAGGGACAAGAAGTTGCAAAGACTCCAGGCTTCAAAAAAGAAAAAAAATAACTAAAGAACTTTAAGCTCAAGAAGTGCGATTAATATAAGGCCTCAGTTTGGAAGGAGACTGTTGAAAGATGCCCCTTGATATAGACCTGTCCCTACTTAAAGGTGTGTTCAGAATCATTTATCAGTCCTTCATTCAATTTACCCTTTTCAAATGCTGCTGAATTCTCACATTACTTTCTACATCCAATTTGATAAATTAAATCCTTGGCCTGCATTCCCCAGGAGACTAAACCAGGTATTAACAAAGATTCCCTTGGAGCCTGGTTAAAAATAAAATAAAATAAATAAATAAATAAATCTATGAATCCATATTAACTGTAGAACCCTCTCAATAAAACAGTAGTTGCTGTAAGAGCAATAGGCTTTTCCAGGCACATATTTTATGAGACCTTCAACAGTCCCAGTAGGTGGATGTCATGGCAGTGACTGCACACAGATACACATTCTGACATATCTGTTGATACCATTCTTAAGGCCAGACATTGGTATTGAGATTCAGAGCAGCGTGATTTCTCATGACACAGAGATGAATGACCACAACTACAGAAAAATGTAGTGAGAGAATAAGCAAGGCAGAGACAGGACACGTTTAACTGTAATACTTTGACTCTCTCTTTGCAAGCTACGATACAGTATTAATGCCACTGAGAAAAACAGAGCATCAAAGTTTAACTTGTTTATAGAATATAAAACACCAGAGCTTCCTAAGCAAAACCAACAAATTCTCATGGAACAGTACTATCAGAACTGCTCTTCCCTTTCCTCTGGTGCCACCGCAGCCACAGCGCACAAATCCCATCCATTAAAGAACACTTAACCTCAATGTGCTCCTGATCAACATTAACAGCCCAGCCTTGGGCAGAATGAAGCAGCATTTTCTGTGTGTGCTTTGAGAAGCTTTTCCAGCATATATCCATCAGAAGCAGAAGGAACTCCATAAATATCACATTTACCATAAATGTTGCACTTTCCTTTCTTCAATCATCAATTTAATACATGTAAATGTATTCAAATCAGGGGAATTTCAAGATTTAATTTTAAGCTTAAGAAAGCGATCTGCTTTGTACAAATACATATCATAGCACATCTTGAAGTTCCCCTATTTTCCAGGCTGCAGAAACTACTGAGTGAAAGCATTGCTTCCTCTGACCCTACACCAGTGTCACAAATCTCCACGAGCAGAACTGACAATAAAATGTTTTCCACCCAATCGGCAGGTAAAAAAAGCTTCCTTGTTTACCACCTTGTGGCTCGAGCTGGTAAATATTCCCTTCTTCCACACACACCATTTCATCATTTTACAGTTAACTAGCCTCTTAAGCAGCAGGCACAGAAACTTCGCCCAAAGTTCCTCCCCAAAGGAAAATTGCAGACCATACGCTCTCAGTGAGACGACACCGAGCCCAAGCTGCCCTGATCGATGGGGTTATCAAGGATGCCAGGGCTGGCTGCCCAGCCTCCAAACAGCTCTGAACATCCTTCATACAAGCAGCAACCGGTTGCCCAAGCTGCATCTCTCTTCCACCCCTGCTTCTAAAAGCCACCCATTGAAAGGATGCTACGGTCAAAGGGAACAAACAAGAAGTGCGCAATAAGCGAAGAAGTACTTACATCCCTGAATTTGTTCCAGTACTTGTCTTTATCATACTGCGAAACGGTGCTCAGCCATTTGTCGTTGTCCAGGAAATTGCCATGATTGCTGTTACTCGTGATGACTTCAGGATGCCGGCTCTCCACTTGCAGGAAGCACCAGGCAGCGAGGACCAGCACCCCCGACATCTGCAAGGAGAGGAGAGGAGCGGGGAGGCGGCGGGCGCGGAGGGCGGCGCGGGGGCGGCTTCCTCGGGCAGGGAAGTTTGAGGGGACCCAAGTTGGGGCTCGTCTCCCCTTCACGCCCCTCGCCAACTTCTGTCTGCCAGGTCCGCTGAGATCCACCCCCCACACACACCAGCCCAGCCCGGAGGGGCGGAGAGCAGCAGCAATTCAGATAAAACAGATCACCTGGGGCCGGGCAGAGACCAGCCGGGGGAAAACACCGCCCTGCGAAACCCCAACGCAGCCCCCGCGGGAGCAGCCAGCGCCGGCTCCACGAAGTTGGGCTGCCGGAGCGGAGAGGAAGCCCCTACCTCCGGGCAGCGCTCCCAGCACCGTGCGCTCCTCCTGTCCTTTGTGCGGCTGCCGCTGCCGGGGCACAGCTCGGAGAAGCCGGCGAGCCCCGCGTCGGCACCGCCAGCGGCTCCGGCTGCGCGCGTGTGTGCCCGTGTGTCCGTGCCCGTGTGTCCGTGCCCGTGTGCCTGTGCCTGTGCCTGTGCCCGTGTCTGTGTGTGTGCGCGCGCGGCGGGGCGGGCTGTGCCGGGCGGGCCGTGCCGCGCGCCGAGGTCTGGCGCCATCTACCCGCCGCGCGGCGGCGGCGCGAGGCCGAGGGCAGGGAGGGCGCGGCGCGGCTCGCGCGGCCAAGGGCCGCTCGGGCGGGGACGGCGGTGCGGGGCAGGGGGCGGGCGGAGCGTCTGTGGGCAAAGCCTCTGCGGAGGGAGCGCCGGGGGAGTCTGCGGTGCTGCTGCGGTCCTCAGAGTGACGGAGCCATCAAATTGGCCTTAAAAACATGTTCAGAAGCCAACAGATGCCAGTCTTTAGAAGCCCTGGGCAGGACACGGCTGTCTTGAGTCAATGGTTTAACGGTTTACAAAAGCAGTGACATTTCAAAGGCACAGAACCCATAGAATGGGTTGGGTTGGAAAGGACCTTGAACATTACCCAGTTCCAACCCCCTGCCATGGGCAGGGACACCTCCCACTAGACCGGGTTGCTCCAAGCCCCACCCAGCCTGGTCCTGAACCCATCTGGTGACAGAGCACCTACAGCTTCCCCGGGCAACCCGCTCCAGTGTCTCACCAGCCTCGTAGCGAAGAGCACAGTCATCCAAATCATCCGTTTCTTTTGGCAAGAAGCTCCTCTCCCTTGGTCAACACATGGAATCACAGAATCATTTTGGTTGCAGAAGACCTTTTAAGCTCATCAAGTCCAACCATTAACCCAACACTGCCGAGTCATCACTAAGCCATGTCCATCAGCACCACATCCACATGGCTTTTAAATCATGCCAGGGGCTGTGACTCCCCCATTTCCCTGGTCAGCCTGTTCCAGGGCTTAACAATCCTTTTGGTGACATTTTTTTTCCTAATGTCCAAACTAAACCTTCCCCAGTCCAACTTGAGGCTATTTTCTCTTGTCCTAACATTTGTTAATCAAGAGACTGACCCCCCAGTTTCATTTCAGGTAGAGAGAGATCCCACACCATGAGAAGGTTTCTGCTCCCACATCAGAGAATAAAGTAGGGGACTGCCAAGGAGACCAGAAGAGTGTAAAGGAAAAGCTGTCTTCCATATTAACAGATGGGAAGGAGATAGATGAGGGAAGCTACATGCTGGTCTAGGAACTAGCGTGAAAGGAGAAGATGTTCTCCAGCAAGAAAGGAGAAAGTTCTCCACTATCAACTGAGGAGGTAGGAAAGAAGCCTGGGAGCTTTCCTGTATTGGGATGTGGGTGTTGCTGTATCCATCCCCAAAGACTGTGAGGAAGGCACTCTTCCTCCTCTTCTGAGCATTTCAAGTGATAGGAAATTCAAGTGAGGGGAATTTCACATCCACAATTGGCTTTTAAAGTATCGAGGGGAGGAACTCATTGAGAGTCTCATTCTCTGCACCTGGATGGCAGAGAGGACTCATCCCCTGCTTCTTAATATGATGCCCAGAAATGAGGTCATATACTTTTGCTGACCATTTTAAATACAGCTGTGAGTACTGTTCCATATGACATTTGTCAAATATGGTTCATTAAACTAACTTGTAAATGTTGTCTTTTCTCTCCAAGAAAATATCAGCTGGGTTAATTCCATTTTCCCAGACAGACACATTAGGTTATTTGTTTAATAACACAGAAAAGGGTCACGTTTATTCATTTTTTACTGCTCTATCGGAGCGCTGAACTCAGAATACAGCTCTAGTTCTAAATTTGATTTTAAGTACAGTTCCTAAATACCAAGTAACCACAATAAAAACATCTAGGACTGAAAGAAGAAAAGAAAAGAAAAGAAAAGAAAAGAAAAGAAAAGAAAAGAAAAGGAGTTTTATTAATTTTAATATCAGAGAACAAGCACATATGCACACAAATACCCCCCGCTGCATTCTCCCCTTGCTGTGCATGGAAGCTAATGAAAGCTACAAAGCTACATGCCTGCAGGAGGGCAAAATATAACACAATAAAAACAATAAATAGAAGAAATCCAAACAGAAGCCCTGTGGATTTAGATGTAATTCCATACCTAAACACCTTGCTCCACCTTCCCTTCTATACTGGACTGTACCATTCCTCTGATGGTGGTCCAGGGTAAGTGTTAACATCTAGTACCTCTCTACTGTGCACAGTCTTCCCTATCAAAATGTTGGGTTCGGTGACAGATGAGGTTTATGTAACTTCCACCTGGCAAGGTGAACAAAAACTTTCTCCTTTCTTACTTAGATTAACAGAGTTCTGTGCAGTTTATTCCATAGGCGCCTTTTCTCTTAGGCTTTTAACAACAGAGAATTTGTCTTCACTGCACAGACATTAAAGATCTTGCACCTTCTTAAATCTCATGGTTAAGAGATTTCCCCAGTGTGCTTACAGAGATCTATTGTCATTCAGCTATACACAGTTCCACTTGACTCACGGATTTCACGCCAGACATTGCTGCATTTCAGCACTGTCATTCACAAACCTCATTACCTGCTATGTGTTTGAGGATTTTTATGCACAAGGAACTACATCAGTGCTTACCAGTTTTGCGTAGCTACTACTTTATTGATCCTACTGGAGATCAGACCAATTTAGTCCCCTCTTGATCATTTCAAGTCACGAATAGCCAGTCCAGGCTGGTAAAGAGCAGCAGAACTTTGTTTCCACCAAAATGTAGGTGGAATTTTACCCATTATAAATATATAGCTCATCTCTGTAAAACACACTTGTTAGCACAGCATGCCAGGCTTAGTCCTTTGGTGACTTCAGCATGGTTGACTTCACATAGTATGAAGCAGGCTGATATGCTTGCCAGTCAAAGACCTGAATGAAAAATTACAGAAAAATTGTTTATGAAGTAAGTAATTACATTCTTACTTGTAGCATTTGTGTCAGAAAAGTGTCTTCATTTATTTAATTACTTCATAATCCCATATTGAAACATAACTAATCTTTCTTGATCCGGTAAAACACAGGCTTCCTGTTTAATCCTGATAACAATCTCTATCGCTCAGCAGCTGCAGCATTTCACCTCCACACTGTTTATCATCCATGACTAGAATTGAAACACTCTTGTCGGCTGTTTCTTAACTATGGACTGTGCTACAAATTGCTTCTAATTCTGATCCAAGAATATAAGATTAGAAATATCTCTACAGTGAAAGATTAAATGCTTTGGTATTTTGGATATGAAAATCTCTTTTGTTCCAAGTTAGGAAAACTACTGAAGAGCTAGAAAACATTTTTATCATGCTTGCAGCTGTAAAAAAATGATGCAGTATTGATTTTGGATATTATCTGATAGTTCACTTCAGCTGTCTAAGTCATTTGATTAGAAGTTGTAATTAAAACCATGCCCTGCCAGCTTCTCCGTGCTGTAGCCTATCTAGGTTCCTTCTGCAAGCAGAACCTTCTGGTGCAGAAAGCGTTTCATACACACAAGAATCAAGGGCCTGATTTCAGCCCCAGATAAACTCCCCATGCAGAGGAATGTTAGACTTGTCTTAATAGGGCACTTTGGGACTTCCAGTTCATAACAAAAGCCTTCAGCACCAGCCTTGCAGGCAACATAACTGAAGCACATTCACTTCCCCCTAGACCAAAACAAGGATGCCTGGAGAACCAAGTCAGCCATTCCTGTTTCCCTAAAGCTACACTGAACTTGTCCCACATCATAGCCAGCAGCCAGCAGCTGTGTACCCAGTAAGGTAAAGTCAGTACCAATAGCATATAAGCATTGTTATATAAACGATTTTACTTCCTTCAGTTATATTTGGCAGCAAGAATCACTTTTTCACCTTCTTGATTGCTTCCATACTTCTTGAGGCAGTGGCTGCAGCCTTCGTAACAGTCTTGAAAATCTTCTGTGGACTTTTGATGGATTTTCCCCTCCTCTTGTGAGGCACAATTCCACTGACTTCATTTTTTTAAAACATTCACTCAAGAAAGAAAATCTTTACAGTAAAAAAATGTTTAAAGTGCATTTCTGTACTTTATTGTGTCCCAGTCTTTCACTACTGGATTAGGAAAATTCAATTCTTGTAATTTAACTGGATTTAAAAATAGATCACTAAAAAGGTACATGCAGTGGGACAGACCTTTATTTAACATCCCTTTGTATCTTCCGTATACCGTTGTATCGTTTTAATAGACAGGGGTTTTATTTCCTCCTGTGATTCTCAGAACTGCAGATTCAGCTTTGTTGGCTCTGCTGGGCAATTGTGCAGAAAAAAATCAGTTTAACCTGTGCAGTAAGTGATTGTTGGCTTATAGAAAGTTCCTGGAGACATTTGTCTGTTTTACAACAGGTTCCTCTTCTTTAAAAATACTAAATATACAGGTTCTGATTCGACCTCTTTATTCATCTCTGCACCCAGCGCCTGCTCTATGTAAGGCAGACATATTTTCTTGCAACTGTGCCTGGAATTTTGCAAGAATTTGCTGAATGCTTGCAGCCAGAAGTGCTTCGAGTACATCACATGGCAGGAAAATTATGGATTTCTAGAAGGCAAAGTGGCACCAGCTAATTTGGAGACAGTGCAGTTGGTGCAGTCCCCTGTGTTCCCATCCTTCGGCAGCACTTACACCCAATGTCAGTGATTTGAGCGTAAGAGAAAACATCCATTGAGCTGGAAAGATCCAACATGTCCTGCAATCTATTTGCTCTCAGGTATTAGTTGTAATATCCCAGATTAAAGTGAAAGGAAATACTGGCAAGCCCAGGGCAAAGAAAAGGCTGAACACAGTTTATGGTAGAGAGGTGTAAGAAACAAAGCAACTCAAGCAAAAGAACATTAAAAACAATGAAAAAATAAAGTGACTTGTCACCTACAGAAGTTGGAAGTGGATTTTAAGACTCAGTTTTTCCCACCTTGCAAAGCTGCCTTGTCCACGGGTGTCTAGAAGAGAAAATTCATTTAAAATTGAAAAGACTTGTGCTCACATAAAACATATCATCAAATACAAGGTTACATTTCGACTGAAAGATGAGTTTGGGGCAGGTAGTCATGATGTTCTGAGGCTAATCCTCAATTTTCTCTGTCAGAAGGCAAAAGAAACAAGTCCTTCTGAATGATGCCTCAGAGCAGAAACCTTTCCTAGCCAGTGTGGATTGTTTTCTGAAGGAAGTTATTGACTCCAGAAAGAGCCTACAAATCCAGAGGCACACAAAGTAAAAGCTGGGCCTTGTGATTGCAGTCCTCAGGACCTGCAGGCTAACATAAAAAAATAACTTTACCCAAATGAATCAGTCTGTTCAGGTCACATCAGAACATTCATCAATTTAAAGACTAAGTGTTTAATGGGAAGATAATCCCTGCATATCTGAAATACGGTTTCACTTTCTTATCTTTTTTGTGAGTACGGTGATCATGACAAAAGTAATTTTATGGTCTTTCACGAAGTATCTTGTAAAATGGCAACCTGATTTTATAGTGGCTTTTATTACTACTGGAACTTTTACTGGGAATTGCATCACAAAAATTGGTTAACATAAATATTGCAGTGAAGAACTCTCACCATTTAATGCCAGAGTTAACTCTGCCAATGCAGCTTTCGTTTTCAGATGGAAAAGGTCATTAGAATTAAATTTGTCCTCGGACTTTATACTTAGCTGGAATGAAACAGTGGTATGAAGTTTTGTAGCTCTCTTCAGCCTGGAAACTACCATCCCAAGATTTGCCACTGTCAAGCGGTCTCGGAGAGTTGCCTTAAGCCCTTTCTATAATATATGAACAGAAACAGAGATCTGGAGATGAACATGTGGAATATTGAATGGGTTTGTTCAATATTTACCACAGTAAAATCCCATTTGGAACATCCATGAGACACCACAGCACCAAACAATAATAGGCAAATTCGAGAAATCAAATTTCATGGAAGATGGAGCATCATTAATGGATGAATTGCAAAAATTAAATCTGCATCCATATAAATGTTAAAGAAGTCTCCAGTGTGCTTGTCCTTTCCCCATGTTTTCCTTTTCTTTCTTTTAATCTCTCTCAATTTTGCCCATTTTTGGTGCTTTTTTTCTTTTCTCTCTCACACAATCCTAGGCAGTCTTCACATTTTCAGCTCTTTATGGTTCTTTATGATCCTTTCTTCCATTCTTTCCTTTCTCCTTTCATTTACTTCACTCTTCCACCCCCCTGTTCTCTAGCTCATAGTAAGATCCTTACAAAAGCAGCTGTTTTCCTGGAGATTATGAAGCCAGTTAGGAAGCAGTGCTGCCTGATGGACAGAGTCCCAAAACATCTTGCAGCTTCAGCGGCCAAGCCTGGCATCAGCCCAGTTACATATGGTTAACATCAGATTTGAATTTG
The DNA here is from genome assembly GCA_025345505.1 of Todiramphus chloris collaris. Taxonomy (NCBI): domain Eukaryota; kingdom Metazoa; phylum Chordata; class Aves; order Coraciiformes; family Alcedinidae; genus Todiramphus; species Todiramphus chloris. The sequence goes on from JANVCC010000040.1 coordinate 8,975,598, forward strand.
CTGAGTAGCGTGAAAACAACAAAAACTGAGGATTTGTTGTACCAAACAATCTTCTGGCTCTCACTAAACCCTTTTTCATTAATGAAAATAAAACAAAAGTATTGATGTCTATAGATGAGGACAATAAACATGAGCCACAGAGGAGCCATAACAGTTTGCATACTCATAAACCCTTCTCAGTCTTTGTGGCTTCAGTGCTTTCCTATGGGGGATAATGTTAAGAATGTGCTAGAATGCAATACTCTCAGATAATGTAGAGAAACAATTTTCTTTCTCCCTGCCGCTACATTTTAGGCGTGAAGCTTAAGCTCTCTAGGGAAGCTGATGATTCGCTTTGCCAATAACTTGAACCCTCATAGAAAACCAAACACTATTTTACACAAACACCAAATCCCTGGAAGTCAATATGCTTAAGATGAAGAGTTTGGGGGGGGGGGGGGGGGGGGGGGAGGGAAGGCCTTAGGTGTGGCAGTAGCTAAAAGAGAGGTAAGAAGTACACAACTTAGTCAAGATCAGTCTCTGCTAGCACCCAGGGGAGCTGTAAGAAATCAGAGGAGTGTGGACCCTGTGACTGAAAAAAAATTTGGCCATGCGCTCAGATCTGCTACAAACCTTTATTGCTGTCTCTGCCCCAGCACAGTCATTGCTCAAGCATGGCAGTGGCAGACCTTGATCTAGCTAAACAGTCCTGCTGCTATAAACAATCAGTTCAGTCAGTGTACTTCAGGCAGGTCCTTGCAGCAGGGACAGTATTCTGCAAAGGACTGTGTGGTGGTCAGAAAATGTACAAAAATTTAGGAAGAATTCTCAACATATTCCTCTGCTTTAAGCAATTACTGAATTGTCTATGATAACAGGATTACAAAACCAAAGCAAAATAACCCCCAAACCATGAAAACACTCTTAGGGTCAGGAATGGTAAAGGAGGAGAATGCCTTATGCACAGTGACAGTCTCTAGAAATGTGGAGGATGCAAAACTTCCCCTCGTGTCAGCAGGGATGGAGACTGGCAGAAAGGCAGGCAGACAGACAGCAGCCTTATTTCTCACAGTAAGCGGTTCTGAAGTGCTTGATGTGTTTTCAGTTAACTTTGGCCAAATTCGAAACTGTATTAAAGGAATCTAAGTAGCACTTCACTCTGCATAGCAATGAAAAACGAGTGTTAAGTTTCTAAATGCAGAGTACAAAAAGAATAGAAGAATTTGTCGAGTTCTAATGCAGCTCAAAGTCTTGCAATTCCAAGGTGTGTGGGAGGAAATGAATCCACCAAAGGAAGGCACCAGCTCACAAGTGGGAACAAAGCTCTGGCAGAGAAACTGCAGAAGACCCAGAATTCATCCCAGATAAAGCAATCAAAATCTGCCAAGCAAAATGCATGCTACAGTGAAATTTATGGAAAGTGGGCAGTGCTTTGATTCCATAGGGAGTAGAAAGAATCTGCTAATATTTCAAGAAAGCATGTATGGGGCTAGGAACATACAGAACCAAATGTCAAAGTCCACACAAAAAGTAGGATGCAGGGTGTGACACTGTGACATGTATCTGAGCCAAAATTTTGCCAGTGCCTGGAAAGAAATGCAGTAATGGCAAAGGATTACAGAGTTTCACATGCCCGACAAGAGCATGTGCTGCATCAAAAGCCAAGACAGTGTCATTAGCAGCTCAGAAAAATTCTTCATAGAAGCAGCACATGACACTGCAGCAGAAGATGGACTATCTGCCTGAGAGGAGCTGAGATGTATTAATTTTAGGTGGGATTGTGGTGCACAAGCCAATGGAATGCCAAAAGTGTTCTTAGGAGGGAAAAAAACAAATAAACACAAATAAAACAAAAAAAAAACCCCAACCCAACTACACATTTGTGTTTCATATTACTTTTGAAACCTGAAAGTTACAACAGAGATGGAATTTGACTTTGCAGGTATCATAGTTTGATCTGGACAGTTCTGTTTTCAGGTAAGAGAGATAAATTGCACATGTAAGTACAGGTTAGCCCAGTTGAAATCCAGATGGTGTGCCTCACATAACACAAGCTCCCCACACCAATATCTATAGGGCTGATGCAATAGGAGCAGTGCTACTCTGTCTGGACCCGTTTTTGTTTTGTAAATCTATCTTGACGACAATGGTGTCAAACTGTAGTCAGCTTTGAAGTCTGCGGCTCTATGATAGAGTAAACAGAGTTGGTCATAGGTATTTTTTCAGAAGCTTGTCAGTTGTCTTACTCTGAAGACCATTATGTCTGCAAAAACCTAACAGTAATATGCTCAGGTAGAAAAGGAATTTTTCACTTCAGTCAAAGGTTTACTATTTTTCTTAAGTATTCTGGGATCCTAAATTCAGCTCCAACTAAGTATAGACAACTTACTGCCACTGCTAGAGGATCTGGCAAATAACCTGTGGAGAAGATTATTTTTCTCATCTAGAAGCACAGGACTCTTGGTTGCACGCACACACGGGAACATTTGACAGAAGGGCAACCGAGCAAAGTGCAGAGCTTGATTATATACATGTTTTTCTAAATCCAGTTCACGAAACCAGCCCGTCTGACCTCAGATGAAGTAAAAACTGCAAGTGCCAAAGCTACAGCCGAGATCCCCCTGAAGAAAGAAATGAATACTATTAGCACAAGTCAGGTCTGCATGCTCCTGGCCCATATACCTTTTTTAATGAGATTATTAAATTGTTAAAGGGGCATAGACAGCGATCCCCCGAGGCTTCATAGAAAAATGTGTGAAGATATACACAAAGGTGACTTTAGACATTGAAAAGTCTCAGAAAGGTCTGAAGTCTGGCCTCAAATGAAGCATGAGCTATTAAATATTGTCACCTAGGCCAGTGACAGAGACCACGCTGAGTGAAGGAGCACACTGAGAGACAATCACCAGCACACTGATGCCACATAAAAAGAATTGCCTCTCCACTGCTGTCCTCCCCAGTAGAAGGATTTAACACCAATGACTAGAAACAACTATGTAATAGTTACATTTTTCTCTGTCCCCTTCAGCAGCTTTCTTACAAGATGCTTCAAGTAAATAGATAAGTATATGTCTCAGTTTACTTTTCTAGATATGTAAATATCTACAAGCTCTATGGGCTGCTTAGTATGGGTGATTTTAAACCATTAGTTTAAAATGTGGCTTCAGACTCCTGATCAATGTTTCTTATCACTCAGAGTCCAAAGGGTTTCTGGGAGAAAGTGTCAAAAAAGCAGAGAACGTGCTCAGACAGAGTGGAATTGTTTCCAAACTTCACATTCAAGTTAAAAAATAGTTTTAGCAAAACATAGGCCATCACTTGCTGACATTTTATTCAACAGAAAACTGAAAACCTGTTACCTGGATGTTCAAAAACTAAAGCTACACTTATCAGAGACACAGAGCTAAAAGCTCACAAGAAGAAGGTGTAAAACCAGTGGCATGGCTCGGGACCCACATTTATGCCACAGCTCTCACTCAAGATTTCTCTGTCTCTGAATCCTAGAAAGAAAGACAAAAGGGCACCAACAGCTGACTCTTTCTGTCTTACTGTGATAATTCTCTTTTCCATATTAAGGATGAATGCAAACCTTTCTGTTCCCTGTGAAATACAAAGAGTGTATAATTAAGACCAGATGTTTACATCCTGGTTTGTGCCTAATAGATACACAGTGACAGGGAAGCACAATTCAGCAAGAGTGAAATGTTATTTAAGGTCATATGGGAAAGCATCAAGTAATGAATCAGATAGAAAAAACACAACTCCCTCCCTCTTTAAAAAAATACAAGCCACCCTTTCAGATGGTGGGATATTTGTAACAGAGGGGCACTGCCCTCACAGCATTGGACCATGTGTTGTCACAGAAATGTCATAACTTTCAGCCTTTATAAATAAAGATAAGGAATTAAATGCAATAAAATATAAGGAATGAGCAAAATTTCTGGTGAAATAAAGATGTTGAGGCTCGGATACCTTTCAAAAATCAATTTCCCTCTTATCCTGGGCCTAAATGTCTCCCCACTGAACATTTAAAGTTTATGCTCATGGTTTTAATTTCAGTATTCATTTTTATTAAATAAAGATTACATATTTTAGTTTTCTCGCAGAAGCAGTATAACAAGAGAAATATCATTTCTCTGTGTAACAGAAAAATTCATGGCAACTTGGTGAAAAGGGGTTTTGGAAATTTATGATGAGTAAACCAGGTTGTTTTGGTAGTTTTGCATTCATTGGTGAGAATGTGCCTGCTTTTACTGATACCTCTTGATAGAAGAATTCATTCAGTTATTTTCATGATTATTCAAAAACACTGAGAATTTTAACACAGGATGTCTAGAAGGCCAACTAGATTACAGCTAAAGGTTGGCCTTGGAAATGTTGGTCTGTCTGGAAAGGTTATTCTTAATGAATCCCAGACTGGTAAAAATATGAAGTATTTGTCAAATGGGGATGAATCCAGTTGCAGTGCCAGGTGGGGAGGAAGCAACTTTGCAGAGCAGCACTTAAGGATGCACTGTAGCCTGGGACTGGATATTGACCTTGCTCCATTTGTAGTGGAACATAGGAACAGATTCCATCCGTAGTAGAGTTACAAGAGTTGCCAAATAGAAATGAACAGTTGAAGAAAGACCAGTAAACATGTTAGTCAAGCATGTGAGATACTGCCTGGTGAGAAACAAGTAGAAAGCAAGCAAAGTGTCAATGTTTGGACTGTCTTATTTAACACTTTCACCAATTACCTGGCAAAACAAGTACGCAGCCCAGTACTGAAATTTGTACAGGACACAGAACAGGAAGAGATCAGGATAATGAAATACAGATAAATCACAATGCAAAGTTTTACACTAATGCAGGAAGAAAAAAAATCAAAATCCTCAAGACAAAAATGTGCAGTATGTTGGTTAATTTTACACACATACACAAAAAAAAATCCCATGGCAAAATGATATATAGCTTATATTCTCTACTCATTCAAACAACTCGTACACTTCCTAAATGCAAAGAACAGATTCTTGAAGAGCTTTTGATCAAAGTTGCTCACATCAGTCATAAGTGTTAACAACATGGGCACTAGATTCTTTGATGGAGACTAACAGAGCAGAAGCAAAAATAATTCATAGGAGATGTCAACAAATTAACACCTTGTCTGGATCCTGTCAGAAATTTTGAATTAAAATTCTATTTCAGATTTAGTTTAGTAAACTGTCTTATAGAATGAAGTATGAGATAATTAATTAATTCATATTCTCTAGGGCCCAATTTTTAGAGTTCTAAGACATCTAATAATTCCACGGAAGTGAAGAAAGGCTTGATATGGTAGCATACGTAATTACTCCAACACCTAGACCTTCATTAATCACAGGAAAACCACTTCCCGCATTCTCTCTCACACTGGTGTAACAGGGGCTAGGGAAGAATAGAGACAGGAAGGACTGTGGCTTAATAAATATAGGATGAATATAAAGTTGCCTAGCACTAAGATCTAATAGACTGTGCAGTGAACTCCCAAAGGAGACATTGCTTGAGACTCTTAAGAAGAGGATGATTAAAGCATTGGTGACTGTACCCAGGGGAGCTATCCTGCAGTGGCAGAGAAATGGGCTAGAAGACAAAACAGGTAATTTCTAGCAACTTCAAGGCATGGAATTCCATCCCCAGCAGCCATTCAGAAAACTCCAGAGAGGCAAGGTTATTTCCTATGTACATAAAATTTGTGTATGGGAATCAGAAACTCCTGTATTCAGCATATAAATGTACACAGTTGTGTGATCTTAATACAGAATATAAATAAACAGTGACAGAGATGCTTAAGATATACACAAAGTAGCTGACAAGGTATTGCCCTCAATGTATCTGAATGCAAAATGGAATATGGTTGCTCTATATTACATTCCTTTCTGGTTTTAAGTTTTTTCCACATTCTTCAAGGATTGAAATTTTTTTGTAATTTATTTACTCTTACCATTAAACAGAAGCAAGGGTGAATTCACATCTGATCCTTAATCCGAATGGACTTTCTTAGCAATTAAAATCTGTATTTAAAATAAAAAGTTTTAATATTGTGACATTCAAAAAGCAACCAAAGGTTTTCACTCATTATAAGTAGAAAGAGGAAATAATGTATTATTCAAGCTCCAGAACTTGCTTAATGCAAGATCAGTTTTGTTAAGTGTTGCTTAGCAATGGATTATGAGTGCAGATAGTGAATATTAATGCAGGATGGGTATAGCAGCAATTCCTGTGAAAGTACACTTTAAAAAGGGAGGGATTTTCCTTGTGGAACACAGACAAATAAATACCTGCAGAGTACCGTAAACAAAGGGAGCTCACATCTTTTTCACCTCTTGCATCATTTCTTGGTTGTCAAGGCACATAGCAGGGACCTAGATCATCTTTGTTGTTTTCCAGGTGTGTGCCAAAATGCTGAGTCTGCTCCCAAATCCTGAGGCAGGCAGTGAAACTTTACAATGGCACAGTATTAAGTCAAAGCAACAGGATCAAATTTTGGTAATAGTTTTCTTGAGGATGTGAAATTTTCTTGTGCTATTTTGTATCCGCAATGCAATATATCAGGTTGTTTATATTCATTATATATCTAAGAGTTTAATCTTCTCATAGTGGTGTAGTTCTCCCTTATGATCAGACCTTACTGCTTGGGATTTGGGTGCTTTTGTTGTTGCAACAGAAGAAAGTACCCGTCACCTTATGCAGAAAAATCCTGTACCTTGTTTTATCCTATATTTTATTTTTATATGGTCTGTAGAAGAGATAACAAGTGGCACCAGCTTTGGTCTGAGAATGATGGAGAACTGGAGAGAATAGAGGTGGAGGAGCCACAGAGCCATGGCTGATTCACACCTGAAATAGAAGTTCCAAGGTGGGTTTGCTTTGATTGAGATTCCTTGCACAAACTGGGTCTGCCTCAGCTGAAAACAGTCTGCCCTGACAACACTTTAACAAAGCACTAACAGTGCTGCTTTGTTCTAAATATAGATCCCTCTATAGTTAAGGTTACAGTACACTTTATAACGTAGATTGCAACTTTTGACTACAGCTTTGGCAAACCCTAAAGATGGCAGAATGTCATTTTGACCTTTTACATGTGATACATTCTCTGTTGGTTTTATAGTACTTAATCAGATTTTTTTTATATGACGTCATCATTAAAAACACCTGCATGTCTATTCTAAACCCTGATTTTAATAACTAACATTTTGCTGTCACTTCACAGACTTGATCATATAGGATGAAGCACACTAAGATCATTCTGGAAGTGATCAGATTTGCTAGCATCTGTCTACATGACTCTTTGGGGATTCTGATGTTATTTTGCTAAGTCTATCTTTCCTAAAGATGTGAATTTATAAGGAAGTACTTATATGACTCTCAATGATTATTGTCCAATTTATGTGAACAGGTTCTGCCCAGTAAAATAATAGCTTTTCAAGCCTATTTCTTCCTAATCCTCTACTTTCCATGCAGCTTGGGAAATCCTACTCACATGTTTTTCTCCCCTCAGACTCAGTTTTATTTACTACATCTCATTTTCTTTAAATGTGGCTTTAAATGAAGTACAGATCTGGTTTTGTGTATCTCTTTGGGGAACTGAGGAGAAAAATACAAGTGTATGTAGATGTGTGATTGTTAATCCTCAGACCACTTTCAACTAATAATTAGACTGTAAACTTTTCAAGACAAAGGCAGCCTCATAGTCTACATCTGTTAGAGCAATGGGATCCAGTAGCTGACTGCCATCTTCAGCCATAGCACTAAAAATAATTACTGGTGTTTATATTATAACATCAACCAGGGATTTCAGAGTTCATACATTAAATATGAGACAGTCCTTCCCTAATAGCAGAAGTTAGTTCAGCAAAGTGCTTAAACATAAATATGACCTTGTGTGTAAACTTAGAAGCAACTTCTCTTTCTTTATGTTGTGTGGTGGGGTTTTTTCCTTTTCTTTATTTCTCCCTGGTTTTTTTTTTTCTTTCAAGCTCTTGCTCCCCAACTTGGCAGGGTGTTTAAAAACCCAAAAGAAAAGCACAGCAGTAAAAGAAACTCAGGAGAGATAACTTTGTAGCACCTTTGTTCTTTAGCAGGAGTGAGAATTACTTGCCTTTTTATTTTGAAAATATTTTACTAAGGTTGGGTATCAGAGAAGCATAATACAGTATCTTAACCCAACCATTAGTGGCTTCCTTCTTCCAAGTTCTGCTGCACAGCTATAATGTTAGGTAATTCACACTCAGAAATTCAATAAACACCTTCAGAGACAGCTTCAGAGAAACCTTATTCCTCAAGATCAAGATGGCCTGAATACTGAGGTCTCAGATAAGCAGCAGAAAACCTGCTGGCCTGTATTTCAGGCACTTTTCTTAATTGCTAAACGCTAGATAGCATTTATTTTCTCCTTTACTCTCATAATTTTACATATGGGTTTTTATTTTTTTTTAGAAAGCTCTTTTCTTTCACTGTTACTTTAGATATTTGTCTTCTGTTGGAGTTCTTGCTTAGGTTATGTTTTTCCTTACGTCTCCTACCATAGGAAGACAGTGGAACGCTGTGTCAGTCTGTAATAAGAGGGTAAAATTTTTGCTAAGGAACTGGCTGCAGTTCAGGGCCCTCTGCTGAATGAGTTAGATATGTTCAGCTCTCTCCAAGGCTTGCAAAGGTAGGCACTTGAATAATTCTATAAAAGGTTCTTTTGTCTCAGGAAGCGTGGTCCAAATAACCACTGTTGTCTGCAATAACCGACAGAGCTGAGGTTTCACGATTTCAAGTTGTCTCTACCACATGTAAGGAACAGGAGTTTTCACAACTCACTATAGCATCCCTGCATCGTTCTACGCTCCCAGCACAACTCCATATTCATCCAGCGCTCGGCAGGCACCTTCCGTATGCAGCCAGCCACACATGCGCTCCCCACACACACACTAACTCACTGCAGCTCTTCTCTGACATGCACATCTACCTAAAGCACAGTTCCTATCTTCAAAACCCAGCTGTGCTGTACGGTTTAGCATTCACTGTCGCCTGTCTTCAGCCCCAACAATCACTGCTGTGACGTAGCTATGTACGAGAAATGTAATAATCTGGATCAAAGCAAGTGCTGAATATCATTTTGGGCAGGACTGCACATTTACCAAAAAAAGCCAGTCAGACCCAATTCTAGAATTCAGATTTCCAGGGTGCAATCTTTTTCACAGAAACAGCCTCCCTGAAGTCACTGTCTATACTCTTTTTAGTGACTATTGCTCACTAAAGGTGAATATGAAAAGCAGTTTTAAAAATGATGTGATCGTTCTCCTAGAAAAAAATTTCCTTAAAAATGTATCAAAGTAGCTAAGATAGGGTGGAAAAAATTAATCTTTGAAACTAGGAAATGCTGCTATGACCTTTAATGATGTGTGTCAAATTAAGACTGTCTCACATTGAATTTCAGCATAATCAGATTAGATTGCAGAATCTAGCCCATTATTTAGTCCATACTCTGTAACACTTATGTTTAGAATGTGATCCCATATGTGGAATACATACATCTCATGGCAAGCATTGACTGCAAAGGAGCACAGCTTTCACTTCATTACAGAGAGATGCCAAGTACTCTCTCATTGCACTCTATGTTTTGATCATATTTAGTAACTGAAACAGGTGCATTTTGCACAGAAATTGAGGAAGCTTTTGACTCTTTTCTGGAAAAGGCAGTTCCAGTCTCAGGCTGGCTAATGAGAAAAAGCATCTAATTAGCACATAAATCACATAAAATATACTGGTACACCTGCCTTATGTCAGAGCAGGGATTCAGAACCAACCTTTTATTCAATCATGTCCAAATCCACAGTGGTTCTGGAGAATTTTGATGAAGAATTACTTAATACTTCTTCCTTAATGTCCTCCTTAAGGAAGAAGTATTAAGTAATTCTTCATCAAGTCATCATGTCTTCATCAAGGCTTGAAGAGAAGGGACCAAGCTAAATCCCAGTGACACAGGTTAGTAGAAAGGCTTATACTAAATCAGATCAGCCACTGTGTGAATACAGATTCGGTACCTTACAACTGTATCTTGAACTAGGAAAGGCTAGTTCAGGAAAAAACTCTCCTGTACCACAAGGATGCTTATTCTGTTGAAGGATAAGCTTTAGGAGAGTCTCATTACCCCTCTGCAGTGTTGCTGCTGAAGGAAAAGGTGCAAGCAACAAGGTGGATGCATCCAGTGAGAAGAAAAAAAAAAAAAAAAGTGCCTCCTTTCTTGAAATGCACAAGCCATCTACTATATTATTATTCCAGGCTAGATCATCAGCTATATAAGATGACACCATATATAATTAAACTCAGTAGTGGGATGTTGATTTACATCTGCTAAGGATCTAGTTCTCTACGTGAAGCAGCCAAACCCCAGGTGGAACTGGGAGGTAATTTAGATAAGAAACACCAACTTCAGTAGGAGCTGACATAACTGATTTCTGAGGGAAGATATGCAGAGATTTTCTAAAGGATGGCTCACAGCATATCAAGGTACAGGATGATAGGAAAGCTCTATTGCTTATAACAATTTGTTTCCCTAGAAAGGAAGTGAATCAAGAGGGGGAAAAAAAGGATGAAACTTACTTATAGGCAAAATTCAAAAGGGTAAATTTCAAAGGAATAAGAGTAAATATTTTCAGTGGCTATAATAGTTGAATATGGAATAATTTTGTTAAGGATAATGTAAAGATACGCAGTTATGATGCCATGAAAGTAGATGCAGGTAAATTTCTGAAAATATTCCATGTACATTCAACTTTAATAGGATTTTTCTGCCTTCCTTTTATCATATGGAAGTTTTATGTCATACAGTATTTTATTTATACTGTATTATCCTAACCAGTGAGAGGAGATCATAATCTGTTGAAAGGGAATTTATGTGTGTTTTCTTGGATCCTTTTGCAGGCCAACCCTGTGGTTAAGCTATGGGGGCCCAGAGAGGACCCAGACAAATATCACCTAGCACCCATTTACCTCCCTTTTGTAGCTGCTTCATCACCACTGTTAAACAAAGACGCAGTCTTAGCAGGTGAGAGGGCACATTGTGTAAGCCCACTAACAGGATTCTTTCAGCAGACATTCAAAATGCTGAACTGTATTTTTTAGAAAGCTTGAGCAAGAAACCAATAATGTGGTTTTTGCTGGGTGATGCAGATGCTAAGGAAAGGGAAGGAAAAGTCCAAACATTTGTTTGTGCACCTCCAGCAGCGCCCTACCTTTCAGTCAGAACCTACCTTTTGGAGTCAGAAAAGAGAGAGAAAATGTGAAATCTCACCTCAAGTTCATGGTTCCCTGCTGCTACTTCTCAGAATGAAATCTGGATTTGAGTGATAAAAGAATAGGATATCAAGTCCCAGAAGCATTGTAATTAAACAACTGAAACAGCAAAATCTGAACAGCTCTGGAAACTACATTTTCCTGATTTCATAATGGCAAGCATGGAGTTAAACAGAAAAGACCAGTTATAAAGAGAAATGAGCAAAAGTCAGAAGGGAAAAAATTTAAAACCATAAATTGAGATTGTGCTAGAAGTGAAGAGATAAAAGTAAGATGAACACCTGGCTATATAAATGCAGTAGTTACTTGAAACACAATGTCTGAGAGTGTTTTATTAATATTGGGCTTTTATTATAAAAACAGGGGCTTCTTTAATAAGTATTCCTCCTAAAGACTTAAAGTGTCCTCTGTCCATGCAGCCTGCATTCCAAGGTTATCAGAAGAACTGTTGCTATGGGCTGAACTCAATTTAGCACATGCTTTTTGTGTGGTGAGTGGATGTGAAAAGGATTCAGCAACACAAATCTGTCTGTGTTCTGAATGAGAAATGAACTTTTGTTAAAGATCTTGCAAACCTCAACTACAGCTGCACAATACTGATACAGCCAGGCAGGAGAGGATGACCTATTTGCGTTTGTCTGAACTTTGTATTCCTCTTTTGATCACAGGCAATGAAACCTGCAGCAATACACCAAACAGGAAGATGGAAGGAAGCGAGACCCTCTATGTTTAATTATCTTTATATGCTGTTTAACTTTAGATTTTAACATAGGATTTTTCTCTTATAAAATCTTTTAACATCAGAAAATACTGTATGCTCAGGAGATTCTTAATCATTATGATCAAGAAAAGTTCCAACCTGACAGGCAGAAGGTTAGAAAGGCCATGCATTGTAATGCAAATTTCGTTGTTAGGATCCACAGAAATAGATGTCATTTCTCTAGAGGGGGGAAAAAAAAAAATCAGATCCCATCATTATCTGGATACATGGCACAACACAAGACCATGAAATAAGGCACTTTGCAAAAAGGCCCGTCATCTGCCTGTCCCAGGTATTTGTCCCCTAAGTATTTTTGCACGTTTCTTTGACTGCTCTATTGATTTATGTGCAGATAGTTCAAGAACAAGAGGTCTGAAGAGGATGTTTACAGAAGTGCTATGATATGGTCATCATAATCTAACAGCATCTAATGATATTCTTGCTCCTGTTCAAATCTCTCCCCATAGAGAAGGTCTGACACCCATCATAAATGGCAGTACTTCAGCCAACCAACACACTGCTACTGAGGAAACAGAGCAGGATCTGTTATATGGGCAAGATACACCTTAACAAGTACCCTGGGGTTTAAAAGATGCTCTTATCTTTATACAGTCTGTCATTAACAAAGCAAAGACCAGCTTTGTTAGTGTCTAAAAACCCCTGTTGAAAAAATATAAAGGTAAAAATTGACTTTTTAAAATATTGTTTTGTCCATCAGAGAGATTTAATATTTATACTTCCAGGTATTTTCATCACTGTTTGTCCCCTTCCCCCCCACCCCAGCAACTCTCAGTACATATATCATGTTTTTCCTTTGCCAGAAAGTTCAAGAGCACAGATGGACATAGGTCACACAATAAGGCAACAAAGGACTGTCTGAGGCTTTTAGCTCATCTCACAATTCTGGTTATTATTTACTTAGATCAGTAGGGTCTGGATCTGACTGCTGTTACAGTCTCTTGTTCACCTCAGGCACACATTCTAATCAAATCTCGTTATGGTCACATACTGGTGCTGGAGGCAGTTTCCCCAGAATTCATTGTTTTTAGATCAGTTTCTGTATAACCAGAGCTCCTGCATCAGCACTCACAGGAAGATTGTTTCAGCAGTGAAGTTGTTACGGAGCTGGTTTATTGCTTCCTGATCAAGTGTCACAAATTCAGGATTATCCCAGCGTACAAGTGTGCAGGCAGGAAACCAAGAGTACAGCAAAGCTTCTTTGCTTGCTGCTTCAACACCAGGGCCACTCTGGAACCTGGCCCTCGCGCTGGGGCTATCAGGTAATTTTCTCCAGACTTTACCTTGAACAAATGCTCCTGTTCAATTACACACAATATTTATGAGATGTTCCCTATGGAACGAGCCCTGCAGATTACAACGTAACACGCTATCTGGAGTCAACAAGGATCAACATTACAGTATACAAGCTAAGACTTGTATGTGCTGCATAAACTAGAGCAGGAGCCAGCTCTTTCCCTTTCTCCCCAGAGCCATGGAGAGATTCTTTCCCCTGTGGGCTTTCTAGCTTGATCTTTTAATAACTTTCCTGTGCCAAGTCCTATAAAATGCAGCCCAGATTCACTGCAGAGCGTGAGGCAAATTGTATACATAAGTCAGCCATCAGCTCATAAGGATTTTTGCTAGCTGTGTAAAGAATATCATGTAATTACAAGGCAGTCACATTCATGATCATTAAAACAGAGTTCTATGTAATAGCCATATTATGTTGTGATAATCTGTTACACTTTTGAGCATGCACCCATCTCAGAGTTAACAGGCCTGAAGATATTTTCTGTAAGGCAGATACATCTCAATATTTAGATCAATAAAAAGACTCTTAAATTTGGTGCTTGTGTCTTTTTATGCATGAAATTGTACTTAGTTTCTCTCTCATATACATATAACAAAGGGAGTGAACACATTCACTGGAATTTTAAGTACTGCATTCACTAAAGTTAACTTATGGAAATCAAAACTACACAGCACTGGGGAAAAAAAAATCAAATTCTGAGAATTTCAAATAAAAAGAAGATCCCTGTATTAGGATTCTGCTGGCAGAATTCAGTTGTGAGAACAGAACAAAGAAGCTCCTGCCTGAAAAAACAAGTGGCACAAAAGAATAGGAGTATTTTGTAAGATAATTCTGTCACCCAGGAGCAGACTTACCAGAATTGGAACAGTTCACAGCATATATTAAGGCACAGCCTAGATGCCAACACATGGATGTCCACATTAAGTAGAAATGAAATGGCATGAGATAAGGAAGTCAAGGTGGGCAAGTGGAATCCCTAAGAAGCAGGCAGGAGACAGCAATCAATTATAACAGAATTGCAACAGCAGACTGAGAGGGGTGGGGAGGACTGGCCTGGCCCCTCCTAACAAGAGGGAGAACATAAAAGAGAGGAAGCAAGACTTCCAAGTGCCATGGAGGGAAATCATTGATTCAAAGCATCATTTGCTTTTCTCATAACTCAGAGCACAAGTAAGCAAGATGGTTTAAATGAAAAGGTGGTGTGGTCAGTAGGAACGAGCATCAGGGAAGAAGGTGACAGTTTCAATGTTAGCTTAGCAACTGCTGTATCCGTACCTGTGACCTGAGCTTTCGTGGCTCTCCTGACTCACCTTTCCCGAGTCCAACATCCAACAGAGCTACGTGTGCCAGCTGTAAACTTCAGACTTCCTTCCCCACTAAGATTGGTTTGACACTGTAGAACTGTTCTTCCTCTTCTCTTTGAGCTCAAAGTCAACCCCGGAAGCTTAGATGACCCATCACTGAAGCAACCCTTTCTGATTTAAGATTACTAGGAGCCACCCATACAGTCTTGAGTGAGATGTAGCAGGAAGAGACAGCTTGCAGGACTCATTCACGCTACACAGATACCCAGCCTACAGACTACCCAAAGGCTCTGGCCCATTCTGATTCTAGAAGACACAAAAAGAAATTATATAATACAATGTATGTTATAATACGATACGATACGATACAATACTCAAATGGTGGAACTGGATAAAGGTGGAGAATAAATGAGGACACAAACCTGAACAAAAATACACAGGGAAGGTGTATCCTTTGATATCTCAGCTTTGTTTTGCCTGTGTGTAGCATGGAACTAATCATGTCAAGGACAGGCAAAGCTGCTGGGAGGATGCACATTCTGTTCCAGGCAGCTTTCAAGATTAGACAGTTTTATTTCACAGTAAGCAGGAATGGGACCAAAGCCCTGTGAAAGCTATAATGAAAAAAGCAGTGTCAAAGCATTCAGTTGCTGATCAAAATCTGAACATTTCATCTTTGGACAGTATATAAATGCAGTCTTCCAGTAAGGGCTTGTCTTTCCTGTAGGAGACAGCATTAAATTCCTGGCCTCTTTATTCACAGTATGGCTTGCCAATTTTTTCCCCCCCTCCTAGAGCACACAATAATCTGTCAGAAGAGGAACCCAAATCTTCTTCTTGGCATCCCAGGGTGACCTAATAAATTCTTCTTAGAGCTTTTTTCCCATAGCACAGCTCTCCCTCTGTTCTGCACTGCTCAGGGTTTCTGTCATGTTTAGGTGTTGTTTCTATAGAGCCTTTTAACAGAATATGGATTGCTGACAGGTTACTTGGCACCCATGTGCACAGCTGTGAGAACCAGTGAATTTACTTATCAATTCTATATCTATGCCTCTGCAGTGGGGCACAGCAGCCAGTATATTCCTGACGAAGAGGCAGCAAAGGTGCTTTGAGATAGGAGACACACCTGCAGGGCCATGGTGTGAATTGACCTAGTACCTGCTGGAGAACTTAAGTCCTTTTTGTCTCAGCTTTGGAGCAGAGGAAGAAATTGCCAGGTCTCAGTGGTGCAAGCAACCCAGCTGTTTCCTCAGAAATGTGCAGATCTGGATAAGGAAAATAAAAAGTTTGAACAATGCACCCACGGTTAAGAGGCTCTGGCTATTTGGCAAGATATAAATATTCTTGGAGAGTTGTCAGCATCTTTCAAAAGCAGAAGAAGTTTTGCTTTGTTAGGATTGCTGTTGCACACATATTGCAAGGCATCAAAAAGAACACAGCCTGGCATGGTTTCTTAGAGCTGAATTATTTACATGAAAGGCTTGTGAAATTAGATCCTTATTCCATAATCAAAAGACTCTTTACAATAGTATGAAACAAAATGCTTTCACAGAGTGTATAAGTCATTCCTGTATTTTATCTTTATACTCCATCTCCTTTAATCTCATAGCATGATGTGGACATCAGATGAATCTATGAGCCTTTTAGCTCTGCAGAGACACTGCATAGAAAAAAATATATATCTGTGATGATGTGCATATTAGAAGAAGAAAGAGATATACTGATACAGAACGCTTCAATTCCTTTGACCACTTCCTTTGTTTTGCAACTATTTTAGCTCCATTTCTAAACAGAAATGGTACAGAAATGCAACTTGAACCTTTGTTAGCTGAATTAACAAGGTTAGTTCATTATCTAGTATTCCTTGGCATACTTCCTAAAGGTATAGCACAGATTAGATGTACAGCTGAAGGTTACTGGTCATCATTAGAGCAGCATCATTTTGATCATCATTTAACATCAATACAAATCTCTTACAGAAATGTAGCAAATGGTAAAAAATATCAACCTACAACATTTGGTTTTCAACTAACAAACATGTTCAGGAAACAGAGAAAGCTTCTGATAAGCAAAGTTACAGTCCTTAATTTGTTTCTAAGACATGACACAAATTTGGAGGACTTTGGATCATCTTGGTTTGTATTTTATAAGATTTTTGCCCTCCTCACACTCCTTTGTAAGCTTTCCTCTTATTTGGCAATATTCACAGTACTGCATAGCTCACAGGCAAATTGAATGTGAGCAAATTCCAACTGTAAACTAGAAAAGGGAATTTGGCCGCGAAAAACACTGGACCTTCTGAAATGAAATCTCTTCAGCTGAAATATTGGATGCCCAGAATGCACCAGTTTCCAAGGCACAGCTTACACTGGCTTTACAGAGACGATGCGTGGACGTAAAGGTTTAGTCAAGACAGAACGTTTCCGAGTTCTCAGGTAATACAGTCTGTATTTTACAGAATCTTCCAGTGCTGTGCGGTGTCTGAAAGTTCATTGTATGGCGAATCAGAACTAGAGCAGAATTATTACTATTTTAAATGTAGTTAAATAATATATTGAGGGGTGTTTTTTAATCTTGGAAGCTGTCAGAAAAACTCTTCACACTTGGCCAAACGAAACATTTTAGGCAGAGTAGCTAAGATGTATAGTATGATGTATGGTATGATTATTCAGAAGTTTTGCTTTTATTTTAGCCTTCAGTCACAAGATCTGACAATTTACTGTAGAACATTTACTTGCGAATTAAAGAGATACATTTGTTGTGATAAACACTATATGAAAGCTTTTGCTAAAGTGGGACATCCCTATGTTGGAGTGTTGTGGTTTGGGAGTTTTTAAAACATTTTCTGAACTTTCTGAAGAGCATGAAAGTCTGCTTTGTTCATCTTCTGCAGATTCATCCCAGCTGCACATGTAGCTTGCACATTTGTCATCTTACATGTGACAACTTCAAACATTGTTTTTAACATCTGATGAATCACATAGCGAGTGGTGGCTCTGGTGAGTTACTAAGAAGTCATGCCTCTGAATATAATAAAGGAACAGAATGCAGTGTCTTCTGTCTTATATGTTTCCAAGGGCGATTGCTCTTTAGCTGTTTCCAGGTTTTGTCTGCAGGTATTTGCATTTTAAGAAAGTGAGCGGCCTCTTCAATGGGCCACCATCAGTCATCGTGTCAACTGTAGCAAGCAATATTTTCATGCATTGTTTTGTGGTGATAACTAAAGGGAACATTTGGGCTCGCATTTATTTAAAATTGTATGATTTCTGGGAGAATGATGGCAATGGGCTTGGATGCAGCCTGCCTAACTCTATGGTGTTTAGAATGTCATTAATTTCATTCCCATTGCAATAACAGCCAGTGCTTAGTAGAACAGGAGGGTGTTATGTTTTCTCTCAGCAGAGGTGAAGGCACAGAGAAAATAATGTCCCTAGTCCAAAAGGCAGTTAGGGGTGTTCAGCCTCAGACAATTAAAAATTTTCCCTCAAAAGTAACACTTCTGACACTGAGATATTTCTGCCCGCCCTTTTTACAGTGTATGAAATGGCCCCTTGCTAGGTACCTGAACCATTGACTGCTTACTAACAAGGGAAAGTAATTTCACATCCTAGCCCTTTTATAGTTATAGGAAGTAGTTTTGTACCATTTCTATTCATTTTACATCTCATTTTCTTCTGTCAGATACAGAAGCTCAACACAGTTTGAGATTTTAACATTTAGTGCAACCTGTTTTAAAAAACTGTTATCCTAGCAGTGGGTTTTACTACACAAGGTCTCTTAAACAGGCAAAGACAGACTATAAAGACTTAGCATAAAGACTGTTTTTCATTCCCACAATAGTAAGGTTCACTTCAACCTTGTGTTTGTGACTTCCTGGTACAGCATTTCAGAAATTGTTTTTTTTCTTCTAGCAATAAAAGCTACTTAATTGTTACTAAGATGACCTTCAAGGAGAACAAAAGAATTTATTGGGACTGAGATAAAATATAAAGACATTTGATTTTAAAAAGACTTGATGTAGTCTTAAAAGTCTTAAGACTCCAATAAAGCCTTAAGACTCTAACTCCCCAGTTAGAGGAAATTGTTAACAGTGAGTTTTGTCCTGTATTCTCCATACAAATGAGAACTTTCCCTTCATTACTTAGGTGTGGATAATCAGCTCCCTCTCTTCTCCAAAATCATAAGGTTTTGCAAATCTTCATGACATTTTTCTTGCCATTCTCAGAAAATCTAGGGTTACTGCAGAAATATGTTCAGAGAACAACAGTTTGGTCACTGGGTGCTGAGGATCTTAGGACCAGGGTCAATGCCAATGGGCTCTAGATCAGCACATAAGGCCTGAGATTTAAATATCTTCAGAGAGTATTACAAGTGCCATTAACTCTCTGTTAAATGCACTGAAAGCTCTAGGCCCCAAAGCAGCAAACAATGAAACGACAGAAGCAATCATATCTGCTTCAATACATAATCTCTAGTATCAGTGGGGGAATCCCAGTTAAGTGTGAAGAGGAAAGGATCCCGGATCCCATCATCATCTTCAGTAACCCAGCCTGCTGAAAGAGCTAAACACCTGAGCACTTATTCTAGCTAAATTTCAACATTTTCAATAGAATTGTTTGTTCCTTGGCATAACTTCAATCTCTGTCATGTCTCATCTGAACCCCAGACAGTGTCTCTCTGCATTTATGACATAAGATGGGCTTATGGGAGGACTTAGAGTAGGCTTGCTGTAGTAGACAGACAGTGAGAATCGGGCAGCTGGAGCTCCTCGGTTGCCTGCTTGAGGGGGAGTCGCTTGCACTGATTTGAATCATGTTTTTACGCTCCTCATGGCATATGATGTGATAATAGTAATGGAAACAGAGCGCTGTAGCCCTAATTTTCTATCAATTCTTTTTTATACTCTTTGTAAAGCTGAAGTCTGCAAGCACAGAAATTCTGAATGCTACAGCATGGACAGCACATCTTAAATCACCTCAAAAGCTTGCAACTGTGATGCCTGTGGCTGAGTCGAGCACATTCTTGCCAGAAATGTCAGCTCTACTTTCTCTTCCCTATTACAATAAAAATATAATAGCTCTACCAATGAATACATATCCAGAGATTAAACTCAAATTCTCACCTTTGCTTGAGCCATTTCACTGAATTAATCATCTCACTTTGTTAGTTAACTTTGCTTAGCACTGTTAAATACCTATGTGGTTTCTATTCATCCATGGAATCAGGGCTCTTTGATAGTTTTTTGACTACAAAGTCAAAAAGTGCAATGACTCCCCAGAAATATTTTCTGAGAGGGCCTGTGGAAGAGATTAATCTTAGCAAGGTGTTTTATATTGGTAAATTTTGGGGTCAATAAAGCAAAGAAACATGAGTTTGAACTCAGAAAACAGATTAGGAAAACAAAGAGCTAAACCTGCTTTTGGACTTAAGCATTTGTTCTTTCTGTATAGGCAAAAAGTTTGAGCCTAGCTTAGTGAGGCTCAGGTGTTATTGGTGAACTCTTCTGTTCTCAGCAACATCTCAAAACACTAAGTTGTAAAATATTGCTCTTCCTTCCCAGTCCAACTCTTTCTTGCAAAACCAGCAAAAAGGCATCATTAATCAAGTATCAGCCTTTTTAAGCAGAACCCATTATCAACTTTAGGGATAACTACTCCCCGAGAAGTGATTTTGTGAATAGTATTAGACGTTACTTGGCAAAGAAAGTCGCTGTCTCAACAAATGTCTTCCAAGCAACAGCAACCCAAGAAAGCACTGTAGGTATCAATTAGTCAGACAAGAAGGTCAAGTATAAAATACACAGATGACAAATGTTACCTATAGCATGTTTAAATACACACTCACTGATTAATCTGAAAGCCTGCTCGGTTTCACGTGCAATATTCACATTGCAAAATACAGCAAGCAGTCTCTATTAGGTATTAGAGATAGGAATCAAACCAGTACGGATGCTTTCCATTAAAGTACACAGCCTCAGACAAAGTAAACGCTCAAGCCACATGGTTTGAAACAGCTTTCCAGAGAGCATCTTTGGGTATGAGCCCAGATTTACATCTTTGTCAGGTCTGAGATAGGAGTACCAGAAGTCAGGTTTCATAACGCAAAAGTCTGCAAGGGGTTACAGTATTTCAGTCCCTCCAAAAGGGGGTCTTGGGGTTTTGGGGAGTTACCCTGTTTTCCTTCTTCTCTTAAAGAATTTTTCCATACTTGTTTGTCAGGGAGGTAAATTGCTGAACTTAAGAGAGACAAAAGGGCCTGGCCACAGGGGGAGGGGTCCAGCCATCCGAATAAAGGGGGTTGGGGGGAGCCCCTGGGGCTCTGGTTTTGCTCCCTGCATTCGAGGGGAGGAAAAGCTGCCCTCGTGGTGCAGAGACCTCATCCCCACTGCATCTCCTGCTCTCCCTGCTGTCTCCCGAGGATCCTGCTGGACACCGGGACCGGCTGCCCAGGGGGTTCGTGACCCAGGCTTTCCGTGGCCATTGCCCCCTGGGGACTGAGCTGCTCCGGAGCGGCGGGGAGAGCATCGCGCCCTCCCTGCTCCCCGGGAGCCCCGGGAGGCTGGCACTGGGTTCCTGGCACTGTTTGCTCTCACTGACGTAGTTATTGTTGTCTGTTTGTCCTGTTATATATATTTAGTAAAGAACTGTTATTCCTATTCCTCATCTTTGCCTGAAAGCCCCTTAATTTCAAAATTACAAGCATTTGGAGGGGAGGGGGTGGCATTTCCATTCCAAGGGGGACTCCTGCCTTCCTTGGCAGACACCTGTCTTTCCAACCAAGACAGGGGGAAAACAACCCCTGCTGTTTGTTGTAAGACTCTTCCTATTCTCAAAACCAGCACTGATCACTGCATCAATAGCTCTTCGATATTTTGCCTTTCAAGAAAATACTAGGTGAGAGACTGGACATCAATGCCACTCAGACTAAATCAGAACACAAGCTCCTGTTTACTTGGATCTGACATTACCAAAACTGAAAAAGTAACATTACCAAAACTGAAAAAGCAAAATCCTGATTGCATCTGATATTTGAATTGACTTCCCCTTCAAGAAAAAACTGGGATTTGGATCAGTATTTTGGTTTGCACCTCTCCGTCTTTTCAAGGTATTTATGACTTATTTCTACTGTTGGGTTTGTGTTTCATTGTTGAAGATTTAGGTTTATAGATTTTATTCCTTTTCACAGAGCTGGAAAGACTCTAGCTCATTATTTTTGAAATAAGCTTTTCTGCTTCACCTCTTTTAAATGGACTTTTTAGCAAAAAAAGAAGAATGTTAAAATAAAGAGAGCAAATAGTGGGGATGCAGTCTGGCTCCTGTTTGCCAGCAATCTGTCGCATTTGTAGAAGAGTCCACGGGAGCCAATAGCACTCAAATCTGTACCCCTTCCTCCCCTGCAAACATAGCTGAAAAACACCACAAAGGAGGGGGGGGAAAAAAAAAAGAGAAGAAAAAAGCAATGATTGGTGGGAAATCCATTAATCTATTTTAAGAGAGGAAGAGATTGGGTAACACTGAATAGTCAACAAAACAAAAGTCAAATTGAAACGATTCCCTTGAGGTTCTATTGAGAAGTTTGCTCCAGATAATCCTCCTCAAAGACTCATTTCACTCTGTAAATACAGGAACACTTCATCTCTTTCTGTATCGGTGGGATGCATCTATCGCTGTCATGGCCGTGACTGCAATATAACTGGCTGGGACCTGCACTGGGTTAATGCCAGCCAGCCCAGGCACTGCTAGCACTCCAGCTGAGAGAATAGGGCTGGGTACTCAATTCTTTACTGATATTACAGCTGATATTGACTCCTGCAATACTGCAGCAAGCCCGCTCCTGGTATTACAGCTAGCATTAAAGCTAATTTGACTACAGTGCTGCACAGACTTCTCAGGTTTGGTAGATCTGTGTGGGAGAAGGGACATGTCCAGGAACACAGTCCTGCTCTAGGGCACGTGCCCTGGTGTGTGGGGACACTGCGTTTGTGTGGCTTGCAGAGTTGTGCCTGTTACCAGTTATTTAGGCTTTGAGACAGTTCTTACTGAAAAATTAGAAGGATTATTGCTGATTGTAATGGGAAAACAGTAGAGATTAATTTTACAGGGTTCAGTATTTTAAAGAAATGTTTTCCTTGATAAACTGTGTACCCTGTTCACAGCGCAGGGGCATGAGTGCACTTGTCTCTGTTGCCCTCAGGTAGGATCATTTATGAAGCTGAATTTGATGGGACGTCAAAGCCATGTGGACAACTCTTCACAGAAAAGAGGTATCACCCCTCTCCAAAGATGAAAAGACATGGGAAGGTCCAGGCTCAATGACATATCAATGAATGTTCTTCTAACAACAGCAGTCAGATGAAAAAAAGAGCCAGATACAAACAGAAGATGTCTGAATACTTTTGTACCATCCAAACCAGGAGATATTAAAGCTTTGTGTTCAGCACAACACATTTCAGTCTATGCTGAGGTACCAACAACAATGTAATTTCAATAAACTAGAAGAGTCATTGACATCTTAGCACCACATTTACCTAGAAAGTCAGAAGGAACACTTAAGGTATGGGTTATTTGGAACTAGTTGAGCAGAAATAGTCTTTTTTATTACCTCCACAACAGGACTTTCTGTTCTACACAGACGGCTTTGTCAGTCCCACTCTAACAGAACTTTTCTTCCAGCTCTGCAGCAACCCATCTGCCAGGGTTATTATTCTTTTGTCACAAAGGAAATAACATTTCTTTTCCAGGCACAGCAATAAATAACTACTTTTTCAAGCTAGCTCCTTGTTTTTAATTACAATATATTTCCTAGCCTAACACCCTAGAAAGTCTGCAAGAGCAATGAAGGATGAAGCAGCTTTATATACAGTGAGTGTAAATACATGTTATTCCTTCAGTCTTAAGAGGCAAACAAAAGTCCAAAACACTACCTTGTAAAGCAAACAATAGCTCTTTTTAATAAATATATATCTTCTTCAGCAAGGAATATTATGTTTATTGGAAAATCATAGTTTTCAGGTAAAAAAGAACGTCTCCAGAAATTCCTTTTGTTACACATTTTGCCTATAGCATAGCCTCATAAGAAAATATTTGAATAATGTAATGGAGTTTTTTTCCACATTATGTACTTACTTAAAAAAAACAATAAAAAGGCATAAACCAGTGTAACAGTAAAGTCAAACTAACTTTATCCACCACCATCTGGAACATCAAATTACAGTCTTTGAAAGCTTTGACTAAAACTACCTTGCTATCTGCTGCAGTCTGCAGAAAATCCCACAAAAAATGATCCAGTTACTGAAAGGTCATCACACAGACCTCATTCTGGGGACAGGCCCACTGCAGTTTAGAAATGCACATCTCTGCTTCTGACTGAAAAAGGTTTCCCATTGGGAAGCTAGCAGAAGATAAAATAGGAACAGCTATCCGTTGGAAGAAGCTTGAACTGACAAACTATATAAAGCATATATCTTCTCCATCACCATATAGTCTGCAGTGGAAACCACACCAGGTCCTTTCCCACTCTGTCTGTTTGCCTACATGCAACCTGACCTGCGAGGATGCCTTAGAGGTGCAAAGCTGCTTTCTGCCAAGGGACAGTATTGAACTGTCTGTAGCAATGTCCTCTTGACAAAGCAGACTTCCAGCCACCCACAAATACTTAACTCACACCTTTAAGACCTTGCTCTGATTAGAGTCATGGTCATGCATTAGTTTGTAGAGCTGGATAGAATCATAGAATTGTTTAGGTTGGAAAACACCTCTGAGATCTTTGAGCCCAGCATTAGCACAGCACTGCCAAGTCACCACTAAGCCATGTCCCTCAGCACCACATCTCTTAAATCCCTCCAGGGATGGGGACTCCTCCACTTCCCTGGGCAGCCTGTTCCAGGGCTCTTTTGTCCCAAATCCAGTCCCATCTAGTCTTTGCTCCTTTTACTTCCAGAACCTTAGTTTCCCTTTATACCAGCTACAGGAAATAGTGTGTCTTTCCAATGGGTTCCAGCCTGGGGATTATAAAGTCTCCCTTCATTGCTTTGCACCACAAGGCATCTTTAAATTCTCTAAACAAACAACTTTATGGCCTCACTACCAGCTCTCCCACTTCTTCCTCTGGAGCTATTTTAGACACTGTTTCTAATTGTCTCCTTGAACATAAGTGAAAGGTGTAATTAGATGTTTGTCCCTGAGCTGTAGCTGTGCAGGCTGTGTGTGTTCTAGCATACAGGCTGGCAGGAATGGTCTCCACTGGACATTGCCTGTCATTGGTCAGATTCTAACTACTTGCTATTTCCAGATTACTAGAGAGATCATGTAATGCACAGAGCATCTGATCTAAACATCTACATTGATTAACTCCCTAAAGCAAGAGTGCAGAGGAAAAAACAGTCTCATAGTACACTGGAGAGAAAGAAAAGCCCAGGTTGTATGAAATACATTTCTTAAAGCTTAGTAGACAAACGGGTAACTACAACATACCAACTACATTTCCAGTTTGAATTTGCCATAACAAACTTGTCAGCCATAGAAACAAATTAATAAACTTCCTAACTTCAAAAATCTCAGCTGAGACACATCTTTTAGGCAGGATGAGAGGATCACCATGACCTAGGATTTTCTGCAGAAAGTAATTCTGCCTGGTGTTACATGCTGTTCAAGAGCTGTCCTCATTAGACAGCTGGAACTATAGGTTCAGATCCCAGCTATACGCTGACCACCTGAGAGGGCAGATTTTTCAGTTCAAGGGAAAATAGTGACCTGAAAAGCTACCTTCCAGTGACTGTCCTCTGTAACAACAGCCTCAAAGCAAAATGAGCCTTAGGTACCCCAGTGCGGGCAAAGAGAGGTATAAAATACATTTCACTTCCAAATAAAAGCCATCTTTAGTAGACCAGTCATTTTTAGCAGGAAATTGATAAACTGAATTGATACAATAGTTAAAATATTGATTTCAACTATTTTGCAATGTCTTCAGTGTTTCTGGATCAACCAGAGTAAATCCTGATGGCAGAAAAGTAGAAGCCATCCTTGCTGAAATCTGGAATCCAAGTTGATCTCTCAGATCATGATGGTCAAGAATGGCACAACTGATTTGTCTTCAGTTGCCCCAGTTCTTTCGGTCTGTCTTCCCAGAAACAGCTGCATGCACGTAAATCTCACTATTTGTGTGAGCAAGTACTGAGTACTACACACTATAGGATTCTTGTAGGATGACAATAAAGGTATTGGAGACCTGTGCAACATTGTGATATCTACTGTATGTCAAAGCTGTATGACTTCATATACTGCTCTTGAATACTATATTGCAATTCAAAGTTGTATTTGAAACAGAGTTCTAATATTTGTATCTGTATGATCTCCCTTATGAACTCCTCTGCAATCCCTGCTTTATTACATTAGCTGAGCTCCTTATTTTTTAATATGCTTGAGGAGGACAGGACTCACCTGCTTTAAAAGCAAACAGACTGAGAAAGAGAGGGTGAGAACCTAGGAATCAGATTACTAAAGAATTTACATTTGCAAACAGAGGAACCTAGTAGGGATTTTCATGAGTACTTAAAAAAATTTTTTATTCCAAATGGTCTTAAATCCATTTCTCTGGGGACATCTCTGCAGGGACTGATCTGAGCTCTTTCTTCCCTCAGGCCAGCAAGATGTGAGGCTGCAGGAGGTCAGAAGGCAGGCAGCTACTGTAAGCACAGCACTCTGCTCCTGGTGAGAGCCAGCATATATCTTCTCAGTCTCAGCCTCCAGTCTAGCTCTGCCAGACAGCTCATTCTGGCAGCTCAGAGCACAGTGTGTATTTAGGTCTGGCTGAACCCTTTGGGTAGATGCTCCCTAACTCCTTGTCACTGAGCCATCCTCTTACACCAAACTCAGGAAGAGAATTTCTCACTGCTGAAAATGCCAAGAGAAATTTCTGTAGACTGCAACATGTGGAGAATAACTTGGCTCTTTGGTCTTCTACCTCTAACTAGTTGCAAAACCTCCATGTACCACAGGGTTTTAATGGAAGGTTTTAGTGATCCATTTGAAAAAAATGGAGATACTTTTTGTAAAATGGAAATTCTCATTCAGATGTAGTTCTTGGGTACAGGGACTACTGCCTCAGGTGAAGACCTCTCCTGCTAACCAAGTCATTGACATAGCACAGCTGACTGCAGGAAACTACTACAGTCTAATTTGTCTTTATTTAACTCAAAGTAATTTAGAACAAGACCTTTTTTTTTTTTTTTTTATCTGCACAGTTGATGTCAGTGAAATTTTCCTGTGGACAGTGTGATACATTCTCTGACATTATGATACAACCTATTGAATTCACATACTCAGCCCTTTCTTCTTTTGTCACATTGGGAATATCTACAGCTCAACAGACCAGGAAGCCTCACCCATAAGAACAGGGTTAACCTTCAATTGGCTGGTGGCACTGAAGGTTCCAAATGCAGAGACCTGTTCTCTTTGGGGAGTTTATTATGTGAAAAAAAAAGGTTATGCACAGTAAATTCAGACAACAGAAGAAGAGCCTTCCACACACACACACACACACACACACAAAAGACAGTCTTTAACAATGCATAGCTCCACTTAAAAATAAATTTAAAATAGCTTTTAGAGATACTGAGTACTCTGGGTGTGGAGATAAAAGTATTAACTTTCTGGACCCTTTTTTGACAAAGGAGGAGTTTTACTTTTGTCTTTGCAGAGATGCTCGGTCCCTCAGAGACTCTCATGCAAGAAGTGAGCATGACAAGCAGTGGAACTTTTTTTTTTGTGCTGATGAGGTCTTCAGGGATTCAAAATACAGAATCAAATGAAAAGTGCTGAGAGGGTCCTGTGAGATGGCCAAAGAGAAAATAGTGAGGCTTCTCAGCACTTTGTTACTTCCCAGGAGTTTTTCTCTTTACAGTTCACCACACTGTTTTGCTAAGAGCCCATCATATTGCGCTGAGCGATTATACACACACACCTACACAGATCCCACTGTACTAAGTAGGGGAGGCTGAGGAATATCCTTGAATTTGCAAGAACTGCACAAAACCAGATTAATGTCTGCAACTGCTGCTCTGCCAGTCTTGATTTCCTTACATCCTAAGGTATGAAGTGTTCTTTCCACCACCAACATTCCTCAGTTTTCAAGAAAAGGAAACAAATTCAATGCCATCATTAACCACCCTCGGCACAACTGCAACTTGGATGCTTTATCAAAAGCTTTGAGGCCATCTCCACTCATGGACATGAAACCACATAAACTTTTCTGTATTTACTATTTACCTACGTAGTGACTCAAGATGAAAAGCTACACTTTAGCATTTAATTAATCTCAAGCTTATAAAGTAGTCTTCTCCTTGATACTCCTCTCTCCTCCCCTGCACATACAAATAGTTACAAAGTTATGACACTTTTTTGGTTTTACTCACAGATGAAACCACATTTTCAGTTTTAAATATAACAGTACGTGAAGTTATTTTGTCTCAGCATGCCACAGCTTCTGTAGCCATCTATTCAGCACTGATTTTTTTTCAATTACTTACTTTTATTGAGAAGTAGAGACCATATCCAAATAATCACAGGTTAGTCCCTTTTCAAGGAATTTCATATTTTCCTGTCTGGAAAATAGATTGCTGTTGACACTAGGCATCCACAGTCACATATGTGCTTATAAAAGGGATATCACAGGAAGAGATGAGTCAATAAGGCTCACTGCTGACCTGCAGCTGATTTCTATGAGATCAAGGCTCTTCCAGAACTCTGAAGTCATTAGCTAAAAGTTTTATAAAGGCTACCTGGAAAACAAAGCAGAATAAAAGCCCAGCAGACTTCTCAGTGGGAAGAGAGCTTTGAGAGCAAGATAAACCTTTACTGGAAATTATCAATGCGAGCAGGCACTGCTTGCTAAGGCTGCAGTTTGGCCTTAGGCTGATTTAATGTCTATCTGCTGCTAAACAGGGTGGCCTCAAGCTAAATGACTCACCTGCAGCCTCACAAGAAGTGGTGATATATGTGAAATTCCAAGGAGGTGGAAGAGGACTTCCCACTTGCAACTGGCTGTTTAGGAAGACTCAGATGTTAATCTAAGGTACACTTTTGGTGTCCGAGAGTAAGAGCACAAGGAAGTCAGAAATACCTTTAGAAAAGAAGCGGAAACTTTGCACACTCTCTTGGAAAAGCACAGTGTAGTTTTTGAATTGTCAGTTCTTGAAACATTTTTTAGGCTTCAAAATATTTTGTACTTTCCTTTAAAGTCTGGGTTCTCTAACCCCCCTGAGAATTTTAGCTGCCTTTATTTTTAAATGCAAATTTCTATCTTTTCCACTGCTTAGATTCCCCAAATGCCCTACCAGCAAATTCTAATAGCTCAGAACTCTGAAAAGTAACCCAATTGAATCTAATGGAAAATGGTTTTTTAAATCCCAAAATAGCTTGCAGTTCTGGCAGACTTGATTCTCAAATTATTTTCAAAATTATTCTTTGTATGGCTTAAACCACAATGAGGATGAGGAGACAGAGACTCAGAATAAGAGAAACAGATGCTGGGCTGAAAGAAGGCAAGGAACATTCCCATGTCAGAGAGTCTGGATGACAAGCAGGGGCAGTGAACTGAAATGACCTGTTATACATTACTTATACATGTAGTGGGTCTGGCTGAGCTGCTTTTCCCCACCCAGCCCTCACGCTGCAGCACTGGGAGCTGGAGGGTGTTGAGAACACACCCATGTGATGACTGCCAGTGCTCACACAGCACCAGAGGATGTGGGAGAGGATACAGCCGACCTGAGCTGCCCAGTGGGATATCCCATACCATATGATGTCAGCTCAACTATAAAGGGAGAGGGCAGGAGGAGGATGGGGGACATTCTGCTTTGTCCTCCAAGCGGCTGCTACATGTTCCTGGAGCCCTGTCTTCCTGGACTCGGCCCGACATCGCCTGCGGACGGGAAGTAGAAAATAACATCTTATCTGTCATAACCCACAGCCCTTTGCTTTGCGTCTCATTCTCTCCCTGTGTGCCGTGCTGGAGGGGGTTGGGGGGAGTGATAGAAGGGCTTGGTGGGCACCTGGTCCCGTGCCGGGGTCAACCCACCAGAATACATTTGAAATAAATGATCCATTTTCTTACTAGCATACTGAATCAGAAGAATGCTGCATGTCTGAGTTGGATGAGAAGGCACATTGGCATTACTGTAGATGTAAACAGGAATTGGTCATTATAAACAGTCAGAAACAGAAATTGTGAGCAAAATATTCTATTTCTCTTCCTGCCACACAAAATTATAAGAGCCAACATTTCAATGATTAGAATTAGATTCTTTAGAAAAAGTCATGGTATAAATCCTACCGGGTGGAGGGCTTGTGTTGGCAGAGTATCCTACAACATTTGAAGTCCTTTTTTGACTTGGACTGGAATGTCCTGCATCGTTCACAAAAAGCTTTGAGATGCTTACTTACAGAAAAGACCACACATAGCAGCAGAGGACCAACATAGGAGCTGGCTAATTTCTGGCATCCATGACTTCTGTTAAAGAAATAATTAGTTTTCAGTCTAGGAGAGTGTAAGACATTTTAAGTCTGTACAATAACAGCAGCAACCTTTAAATCACTAAATATTTGCAGAACTTCTCGCAAATATACTCTTCTGGCTACAGTGATTACCTGCCTACTGAAATGTTTGCACTCTTGCCTGTTTTTAGTATCACCCTCTGTCTGCTCAGTGTAATACAATGTTAAATAATTTTTCAGTGTAATCTTGTAAAGGACAACTGCTGTTTGAGCTACAGCCACTAAAATTGAGCTTAATTACAGAGAAGAAAAAGGAAGGGCAGCTCAGGACTGAACAAGAAATAACTCCATGGGAACGTTTGCCATTTTAGTGACTGTCAGACTGGTAACTGAGAGGGCCTCCAAGGTTGGTTTCAAGGTGAGATCCTTAACACTCCACAAAGAGGAAGCACATGAGGTGGGTCCTGCCTGCAGCCAGGTTGTGCTTGGTGCATTATCAAGTTGTCAGCATGATCACACAAGTGAAATATCAGACATGAGTGGAGGGCAAGACTATCTGCACACATAGCTTCTCTGGAAGGCTTCTTTCCAGAGCTCTCCAGGTGTTGATTTGTGTGTTTGTGTTTATTTTCCCAACTCCAACATCAACAATGCTTATTTTCCTCCTCACGTTACAGCAGGCAGCAGTACAACTAGCACCCTTCAGCAATGTACAGAGCTGTTGCAAAAAGTAAGGGGAGCTCTGTAGAGCTTTCTTCAGTGTATTTTCTATCGACTGTACCTACACTTTCAAGCTTGGATTGGCTGTGGAGTCCCACTTCTCAAACCCTATTTACTTGACAGGCATTCATTCACTCACAAATTTTTGCTCCTTAGATACAGCTCTGATTGTGCCTTTTGTGTTTGAGGTTGCTGAACAGCAACATTCTTGTGATAAGACAATTGAGTATGACATTCTTGGAGTACAGTTTACTTTGCAAATTACTGCATTATAACATATTATGCCAGATGAAATAAATAGACCATACTTCCCATTTCTTTGAACCTTGTACAGTCGTGAACACTTATACAAAGTGGATATTAAATGCCATTTTGTTTTGGCATCCAAATCATTTCCTAAAGTTGAAATGCAGAGATTTCTGCCTCCACTGCTGATTCATTAGGAGTTTTCATGCACACTGATTCTGCTAAAACATTTTTGCATGCTCCTTACATGTGCAAGATCCTTTCACTCTTCGGTCTACCTCTCTCTTTACCACTGCTGACATGCATTTTTTCTTTAGCTTGTCAAATGCTATTTCTGAACACAGGGTCCTTTATCTATTCTATGATGCAGATGGGGAATTAGAGATTAATAATGATACACCAGTTGAAGCTTTTTTGATTCATAATTCAGCATAGCTTTTGGCTCATGACCACATGAATGTCTTAAAACATTATGCACTTCTAAAATACTTGGGGACTAATGTTAATGGAAAGGGCTGGAGCCATGGAATAAATATAGACTGAGTTCCCATTAAGGTATATCATTGCATTTTAGAAGCAACAGAATTTTACCTTCATTTAAAAATGCATCTTCATCTAAAATCTGCACATAGAGGGTTTCAGTGTCATTACCCTTAGAGAAACTGTCCCTGATGCTGCTTTTCTGTCCATGATTTATAGCAGCCTATGTTGCAGATGTCTTATTCAGGAGACAGATATGCTGGAACAATAGTATCAAACAAGTTTGGAAGCAGTGATGAAATACACCCTCTGATGATGCACAATATTATACATCACAATAAACATCTTAGTAAGCAACAGAGTAGCCCCAAATGCTGAATATTTTAAAGAAATTAAATATATGGCTTGGCAGAAAGGCAGCAAAGGGATATGCTTATCAGTGAGAGCAGATATAGGGTGCAGTAAACACAAATTACATACTTAATATTTAATTTTTGTAATTTTGCCTTATATGTTACTTTCAAACCAAGTGTTTCCAAAACAGAACTTTAGCTAAAGTACCACAGCAGAACTAAAACAGCAGAGATACTATAAATTGCTTTCTCTCTTTTCCCTTGCCCCGCCCCCCTTGTATCACAGTGTAGTGTCTTTGTGCACAGTGAAACATCTTCTCACATAAGGGAATGTAGAGGAGCAACACAACCTTTCCGCTGTGCCTTCAAACGTGCATGCTGAGCAGCATGCAGACCCTTCTCAGGGTTTGGCAGTCGTGCTGGAAACACACTCTGCACTCTCACATTACCCTCATTCTGAGAATACTTCAAACCAAAGTTTGCTCTGAGCATTAAATTGGCCTTGAGATGAAACAGCTGTCCGAGTTTCCTTGGAGGGAAGCCAACTGACTATTAAGGAAGGCATTGGATATCCTAAGCAATGTTCCTGATTTTGTCCTTTCATCTAGTGTCCCATGACACAAAATGATCCCTTTGTGGAAGCTATCTTGCAGTTTGTGAATGTGTTAGAGGTGCTGGTTAAACAGCTTCTCCTCTTTCTCTTAGCTCAATAGTCTTCATTCCCATTTTTAAAGCATTTTTAAAAGTCTCTCAGTAACATCAACCTCAAAAGCTTTAGCCAAGAACAGTGCAAATATATTCTCAGAATACCCAAATAACCTAAACACCACCATAATACACCAAAGGAAAAAAAAAAAAAAAAAAAAAAAAAGGAGGAGGGAGGGGTGCACAAAGCCACAGGTCCTTAAGAACCAGGTGTATTGCAGTAGCTCTGCGATGTCAGCATCAGCTAGCAAAGCGAGGCCTGCGTCCCCACGGCGTACAATGCCAGATGACAGCACCATGTCCAGCCAATCCACAACCCGTACCCACAACTGGGTTATTTAGTCTGGACTTCCTTTGATAATAAAATGCACAAGTATAAATTAAGGTTGTGCAGTAAAACACGTCCTTTTTGTTAGAGAAAAATGTAAAAATGCCTGAGACTTTGCTCAGAAATTTCAACCTTTTCTACTTTTCTTCAGATTCAGACTAAAAATCTCATTTCAAAAGATTGCAGTCTCTACTGAGACAGAAGTGCTGTCCTGCTCAGGGCTCCCTGCAGCCCATTCAAGGCGGCATTGTGCACGATGGCAACAGTTTTGAAAAAGGCAGTTGCAATACTGTGACGCTTCTCTCACCATGTTGGAATTAAAAAAAAAAAAGTTCCTTCAACAAGCTTAGTTTAGTGTTTATTCAAATCTAGAGATCAATGGGTTTTCTTAATATGTAATGCCTCTGGGTACCATATACCATCATAAAATAGAAACATTCCTATAAGCTCTGTTTGATACTCAAATGAAGATTTTAATCTTTCAAGAGAAAAAACCAACACCCTAGTTTCCCCTACCCCAGCTTCCCTCAAGGACCCACTTAATCATATTTTGAAATCTAATAGGTTTTAAGGGTGATAACAGCATTCTAGGTTGCAGGAATGGGTTATTCTAACCTTTAACAGGAGTGAAGGTGAAAGGCAATTAATTTGTGAGGCCTTCTGATGTTGGAGATGAAGTTCTAGCTCCCTTGAAGTCTATAGTTTCAGCTTCTATTGAGATTGCTCAGCAAGGATTGCACTCCAGCTCCTGTTTCTCCCCCTACAATAAGAAGCCTGGAGTTGCAGTATCATGAGATAAACTATCCCCACACACGGGGGGGGGGAGGGGGGAACCAAACAAAATCACAGTTTTATGATACACAATGAATAGGAGGTAAGATCTTAACACAGAAACGGTGTAAGGTTCCTGTCCCAAGTTTTGCAGCAGATCAGATTAGATTATCACCATGGTTCTTCTGGTTTTAGATGTAACCCATCTCAGAGAAATCTACTCACATAGCAGTCCCTGGAGGGTTAGAGTACAGGTGCTACTGAACTCCTGTAACAGCAGAACAAATAATATGCAAATAGCCACTTTGAAAACCTTGCTCCTACGTGTTTTCATTCCCACCAAAGGGCACTTCTCAGTAGAGGCTTTGATCAAGGAGACTTTGGTGATAACTTTGATTATTCTTTTTCAGAGTAAATTCTTCTGCTCTTGGCAGTAACCTGAAATTGCCTGCTTCCACTTGGTTGTAAAGTTTCCATTACTTCAGTGTATGCATTACAGAGTGCCTATAATGTGAGCTGGTAAGAAAGATGGGAGGGAAACCAACGGGCAGAACCTGGTGTGGAGCAGAGGGATGGTTGTTCTTTCTGGGCTTGGATCTCAGAGACAGAGGAAAGCACCAAGTTAGAGAATATTCAAGTCCCTATTAAACCACATTTTCAGAAAAAGAAGTGGGAGTGCTGTTTTTAGCACTATGAGCTATTTTCTGGCTTTGTGTTGTTGACTACAGCCAACAACAAATTTGTTTTCTATTTTGTGATTTGTTTCTTCTTTTTTACATAGCACTATTTTGCAATAGGTTCTGATATTTTTCCTATTCAAGTCACTAGAAGTTTATGACAGACTTAAAAAGCACAAGAGCAAGCCCGTGATTATAGATATACAAAACTCACCTATTGTACCTACAGAGATAGCTCCTGGAATAAGTGTTTATCTCTGTCTGTTTCAGAAATATCTTGAACTTTTGCATCTCATTTTGATCCTTCCCATTACGTCTGCGTTGAAGCACTGCTGCATCTACTTTGAATGAGATTCTTTACAACCCAGAATTGTCAGAATTTTTAAGAGTTTTGCAACCAGAGTTTGGAACAGGCCAAAGTCAGCCCTCCAGAAATTCATGGTAGTAGTTCTGCTGATTCTCCTCCTTACTTTACCAACAATTGTGAACTCTATCATTTCATGGTTGCTAAGCCGAAGAAGGCCTCCAGTCACCACATCACCCACCAGTCCTTCTCTGTTAGTTAACAGCAAGTCTAGCAAGGCACCTTCCCTGGAGGGCTCACTTACCAGCTGAGTCAGGAAGTTATCTTCCACACATTCCAGGAACCTCCTGGGCTGTTTCCTCTCTGCTGTGTTGTGTTTCCAGCAGATGTCTGGTAAGTTGAAGTCCCCCACAAGAATGAGGATTGGTGATTTTGATACTTCTGCCAGCCACTGTCAACCTCTTCATCCTGGTTGGATGGTCTATAGCAGACTCACAACCAGGCTGAAGATGCACTTGAGATGGGCTATTGATTTCACCCCTTACATTGGCGTGCCACCCTTAGGCTCATCTCTAGTGAGCCTGGTTTCATCGCCTTGCCCCCTCAAGCCTAATTTAAAGCCCTCTCAATGAGCCCCACCAACTCATGAGCGAGAACCCTGCTCCCTCTTTGAGACCACTGAGCTCTGCTGCCAGCAGGCCCAGTGCCCTGTAAATGTGCCTGTGATCTAAAAAGCCAAAATTCTGCCAGTGGCACCAGCTTCTGAGTCATGTGTTCATCTGGTACATTCTCCTGGCCCTTTCAGTGTTCTTCCAGCCACTGAAGGGATTGAGGAAAACATGACCTGTGTTCCCGATCCTTCAGCCAATCTCCCTTTTAATTGCTTTTGTACTTCTATCTGCAATCTCACCACTTCCAACCTGCATTACCAGCAACGGGGAATAACCTGATGGCTGTACCAGACCAGGGAGTTGCCTGGTCATGTCTCGGACCCAGGCCCCAGGGAGACGATAGTGCCCTGTAGGATGGGTCCAGTCAGCACATGGGGCTCTGTGGTCCCCTCAGAAGGGAATCGCCTATGACAATGACCCTCTTTTTTTCCTTAACACACAGAGTCCCAACATGTGGGCTGGCTCACCCTAGGCAACTCCCCAGTCGGACTTTCATTGACATCACTTCCCTGTCCTTCCAGTTCCAGAGCCCCAAGCCTGTTGTGCAGGGGCAGCTAGGGAGGCAAGGGAGGCCAGGAGAGGATTCGCCTGCGCCCCGTGCAGGGACCCGTTTCTGTTCCCTCTCAGGCCCGCTCCTGCCTGGCGGCAGCAGGGGTGGGGATCACCTCTGCCTTGGCGGAGGCTCCACCTGCTGCCCTCGCCTCGGGGCCCCGCCGATCCATCTCCTCTCACACTCCCTGCTCCTTCACCCTCCCACAGCCTCTCGGAGAGCAGGCCGCTCACCCGCTGGCACCGCACGCACGGGTGCTCTCCCTTGCCCTCCCGTCCCAGTGCCAGGCCGGAGACCAGGACAGCCCGTGCGGGAGCTCCCTCTGGGCCGCCTCGCTCCCGCTACCGACGGCCCCCCCGGCCCGGTCCCTCTGGTTTTGGCTCTCAGGCTGAGTGCCGCCCGCTTCTGGAGACCCCCGGGCGCCCCCCGCGCTGCTGCTCAGAGGCGGGACCCGGCTGCGGGCCCGTGTTCCTAGCAGCGGGAAGGCCAAGGCCGCCCGGCCGCTCCCGCCTGGGCCGCGTTTAAATCTCCCGCGGCTGCCCCGGCAGCGCCCCGCGCGTCGCCAACTCCGCCCCGCAGGCGCAGCCGCCGGGTCTCTCTCCGTCCCGGTGCCCCGGCTGCGGGGACCCCCTGCCCGCCTCCGGCACCCACTGCTCGCCCACGGGGCTGGCTGGGGCCGCTGCCTCGCCGTTCGCGGCCTGCCACGTTCAATTAATTTATAAAAAACCTGTACTGTGAAATTCATTTTCACTTTTTGCAGATACAAAAAAGTTCAGATCTTCAACACCCCAGGTGACGGGTACAGCTGCAGCTCCTTTTTTGCAGTACAGCAGCCCTGTAGTTTCTAGACTTAATCCCGTATAGAATATAAAATGCCACAGCAGATTGAAATGGCTTCAGGCATTTCTTTTTCCTCTGCAAACAGTCAGTGATCAAAGAGCCACGGGACAGCAGGCTGCAAATATGCCAGATCCTCAGCTTGCTTCATAGCACCCAGTTCTCCACATTTTTCTTGGGTTGACTCAGCTCAAGGTCTCATCTGGGAAGCATCAGACTTCAGGACTGTGAAATTTGGCTTCTGTAGCTTCCCTGTAGCAGTGACCTAACACATTGCCCACGAGTTGCTCTTTCTGATGGTTTGGATAGAGATTTGCCAAATGATTCCGCAGCAGCGGGAGCTGAGGCGTGGTGAGCAGGAGTGCACAAGAGGCAATGCACGTGGGCATTGTGCACTATTGCTGCAGACCCAGGAAAGCACTGTTGGCTCATTAATTCTTAGCTGTGTCGTTAATCTTAGATGCTCACACGTCCTGGGATCCTGCTAGGTCTCCATTTAACACTGCCCTCTTTCATAGTCCTTTTTCCAGCGTGTGTTCACTGGAACACTGCTGCTCTCTAGCTTTCAAAAGCTGCTTGTACCATCCACCTTTCCGTCACAAATGCTTTCTTCACACACTTCACTGATTGCCTGTCTAAATTAAACTGGAAACACGCTATCAATTTCCAAAGATGCTACATTTCTTTTGCATGCTTTTAAAATGCAGTAGCAGAAATTCCCCACCTCTGCAAGGAAGATGATGAAAAGCAGCGTACCTCCCAAGAGCAAAGATACAGGTGATGCTCATGGGAAATGCAGTTCCTGTGGACACAGTGCTCTGCACTGAGAAGTCAAAGCTGAAAAGCGTACGTACAGGCAAAAGTCGTGGATCAAGTCACACACGTTCACTGCATTTTTCTGCTCACTGGAATGACAACTATCAACCCATGCTGAAGCCAGCTCCGTGCACACATCAGTGACTCCACTGCCCACCTAGCAGTAGGAAATCTGATCACAGATTGTTTCAGGAGGATCCGCAAGGCTTCAAGCTCCAGGTGTCTTCGACAGCGTGCCCTCCTCTGGCCACACAGCCAGGACGCAGTCTCATTAGGAGCATGATGGATTTATTCTGTACAGCTTCTAGCACTACTGAACACCAGAGATGAAACTGGGCTTCCCTCCGCGGCTTTGGCATTTCAGAGGACCTCAAGGTCCTTTACCAGAGATTCATACAGCACCATACATGGGCAAGAGAAGGGCTGGTGAGACTCCTGTGAGCAGTGACTTGTTTTTAGTTTATCTACCTTCTTATGTCAACAGAAAAGAAAGAATACAGAAACGAGGGGGGGGGATGTAAGGGCATTTAACCTGCTTATGAAGATGCTCCAATACATCTGGATGGCCTTGAGAACAAGTCTGTGGCTGCATTCAGGGGGCACCAGGTGCTGCAGTGAACCCCCCAAGGGCCCAGGGACTGCAGGAGCCATGGGGCAGCCTGCACACAGGTGTTATCTCCCCTGTTGTTGTTCACAACAAGGGCTGACAGGGTGAAAGAAATACTAGCACTAGGAAAATCAGTAATTCCAGAAAAAGTGAGGTTTGTACGAGAAATCTGATGCAGCTAAACACCCTTCATTATCTCCAGAACAGGGGTTGGAGTTTTTATCTCAGGATAAAAGATACAGCCTCTGGTAAATCACCCTTTTAATGTAACATTTGTGTAAGAAAGGTCTGAGGCTTGGCCAGCTCCTAAAAGGAACGTTTCAAAACTGAGTGCAGGGCTCCACTTATGACATTTATTGCCTTACCAGGATGGATGTACTTTTCTCCCACCTGCAAACCTAAGGAAATACTCTCCTTCACAACTCTACATGCTCAAAATTAATAGAATCATACAATACCAGCTTGGAAGGGACCTCAAGGATCATCTAGTCCAACCCTTCAAGACTAAAAATAAAATTATATATATTTATATATATTTTAAATGAGGTGTCCCAGCACTTTGTCAAGCTGAGTGTTAAAACTGTCCAGTGTAGGGGAATCCACCACTTCCCTTGGGAAATTCGTCCAATGTCTAATTTTTCTCATGGTGAAAAATTTTCTTCTGGAATCAGATCAGAATCTCTCCAGGAGTAACTTGTACCCATTACCCCTTGCCTTTTTCATGGGACTTGGAAACTTGGGACTTTCCATAGACTTGGTAGCCACCTTTTATGTACTGGTACATGGTAATAAGGTCTCCCCTAAGCTTTCTCTTCTCAAGGCTGAACAAACAGAGTTTTCTCAGCCCTTCTTCACACAGCAGCTCTTCCAGTTCTGATCATCCTTGTGGCCCTTCTCTGGACTCTTTTCAGCCTGTCCACGTCTTTTTTGTGTAGTGGGGACTAAAACTGAACACAGTACTCAAGGTGTGGTCTGACCAGTGCTGAGAAGAGTGGGATGATGACTTTTTTATCTCTGGTAGTGATGGCCTTGGTAATGCAACCCAGTATCCCACTGGCTTTCTTTGCCGCTGCAGCACACTGTTCACTCATGTTGAGCTTGGTGAGGACTTTGAAATCACTGAGATCTAAAGGCATTTGATCAATGAACTGACTTTCATTTCACAGATCTAAAGACAACTTCAGAAGCCTGAACTTTGGAGAGAGGGGTTGTCCTCTTTGCAACCAGATTTGTCAGCAAGTGAGAGCTCTTTGATCTGGATCACTTTGCAAAGGCTTCTCCTGACCTTTCCTCCCACACAGAGGCATCTCCTGGGACACAGATCCATCAGAGGCTTTGAATTCGGTTCATATTCTTGGACTTTTCTTGTGAATTTATCCTCCATTTGAATGATTAATCTGATAACAAAATTCAGATTTTCTTACAACCTTCCTGTGAGAAGCCAAGTTCCGTTTTGTATTTGGTACCTGACTGTTGATTCCTTTAGATCCAGGGAAATTTGTAATTAGGTTATCAAGTGTGGAAACTGCATCGTGCAGCTCTCCCTTTACCAGTGTTTGACAGAGTCCACCTGCCTGAGCTGGGGCAGCTGTGGGTAGGACTTCTCAATAAGGGAAGAAAGAGGTCCTGGGTGAGCTCTCTCCTTAGTAAAGAGGAGACCATAGACATCCATCCCTGGCTGAGATTTGTAGCACGAAACGTGGTATGAAAAGACAGATGAGAAGAAAGATGCTTACACAGATGGGAAATCCCCTGCTTTGTTCATCCAAACAGCCATAGCATTAGCTAGATTCCTACTTGCTCAGCAGTATTTGTGAACTGAATGAGTTTAGGACACAGATTTATTTATCATTGACTAGAACGGACTTAACCAAGAGCCATGAACACCTGCATTAATCGTTACAGTAACACGTGGGTGCTGATGAGAAAAGGCTCCCAGTACTCCCACTAGTTACCTGGTCAAATGCAGCGAGGGTCTTCTTATAGGTGACAGACTTGGACAAGGACATGAATAGGAAAAAAAAAAGAGCAAAAAAAAAAAAGCAGTTAACAACTTGAAGTTTTAAGGCAGCCAACAGTGACCTCTTCTGGGGTTTTGCTGAATTTCTGCCGGGAAAACAGGTATGTGAAACCCAGTGGCTGTAAACTCTTGTGTTTTCACATCACTCTTCGTCTGTTTAAAAAGAATGATGTGTGCAACACTAAGCAGCAGTTGGGAAACAAAGCCATTCTAAAATCGTTTTTCAAGTTGTTACTGCCAATCTTCGGTACTGAATATTAGACAGACTACCTGGATCTCTAGGCCATGGTCCAGCACATCTTTACTTGTACCATATATTAAGCCAGAGAAAATTTTCACAGTGAACTCACTGGATGCTGGTCTGGATGCTAAAATACTCCGGATTTGTGTCTAGGTTCAATATCATAAACCAGAAATTCTCCAGACGGTTAAAAGTCTGGAAATGCCACTCTGCCCCCTCTTTGTGCCCAGCAACATCACTTACACAACATTGCTGTGTGAAACAGTTTCAGCTCTTCCTTCAGCCCCCCTCAGAGAAATTCTAACTCCAGCACCACCTAGAAAAATATCTCAGGAACCCTGAAGCTCTTCTTGAATTTACATTGCTTGAAATATTTAGTGCTCCAGTCTGGATCTTTGCCACTTGAGTCTCTCCCTCCTCTATTCCTCTTTGCAGTGGGAAGTCCCAAGAGAGTTTCCCTAGGTCCTTCCGAGCAACTCTGCAAAATTCATTTGAGCTTCCCCTTTAAGCTCCAGCAATGTTAAAACAACTGTAAATACTCAAGTTTGTAAATCGGACCTCAGTTCTTAAAGTTTTCAAAGCTTAACTAATCACAACAGCAATGGGTAACCTTTTCGCAAATTGTCAAGAAACTGTAGTGATCCTATGTGTGTGCTCAACATAACTGAAAGACCAGCAAAATAACTTCCAGTGACAGAACAGCTGTTAACAGAGAATAATAATCAGAAACAAACAGATGATGAACAGCTATGAAAGACAAAATAAAGTTTCATAAGCACAACTGAAATTTCAGGAGAAATAAACAAATTCTGAGATCTGTTTTCAAATCCATTGTAACAATAGTAACAGGGCTTTGCCCATCACTACAGGCATCTGTGCAAGAATCAATCTGAGGAAAGGCAGAAGGCTAACAAGGAAAAATGAGGAAACATCTGAGCAGGTGAGATTGATTGAGTT
Source organism: Todiramphus chloris collaris (assembly GCA_025345505.1). Lineage (NCBI taxonomy): Eukaryota > Metazoa > Chordata > Aves > Coraciiformes > Alcedinidae > Todiramphus > Todiramphus chloris. Next base: position 9,017,031 of record JANVCC010000040.1, read on the forward strand.
AAAGGAATTAGGGAGGTTGGCTGGTTTTTCTTCAGGTTTTGGAGATCAAGCTGAAATAGAAACCCAGGATTTCTGCCTTGTGAGAGAAAAACAAAACAAAACACCAAACCAAAAAAGCCCCAACAAAAATAAATATAAGAACTTGTAATAAAAGATTTTTGTGATGGATGTTTAGCTGCTCCAAAAGACAAGGAAACATTGTGAAACACAGTCGAATTATTTAATCTCTGAAGAATCAGAATAAAGGAATTTTTATTTGAAAGGCTCTGATGCTGTAGCTCAGACAGACTGGGTACAGTAGCACTGGTGCAGTTGGCTGTAGCAGTTCCAGTGCTCCCAGATGTGAAGTCACTGTCTACATGCTGGGGAGTCCCTCAGAAGGTATAATAAATACCTGCTGGACACTTGCTGCTCTGCACTGAAGTTACATTCTGGCTTCTCATTTCTTCAGCATTATGCAGCTTTCCCTGAACGCCCTGCTTCAGCCAGGAATGTTAATTGCCTCTTTTTTTTTTTGCCTGTGCAGATGCACTGTGCCTGGAAGCTGGGGAGGGCACTGCTTAGGCTCTTGAGGAGGTCAATAAGCAATTAGCTGAAGGTTCACATGTTGGCAGGGGCAATGATCTGTGCTGGTGATCTGCTCAGACTCTAGTTTCCTGAAGCTTTGTGAAAAAGCACAAATGACTCTTCTCATAGAAGAATTGTTCATTGTCAAGAGCAAATAAAGACTATCTTCGACAAAAATCTATGATCTGTTTGCAAGTTCATGATAAAAGCAAGGGGTACGGCTGGGCCAAATTACAGATTACGGAGATTTCTTGCAATTGACTTTGCCTTAGAAGGACAGCCCAGCCTGGCCCCAGTGCTGGAGCAGCGGGAGTGCCGGGCACCATCGCTCCTCTCCTGCCGGCCACACTGCTTCGGTCCAGGGCAGGATGCCGTGGCCCTTCCTGGGCACGCTGCCGGCTGCTGTTCAGCAGGGTGCCCACCAGCGCCCCCAGGTCAGCCCTTACTCAGGAGTCTCTCTGCAAAGGCACCCAGGGTACTCCTAACACTGACTCGACAGAAGGGAAAAAATGCGGTTTAGCTTGGGCCCGCCCAGCAGCATTTCCTCCAGCGTCACCAGCGCTTCCACAGGGCACAGCGCCATCTTTCGTCTACCGCTTTTACTACAGACGTTACCTTCCAAAGGAACTGTGCTACACAGAAACAGCCGCGGCGCTGCCCCGGGCGGAGGCCGAGCCCTTCCCGGGCTGCGGAGCCCCGGCCCCGCGGAGGGGGGGCCCGGCAGCGGCCCCTGAGCACAACGTGCGGCAGGCGCGCGCGTCACGGAGACGGCGGCGGCCGCCATTTGCCGCGGGGCTGCAGGAGATGGCGGCGGGCGCTGAGCCCTTGGGCTGCCGCCGGCCCGGCACCTCACCCAGGGCCAAGAGCCCCCGCGGGCGGGCTTCTGTATCCCCTCCCTGTCTGAGCGGGGCGTGGGAGCCACGTCTGCCCTGGCGGGGCGGGGAGGGGCGGGCGTGGCCTACGCAGGCCCATGGCGCTGGCTCCCCCCCCTCGGGCCGCCTGGCACGGCCCCAGAGTAGCGTGGCTGTGGCCGGCGGGGTCTGCTCGGCTCCGCTGCGGGTCGAGACCGGCCCCCCGCGCTGGGAGGTGGCGCTGAAAACCACCAACTCGGCAGCTCCTGCGCCCTGGCCGCCTCCACACGCGGGCCGTGCTGGGGAGAGGAGGCGGCCGGCGTGAGGCCCTCGCTCGGGCTCCGGGGTGGATCCCTTTGCAGGCTCGGGCCGCCCCCGCTGTTAGTGTCGGCTCCAGCTCCACCCGTCCGACCAGCCTTTGAGTGTCACTCAAGTGTTTGGGTTGGGAGAGACCTTTCAAATCATGGAGCCCAACCGTTCCCCCGCCACTGCCAGGGCACCGCTAACCCCAGCCCCTCAGCACCACATCCACAAAGACTTGAGATTTGCCTCAGATGCCCAGTTCCCTTCCAAACCCCAGAGGCAGCTTCCAAAGCCTCTGCCAGTCTGGGCCGGTACTTCCTGCTGCTCCGGAGTCGGGCAAAGCAGCTCCAGCGTAGGAGAGGCACGTCCTGCCTTCAGCAGCTGCTGTCAGCCTTCATCTTCCTCCTGGCTGCCTCTCCCTCGAGCTTGCTGTCGAGGAGAGGCGTACACAAACAGACGGAGCTGGCACAAAAACCAAGTGAATAAGCAAATGCAATGGTAATTCTGGAGGCAGTGTCGTGCTGCCTCCAACGTAAAATAAATCGGTATTTAATTAGCAAGTCTGGGTCCACTTGTTCTGTAACGTGCTTGTGCCAAACAGGCTAATCCCACACACTCCCCCAAACCGCTTCAGGTGCTGCGAGACAATTTTACAGCTTCTTACCCTAAACCAGTTGCACTGTGGTTGGCAGGAGGACCCCAGGGATCTCCACCACGCCCTCCTCTCCTATTCCGAAATCACCAGCCAGCCCAAGGAGGTGGACGTACCCAGGGAACGGGAGGAGGAGAAGCGGGTGCTGGAGCTGGAATATGGCTCTCACCCTCAGGCTGTGGCCGCGGGGCTGCCCAGACGGTTGTTCCATCAGCACCACCACACCCAGACACATTGTTCCTGGCAGCCTTGGGGTGGTTGGAAGAAAGAAGGCAAGCTGGTGGACATTGCAGCAACCTGTCCACCCTGTGCCGTAGAGCTGGCCTGATGGGGCAGGGAGTGTCTGGGGCCTCCCTGTCTCCTCCAGCACCGAGAGCGGGTGCCAGGGAGGCGGGTAAACAGCTGGGCGTGCAGCGGTACTTTCCAGCCACCCTCAGAGCCTCCAGAGTTTCCATACCGCCTGTCGCAGCTGTTGACACGCTGACCAGTTCAGTTTCTTCAGGATCTGGGTGTCAGGGTAGAAGGTGCAGCAGCAGCAAGAATTGTGCCTGTTCCCAGTGCTGGAAAAGCAGCAAAGGAAGGGTTTAAAGTGGTTGTACAAGTCGTTGCCCTAAATGTGCCTCGCACCCGCTGCTGGAGAGCAGGACCTGTGGTCAGCAGAGCAAGGACCTTTCCCTTCATGGCCAGGAGAGCTGCAGTGATCCTCCCATGGGGTTACTTTACCTTAACCAGAGCTTCACGGGCTTCCACAGCCCATGTTCTCCTCATGCCTTCCCTGCCCCTCCTCCTCCCCCTCAGTAGTGGGACTTGGACACACAAGAGGCATTGGCAGGGCACCGTGGGGCAGCTCAGCAGGACACTGGTGACCCCGGGCTGGACCAATCTCCCTTTGCTACTAGCTACCTGTGGTGCTGGGGCACCGGGCATGACCCTCAGCAGAGGAGAACAAATGAAACAGCTTCTCCCTGGGAGCTGGACCAGCCGGGGATTGAGGGGTCAGATCAACCCGAGGGGAGCTGTGTTCCCCACCCCGGCACACCAAATCCAGCAGCAGATGGTGGTCGTGTGCACGTCCCCACAGTGCTCCCAGCTGCACCGTACGGGGGCCGAAGCCACCAGTGACTCAGAAGGCACCCACTGAGCAGAGAGCCAGGCCCAGGGGGCTCAAGGATGCTCCCAACCAGCCCCACTCTCAGGGCTTGACTCCCCTCACATGGGCACCATAGGGTGGCTGCAGCACCCAAGCAGCACCCCAAGGTTTTGTGGTGCCATGAGCCACGTGGGCAGCACAGGGAGCTCCTCTGCTGGCAGCCATATCTCCCTGGCTCCCTGCAAAGCTGAGCTGTGGGGCTTTGAGGAGTTGAAATCCCCACATACGCACTCTCTTGCATGAGGCCACCAGTGAGCCCTGCCCACAGCGGTCTCCTCCATTCCCCTTGGGCACAAATGGCACCTGCAAGCAGAGTCCCGCTCAATAGCAAAGGGTTAAGCACCAGGCCAGATATGGGGGAAGCTTTCATCTCCTCCTTCTCTTTGCCAGGGTTTAAATTTAGTCCCTGCATGAACCCAGATGACTTGGGCATCAGGTTGCTGCGGGGCTGGCAGCGCCAGGGAGCACCTGCTACTGCTGCTCCACTGCAACAAATCCCCCCAAAAGCCGGGACTGGGTTCCGCTGGTGGCATTCGGGGCCGGCAAGCTGCGGAGACCCTCACGCCATGCTGGGCGCCCCAGCCACTTGCTTTGGGTCCCCCCCCAAAAAAGGCAAATAGAAGCCATCCATCATTCGGCTCTTGTGAGTCCTGGAGGTGCTCGGTGCCCGGGTTGATTTGGGGTGGTTTGGGGGGAAGTCCCCAGGATGGGGACACGCCATCCCTGGGGCAAGGTGGGCAGAGTCACTGGGAAGGGAGCTGTGGCAGGGACAGAGCAGTGGCCCAGGGCCACGTTGGGGATGGGGGGGTCTGTGGGTCACCCAGCTCCAGGGTGGCCCGTCCAGCTGCTCGGGAAGGCATGGTCTGGGTACCATTGTGGGGCACAGGGACACCCTGGCACATCGCCTGCAGATTTAGGGAGCAGCAGTGCGGGGTGAGGGGGCTGGGGCTGGTGCTGGCAGCCCCCTGGCATCCCCCTGTGGCTGGGGGCAGAGGTGGCATCCCTGCAATGCTCTTGGCATGGCCTCCCCCGGGCTGGCGCTCGCTGACGACGTCCATGTGATCGAGGGGCTGCTCCGATCCCGATGCTGGGTCCAGCTGCCGCTGTGACAGTGAGGGAGCCAGAAGGTCGGGCCGGCGTCCCTGGTGGAGTGTCCCTGGCACCAAGGAGGGTCCCTTTGCATCGGTCATCCCTACCATGATGCCCCGCGGGAAGAGGGACCCCGTCCTGCTCTCCCATGCCGAGCTGCCCGTCACCGACAGTGAGGGTCCCCGCGGCAGCGGTGAGGGACAGAGGTCCACGTCGGAAGAGGAGGGCCACCTCCCCAGCCTGCCCCGTGACGACCTCACCAAGAGCATGTCGGGCTCCTCCGTCTCCTCTTACCACTCTGCCCTGTGCTCAGAGGGGACAGAGACCTTCAAGGACTGCCTGGAGTTTCTGGACGAGGAGAGGACCCCCCTCCGGGACACTCATCAGCGAGGTGGCCATGCTGAGGGGGCCACCCCGGGGCGCTGGGCTCCAGCAGGGGCCCCCAGCGTCCCCCCGCCGCCCGCCCCCCTTGCCCGCCCGCGGCAGGCTCAGCTGTCCATCGCAGCTAAGAATAGCTCAGCGCCGGGGCAGGGGGGCAGGATGGGTCCCATCGTTGCAGACCGGCAGCCTGCCACCGCTGCTGCCACTGCCGCTGCCACCGCCACCGGCAGGGAGCTGGCTCTGCCCTGGCAGCCCGGGGGGATGCTCAGAGGGGCACCCAGCGATTCGGACGAGGCGGACAGCGAGGTACAGGCGCTGACGGCCAGAGCTTTCCGCAGCCTCTCGGGTCTCCCTAGTGCCCACCTGGACATGTGCAGCTCCCACACCTCCTCCAGCCTCTCCAACTCGCTGTCAGAGGATGGCAGGCGGATGCGGCAGTGGCCAGTGGCCGTTGGCAAGACCCGGGGTACGGTGGCGGCCCTCCCTAGCAGGGCGGACTGGCCCTTACCTGCCGGCGTGGATGGGGACCTGCTGGGCTTGCTGGGGAAGGAGCAGTTCGAGTGCGTGGATGTGGAGCTGGAGAGTGGGGAGGCCAGGAAGGGCCACTGCAAGAAGAGGACTGTCCCGAAGCGCCAGATCCTGCTGAAGAGGAAGGAGAGGAAGGAGATGGGGTTTGGACCTCGGGGGGATGGCCTGGCCCCCCAACCCCTGCCCCCTGCCAGGAAGGAGCCCCTCAGCAAGGGCAGGGTTGTTGGAGAGGACTTCAGGTTCAACTACAAGCAGTTTGTGAAGACAGCCTCCCTGGATGCTGATGCCAGCAAGACCAGAGCGGCCTCTTGTCTGGTGAAAAACGTCCTCGCCAAGAAGATGCAGTATGAGCAGATGATCAAGATGGAGCAGAAAGGGCTGCGGGGCAGCTCGACCTCCTCGGGGCTGTCATCCATTGGTACCGACCTGCTGGGGGATGGCCTGGAGGGCAAATCCAGCTCACTCTCCCGCTCGGACTGCAGCTTCTCAGCCGAGGACCTGCGGGACAGCAGGGTGCCAGTGGCCACAGTGGCCGTTGGAGATGCTGCAACTACCCATCCTGCCAAGGGGGTGGTTCTGAGTGAGGCAACGAGGGAAAATGTCTGCAAGCTGAAGAAGACCTTCAATGAACTTAATGAGAGGATGAAGTATCAGGAGGTGCTGGAGGGCCACCATCTGCCTGTCACCACTGAGGAACCAGCATCAGAGAGGACCCACTACCGGCGAGCGCGCGCCTTGTTCGAAGCCCAGTCGGGGGTGGGGAAGGCGCTGGATGTTGCCCCCAGATTTGAGCGAGCGCCGAAGCCGTGGCCCAGCTTGAAGCAGAGAGCGATACGCTCCGGCTACCCCCTAACCCCCCACTTTGAGGCCGAGAACCGGGCACTCCCCCCCGCGCTGCCGTGCCGCCTCTTCACCTCCCGGGCACAGGAGGTGAGGCTGGTGCCGCAGAGCCAGCAGGAGGAGAAGCCGCTGGCAGTGCCCCGTCAACCACCCGTCCCTGTCATGCCAGCACGGGGGACCCCAACGGCCACCCCCCCTGAGCCGAAACAGAAGGGGAAGGGGTGCATCCCGCAGCCGCGGGACGTGCGCAAGCTGGTGAAGAGCAGCTACAGGCTCTGCTTCGGGACTGCCGGCGCAGCCCGTGGCACTGCGGCACCGGCGAGCAGCGGGGAGCCGCCGCCGACCACCCCGCTTGTCATCCACTGCAGCTCGGTCCGCCGCCGGGAGCCAGCAACGGAGCCGGGGGACGTGGAGGTGCCGGCAGCCGCCAGCCAAGAGCCAGCCCCAGCGTGTGCCGAAGGCCCCACAAAGCTCACTGGCAGCCGGCCCTCACCCACCCACGGCTCCCCCGTCCACATCACGAGGGTCCAGGCCACACGGAGGGAGGCGGCTGTCACCGAGGGGCTGCCGGCAGCCCCCTCACGCCGGGAGCGGAGCGAGCTCATGGTGCCACCGCGGGCACCGGCAGCCGAGGGGGTGCCACACGTGGAGACCCACCTCCATGTCCTGGTAGGCCGACGGTCCCCGGCAGCAGGGGCTGGGGAGGGCTCCCCGGCTCAGAGCAGCGCAGTGCTGAGGACAGAGAAGACCCTCGTCCTCCCACCACGGAGTCCCATGGAGGGAAAGGAGGGATGCAGCCATGGCAGCACCGGAGGGCTCCTCACTGCTGAGGAGCCCAAGTCAAGGGCGCAGCAGCATAGTGACAGCGGGGACCCCCAGGCCAGACCCCTGGCCAGTGGCAGCGCTAACCCACAGCCCATGAAACTGGCAGCAAGAAGCGCGCTGGAGCCACCCGCAAGCGAGCGGCAGCAGGAGCAAGTAGGCAGCGAGCCAGTGCTGGCAGGGAGCAGTGGCTCTGCTGGAGACACTGGCCCTGCCGCCCCGTTTGGAGCCAGACGGAGTGGTGAAGGTGCTTCTGTCCGGCTGCCGGAGCGGAGCGAGGCCTGGGAACACTTACCGAAGCGGTCAGAGGCCACCGAGCCCAACCTGCCTGCTGCCCCGGCCGACACCGCCAACTACTTAGCAATTCCAGTGAAAGCCCCCAAATCTTCCCCAATGCCAAAGCTGCCCTCGGTCCTCAACCCAGCCAGTGCATCCTTCGGGACTCCTCTGATCCCAAATCCCACCAGTGCAGCCTTTGGGACCTCTGTAGCCCACAACTCAGCCAGCACATCCTTTGGGACCCCTTTGGTCCCCAGTCTGATCAGCATGTCCTTTGGGACCCCCGTGGTCCCCAACCTAGGCAGTGCATCCTATGGGACCCCTGCAGCACCCAGCCCAGCCAATGCATCATTTGGGACCCCCATGGTTCCCAACATGACCAACTCATCTTTTGGCTACCCATCAGCCTCCAGCCTGGCCAGCACATCATTTGGGACCCCTTTGGTCTCCAACCCCATCAACAAGTCTTTTGGGACCCCCTTGATGCCCTACCCAGCCAGTGCATCCTTTGGGACCCCCTTGGTCCCCAATCCATCCAGCGCATCCTTTGGGACCCCCTTGGTCCCCAATCCATCCAGTGCATCCTTTGGGACTCCCTCAGTCCCTAATCTGGCCAGCTCATCACTTGGGATCCCTCTGGTCCCCAACCCCGCCAGCTCATCCTTTGGGTCCTCCTTGGTCACCAACCAAGTTCCCACTTCCCTTGGGCACCCATCAGTCTCCAACATGACCAGCTCATCCTTTGGATCCCCTTTGGCCCCTAATCTGGTCAGTGCTCCACTGGGGACTGGTTTGTGTCCCCTGGGGGAAGCACCCTGGAGCAAACCCAGCACCGAGCCCCCGCTTCCCCAGCCCCTCGAGGGCCTGGCTGCTGTGGAGCGCCCGGTGCCACTGCCCCCAGCCCAGCCCCAGCCTCGCCTTGAGGATGCTCCCCATTTCCTAAGGAGGACCAATGGTGCCTCACCGAGTAGTAAGAGTGCACCAAGTCCCACCAAGCCCTTTGCCCCCCACCTGCCTGCGCACCGGAGGATGCTCATTGATCCTGACAGTGGGAAATGCTACTACATGGAGCCACCACGGCAGCCCCAGCTGAAAACACTCTATGACCCCGAGACCGGGCAGTACCTGGAGGTGCTCATCCCACCAGTGGCATCACACACTGGGCTCTACCAGGCTCCTTTCAACCCCCTGCTCATGGCTCCAGGGGTCTATGGACCACCCTACGTGCCCTACAGCAGCTTCACGGGGCTCCCAGCACCCCCAGCGCCCTCCGCCCCCTCTCCGGCGCACCCTGACCTTCCAGCTGCCGAAAACCCCAGCTTCTCCGGGACCTTCAGCTCTGCTCCCAAGGGCGAGGGGCTACCTGCTACTGGGGGTCCTGACTGTGGGTACCTGGAGAGCCTGTACTACATCCCCACAGGGATGGGGGGCAGCCCCGGCCCCGGCCCCAGCCCCAGCCAGCCCCCTGCCTGCACCAGCCCTACTGGGCCCAAGAAGGGACCGATGCTCCCTATGTGATGGTCCTCAGCCTGGGACGGGCCCGTGTGGCACAGCTCTTCCCAAGTGGCCAGGCTTTAACCCCCAAAGTCAGCATCATGCCCAGCAAGGGAGAGACCCCCTACCCGTGGCTGAGCTGGTGAAGCGCCAAGGGGTAACTGGCACCAGTTGGACCTCACCAGCTCCTCATGGCAATGGGAAGAAAAAAGGTTATTTTCCACTGTGAGCACCTGGCAGCCCCGAGGGGGCCTGAAGTCATGGGCCCCAGGCAGCCCCAGACTGCTGGTCCCGTCCCGAGGCCTACTGGGTCTCATTGGCATACGGGGGCAATGGCCTGGCGGGGGCCAGCTGCCCAAAGCTGTGGCTGTGGCACCAACTCCATAAAATAGCAATAAAACTGCTGAGACAGCCTTAAAACCTGCAAATGCATCCTGTGGTTGTGGGGGCTGTGAGGGGATGAGGCATTCAGACACCATGGTCACTCTGTCTGTCCTGGAGTGTTCACCATATGAATCCTGGCCCCTGGGAGCAGGAGGGGATTCTGTGTTCATCACCAAGCCCTGAATTGCAGCTCTTGAACCCCAAACCCCATCCCTGAACCTCAAATCCCATCCCTGAACCTCAAACCCCAGCCCTTGAACCCCAAACTTCAGCCCAGATCCCCAGCCTTGAACCTCAAAGCCCAGCCCTGAGCCCCCAGCACTTAAACCCAAACTCCAGCCCCAAGCCCCATCCCTGAATCCCAAACCCCATCTTTAAACCCCAAACCCCATCCCTCAGCCCCAAACCCTCACCCCCATCATATCCCAAGAGGGCCCACCCCACCCCAAAGAGGATTTGGGTCGAGGAGGAAGGGCCAGGGGTGAAAGGACTGACTTACACCAAAAACTTCCCAGAGACGGGGCACTCTGTTGGGGAAACCCCCCCAGGGCACACCCCAGCTCCTCACCTCGACACCCCGGGGACGGTCAGGGCCACGTCAGCCGGATGCAGGTGCGTTGGCCGCGCGTCAGCGCCCGCTCGCCAGCCCCGGGGGGTTTATAGCCGCCCCACGCCTCCACCCTCGCGCTTTCGGCATCGTGGCAGGATGCGGCCAGCGCTGTCAGCGTGGCTGGTCCTGAGCCTGCTGGCAGAGATGGGGGCTGAGGAGCTGTGCGGGGCACCCCCCGCCACCGCATCCCACTCCATCCCTGCGCCCCAGCTCAGCGCCGAGGAGCGGCTCTCTCCCCACATGCCCGAGTCCCTGCGCTGCGACGCCTGCCACGCCATCGCCTTCCAGGTGAGCATCGGGGAGATGGCACCCCAAACTGGGAGGGAGAGCCCTCGCAGGGATGCTCCATCTTGGGGGGGATGCCAACGGCTCCCTTGGGGCATCTCGCTGGCGCCTGACCCCACTGGCACCCCAAAAAAGCCCTTTGGGGCCAGCAAGCCCCTTTGCAGCTACTCATGGACCCACCACACCATGCAAAGAGCTTCAGCTGGTGGGACTGCAAGGAAAGGGGTGCAGACCTCCAGACCCTGCTCAGGAGCGGGGTCACAGGGAGGCCGCTGCCCTCACTGGCCTGTTTCTGCCCTTTTTCACCTCAGATTGAGGAGCAGCTGCGCAAGGCAGAGGGAAAGGTGGGCAGGAAGGCGCTGAGCGAGTCTGACTATGTGGAGGTGCTGGAGAGGAGCTGCACGCAGGGCTGGGAGAGGTAAGGAGGGTGTCCCTGAGCATGGGGGCATCCCTGGGGTGGGGGTGTCCACGGGGACTAGGGTTTCACCAGCACCTACCTCTCCCCACAGCTATGGGGTGCAGGAGCTGGATGGGGAGAAGCATCTGGCGGGGCCAGGGCTGCCCAGACAGGAGCCCATGAGCGTGATCGTGACAGGGGGACCCTGGCCAGGCAGGTAAGTTTTGGGGGCGAGTTGGGAATGGGGGTTGGAGGTGTGCTGGGCACTGTCCCCTCACCGCCACGGCAGAGGGACACAGCGTGACCCGCTCCTGGCTCCTTGCAGGCTGTCCAAGATGTGCCACAGCTACGTGGGCGAGCGAGGAGAGGCGCAGATCTACAGGGCTCACCGGCTGGGCCCAGCCACGCTGCGGGAGCTGCTCTGCCACGGGGAGAAGGGGGCCTGTGCCAGCAGCAAGGCTGGGGGGCCACACCCCCCCAAGGTGCTGCAGAATGAGCTGTAGCCCCTGCACGGTTAATGCTTAATGCTCTGGTGACCTTCGGAGCCGACTTCGTCCCCAGCAAGAGCTGACACATGCCAGGAGGTTGGCACCTCCCTGGCATCCCCCATCACAGGCATTGCTTGTGGATTGACCAAGACTGTCCCTTGATGCCCAGCCTGACCGTGCCAGGAGGATGCCAATGACACCTGGTGCCCCACAACACCAGACAACCCCCCACCCCAGCCGGGTATTACTCTGTAACCCACCAGTACTAATCTTTTACCACCATGACGGTGGTGGTGGCAGTGCCCCAGCCCAGCCGACAGTGCCAGCCCTAATTAAAGGAGTTAATAGCTGATCTGTCCCTGAGGTAGCACTCCCAGGTTTCACAACTCGCAGCCAATGGCCGCATTCCAGGCTGCCATCCCGCGCCACAGCCCTGGGTGGTAGTGACTAAAGTCCTTCCCACGGCCATAAAACCCCTGTGCAGTGACACTGCCACTGCTGGGGACACCTTGCCGGAGGATGGGGACCTGCTCGAGAGACATGGCTCAGCCCCAGCCCCAGCCCCAGGTGAATGCAGCCTCCATCCCTGTCCCCATCCCTGTCCCGGTCCCCGTCCCCTCCCCTGTCCCCCACACTGTCCCCTCTGTGGCCGCATCCCAGGGCAAGGGGGAGGGAGGCAGGGATTGGGAGTCCTGACCCCAGTCCTGACCAGCTCAGGGCCATGATGCTCAGCTGGGGCTGGCAAAGGATGGGGTGAGCTTGGGGACTGCAGTGAAGCCTGGGCACCAGGGGACATGCTGGGGCGCTGCAGCTGGGACTACCTGTGCCATCCTTCCTGGCACCCCAGGGCCAGTGGGGAGCCCTCTCGACAGGGGGGAAAAAGCCATCACATGGGGACTGTGGGGTTGTGGAGCCCAGACCCCTCCTGGGGTCAGAGCCAGTTCTAGGTGGGACTGACCAGCCGCATGTGCCAAGCCATGGCCCGGTTGGTGGCTTTTGTGTCCCTGGGGCAGAGCCCAGCCCCGTTCCCATGGGACACCTGGGACAACACTGACCCGGCTCCCGCCTCACCCTCACTACCAGAATGGGAATGCAGCTCTCACCCCCACTGGCCCACCACGTCCCCTAGGGAAGGAGCTGCCTGCGGCACGCAGGGTGAGTACCGGGGCACCCCTGTGGGCAGCACAGCACCCAACCCAAACCCTTCTGCAACACAGCAGCAGATGGAGCCCAGCCAGCCGGGACCCCTGCCCATCCCTGAGGGTGCAGGGAGGCCCCGTGGGGCAGCCTCCGCCAGCTGTGGAAACGGTGCAGGGTGCCCCCCCAGTCCCCAACCCCCAGGGCAAGCTGGAGCTGAGCTGTGCCCCCACACACCAGGACCCCGGGGTGGGCGCTGGGTACCCCCGGCCAGAAGTGGACATGCTCTACAGGATCGAGGACGTGCCCCCCTGGTACCTCTGCATCCTGCTTGGCTTCCAGGTACAGCCTGGAAGGGGGGTACCCCATTGGCAGAGCCTGAGTGCTGCTCCCCATGGGGTGGGGCACCCCACAGCACCCACTGAGGCCCCCACCTCACCCCCACCCCCAGCACTACCTGACCTGCTTCAGCGGCACCATTGCCGTCCCCTTCCTGCTGGCTGAGAGCCTATGCGTGGGCAAGGACCAGCTCACCGTCAGCTACCTCATCGGCACCATCTTCACCTGTGTTGGCATCACCACCCTCATCCAGACCACCGTGGGCATCAGGTAGAGCCGCAGCCCTGGTGGGGACCCCCCCTGCCCATTCCCAGGCCACGGGCGCAGGCATCCCCTCTCGTGTCCCCCCCAGACTACCCCTCTTCCAGGCGAGTGCCCTGGCCTTCCTCGTCCCTGCCAAGTCCATCCTGGCACTGGAGAAGTGGCGCTGCCCACCTGAAGGTGAGGGCAGAGGGGTTGAAGGGGGGGTGTGTCCAGCTTTTCCACCCCCCCCCAGGGACCACCTCACCGCCCCCCCCCTCCATCCCCAGAGGAGATCTACGGCAACTGGACGCTGCCGCTCAACACCTCCCACATCTGGCAGCCCCGCATGCGAGAGGTACCTCCCGTCCCCACCCCCGCGGGTCCCCAAGACACCCGGTACACTGCTGACCCCTCTCTCCCTGCTCCGTACCCTGCAGATCCAGGGGGCCATCGTGGTGTCCAGCCTGGTGGAGGTGGTGATCGGGCTGCTGGGGCTCCCCGGGGCGCTGCTCAGCTACATCGGGCCGCTGACCGTCACCCCCACCGTGTCCCTCATCGGGCTCTCAGTCTTCCAGGCAGCCAGCGAGCGGGCTGGCTCCCACTGGGGCATCGCCGTGCTGTACGCCATGGGGATGGGGGCCAAGGGGTGTCCCCCGTGGAGCCGGAAGCATGCCAGATAAGTGATCTCATCTCTCTCTCCCCAGGACCATCGTCCTGGTCATCCTGTTTGCCCAGTACCTGCGGAACGTCCCCATCCGCCTGCCTGGCTACCGGCGGGGCAAAGGCTTCGTTCTGCTCCGCATCCAGATCTTTAAGATGTTCCCGGTAGGGATTGTCCAAGAGCTGCAGAGTCCTAGGGCACCCCCAAAATCCCCCCTTTTTCCAGGGGTGGGTTTGCGAGCGATGCGAGGTGTGTCCCCCACAGATCATCCTGGCCATCATGGTGGTGTGGCTGCTCTGCTATGTGCTGACCCTCACTGGCGTCTTCCCCAGCCAGCCCGAGGCCTACGGCTACAAGGCCAGGACGGATGCCCGGGGGGAGATCCTGTCCGTGGCACCCTGGTTTCGGGTCCCCTACCCCTGTAAGTGGCAGGCAGCCCTGTAGCACGCGGGTCCCCCCAATATCCCTTCACCCTGGGAGATGCAGGGACCCAGAGCAGCATCACCAGGGCTGGGGAGCACCCAGGAGGGGCCCAAGGCAGCACTGGTGAGCACCTGGGGGGCTGCATCCTGAGGTGCCCCCCACCCTGACACCCTGCTCTGCCACTTGGGCAGGCCAGTGGGGTCTGCCCACCGTGACCTCGGCAGCTGTGCTGGGCATGTTCAGTGCCACGCTGGCTGGCATCATCGAGTCTATCGGGGACTACTACTCCTGTGCCCGGCTGGCAGGGGCCCCCGCGCCCCCCGTGCATGCCATTAACAGGTATGGATGGCCAGCATTGCCCCCGGTCCCCTGCCCATGCCATGGCATTCCTGGGCACCAGGCAGGGATGCTGCAGTGAAACTGGCTGGGACCAGCTCCTTCCCATTGTACTCCAGGGGCATCTTCACCGAAGGCATCTCCTGCATCATCGCAGGGCTGCTAGGAACCGGCAACGGCTCCACCTCCTCCAGCCCCAACATTGGTGTGCTGGGCATCACAAAGGTACTGGGGACGGGTCCCGGCTTGGCCGGGGAGGACGGGTGCCGTTACCTGCTGCCAGTCTCTCCATGCAGGTGGGGAGCAGGAGGGTGATCCAGTACGGGGCCGGCATCATGCTCGTGCTGGGGACCATCGGCAAGTTCACGGCGCTCTTTGCCTCCCTGCCCGACCCCATCCTCGGCGGGATGTTCTGCACCTTATTCGGTAACCTCGCCGCAGCCGCCCCTCAAACTCAGGGTGCTGTTCTTGTCAGCGCTGGGCCGTTTCCCTGGAGATCTGGGGGCCGGCGAGCCCACGGGATGCCAGGCGGGCTGAGAGGTTTCGGGTGGAACCACATCTGCGTTTGAACCCCTCGCGACCTTTGCGACGCCCAGCTCCCCGCAGCGTGGGCATCTCCGCCTGCCTGCGCCGCAGCCGCCATCTCTGCTGACAGGCATGATCACGGCCGTCGGCCTCTCCAACCTCCAGTTTGTCGACATGAACTCCTCCCGCAACCTCTTCGTGCTGGGCTTTGCCATGTTTTTCGGGCTGACGCTGCCAAACTACCTGGATTCCCACCCCAGAGCCATTAACACAGGTACCCGCCCACCACAAAAAGCCCCCGTTTGGGTGTTTAGGGAGAGAAAAGGGCAGATCTCAGGCACTTGCCCACTGCGGGTAGGCACCGATTAACTCAGCAAATCCAGTTTATCACGGCACACCCTGGCTCCCTCCCACGCTCTGACAGGTGTCCCCGAGCTGGACCAGATACTGACTGTGCTGCTAACGACAGAGATGTTTGTCGGGGGGACCATCGCCTTCGTCCTGGACAACACCATCCCGGGTAACTAAAGCACACGCAGCCAGGGGGAGGAAGCAGGGAAGTGTTGGAGACGGATTCATTTTGGTTTAGAGCAGCAAGAGGGGGCGGCAGGGCGAGGGGGCGCGGGGTCCGGGCGCTCGGGCGACGGGGTGCCGACTGCCACAGGGACGCAGGCGGAGCGAGGGCTGGTGCAGTGGAAGGCAGGCGCCCACTCGGACAGCACATCGAGTGCCAGCCTGAGGAGCTATGACTTCCCCTTCGGGATGAATGTGGTGCGGAGGAGCCGGTGGCTGAAGCACGTGCCCATCTGCCCCGTGTTCACTGGGTTTAAGGCCCGGACGAGGAGCAGCAGTACGGTGGGTGCAGGCGGGCAGGATGCTGCAGACGGGCTCTCCGTGTGCACAAAGGTCTGAGAGAGGGGAGGGCTTGTGCCCCAGAGCCAGAGAAGCCGAGCTGAGCTCCCATGGGTGCTGTCGGAACCTGTTAGCGCCCGCCAAGCCCAAGGCCACGGCTCCTGGTGCTCGTCTTGAGCACAGGGCTAAGCAAGCTCAAAGTTGCCTTTTGGGGACATCCCGAGCTCCCGGGGAACACCATCCCCAGCATCATCGCTCCACCTCAAGCTTTAGCTGGCTGAGACTCGCTCGCCACTTGCTGAAGCTCATTAGCCACCTGCTGAAGCTCATTAGCCACCATCAGAGCCAGCCAGAGCCCCCAGAGCCACAACCTCTCACCCAGGGCCATGAATTTTCACGTGGTGCCCTCAGCATTGGCCGGGCTCCCCAGCAGCTGGCAAAGTCTCTGTGTGGGGCACAGTACCCAGACTGGCATTAGGACGCCTGTCTTAAGATCGTACATTAAAACTAATAAAATAAACCACAATTCAAGTCCACTTGCCTTAACAGTGTCTTCATCACATCCCACACTGTCCCCTCCCCCATCCCGCACTGCAAAGGCGTCAGCAGCTTCCCATGTGCTCTCCTGGGCTGCCCAACACAGATTTCATCCCACCCCAGCACCCGTTTGGTGGGCTCTGCCCAAGCCCCAGTGCAGTGAAGGGGGATTCAGCAGAAGGCAGTCGGTGGTCTCGTTACCGACCAGTTGAGCCCATTGCCGGGCTTGGGTTTAGCACTTAAACGCCAAAGATGAAAGCAGCATCTGCACAACCCTGTCAGCCACGCACTCGCTCCCAGCCCCTGTGGGAGGAGCAGAGGTGAGAAAACCCGTGGGCCGAGACGAAGACAGTTTAATAAGTGAAAATGGGAAAAAAATAACCACTGAACCACCCCAAAGTGATGCAAATGCAAACACCCGCCACCTCCTGCAAGGACAGCGATGCTCAGCCAAGCTTGGTGCAAAGCAAGAGCCCCTTTGCTGCTTGTACTGTCCCAGTGCCACTGCTGAGCGTGACAACACAGGGTGTGCAACAAACACCCTTCTGGGCCGCTCTGCCCCTCCCAGCTTCTTGCCCACCCTGAGTCTATTCACTGGGGCCAGAGCAAGAGAAAGCCCTGGCACTGTGCCCATGCTGCTCGGGCTCAGCCAGCGTTTGCCACCTCTGCTCTGATCACACACCAGGACAGGGGCTGCTATGGACAACACCAGCTCCACCGCCCCAGCAGAGACCAGTGGGAAGTTCACCCCTTCTTTGCTACACCTCCCAGTGTTAGCACAGCAACCAGAGCGTGGCTGTTTCCCAAGGGCCTGGCTCCCAGCAGCAGCATTTCAGTGCCAGTCACCCTGAGCTGATGGCACCTGGGGGCCGACACCCCAGGAGGAAGCTCACAAATGAGCAGCAGCTGCTTCCGTATGGGGCTCTCTGACGAACCTCCCACCCCAGCTAAAAATAAGCCAGGGCACAGTAGGTTAGTCTCTGACCTTCTGTCTTTAGGTGCTCGAGTTTAAACTGACTCCAAGTGAAGGGAGACACCAGAACAGTTTTGCTGCTTCTAGGAAGGCCCAAGCTCTGGTCAGGGAAGGGAATGCTCAGTCACAGCCTGGGATAATTGTGACGAACAATCTGCAGAGCAAGAGCAAAGCGAGCCGTTAGGGCTGAGGTGCTCTAAGCAGGGTTCTTCCCCCTGGAGGCCATAACTGCCACCACCACACAAGTCACCCCCACCCTCCAGCAGCTCTCAGGCTCACGGCTCCCAGAGCCACTGCATTAAAGGCAGCGGCCGCAGGCGCTGGGCAGTGCCAGGGCTTTATATAGCCCTCGTCAGCTGCTAACGAGGACTGCCCCTGCTGCCAGCAGCAGCCCAGCCCAGCAGGGATTAGCAGTGGTGAGAAGGAAGGAAAATATGCCCAGGCAAGCGCACAAAGCAGGAGGAAAGGGATAAAAGAGCAGTCAGAGGCCAAGCTCAGATGAGTATTTTGGGCTATCATGTAACAAAGAGCCTCACAGGCACCGCGTCATTAAATCATTTTGATTGGAAGAGACCTTTCAGATCGAGTCCAACTGTTAACCCAGCACTGCCAGGGCAACACTAAACCACAGCACTCAGCACCACATTTACACAGCTTTGAAACCCCCCCAGGGATGGGCACTCCTCCACTGCCCTGGGCAGCCTGGGCCAGGCCTTGACAACCCTTGCAGGGAAGAAATTGCTCCTCAGCTCCAACCTAAACCTCCCCTGGTGCAACTCGAGGCTGGTTCCTCTCATCCTGTCACGTTTTTTGGAAGAAGAGCCCAACCCGACCTGGCTCCAATCTCCTGTCAGGGAGGTGTCCAAAGCAAGGTGGTCTCCCTCCCCTGAGCCTCCTTTCCTCCAGGCTGAACAGCCCCAGGTCCCTCAGCTCTTCAGAGACCCGTGCACACCCACGACTCCCAGCCCTTTCCTCCCACACTGCTGCCAGTTTCCACGCACGGTGCGCATTCATGAGACGGCCACCACATCAGTTCTACTATTATTTATTTTTTTAAATATTTTTGAAAAAATATAATTTTTTTACAATATTTTCAACTTAAACACTATTCACACTGAACACGTATGGCAGCTTAACCTACCCGAATATGAAGTTTAAGAAGCCAAAACTGTTCTAGCTTTATTAAAAGAAAAAAAAAACCAAACCAAAACCCAAAGAAACAAAAAAAAAAAAAAAACCCAAAACAAAGTCGTTGTGCTGTAGACTATTGTGTAGTGATGATTAAACAAAGCAAGGGAAAAGCACCACTCAAATCACTAATGCTGGGGTTGTCTTGGTTAAATCCCGCCATGATCAAGTCGGCTGCTAAAAGTTACATGGGCAGCGCTAGGTACGTGGGTGGGGGCTGGGAAGAAACGGTGAGGAAACTCCCATCTCCGTTAAGGTCATCGGGAAGCGGAGGGTTTCTAACGTAACACCACACTGCAAAGTACAGGGAATTTCTGCCTTCGGGTTGCGCGGGGGTTAGGGGGGTAGCCGAGAGCTGCGACTCTGCGCAGGTCTGTGGAGTCGCTGTTAAAGCTCACGCCGCTCCAAAGGAGCGTGAAGTTTTGGAAGGGGAAAACTTCACCTTAGTAACAACACTGATATTCCAAAGGAGCGTTAGCTAATTTGCATAACAATCAGATATCCTTGCTCTCATTTTTAAGTTAAGGCATTAATCAGGTGCAGACTGGCACCAGTTCACAAATCCTTAGTTAAAAACAGACCATCCTTTAGCAAATTCCCAAGTCCAACTTCAAAAAAGAAAAGAAAAAAAAAAAAAGTCTGCAGAAGGTTTTAGAAACTTTGTGGTACTTGTGTCTCAACTTGACTGGTGCTTCTTACCTCAGCGCCTCCTTCCCCAGGGCCAGGGCCCAGTTAGGGTGCCATTAAACTTTTGACAGGTTGACTTAGTAACAGTCTCAGCACTTTTATTGAGCATGCAAGACTAACAAAACTTTGGCAATGCATAAGTGTAACACAGTGACAAGAAGAGAGAGCTTTTTAACAATTAAATCTTCTAATACTGGCTTCACAGTGTGGAAATTGTGCTACATCCACCAAAGAGAGGGCCCAGTCTACTCAAATATTTAAGTACTTCACCCCAGGGACAAACTCCTTTGCGTTTGGATTCAGATTACTCTTGACCTGAGGAAGGGAAAAACAAGAGGTCGAAGTGAATGATGATTCACATCTTCCAGTTTGCAAGCTGAATAAAGTTTCAGGCAGAGAGATAATGGATTTAGAGTAACAGGCATGTAAAAGTCTCTAGAACCCGTAAGAAAACCTGCTGTGCTGGCACCCCAATTATCCAGCCTTCCTTAGCACCTCCTGGATGTTTTGGTGGGAGGAGGGCTCAGGGAACACAAAACAAGAAAACCACAGGCAGGGTCAAACACAGCACCTCCAAACAGAGCTCTTTATCAGGAAGAAATGGGAGGATTAGACTTTTGTGTGAGTACAAAACTGCTGCCTGCAGGTGCTTAAGCTTGGAAAAGCAGGAGCGTGCAGCTGAATTTCAGAGCAGTGTGACAGACGGTGTGGTTTCTGCGTTCTGTACCCGACAGCTGCTCTGTGCTAGGCTAAACGTGTGCGCCAGTACCGGCCCTTCCTTTTCGCTACGCTCTGCGCAGAAGTTGTATAGCAAAAAAAGAGGGAAATAATCATAGTTGAGCTGCTTTCCTCTCCTTAGGGCTTCTACACAGGCCCACTAAGGTTCACCCAGTCCAAAAGAGATCTCAGGACGTGGCTCATACCCACCCAACAGGTGGCTGATGCGGAACTGAACGTTGGCAGCCTGTCGCCAGAGGCACTTCACAGGGTGGCTGTCTCAGAACACCCTACACGTACCCAAACTAGCCCAACTTATGCCATGGGCCAGGAAAGGCACCGCGTGGTTACAAAGAAAAGCACTGACTGGGTCACGTCACTTGAGGAACCATCCCTTACCCACATTCCACCTTTCCTCCTCCACCCCAGCCAGGCTGAGTTTAAGAGTCTCTGGCCTAGGCATAAAGGATTTTCTCTTGACATTATCAGCAACAAAAATGAGCCTCAGACAGAGAGGTCAAGCTTTAGAAATATGAGGAGAAATGGAATTTACCACCAGATCCTCCAGCGATGAGCTGTCACTGATAACAAGATCATTGAACTGGTCCTGGATTTGATCCATTGTTTGCGGGAGATCACGGGCTGGAATAAACCATTCGTGCTCCTCCTCTTCTTCCAGCATCTCCTGGAAACAGCGCTCAATGAATTCTTCTTCCCACAACTCCTCTTCAATCTATACAAGAAGAAGAAACCGCTTCATCAACAAACTTAGTGGGAGCTTGTGTCTTCATTCCGAGGTTCGTGCACCAAGCTGACCTTTCCAGCTGTGCCATGGGACTCCCGGGAGAGCAGGATGCCTGCGCTGCAGGAAGGTGAGCAGCTCCAGCTCTCCAAGGGAGAGAAGAGCTTTGTGCCAAGAACTTGGGCTGCAGTTAAACGGGAATGTCAGGAGAAGCCCCAAGTCCTGTTTGTTCTGTCTGCAGCTTGTTACAAGCTCAAGGAGAAGCAAAATGCGGGTTCCAAGAGAAAACATCAGTTGTGTCAACAAATCTGGACTGAACTCACTGGGTGGATGGGAAAGGGAACTGGGAACAACACATGCAGCCAGGCACACTCCCCAGGAACGTGTCCTGCAAGATTCCCGGGAAAAAATGAAACGCCACCTGTCATTTGGAATGGGGAACAAGCAGCACCTCCTCAGCTGCAAATTATCTGTGTGGCCCTCTCGAGGAGCTCGGCATGATCTCAGCAGTCACTCAAAACGCTGACCTGCTGCACTAGAAGCGGTGGAATCGACCAAGCCAGAACTGACAGGCTTTGCAAATATTAAAGAGAAGTTTTGCTTGGTTGTTCAGTAAACAAGCTTTGGAGGGGGCTCATCCTGACCTATTTTCCATGTGCTACATCACGGTACTGGAGTGTGGAAAGCAGGGAAATGGAAGCTGGTGGCAATGACTCGCCAGGCACCAGGGAGTGGAAAAATTATTCAGGATTTAAAAGTTCACTCAATGGAAGCTCAAAAAAGTTTTCCTATCAGACATACTCGACCCTAAAGTGGAAGTTCAGTTACATACCACAGATACCAAATCAAAACAGTTTACGTTGGAATGTGGGGCTCCTGCAAGATGCAGGTGCCCTGAGCTGGGGGCAAACACTCACCAGCTCCCTCGGCACTCAGATGCTCTGGGCAACAGGGACTCGTTGCCATACGCTTTAAGTCACCATCCTGACAACTCAAACCCCAGATGGTACACCAACTTTCCCAGTGCTAACCCAGTGATTTCCCCAGTAAAGCACTCCAGTAAGGATGGTGGTCTCCAGTCAGTCGTGCTGCTGAGGCCCTGCCTCGGTCCTGTGTACGGGCAAGAGGCAGCCGTGGGCACGCAGCCACCAGCTTGTGTTGCAGCAGAGCTTGCCTGGCTCTGGGGGTTTTGTTACACGGCTGCACACCTACAGGTGCCTCCAGCAGCAGCTCCAGAAGTATTGAGTAACATTTAATTCCCCAAATGTCTTGAAATTAATCTTGCCTTGTTTGTATTTTCCAGCCCTGGTTTAACTCACTCAGGTTGCCCCAGAGATGTGCCTGTAGCAGCAGGTGCCCAGGACGCCACATGGCACCCACCTGTCAGAGCAAGACCCTTCTCCCCTCACGTACCCACCTTTCCTCTGCTCTGAAAATGGAGCCTGTACCTGAAAAATGGTTTATTCACAGCACAACTCTCGGCTCCTTCCCCAGAAGCTACACGTCCTGCATGCTAACTGCAGTACAGGCCCCAGGAGAACAACCCACCAAGCAGGAAAAAATGCCAGGACTGCTCCTGGTGTATGCACAAGAGGATGGAGATTTTGGTAGCAACCTGAATTTCAGATCAGCTTTGTGTCCTGCCAGCACCCTAGAGAGAGCAGCAGGCAGATACTGTTTCAGAAGCTCTGTGCTGGGAGGGCAGAGAAAGCAGCTACTGGAGTACAAAGATCAAGTCTGGATGAAGAAAGGGGCAGGGGAAAAAGGCAGGTTGCTCCCAGAAGAGGAAACCTTGTCCAGATGGAAGGCGAGAGATGAAGTTAAAGGCTTCCTTCCAACGCTGAGAGACACCGAAGGACTAAGCCACGTGCAGGACTGCCACCCAAGAGCTCTATCCCCCGACTCCCTGCGGCACAGCAGCCCTGTTGAGGCAGCAGGAACATGCCTGGACACAGCCCGTCCAGAGCGGCCACAGCCAGCACGTCCGCACACGTACACCTCTGCAAACCAGGACCTGTCCCTCCCACAGAAAGCCTGTCAGCAACCCCCCCCCGCCTCCTGCAGCAGTAGGGAACTAATGGATGCACTCCCCACATTTTCCACCAAGCTTACACAAACTAAGTATTTCTTGCCAGAGAAACAGTGATCTGTCTGTTCGAGGTTTGCTCTAGCACAGCCATCTAAAAAACCTGTCTCTGAAGGATTCCCAGTCTCATACCCTGGTTGCTAAGCCACAACACCTCTGCCTTCAGCTACAGCACATCCCGAGCCATTTATCGAGGTGACTTGCCTGCCTGTTGAACTCCTCTTCGTTCTCCATCCACATGTACTCAGCAAAGGGGTTGTCATCTTCATGAGAGTGACCGTTGATGATCACATCTTCACTGATGATGCTTGGGCTGGTACTGCTGCGACTTGGGTCTTTCATGGTTGCCTCTTGGATTCAAAGTCTGCAATTAAGAAATGCAGTCATTAAAAGATGGGCAGAGTCGCTCAACACCCTGCGTCTGCGCGAGGCCAGCCCAAGGGAAGGCTGTGCCCATATCCAAAGGCTCCAGGCCAGAGGAGCTCTGCTAATGGCGACAAGAGAGTGGCAGAAACGCCAGGCCCATTGTTCTGAAAGAATGAGTATTTGAGTGACAAAATAATTTTCCAAATTAAACCTCACCAAGGCCAATGAAAAGCAACAGAAAAAAATTAACCTGCAAGCACACGTCCATGCCAAGAGGAAAGTATTTAAGGCAGCGTTTGAGAAACAAAAGGAAAATTTGTTTGCCAAAATACTTTTCAAGCCCCCTGGAAGTTTCCCCAAGCTCCCCTGGAGATGGGAAGTGCCTGGGGGTTCCACAGAGGGCAACCCTCTGGGCAGCTCTCCCAGGGACACGCGTGGTACAGGCAATGCCGGGGTGACTTTTAGCCCACCCCAATTCAGTTGTGGGGCGTTATGAACATGAACCAACTTTCCCAGCCCTTTCAGAAAGCCTGAGAGCAAGGCAGAAATCACTACACCAAACCGGTGCACCAGCGCGCACGGCACTGGCCCAGGCCTGGGAAGCTGCAGGTGCAGCCGCACCAGAAGGCGCTGGCACGACCCACGACGCTCCGGGAACGAAGGTACAGTCAGCGAGCAGCTACTGTGTTCCACCTCCACACAGCCAGAGGGGGACGAAGCCACGGCCGCCCGGAATCTGGCCCATGGAGCGGTACCGCGGCCTCTCCTTCGGCCTCGTGACTCTGTGCTCGGAGCCCCAGCTCTGCCCACGGCCCAGGTTTGGACTGGGAATCCCATCTGTGTTGTCAACAACAGAAAGCTGCTGTGTTTCCTGTGCTATGCTCGAGTCCAGACACTAGTACTGGAAACATTGAGGATTTTCAGATACTAATGCTGGCAGCGTTGAATATTTTCACAGTATACAGAGCATGTGAGGCAACGAGCTAAAAAAATAATCCAACTTCAATGTTTTCCAGTGCTAAAAATTCCTAATGAAACAACACAGCTGTGGGAGAAAATATTTTTATTTTCAAATCAATGTTTTGACTCACTGGCTATCAAAAAATGACTTGTGCAGAGGGTAGCAAAACACAGCCTCCGTTGTTATCAGAGTACAAGGGCTTATCACCTAGCACCTCCTATTTTCTCCTGTATTTCAGATATCTACGGAATGAAAGCAAATTTAGGTT
Organism: Todiramphus chloris collaris; assembly: GCA_025345505.1. Classification (NCBI taxonomy): domain Eukaryota; kingdom Metazoa; phylum Chordata; class Aves; order Coraciiformes; family Alcedinidae; genus Todiramphus; species Todiramphus chloris. The sequence goes on from JANVCC010000040.1 coordinate 9,041,192, forward strand.
TAAAATGCATTCTTGATAATACCAGGTCAAAAACCTGCCACATCCAAACGATCAATTAAGAAAAGCACAAAGGAAAAGGAACTTGCCTGGTTTGTTTTCTTCAAGGTTTGTAAATCAAAGGCAAAGCCAAGCAGGGAAGTCACTTTACCTCCCTAGGAAGTACAACAAAGGAGAGCAGAACCCGGGTATTCTAGCAAGAGAAAACAGGTTCCTTTTGATGTCTTCTCAAAACAAACTCACGAAGGATTCCTGGCAGCATTTATGGTAAAACAGGAAAAGATGTTGCATTTAACACCCCGATTCAAGCTTGAAATTGCTTTAAGCAACTTCATTTGCTCTCAAGCTTAACGAAGAGGACAGGCTAAAAGAAAGACCTCTGAATTGAGAAAAAGCCTAATTTCATCTTTTTCTTTTCTTTTTTTTTTTTACCGTCAAGTGTTTTAACTTATTTTTTTCCCCCCCTTTTGTAAAGGGAACCTTGATATTAATATCCCACTGGGCTTTCAGCCACAATTAATATTCCACTGGGCACAGCAACAATTTACACACCAGGGGAATAACTCAGCAGCAGCTGTGTAAGGGGCTCAGGCCAAATTCTGGGCCACTTCTGTGCAAAGACAGCACCCAGACAAGCCCATAAAGGTAAAAATAACAATGAAAACACCCCTGCTCGTTTGTCTAAAGACTTGAAAGGTTAGTTTTGTTGAATCACAGGCATGTTTTCCAATTTCTTAAGCGCTCCCACAGACCAGAAGCAACTTGCTTCAGGAGAGAGGGCAGAGAAGTGCTGTGTTTCACATCTGGACTGAAACAGCTTT